>JAYEPQ010000002.1:20666339-21266339 GCA_036321105.1 Dracaena cambodiana
CATCGGCGAGATCGCCGTACTCCGGCCGTAAGGCTTTGGAGAAGAAGAAAAGTCTCTGGCTTTCTTCTTACGCGAAGTTATCGCGTCATCCTCGAGTTTTGAAGCGCGGGGCTATTTGATTTAGCAATCGCGTTGAAACGCGAGGCTATTTTGGGTAGCGGTCGTGTTGAAACGCGAAGCTATTTTGAGTAGCAGTCGCGTTGAAACACGAGGCTATTTTAAGTAGCAGTCGCGTTGAAACGTGAGGTTATTTTGAGTAGCTGTCGCATTGAAACACTAGGCTATTTTAAGTAGCAGTCGCATTGAATTGCGAGGCTATTTTGAGTTGCAGTCGCGTTGAAACGCGAGGCTATTTTGAGTAGCAGTCGCGTTGAAACGCGAGGCTATTTTGAGTAGCAGTCGCGTTGAAACGCGAGGCTATTTTAAGTAGCAGTCGCATTGAAATGCGAGGCTACTTTGAGTAGAGGCTATTTTGAGTAGCAGTCGCGCTGAAACGCGAGGCTACTTTAAGTAGCAGTCGCGTTGAATCACGAGGCTATTTTGAGTAGCAGTCGCGTTGAAATGCGAGGCTATTTTAAGTAGCAGTCGCGTTGAATCGCGAAGCTATTTTGAGTAGCAGTCGCGTTGAAACGTGAGGCTATTTTAAGTAGCAGTTGCGTTGAATCGCGAGGCTATTTTAAGTAGCAGTCGCGTTGAAACGCGAGGTTCTTTTTTGACTTCTGCGCGGTCTAATTTTTAGCTTCGCCGGAGCTACTTTTAGCTTCGCGCAGTCTAATTTTTAGCTTCGCGCTTCCATACTTAGAAAAATTTTCTATTTTGTAGAAACTTTTCTAACTCTGGTGCTTCTTTTTGCAGTGGGGTACTCAGCGGAAGCTCTTCCCCATAAGCACTATTTTGGCTTTGCTGGTGGTTCTGATCCATCAGCTCAATTTCGTTTCACCACCATCCTGGCCGCATACAAACCAGACTCGAGAGGGCGCATGGAAAAGTTGATTAAATATCATCCCACTACTGCACGTGAAATTATCACTGATGCAGCGTTTGAAGATGTGAACAGAGAAGCATTAGAAAACCAGCATTTCTCTTTGGGGATCAGATAGAGCAATCAGACGAGATCCTATCTGAAGAGGATTGCATGTGGCTATATAACTCTGGCGAAGCTTTAATGTTTCTGCCTGGAATGGATTGCGGCTACCCCCTGATCTACCTTCAGAGGTTGGCGATGCCTCGGGAGTTAACGTGGGGACTAACTCAAGAACAGGATGGCGTCCCAACGGGCAAATTGGGCGCACATAGGGCTTATCAAGATAGCCCCACTAGATGTATTACTGGTTTGCTTCCAGGCCGTTTTGGCAAGGAGCTCCCAGTAGGAGAAGTTCTGATCGGCGCAAGAACTTTCTTAAGTGAGTTCCTGGTGAAAGAAGGCCAATACCCGGCTAGCGACTTTAGGATGCCTGGCTGGGTCTACTCTTCTGGCAACATATGGTGGGCCCGTCTTGCTCAGTACATGTTGGACTCTCATGAACCTATTCTGAAGGAGATTGGCTTGTATAAGGCCATCCGAAACGTTCAATTCGGGTTCCCTCAGAGTACTTATCATTTCTTCTGCTTCCTTGAGATGTACAACCCCGAGACCTGCACTCTTTTTACGCCAGTGGGTGAGCTAGGGTTTGCTCTTCACAAGATGTTTGAAGTCTCTAGGCTCTTAATGGGCGAAGTCCTCTACGAGGAGTATATCCCCACTACCGAGGAGTTGAACATGCTACTGGCGAAGGACGAGCGCATCTATGCCACATACTGGGAAATGATGTGCCACTATCGCATCTGTGCCGACTTAGCAGGTGTGCGTAACCAAGGTATCGACCACAAGAAATGGGCCAATTACCTCTTCGCCAATTTGAATTCTAAGGACAGTTCAACAACTATCCATGGCCATGCTCCTGTCTACATCACAAAGATTGATCGCTGCATTGCCAAGACCCGGCTCATGTATTATACCACTGATTCCAATGAAGGTGGATTCGGTCCTGGTATCTCTTTCAAGAGTTACCACTATCAGGCTCAGTCCCCAGTGTCTAATAGAGGCCTTATTGCTGGGTTCTTGATATTGTGGCTGAAGAGATGTGTAGTGCCATAATTGCCAAAATAGGCAATTGCAATGACTGTGGTCTATACAGCAGTCCTCCTCGCATACGGCCGTCCTTTCGGACTTCTTCCCGCTATGGTGTGCAATCTACAGCATGGACTGCGAATACTCTGCAATGACTTCATCCCTGCCGATAAGGGCAAGGGAAAAGGGAAAGGCAAATCGAAAGAGATCGCCCCAGTGAAGACTCCGAACCCTAGGGTGGAGCTTCCTTACACTTATCTGATGTCATGGTTCGTTTTACACTGTCCATCTCTGATGAGTGCTGCTTCACGCCACAAAGGTGACAAGTGTTACTTTGTGCAACTATACGAACGCTCCACATGGAAGCACCACTATATGTCCCAAATCCGTAAGACTCTTCAGCAACACCAGAACTATGAGATTTTCAGGTGCTTCCCCGACTTTTCCGGTGGAGGATAAGGATTGAAAATGAAGGATATTGCAGGAGCAAATAATTTTACTGCCTTATCCTCAGGAGCGTTCTGGTGGCTTCTCAATATCCAGTCCGGGCATCTGGTGTACCGTCAAGATGATAAATGTCTTATCAAACCATTGTTGGCAGTGAAAATTTCTAAGTTAAAGGGATTTTCCACAACAGAACGCGGAGCCAATTCTATAGCCCCGCGTTTGGTTATATTAACCCTGCGTTTGAATAAAACGCGGAGATGTTTAATAGCTCCGCGTTGATTCCGCAGTTTGGCTTGTATTAGCCTCGCGTTTGAGTAAAACGCGGAGATGATAAATAGCTCCGCGTTAGCTCCGCGTTTTGGTTATTTAGCGTCGCGTTTTGATGCAATTAAAGCTCCGCGTAAGCAGATAGCCAGAATCTCAGATTGATTGAGATTATGATTATGGACTTATCTAAATACCCGAATCAAGTCTAATCAGAATTCCATCAAAACTAAGATATTTGATTAGAATCCTTGATGAATACGAGTTCTATTTAGATAGAAACTCTTGCATTAACCTGGGGCTATAAATACCTTCCTGGTGAAACCCTAGAAGAGCTTCTTTTCGGCAATTGAGATATTTTTTCTGAAGTCTTGGAGAATTCAAGTACGCGAGAGAGCCTTGAGTTTGTGAAGATCAGAGAAAATCGCCATCTTCTTCCTTTTGGTTCTTAGAGAATTCAAGTACGTGAGAGAGCCTTGAGTTCGAGAAAGACCAGAGAAGATCGTCTACTATCGGCCGATATCTTCGACAGAGAAGATTTCAACGTACCGATCGTCCACGGGAACTACTATAGATCCCATCGCCACAGATCCAACGACAATATTGTAAAAGAGAGAGATTGAAATATAAAATCCTCTCGTTTGTTCTTTTTATATCTTGTTCACTTTCATTGTAATTTAAGTTAATTCAATGGGAGGAAGCGAAGCAACTTTTGCGACGAACAACCATATATCCATAGTCGTTTTGCTCGCCAATTTGGATATTCCCAACTTTATGTGGGTAATCCAAGCAAGAGTCTTGCCTATGAGGGGAATTTGTACGAGGGTGCCTGCGGCTGGTTTCATTTCGCAGCTGGTGGGACCGGAGCTGAATTTGCCCTTCCACAGAAGTCGCCAGAATTGGCCATGACTCTCAGCTTTTGCACATGGTATAGTGTTGCAAATGCTGACGTGCCTCACTTCTCCATCAACCGAAGCTATTGCAAGGAGATTGAGGCTTTCTATATTAGCCGCCAAGGTGCTTCTAGAGTTAGAGTGAAAGGAATGGATGAATTCCTTGGTGCCGCGGCTGAACCATCAGACGTCAGCGAGTCTGGTGATGATGATGATAATAATAATGATGACAACCCTGATCAGGTGACTTGGATGAGACACGGCACTATCGCCGTATGTACTCCAATACCCGAGTAACGGGTAGAAAGGTATCCACCGAGAGACGGGGATCCTTGGAGACTACGGTTATAACGCCGGAGTCCACACAAGAAATCCTAACCGAGGAAGAGCTTCCGATTGCCGAAGAAGACATGGGAACTGGACTGACCAGGACCCAACTCCGGAACAGGAACCGGAGAGTGAGGCGTAGAGCCCTCAAAGCCCGCCTTGGACGCGGAGCTAACTCTAGAGGACGCGAGGCTATGGTCCCTCGCAAATTGGCTCGCGCTACCCGCGAGACCAATCTCTACCGCGTTAAACGCGAAGATACAACTTGCCTTAAAAGCAAGAAAAAGCCAGCGTGTGATTTTCCAAGCGAGGCTATTACTGACCCTAGCGAGAGACGCGAAGCCAGTAAGGGTTGCGCTAGTCGCAGAATACCCAACACTCGCGAGTTACGCGAGTATAAAAATTATTCAAAGCCAGCGTGTGATTCTCCACGCGAGGCTATTATTGAGCCTAGCGAGAGACGCGAAGCCAGTAAGGGTTGCGCTAGTCGCAGAATACCCAACACTCGCGAGTTACCCGAGTATAAAAATTATTCAAAGCCAGCGTGTGATTCTCCACGCGAGGCTATTACTGTGCCTAGCGAGAGAAGCGAAGCCAGTGATACTTGCAATAAACGCAAGACTTCTAACACCCACAAGGAACGTGAGGATGATTGGCAGATAGTTGTCAGTCGTAAAAACCGTACTAAGCGCGAAGCTATGATCTGCGTTAATCGCAAAGATAAGCCAGCGTGCAAGAACTTCCCTTCACGCGGGGCTATTATTCCAGAAGCTAAACTTCCAAGGACACACCAAGCCAGCGAGAAACGCGAGGCTAGTGTGGATAAGCGCGGAGCTATTCTTCAGGCCCGCAATGTGAAACGCGAGGCTATTCCTAAGCCACGCGAGGATCGGTCCGACCCCAGAGTCGGGGTTGATCAAACAAAGAAGCTTCAGTGGATTCCTAAACACTCTCAGGAGTTGAGTGGACCTCTTGATTCCATGACTAGAAACGCTGACCTCAGGAAACATCTCTCTAAAAAGAGAGGCATAGACCAACTTCAAGTTGAACATAGTTGCCATTGCCAGCAACTTATGACAGCAGTATCAGCCGTGATGAATAACTGTGGCTGCAGCAAGAACAGGATATCTGTGTTTGACCGATTAAATGAGTCAAACCAGAATCCTGCCAAGAAGACAAGAACCACTCCCCTGAAACAAGGGAGAGCTGTAACTTCCAACATGGTAGGAAAAGGGAAGAAAATTGCAGAGACGGATGATGATTCAGAATCGAGCGATGATGAACTTCATCGTATTACTCGACTAAGATCAGGAGCCGTCCCGCCCCGAGATTATAAGAAGCTTGTAGGGGGTTCTTACGACGAGGACATCGATAATTCCGCTATAGCCTCGCCCCCATCCTCTATATCGTCTCGGTCACAAAAGTTAGCATCGCACATGGCAGATAAATCTGGTGATATCAATCAGAG
Organism: Dracaena cambodiana; assembly: GCA_036321105.1. Classification (NCBI taxonomy): domain Eukaryota; kingdom Viridiplantae; phylum Streptophyta; class Magnoliopsida; order Asparagales; family Asparagaceae; genus Dracaena; species Dracaena cambodiana. Next base: position 20,671,849 of record JAYEPQ010000002.1, read on the forward strand.
ATTTGAGGCTCAAGAAAGAATGATTCGAGAGCAACAGAAAACGATTGAAGATCTTAAGATGCTACTGTTAAAAGTTGTTGAAGATAATGCTAAACAGGGCAAGAAGACTCCAAATGAAGAAGAACAGGAGGAGAAAGCCCACTCGATGCATGAGGAAGAAGATAGATTTTCTTTCCATGATCCGCATGAACAAAAGCTTGAAAAGTTACAGAATCAACTCGAAGCCTTGATGCGTAAAAAAGAGTTGAAGGAGTCAGGAGTCTCTAGACCATATCCAGCAGAATGGGATGTAGTACCCTATCCTCCAAAGTATAAGCCGCTCAAGTTGGAGCCCTATGACGGAAAGGGATCACCCAGTCAGCACATCTATTATTTCTTGTCCCAAGCAGGACACTTAATGGGTAATGATCCCATCATGACCAAAGTATTTGCAAGTACTTTGCGAGGGCCTGCCTTTACTTGGTTCATGCAGCTACCCCCAGGTACTATTAATACCTGGTTAGATGTTGAGAAATTATTTCTCTCACGTTTCTTCGAGGATGACACCGAGATTACGGTTCATTCCCTCCTTGCAACTAGGCAGGGGGAACAAGAAACGGTTAAAGATTTCATAGAAAGGTTCCGGGAGAAGTCCGTACATTGTAAATACGGAATGATCCAGGAAACTCTAGTCGAGACATGTCGACACAACCTTAAGACCAATGTGCTCCTCAAAATGGGGGCCGTAGAGTCTAAGACGTGGAGGGACCTGCTCAAACAAGGAGAGTAAGCTGAAGACTTGATTCGCCGAGTTGAAGAGTTCCGCGGGCCAAGAAGTGTTGGTGGTAGTAAATCATATACCCAAAACAACAACAACAAGAATAAAGGGAAAGCAGTAATGTCATCAGAAACTGCTTCTCAGAAAACCAGTCCTCCGCCAGAGCCGAAATCTCAAGGTCAACGAGGATCAAGGCAAATTAGACCGCAGCAAGAAAGGAATTACACTTTCAAAGCTGAACAGACACCAGTCCTCTTTCACCTGCTCCAAAAGAAGGGAATGCTAAAACTTCCGGAGAATAAAAAGCCAGAAGATGTGGGTAAGACTAAAGATCCCAATTACTGTCTTTATCACCGGAATGTTGGGCACCCTACCAGGGATTGTTTTCCCCTTAAGAACAGAATCCAAGCACTAATAGAGGCTGGAGTTCTAATGCTTAAGGAAGAGCAGAAGAAAGTCACTGCCAATATGGCAACCATGATGGTCGGAGCCCACGAGTTTCCCGCAGGAGTGACCCCAATCCCTAAGGGTAAGATGGTCACGAAGAATCTCGATCCGCACAATAAAGCCCAAGAGGGACTTGTCCCCGTAACAACCCAAAAGGGGGAAGTTATGTGGGTTCACCCCGACTTATTGGAAGATGAACAATGGACTACTTCAAGAAGTCAAGGGAAGAAACGGGCTGTTAATGCCATTTCTGCGGATATAAAGGGAGAATACATAGCTTCGGGGGCCTTCACCGATTCTGAAGAAGAACCCGAAACTATGGCCACCCATCAAGATGGGGCAGGCCATTCCGGTACTCGATCTGGAAAGACGTATCTTAAGGATTACACTAGAGTGGATCCAAAAGATATCTATGCAGAACTCGCAAAGCCTGCGAAGCAGAAAGGACTTCGTTTCCAGAAGAATCCTACCAGAAATGAAGGAGCCAAAGAAACTCCCTTCGAATTTGACATAATTGCGCAGTTGGCTAACATCCCAGCGCGAGTAACGCTTTACGAATTGTTGAGATTATCAAAATCAACACGTGAAGCTCTAAGAGAGGCCTTGGCAGACTCTGAGTCGTTCTTAGCTCAGATTGTCGAGCCGGCCATCGAAGAGCGGGACTCTTGCCCCCACTGTCATCAAGTGTGGAGGCAAGTCCCACAAATCATCTTCTCTCCAGAAGACATGCAGGTAAGGAATATAAAGCATAATAGGCCTTTATATTTCACTGGATATGTCGGGTCCACAAAAGTGGACCGAATTCAGATTGATCCAGGTTCTGCACTCAGCGTCGTGCCCAGTAGATTGATGCAGCTGTTGGGGATTTCCCTTCATCGCTTGACACCTACACACACTACCATCTATGGATTCAACGCTAATAATAGCCATCCTCTTGGTAAGATCCGATTGCGGTGTCAAATTGGAGACTTGAAAACGGAGGTTACATGCTACGTAATTGATGCTGATACCTCCTACAATATTTTATTGGGGCGACCTTGGATTCACTCTCATATGATAGTTCCGTCGACTCTTCACCAGTGCATGAAATATTGCGATGAGGAAGGAGAGGTCCGGACACTAATTGCTGACAAGCAGCCATTCAAAGGGTTGGAAAATTACTTCACAGATGCTGCACTCTACGAGCCAGCACATGAAGCCTCCAATGACTGTCTTAGCAAGTCTCCAAAGCCCGATGACAGTGGCAATGAAGCCGACACTGAGTACGAACTCCTTGGAGAAGATGATGGGGGTGATTACGAAATCAACCCTCACCTAGATCTTAGCTTAGGTCTTGATAATATTGTGGATGTAACAGAAAGTGAATGGGTTATTAATGAAAGTGTAAAGTTAGTCTACGAGCATGCTGTAGCTACTGAGTCTGAGCCCTCTTGTACCTCCACCGAAGTGGATGGCCTGACCGAACTTGAAGTTCTGGCGGCATACCATTTGCCCCTCAAGTCTTCCCTCCTCTCTCAGTCTAAAATAACTGAGGAGAAAGGTCACTACTTTGAAGTGCCTTCTCAAAGAGGATCCCAAAGGCCGATTATGTTCGGTAAAGTAATTATCTCACCTCGCCGGAGACAAAGTAGTGAAAGTGATGAACAAACATCACCTCAATTTCACTTATATGAGCAAAGGTCTCGACAGATGATGGAGAAAATGGGATATAATTTTACCCAGAAGCCAGGATTAAACTTCGGAAAAGGGCGGCGGAATCTCATACCCTCGTTTAGACCGAGAGGAAAGAGTCCTGATTATTATCAAAAGACCCGCAGGGGGTTGGGCTATGTATCTACCCCACCTTCGTCACCATTAAATGATGAAGAGAGTTCTTCGGCCAAAGAAGAAACATCTTCACCAGATCATGATTCAGATATAAGCACCGGTGCTTGGTTTCAATCTTTGACGATCAATATGGTTTCAGCTGCGCCAGAAAGCGACGAGGAACCAATCGACGTTCAAGATGATGCTTGGGCTAGGCATATGGATACTCTCTGGGATGTCCGCTTTGAACAGCGTGACCCACCCATAGAAGACAAATTAATACAGGTTAACATGGGAACGGAAGAAAATCCGAAACCCATTTTCATAAGCAACACACTAACCCCTTTAGAAAAGGAGGAACTTATATCTCTTATCAAAGAGTATATAGATGTGTTCGCATGGAGTTATGAAGATATGCCTGGGCTTGACCCTCAAATTGCCACACACCGGTTAAATATAAAAGAAGATGTTAAACCTGTTAAACAGCAACAGAGGCGTTTTCGACCGGAATTGATGGAGGCAATAGTTGCTGAGGTCAACAAGTTTATACAATCCGGGTTCATCCGTGAAGAACAACACCCAGACTGGGTGGCAAACATAGTGCCAGTTCGCAAAAAGAATGGCAAGATCCGGATATGTATTGACTTTCGAGATCTGAACGCTGCATGTCCCAAGGATGAATTTCCACTCCACATCACCGACGTGATGATCGATAATACTTGCGGTTATGAGAGGATGTCCTTTATGGATGGCTTCTCAGGTTATAACCAAATCAAGATGCACCCGGATGATGAAAAGCATACAGCTTTCAGAACGCCACAGGGGGTATACTGTTATACGGTGATGCCATTCGGATTAAAGAATGCAGGTGCCACTTACCAACGCGCAATGAGCGCCATATTTAAAGAACACCTACGCAGAACAGTAGAGTGCTATGTGGATGACTTAGCAGTTAAAAGTAAAGACAAAGAAGATCATCTTCACGATTTAAGAGTGGTCTTCGATCTTATGAGGAAACATCATCTGAAGATGAATCCCACTAAGTCATTCATGGGGGTATCCAGCGGGAAGTTTCTAGGGTTCGTAATAACTTCAAAAGGAATTTTCCTCGACCCTGAAAAGGTAAAAGCGATTAGCGAAATGCCGCCTCCCTGCAATCTTAAAGAGTTAAGGGGATTACAAGGAAAGCTCGCTTATATTCGGCGTTTCATATCCAACTTATCTGGACGATGCCAACCATTCTCCAAACTTATGAAGAAGGGAGTGTCTTTCATATGGGATGAGGCATGTCAGCAGGCATTTGATGACCTCAAGGAGTACCTTACTAAGCCTCCTGTACTAATGGCACCAGCCCCTGGGCAGCCCTTTCTTATATATGTAAGGACCATGGATAATGCTTTAGGAGCACTACTTGCTCAATATAATGAGCACGGCCATGAACATGCCCTCTACTATTTAAGTAGAACAATGATTAGGGCCGAACAGCGGTATACCCCGATTGAAAAGGAATGTTTAGCCCTAGTGTTTGCTGTTCAGAAAATGCGACACTACCTTTCAGGGCAAATAATTCATGTTATATCAAGGGTTAACCCCTTGAAGATTCTGATGACCAAACCGGGATCCTTAAATGGCCGATTGACAAAATGGGCCTTGCTACTGTCGCCCTATGATATACATTTTGTTCCTCAAAAGGCGACGAAGGGCCAGGCAATTGCCGACTTTCTTGCAGACCACCCAATTCGGTCTAATACCAAGCAGACATCAGAAGTCAACACAGTTAGCAAAGAGCAATCTTGGCAAATGTTCTTTGATGGCGCTGCCAGACGATCTACTGCTGGAGTGGGGATTGTGCTAATATCCCCACATAAACATATATTGCCTAACGGTTACTCATTAACAGAACCGTGCACTAATAATGTAGCGGAATACAACGCGCTCATTATCGGCTTAAAAATAGCTCTGCAACTGGGGGTGAACCATCTAGAGGCATATGGAGATTCTAAGCTCATTATCAATCAGATGACAGGTGAGTATGAAGTCAGACATGAAGCCCTCATCCCCTATTATCAGCTAGCTATTGAGCTAGCAGGATATTTTGAACAATTCTACATATATCACGTATCTCGAAACGAGAACATTTATGCAGATGCTCTTGCCGCATTAGCCGCAACGCTGGCAATCCCGCCAGGTGAAGCTAAAAGCATCACCATTGGTAGTAGAGAACTCCTCCACCCAGATGTAGTGTCTCAAGCCGAAGAGGTATGCCAGATTGGCTTAAAGTTAGAGCCCCATGATTGGCGATTTCCGTTTGTGGATTATGCTTTGCATGGGATACTACCAGAAGATCCTAAGGAAGCCACCTCAATAAAGAGGAAGGCCCAAAGATTTTATTATGACCATAAACTTCAGACTTTGTATAGAAAGTCAAGAGGTGGTCTATTGCTACGCTGCATATCGAAAGCAGAAGCAGAACAAGTGCTGAAAGAAACACATGATGGAATATGTGGAGCTCATCAGCCCGGTCCCAAACTTGGAGACCGTATAAGAAGGCTGGGGTACTACTGGCCGAGCATGGTTACGGAAGCAATGGCATACGCTAAACGATGTCATGCATGCCAAATACATGCCAATTTTATTCATCAACCCCAAGAGTACTTGCACAATACCATCGCAAGTTGGCCATTTGAAGCATGGGGAATGGATATTGTGGGGCCTATAACTCCCCCGTCATCCAGAGGACATCGGTTTATTCTTGCAATAACCGATTATTTTTCAAAATGGGCCGAAGCCGTGCCCATGAAAGAAGTGAAGACGACAGATGTGATCAAGTTCGTCAAGCATCATGTCATTTACCGATTTGGCGTCCCTCGACGGATCATTCATGATAATGGTCCGCAATTCATCAGTCAGGGATTCTCCAGATTCTGCTATAAATTCAGAATCAAAGATATCGCTTCTACTCCATATAACCCTGCGGCTAATGGGTTGGCCGAAGCTTTCAACAAGACGATCATCAAACTCCTTCGGAAGTTCGTCTCCTCCAATAAACGAGATTGGGATGAAAAGTTGGGAGAATGTTTGTGGGCTTATCGCACCACCGTTCGCACCCCGACTAAATCTACCCCGTTTTCTTTGGTTTATGAAAGTGAGGCTGTCTTGCCTCTTGAAATCCAGATACCATCATTAAGAGTGGCTTTAGCTACAAAGATGACGACAGAAGAGCGCCATCAGCAAAGGTTGCAAGAACTAGAGGTGTTAGACGAAAAACGTCTCAGGGCTCAACAACAAATTGAGTTGTATCAAACCCGAATATCTCAAACGTTCAATAAGAACGTTAAACCAAGGACCTTTAAGCAAGGAGACTTGGTTCTGGCTGTCAAAAGGCCAATGGTGCTAACCCACAAGACTAAGGGTAAGTTTGAACCCAAGTGGGAAGGACGGTTTGTTGTGGAGACAGTATACTCCAGTGGAGCCTATCGCTTAATGAATCAAGATGGCGACAGGATGATGATGCCGATCAATGGCAAATTTCTGAAGAAATACTATTCTTAGTATCCCTGGAGATACGAGTCTTCTCTTCCTAGGCATGCGCAGTTTGGCGCCTCTGACCTAAAACCTGGTGAGTTTGGTTCTCAAGTTTGAACCACCTCCAGTCTTTTTCTTAGGCATGCGCAGTTTGGCGCCTCTGACCTAAAACCTAGTGAGTTTGGTTCTCAAGTTTGAACCACCTCCAGTCCTTTTCTTAGGCATGCGCATTGTGCGCCTCTGACCTAAACCTGGTGAGTTTGGTTCTCAAGTTTGAACCACCTCCAGTCTTTTTCTTAGGCATGCGCATTGTGCGCCTCCGACCTAAACCTGGTGAGTTTGGTTCTCAAGTTTGAACCACCTCCAGTCCTTTTCTTAGGCATGCGCATTGTGCGCCTCTGACCTAAACCTAGTGAGTTTGGTTCTCAAGTTTGAACCACCTCCAGTCTTTTTCTTAGGCATGCGCATTGTGCGCCTCTGACCTAAACCTGGTGTGTTTGGAGTGCCCAGTTCAAGTTACGCGAGAGAGCCTTGAACCACCTCCTGTTTGGTTCTCAAATTTGAACCACCATCAGTCTTTTTCTTGGGCATGCGCAATTTGGCGCCTCTGACCCAAAACCTGGTGTGCTTGGTTCTCAAGTTTGAACCACCATCAGTCTTTTTCTTGGGCATGCACAATTTGGCGCCTCTGACCCAAAACCTGGTGTGCTTAGTTCTCAAGTTTGAACAGCCCCCAATCTTCTTTTAGGCATGTGTAATTAAGCGCCTCTGACCTAAAAAGTATGAATTGCCCAACGCCAACTAGGCAATGGGAAGAGAACTAGTTTCTCGCCAACCCATCATACTGGGGTAAAAGTATGAATTGCCCAACGCCAACTAGGCAATGGGAAGAGAACAAGTTTCTCGCCAACCCATCATACTGGGGTAAAAGTATGAATTGCCCAATGCTTTTATAGCAACGGGAAGAGGAGATTAAATTCCTCGCCAACCCATCATACTGGGGTAAAAGTATGAATTGCCCAATGCTTTTATAGCAACGGGAAGAGGAGATTAAATTCCTCGCCAACCCATCATACTGGGGTAAAAGTATGAATTGCCCAACGCCAACTAGGCAATGGGAAGAGAACTAGTTTCTCGCTAACCCATCATACTGGGGTAAAAGTATGAATTGCCCAACGCCAACTAGGAAATGGGAAGAGAACTAGTTTCTCGCCAACCCATCATACTGGGGTAAAAGTATGAATTGCCCAACGCCAACTAGGCAATGGGAAGAGAACTAGTTTCTCGCCAACCCATCATACTGGGGTAAGAGTATGAATCGCCCAATACCGATAAAGTAAAGGGAAGAGGAAAAGTTTGGCATTTAAGCCCAAACGTACTCCTCGACAACTCACCATGTTGAGGGGAATAACATGGCTAGTCCAACTCAAACGGTAGTTGGTAAAGGCTAATCAAATCCGTTAATAGCTGGGGGTTTGCTAAAAATCCCATATTAAACTTTAATTGTTATTTCGGCTCAAGAAATTGAGCATAAACGGTACCGAGATAAATCGTTTTGACGACAGGTTATTTGTTGGGCAAGCAAATCTGTTTTGAAGCCGACATATAAAAGAGTCAAGAGAATCATCTTTATTAAAAAGGTGAAGATACAAAAAGAATTTCAAAGAAACATTGTGAGGATATCTCTCTCCTGTTTACGAAGTTCTTATTACAAGGAAGATAAAAGCGTAAAGAGAGATAAAACTATAGGCCGCCCAGAAGTCTCAATTGGTTTATTGTCTCGTCCAAATTTCTACGATGAGAAGCCTCCACGGTTTGCTGAGCCTGTCTACGCAACTCATCATCACTTATTATAAGTTGTTGCTGACGAGATTCTTCTATGGCACGATTCCTGGCCATCTCTTCCTGCTGAATCTGCTCCTGCTGGACAAGCAACATCTCTCGTTTCTTGACAGATTCTCCTAATCGGAGTTCATTTTCTATCAAAGTGGCCCGAGCTCTGGCAATTGTCTCCTGGGCTTTAGAAATGGCCGCCTGGCTTTCCTCAATTCCAAAGTTTACCCTCTGCAGGTCGCAAAAAATGGATTCCCGACTGGCCTGAAGCTTTGTCAGCTCCTGAGACCATTTCTCCTCCTGCTGCCTTAAAATATTTCTTCGAGATAAGGATTCTGCCCGAAGCCGTGCCAGCTCTATCTCAGTGATCGCCTCCACATCCGCCTGACGGAGTGTGTGTAGTGTGGTCACCTGTTCTTCCAAAGCTGCAAGGCGGGCCCGATATGGAGCTGCTCGATCTTGTCCACCGAATTCTTCAATATTTCCTAGATAATGGAATAACAGTGGACGTGCAAAGCTGAAGAAATCATGGCCAGTAAGAACCATCTCGACACATCTTCTTAACAAATGCATAAAATCCTTGACAGTAAAGCCGAAAAGTCTTTCAAGAGGATTTGCAGTGTCGGTAGGCAAAGTAGGTAATGCCAAAAGAGGTGTCGTGAGCAAGGGAGCAGTAGTGGCTGGAATTGGAGAAGAAGAAGCCCGTCCCTGCATTAAATTCATAATCTGGGGGACCAATAGAGCCAGTGCAGATCTGGAAGAGCTGGAGACCCCAGACGAAGTACCGTCAGTACAAATCACTTGGGTACCCCCACCAACAGGAAAAGAAGACGGGATCACTTCGCCTGAAGCTCCTCCGGTGGGAGAAGCATCTTCGAACGAGAATTTCAAATTACTCTCCTCCCCTGCTGGAAGGCTTGAAGTCGGGAGAGTTGCAGGTATCTCAGCAGCCACGACAACAGACGACGTTAAGATCGCTGACTGAGAAGGCACGCCAACGACCGTGGGAAATGTCTCAGTGGAGCAAACTGATGTTGGAGATGGCATGCTAGGAGAAGGTGTAGCCTCATTAGCAGCAGCTGCAATAATGACTTCTGTTCTCTCATCGCTCCCCAGTTCGTCAATTGGGGGAATTGAAGAGGAAACAGAGGCAGGAGCCGGCATGGAATAATCAGGTGCAAACTCACCAGCAGAGCTACCCACACCGCCAACGGAGCCAGAATGGTCCATTCTATCGTCAAACTCTACTTGGGTAGTCAAGTGCATTGGCGAAAGAAGTTGATCACCTACATTTCAGAAGACCAGAAAAGCAGTGTTACGTTAAAATAAATAACGGGCAAAAGATAAAATGCTAAAGGCCATACCAGGCGATACAAGTCCAGTTGTCGGACTTGAAGGGGGAGCCATTGTCGTTTCAAGCAATGTACCCGTCTCGCTACCCGTTAGTTGCGTCCCAGGTTCTGCTACAGGCTCTACGGCCGAAGGAGCTGAAATCTCAGCAACACTTGGAGCTTTGGCAGGTTCATCCTCCCTTGCCAACGCTGGGGGTACAGCTGAAGCCAACAAGTCGGAAGCAAGTTTGATAGCCACTTCTTGGGGGGCTATCAAAGTTTCCTGTGCCAGTTTTTGCTTCTTACCCGGCCTTTTCTTTATAGTGCCGCGGCGTTTGAGAGTTGGACTCAGGGAACGACTGACAACAGGCTGAGGAACTCCACCAGCACCAGCATTGTCGTCATCATCACCGGCATCATTGTCTGATTCGCTGACATCCGAAGGCTCAGCCGCAGCGCCAAGGAATTCTTCCATTCCTTTTATCCTTACCCTAGAAGCACCCTGGCGGCTAATATAAAGGGCTTCAATCTCTTTGCAATAACTGCGATTGAGAGAGAAGCCGGGCACGTCAGCATTTGCAATATTGAACCAATTGCAGGAGCTGAGGGTCATGGCCAATTCTGGCACCTTCTGGGGCAAGGAGAATTCAGCCTCGGTCCCGCCCACTGCAAAATGGAACCAGCCACGAGCGCCTTCGTATAAATTCCCCTCGTGAGCGAGATCTTTATTTGGATTGCCCACATAGAGTTGAGAATATCCAAACTGACGAGCAAAGCGACTCGGGGTATATGGCTCAATCTGACACTGGAGATCTTGACGATACACCAAGTGTCCGGGACGGATGTTGAGAAGCCACCAGAACGCTCCTGCAGATAAAGTAGTGAACTTATCTGCTCCCATGGCATCCTTCAGCCTCGTCCCATATCCTCCGCCGGGAAAGTCAGGAAAACACCGAAAGATCTCGTAATTCTGAAAGCTACGAAGAGTCTTCCGAATCTGGGACATATAATTCTGCCTCCATGAAGAACGTTCATACAGTTCTACAAGAAAGCACTTTTCGCCCGAACGACGCTCTGGTGCACTCATTAAGGAGGGACAGTGCAAGACAAGCCACGCCATCAAATAGGTGTAGGGCATCTCCACCCTAGGGTTTGGAGTTTTCGGTTGGGCAGTCTCTTTCGACTTGCCCTTTCCTTTCCCCTTGATCTTAATAGTGGGGAGGATATCACGACAGAATACCCTCAGTCCATACTGCAAATTGCATACCATGGCGGGAAGGAGTCCAAGGGGTCGGCCGTATGCAAGAAGAACCGCTGGATATACCACGGTCACTGCAATCGCTTCCTTGGGCAATGACGGCACGACGCATCTTTTGAGCCACAGCATCAGAAACCCGGTAATGAGACCTCTATTGGAGATCGGAAACTGGGCTTGATAGTGATAGCTCTTGAATGAAGTGCCGGGACCGTATCCATTCTCATTGGATTCAGTGGTATAATATAATAGATGGCGGCCCTTAGCAATACAGTGATCAATCTCTGAGCCATAGATGGGTGGATGACCATGGATAATGGCCGAGCTATCCTTAGAATTTAAGTTGGCAAAGAGATATTCGGCCCACTTCTTGTGACCAATACCGTGATTACGCACACCCGTCAAGTCAGCGCAAATATGATAATGGCACATCATCTCCCAGTATGTGGCATGGATGCGCTCGTCCCTCGCCAATAGCATGTTTAACTCATCGGTGGTAGGGATATACTCCTCGTAAGGGACTTCGCCCATCGAGAGTCCAGAAACCTCAAACATCTCGTGGAGAGCAAACCCTAGCTCACCCACTGGAGTAAAGAAAGTACAGGTTTCAGGGTTATACATCTCCAAGAGGCAGTAAAAGTGATAAGCACTTTGGGGAAACCCGAATTGGACATTTCTGATGGCTTTATATAAGCCAATATCCTTTAAAATGGGCTCGTGGAATCCAGCATGTACTGAACAAGGCGTGCCCACCACATATTGTTAGAAGAATGAACCCAGCCAGGCATCCTGAAGTCGCTAGCCGGGTACTGACCATCCTTCGCCAAGAACTCACTTAAGAAAGTTCGGGCACGAGATGCGACTTCTCCCACTGGAAGCTCCTTGCCAAATCGACCTGGAAGCAAGCCAGTAATGCATCTGGGGAAACCGTCTGGATAAACCCCTTTTGCACCAAATTTGCCTGTTGGGACGCCATCTTGCTCTTGAGTTAGTCCCCACCTTAATTCCCGAGGCATTGCCAGCCTCTGAAGATAGACCAGAGGATAGCTACGATCCATTCTAGGCAGAAACATCAACATTTCGCCTGAGTTATATAACCAAACGCGTTCCCCTTCAGAAAGGATCTCATCTGATTGATCCATCTTGTCTCCAAAGAGGAAGGCGGGTTTCTCCATCGCCTTCCTATTCACATCTTCAAAAACCGCGTCAGTTATGATTTCTCGCGCAGTAGTGGGGTGGTACTTGATCAGCTTCTCCTTGCGTTCCTTCGGGTCTGGCTTGTATGAGGGCAGGATGGTAGTGAAACAGAATTGGCCTGAGGGATCAGAACCCCCAGCAAAGCCGAAGTAGTTCTTGTGGGGAAGAGATTCCATCGAATATCCTACTGCAAAAAGAAAGCAGAATGAGAGAAGTTTCTCTAGGGCAGAAAATTTCTCTAAGTATGGACGCGCGAAGCTAAAAATTAGAACGCGCGAAGTTAAGAATAGCGCCGCGCGAAGCTAAAGATTAGACCGCGCAGAAATAGCCTCGCGTTTTTAGCGCGACTGCTACTTAAAAATAGCCTCGCGTTTTCAGCGCGACTGCAACTTAAAAGAGCCTCGCGTTTTCACCGCGATTGCTACTTAAAATAGCCTCGCGTTTTCAGCGCGACTGCAACTTAAAAGAGCCTCGCGTTTTTAGCGCGATTGCTACTTAAAATAGCCTCGCGTTTTCAGCGCGACTGCTACTTAAAATAGCCTCGCGTTTTCAGCGCGACTGCTACTTAAAATAGCCTCGCGTTTTCAGCGCGACTGCTACTTAAAATAGCCTCGCGTTTTCAGCGCGATTGCTACTTAAAATAGCCTCGCGCTTTAAACGCGAGGATGACGTGATAACTTCGCGTAAGAAGGCAGTCAGAGACTTTTCTTCTTCTCCAAGCCTTACGGCAGGAGTACGGCGATCTCGCCGGTAAAGGAGTTGATTGATCAGTTAAAATTAAGCCAAATCACTCTAGAAATATTCTAAAGAGTCTCGATGGAAAGATTCTTACCCCCGATGGGCGAAATATGGGCTGGCGCATCGCTGCCTTGGCCGCCGCCACCACTGCTTGCGCCAGTCGCCGAAGATGGAGTCGCTCGAGAAGTAGCACGAGTTTTGGGTGCCATTGCTGAGAAAAAATCGACTGAAAATTTGGAGAAACTCGGTCGGAAGAAGATTGGGTCGTCTGAACTCTGATCGCCTGAATCTCTAAGTTTCTGGAAAATTCTCAAATAGAGTGAGAAGGATAAGAAATAGAGATTTTTTTAAATCGAAGGAACCGCCTCTTGGAATTCGGCGCGAGTTTCGGAGAAAGTGACTGGTCAGTTACTCTCTAAAACGCGAAGCTATTAGCCTCGCGCGACTAAGAAAAAGCGAAGTTGATTAACTCCGCGCAACTGTACAAAATGCGAGAATAGCCTGTGCCTTAGCTTCGCGTTTTCATGGAAAAACTTAGATTTTTGACGAGTGCAATTAGGTGCTTCCATCTAAGTTAAAGCGATCATTATCCGATCATTTGGGTATTATCAGTCTAAGTTACGCAGAAGTGCCTTAGACTATTTTACCAAAATTATTGACCATCTGTTTGTTGAGCAAGCAAGATAATTGAAGCCAATAGATAGAGAGGAAAATAATTTATCTTTATTCATGAAGCAAGAGATTACAAAGAGGGAGTTATAGCTCTCCCAAAAGCTTTTACATGATCAACTTGTCAATAACCAAACAGTAAGACTTCTCTATGGGGTGTTGAAGCTCAGTTCCCTGGTTCACATGCAAAAACAGTAAGATTTCTCTACGGGGTGTTGAAGTTCAGTTCCCTAGTTCACATGTAAAAGAAATTCAAGATTTCTCTACGGGGTGTTGAAACTCAGTTTCCTGGTTCACATGCAAAAGATCTCCTCTGCAAATGTCAATTAGGATCTGTCATCCGAAATGAAGCACGAGAGGAAAGGAAAGTGCTGCATTGAAGCGCAATTCTGCACTGCAAGTGCTGCAATTTTGCACTGCAAGTGCTGCAGCTCCTTATTTACAGGAGTTTATCTCTCAGAGCCAGAGCTTGAAACCTGCAACTATGTTGTAAAGCATATGCTTCTGACTTCCTTAGAGTTACTTTCGATGAAGATCGATGGACACATACATTCCTCTTCAGAAAGGACTGGACTTACTGCAAAAGGAACAGAATTTCCAAAAGAGTGAAAACGCGGAGCTAAGTTGACTCCGCGCATAGTTGAAGAAATAGCCTCGTGCTTTAAACGCAGAGGATGATGCGATAACTTCGCGTAAAGGAGGGCCAAAGTTTCTCTCTTTTATAAGCTTAGCGACTGCTAATCAAAGATAGCCTCGCAGAATCATAGCGACTGCTAATCAAAGATAGCCTCGCAGATTTACAGCGACTGCTAATCAAAGATAGCCTCGCGGATTTACAGCGACTGCTAATTAAAGATAGCCTCGCAGATTTACAGCGACTGCTAATCAAAGATAGCCTCGCAGAATCATAGCGACTGCTAATCAAAGATAGCCTCGCGGATTTACAGCGACTGCTAATCAAAGATAGCCTCGCAGATTTACAGCGACTGCTAATCAAAGATAGCCTCGCGGATTTATTGGGACTACTAGTAAAACCCCGCGTTTCAAGCGCAGGGACTACACAATAAAACGACGATCTCGCCGACAAGATAAGCAATCGTCCAGATTAAACCAAGCCAAAATATCTCAGAATGGTTCTTAGAAAACCAAGAGATGAGGTTTTTACCTTCGGAAGACGCTGCATAGACTGGTTCGCTGTTGCGTTTACCTTCACGGCTGCTGCCATTAACGCCGGCCGCTGTACACGAAGCCAAACTCCTCTGGAGAGACATCCTGTGGGGAATTGAACGAAGATCAGTTGAAGATCATTCGTGAGTCACTCAAGTTCTCACAAATTCTTCGGATGAGATGAAGAAGAAGATGAGCCGGGAGCTCTATTTAAACAGAATTTCCGTCGCTTGGTATTCGGCGTGGAAACTTGGGGTAATTAATGACATAATTACTCATTTCACTGAAGACGAAGTGAAGCTGATTAGCTCCGCGTAAGCGAGCATAATGCGAGATAGACTTGGTATTCTAACTCTGCGTTTTCAGTTTGAAGATCCAAAGTATTTCAAAATCTGCTGAACTCTAAGCCATTTTGAAAACTTTGGAGGGGGTTCTGTTGGCAGTGAAAATTTCTAAGTTAAAAGGATTTTCCACAACAGAACGCGGAGCCAATTCAAGCCCCGCGTTTGGTTATATTAACCCTGCGTTTGAATAAAACGCAGAGATGTTTAATAACTCCGCATTGATTCCGCAGTTTGGCTTGTATTAGCCTCGCGTTTGAGTAAAACGCGGAGATGATCAATGGCTCCGCGTTTTGGTTATTTAGCGTCGCGTTTTGATGCGATTAAAGCTCCGCGTAAGCAGATAACCAGAATCTCAGATTGATTGAGATTATGATTCTGGGCTTATCTAAATACCCGAATCAAGTCTAATCAGAATTCCATCAAAACTAAGATATTTGATTGGAATCCTTGATGAATACGAGTTCTATTTAGATAGAAACTCTTGCATTAACCTGGGGCTATAAATACCTTCCTGGTGAAACCCTAGAAGAGCTTCTTTTCGGCAATTGAGATATTTTTTCTGAAGTCTTGGAGAATTCAAGTACGCGAGAGAGCCTTGAGTTCGTGAAGATCAGAGAAAATCGCCATCTTCTTCCTTTTGGTTCTTAGAGAATTCAAGTACGCGAGAGAGCCTTGAGTTCGAGAAAGACCAGAGAAGATCGTCTACTATCGGCCGATATCTTCGACAGAGAAGATTTCAACGTACCGATCGTCCACGGGAACTACTATAGATCCCATCGCCACAGATCCCACGACAATATTGTAAAAGAGAGAGATTGAAATATAAAATCCTCTCGTTTGTTCTTTTTATATCTTGTTCACTTTCATTGTAATTTAAGTTAATTCAATGGGAGGAAGCGAAGCAACTTTTGCGACGAACAACCATATATCCATAGTCGTTTTGCTCGCCAATTTGGATATTCCCAACTTTATGTGGGTAATCCAAGCAAGAGTCTTGCCTATGAGGGGAATTTGTACGAGGGTGCCTGCGGCTGGTTTCATTTCGCAGCTGGTGGGACCGGAGCTGAATTTGCCCTTCCACAGAAGTCGCCAGAATTGGCCATGACTCTCAGCTTTTGCACATGGTATAGTGTTGCAAATGCTGACGTGCCTCACTTCTCCATCAACCGAAGCTATTGCAAGGAGATTGAGGCTTTCTATATTAGCCGCCAAGGTGCTTCTAGAGTTAGAGTGAAAGGAATGGATGAATTCCTTGGTGCCGCAGCTGAACCATCAGACGTCAGCGAGTCTGGTGATGATGATGATAATAATAATGATGACAACCCTGATGTTAGAGGTGTTCCCCAACCTGTTGTCATTCGTCCTTGGAGCCCGACCCTCAAACGCCGCCGTACTCTAAAGAAAGGGCCTGCCAAAAAGAAGCAGAAGTTGGCTTTGGGAACTCTGTTAGTCCCCCAAGAAGCAGCTGTCAAATTTGCTTCGGATCTGCTGGTTTCAACTCTACCTCCAGCGCCGACAGGGGAGAGTGGACTTGTTGGAGCTTCAAGTGTTTCCGAGGTTCCGGCTCCTCCAACTGTAGAACCTGTTGAGCACCCTGCTGCGCAACAACTTGGTAGTGAGACGGGTATGCTTCTGGAGATGACGGTGGCTCCCCCTTCAAGTCCAACAACTGGACTTGTATCTCTAGGTATGGCTCTTAGTGTCTTTTGTTCGTTATTTTACTGTAACACCATTTTTCTTGTTTCTTGAAATACAGGTGGTCAGCTCCTCTAACCAATGCATTCAACTACCCAGGTGGAGTCTGATGATAGGGTGGACTACTCGGGCGCCACTGGCTCAGTGGGTGGTTTGGGTTGCTTTGCAAGCGATTTTGATGCAGACTACTTTACGACAACTCCTCCCTCTGTTCCTTCTTCGGTTCCCCCAATTGATGAACTTGGGAGTGATGATAGGACAGAGGTGATTGTCGCAGCCGCGGCAAAAGAAGCCACTCCGTCTCCAAGTTTGTCGTCTCCAACACCACCGGTCTGCTCCACAGAGACCTTTCCAGTGGTCTCTGGTGCACCTTCTGCTCCTCAATCAGCGGTTTTAACATCATCTATCATTGTAGCTGCTGAGACACCTGCAACTCCTCCAGCTCCAAGCCTTCCAGCAGTGGATGAGGAAAACTTGAAGTTCTCATTTGAAACTACTTCTGTCATCGGAGGAGCTTCTGGTGGAAACACTCCCTCATCATCTCTTGTTGGTGGCGCTGCCCGAGTGATTTGTACTAGCGATGCTTCTCCTCGGGTTCCCAGTTCAGCCAGGTCTGCATTGGCTTTACTGGCCCCGCATATTATGGACTTAGTACAGGGACGGACTTCTTCCTCTTCAATTCCCGTAAATACCGCTCCTTCTTCAACGATGCCTTCTTTAGCACTGCCTGCCTTAAATACAGACACCGTAGACCCTCTTGAAGAAATCTTCAACTACAGTGTTAATAATTTTATGCGGTTGCTAAGAAGATGCATCGAGATCACCCTTGCTGGAAGAGATTTCCTTAGTCTCGGACGTCCAATGTTATTCAGTTATTTGGATAATATTGAAAGGGTCAGGGGACAAGACCGAGCAGCTCCTTACCGGGCCTGCCTTGCAGACTTGGAAGAGCAAGTGCGTACGCTGAACACAGTTCGCCAAGCGGATGTGGAAGCGATTACCGCAATAGAGTTAGCGCGGCTTCAGGTGGAGCTAGCGGCGCGTCGAGAGGAGTTAATGCGTCAAGAAGAAGGATGGTCTCGGAAATTGGCAGAGCTCTAGGCTAGTCGGGAGTCCATCACTAAAGGTTTGGAGGCGGTGGACTCTGAGATTGGGAGGAGTCAGGACGCCATCCTTAGAGCCCAGGAAACCATTGCTAAAGCTCGGGCGGTCTTAGTAACCAACGAGCTTCAATTAGGGGAAGCCGTTAAAAAGCGGAAGCACTGATCCTTCAACGGGAACAAGTTGAGCAAGAGGAGACAATGAGAAGCCGTGCTATGGAAGAGTCTCGTCAGCATTTAACTCAGCAACTTGCAATGAATGACGATGACTTGCTCCGTCAGGCTCAACACTCCGTGGAAGCAACTCATCGTCAAGTAGTTGACGAGGCGACGAATAAGTTGAAGCTCTAGGAGATTCATAGTTTTCTGTTATTCTTTTATTTCTTCATTCTTTTTGTTTTTCTCTGTAATAAGAACTTTGTAATAGAAGGACTTTACTGATTCTCCTGACTTCTTTTATAAATCTGTTTCTTTTGAATAAAGACAACTCTTTTTTGATTCTTTTACTTGTTGGCTAGGAAATTTACTTGCACAATAAATAACTTGTCATCAAAAATAGTTTATCTTAGGCAAAGTATCCCAAATCATACTGTCAGAGGTAAGAGCTTAACATGACAGGGTTTATGAGATTTTTAGCAAACCCCTAGGTATCAACGGATTTGATTAGCCTTTACCAACTACCGTTTGAGTTGGGCTAGCCATGTTGTTCCCCTCAATATGGTGAGTTATCGAGAATTTTGCTTGGGCTTAAATGCCAAACTTTTCCTCTTCCCTTTGCCTTAGCGGCATTGGGCAATTCATAGTTTTACCCTCAGCATGAAAGGGTTGGCGAGAAACTAGTTCTCTTCCCATTGCCTAGTCGGCGCAGGGTAATTCACCAAATTTAGGTCAGAGGCGCTCAATTGCACATGCCTTAACAAGTGGAGGCGGTTCATAATTCAAACTGGGCACACCACATTTAGGTCAGAGGCGCTCAATCGCGCATGCCTAAGAAGAAGACTGGAGGCAGTGCGTAGTTTGAACTGGGCACACCAGATTTAGGTCAGAGGCGCTCAATCATGCATGCCTAAGAAGAAGACTGGAGGCGGTTCGTAGTTTGAATTGGGCACACCAGATTTAAGTCAGAGGCGCTCAATTGCTCATGCCTAAGAAGAAGACTGGAGGCGGTTCGTAATTTGAATTGGGCACACCAGATTTAGGTCAGAGGCGCTCAATTGCGCATGCCTAAGAAGAAGTCCAAGCGCTCAATTGCGTAACTTGAATAAGTGGAGGCGGTCCAAGGCTCTCTCGCGTAACTTAGACTGGACACACCATGATGGTCGGGTTAGGATCCATCAAATTTAGGTCAGAGGCGCTTAATTGTGCATGCCTAAGAAGAAGACTGGAGGCGGTTCGTAATTTGAACTGGGCACACCAGATTTAGGTCAGAGATGCTCAATTGCGCATGCCTAAGAAGAAGATTGGAGGCACGTACTTCCAGGGATATTAAGCATAGTATTTCTTCAGAAACTTGCCATTGATCGGCATCATCATCCTGTCGCTATTCTGATTCATTAAGTGATAGGCTCCACAACAAACGGTCTTTCCCACTTGGGTTTAAATTTACCCTTAGTCTTGTAGGTTAGCACCATTGGCCTTTTAACAGCCAGAACTAATTCTCCTTGTTTAAAGGTCCTTGGTTTAACGTTCTTATTGAACGTTTGTGAGATTCAGGCTTGATACAACTCAATTTGTTGTTGAGCCCTAAGACGTTTTTCATTCAACGCCTCTAATTCTTTCAATCTTTGTTGATGGCGCTCTTCTATCGTCATCTTTGTAGCTAAGGCCACTCTTAGTGAAGGTATTTGGATTTCGAGAGGCAAGACGGCCTCGCTTCCATAGACCAAAGGGAATGGGGTAGCTTTTGTAGGGGTGCGAATAGTGGTGCGATAACCCCACAGACACTCTCCTAGCTTCTCATCCCAATCTCGTTTATTGGAAGAGACGAACTTCCGAAGGAGTTTAATAATCGTCTTGTTGAGGGCTTCGGCCAACCCATTAGGTGTGGGGTTATGTGGCGTTGAAGCAATATCTTTAATTCTGAATTTATCGCAGAATCTGGAGAATCCCTGACTGATGAATTGCGTACCATTATCATGAATGATCCGTCGGGGAACGCCAAAACAGTAAATGACATGATGCTTGATGAACTTGATCACATCTGTCGTTTTCATTTCTTTCATGGGCACGGCTTCGGCCCACTTTGAAAAATAATCGGTTATTGCAAGAATAAACCGATGTCCTCTGGATGACGGGGGAGTTATAAGCCCCACAATATCCATTCCCCATGCCTCAAATGGCCAACTAGCAACGGTATTGTGCAAGTATTCTGGGGGTTGATGGATGAAATTGGCATGCACTTGGCATTCATGGCACCGTTTAGCGTATGCCATTGCTTCTGTAATCATTTTCGGCCAGTAGTATCTAGCCTTCTTATGCGTTCTCCGAGTTTTGGACCGGGCTGATGAGCTCCACATACTCCGTCGTGTGTTTCTCTCAGCACTTTATCTGCTTCTGTTTTTGATAAGCAGCATAGTAGAAGACCATCTCTTGACTTTCTATACAAAGTCTGAAGCTTATGGTCATAATAAAATCTCTAGGCCTTCCTCTTTATCAAGGTGGCTTCCTTTGGATCATCTGGTAATATCCCATGTAGGGCGTAATCCACAAACGGAAATCGCCAATCAGGGGACTCCAGGATCAAGCCTGTTTGGCACACCTATTTGTTCTGGAAAACCGTATCTGGGTGGAGGAGATCTCTGCTACCAATGGTGATGCTTTTAGCCTCACCTGGCGGGATCGCCAATATTGCAGCTAATGCGGCAAGGGCATCTTCATATACATTCTCATTCCGAGATATATGAGAGATGTAAAATTGCTCAAAGTAGCCTGCTAGTTCAATGGCTAGCTGATGATAGGGGATGAGGGCTTCATATCTGACTTCATACTCGCCCGTCATCTGATTGACGATGAGTTTAAAGTCTCCATATGCTTCTAAATAGTTCACCCCCAGTTGCAGAGCCATTTTCAAGCGGATAATGAGCGCATTATATTCTGCCACATTATTCGTGCACGGTTCTGTTAATGAGTAACCGTTAGGCAATATATATTTATGTGGGGAGATCAGTACAACTCCACTCCAGCAGCAGATCGTCTGGCAGCACCATCAAAGAACATCTGCCATGGTTGTTTCTTGCTAACTGTATTGACCTCTGACGTCTGTTTGGTATTGGACCAAATTGGATGGTCTGCAAGGAAATCGGCAATTGCCTGTCCCTTCATTGCTTTTTGAGGAACAAAGTGTATGTCATAGGGCAACAGTAGCAGAGCCCATTTTGCTAACCGGCCATTTAAGGATTCCGGTTTTGTCATCAAAATTTTCAGAGGATTAACCTGAGATATGACATGAATTGTTTTCCCAGAAAGATAATTTCACATTTTCTGAACAGCGAACACTAGGGCTAAACATTTCTTTTCAATCGAGGTATACCGCTGTTCGGCCCCGATCATTATCCTGCTTAAATAATAGAGGGCATGTTCATGGCCGTGCTCATTATATTGAGCAAGTAATGCTCCTAAAGCATTATCCATGGCCCTTACATATATAAGGAAGGGCTGTCCAGGGACCGGTGCCATAAGAATGGGAGGTTTGGTGAGGTATTCTTTGAGGTCATCAAATGCCTGTTGACATGCCTCATTCCATACAAAAGAAACCCCCTTCTTCATAAGTCTGGAGAATGGCTGGCATCGTCCAGATAAGTTAGAAAGGAAGCGTCGAATATAGGCGAGCTTTCCTTGTAACCCCCTCATTTCTTTAAGATTGTGGGGAGGTGGCATCTCGCTAATTGCTTTTACCTTTTTAGGGTCGAGGAAAATTCCTTTTGAAGTTATTATGAATCCAAGGAATTTTCCACTCGACACCCCCATAAATGATTTAGTGGGATTCATCTTTAAATGATGTTTCCTCATGAGATCGAAGACCGTTCTTAAGTCCTGAAGATGGTCCTCTTTATTTTTACTTTTGACCACCGAGTCATCCACGTAGCACTCTACCGTCTTGCGCAGATGTTCTTTGAATATAGTGCTCATTGCACGTTGGTAGGTAGCACCGGCATTCTTCAATCCGAACGGCATTACCGTGTAACAGTATACCCCCAGCGGTGTTCTGAAAGCTGTATGCTTTTCATCATCTGGGTGCATCTTGATCTGGTTATAACCTGAGAAGCCATCCATGAAGGACATCCTCTCGTAACCACAAGTATTGTCAATCATCACGTCGGTGATGGGCAGTGGAAATTCATTCTTGGGACATGCAACGTTCAAATCTCGAAAATCGATGCATATCCAGATTTTGCCGTTGTTCTTGCGAACCGGCACTATATTGGCCACCCAATCAGGATGCTGTTCTTCACGGATAAATCCGGATTTTATAAGTTTATTGACCTCAGCAACTATTGCCTCCATCAATTCCGGTCGAAAACGCCTCTGCTGTTATTTAACAGGTTTGGCATCTTCTTTTATATTTAACTGGTGCGTGGCAATTTGAGGGTCAAGGCCAGGCATGTCTTCATAACTCCATGCGAACACGTCAATATACTCTTTAATAAGAGATATAAGTTCCTCCTTTTCCAATGGAGTTAGCGTGTCGCTTATAAAGATGGGTTTCGGGTTTTCTTCCGTTCCCATGTTGATTTGTACCAATTTATCTTCTGTGGGCGGATCACGCTGTTCAAAGCGGACATCCCAGAGAGTGTCCATATGCTTAGCCCAAGAATCATCTTGAGCATCAATTGGTTCCTCGTCGCTTTCTGGTGCAGCTGAAACCATATTGGTCGTCAAGGACTGAAACCAGGCGCCGGTACTTATATCTGAGTCATGATTGGGTGAAGATGTATCTTCCTTAGCCGAAGAACTCTCTTCATCTTTTAGTGGTGATGAGGGTGGAGTAGATACATAGCCCAACCCCCTGCGAGTCTTCTGATAATAATCCGGGCTCTTTCCTTTTGGTCTGAACCAGGGTATAAGATTCCGTTGCCCTTTTCCAAAGTTTAATCCCGGTTTCTGGGTAAAATTATAACCCATTTTCTCCATGATTTACCGGGATTTTTGTTCATACAAGTGAAATTGAGGTGATGTTTGTTCATCACTTTCACTGCTTTGTCTTTGTCGAGGTGACGTGATTACCTTGCCGAACATGATCGGCTTTAGGGACCCTTGTTGAGGAGGTACTTCAAAGAAGTGTCCTTGTTCCTCAGTTATTCTTGATTGAGAGAGGAGGGATGACCTGAGGGGCAAATGGTATGCCGCCAGAACTTCAAGTTCGGACAGACCATCCACTTTAGTGAAAGTACAATAGGGTTCAGACTTAGTAGCTACAGCATTCTCGTAGACTAACTTTATCTTTTTATTAATAACCCGTTCACTCTCTATCACATCGGTTACATTATCATCAAGACTCAAACTAAAATCTAGGTGAGAGTTGATTTCATAATCACCCCCATCGTCTTCTCCAGGAATCTCGTATTCAGTGTCGGCTTCATTGCCACTATCATCGGGCTTTTGAAGTTTGCCGTGATCATCATTGGAGGTTTCATGGGCTGGTTTATATAGTGCAACATCCGTGAAGTAATTTTCCAACCCTTTGAATGGCTGCTTGTCTGCATTCATGTCCGGACTTCTCCTTCTTCATCGCAATACTTCATGCATTGGTGGAGAGTAGAAGGGACTACCATGTAAGTATGGATCAAAGGTCGTCCCAATAACATGTTGTAGGAGGTATCTGCATCAATAACGTAGCATGTAGCTTCCGTCCTCAAATCCCCAATTTGACATCGGAGTCGGATTTTTCCAAGGGGACGGTTATTATTGGCATTAAACCCATATATTGTTGTATTGGTTGGTGTCAGACGGTGGAGGGAAATCCCTAACAGCTACATCAATCTTCTAGGCACGACACTTAGCGCAGAATCCGGATCGACCTGAATTCGGTCCACCTTTGTGGATCCAACATATCCGGTGAAATATAAAGGCCTGTTACGCTTTATATTCCTCACCTGCATATCTTCTGGAGAGAAGACAATTTGTGGGACTTGCCTCCTCACTTGGTGACAGCAGGGGCAAGAGTCCTGTCCTTCATCAACCGGCTTGACTATCTGAGCTAAGAATGACTCAGAGTCTGCCAAGGCCTCTCTTAACGCTTCACGTGTCGATTTTGATAATCTCAACAGTTCATAAAGCGTTACCCGTGCTGGAATGTTAGCCAGCTGGGCAATTATATCAAACTTGAAGGTAGTCTCCTTGGCTCCTTCATCTCTAGTAGGATTCTTCTGGAAGCGAAGTCCTTTCTGCTTCGTGGGTTTTGCAAGTTCTGCATATATGTCTTTCGGATCTACTATGGTGTAGTCTTTGAGATATGTCTTCCCAGATCAAGTACCGGAAGGGCCTCCCCATCTTGATGAGTGGCCATAGTTTCGGGCTCTTCTTCAGAATCTGTGAAGGCTTCCGAAGCTATATATTCTTCCTTTATTTCTGTGGAAATGACATTAACAGTCCGCTTCTTCCTTTGACCCCCTGCAGTAGTCCACTGCTCATCTTCTAACAAATCAGGATGAGCCCACATAACTTCCCCCTTTTGGGTTGTCACGGAGACAAATCCTTCTTGGGCTTTGTTGTGAGGATCAAGGTTCTTTGTAACCATCTTACCCTTTGGGATTGGGGTCACTCCTGCGGGGAACTCATAGGTTCTAACCACTATGGTTGCCATATTGGCAGTGACCTTCTTCTGCTCTTCCTTAAGCGTCAGAACTTCAGCTTCTATTAGTGCTTGGATTCTGTTCTTAAGCGGGTAACAATCCCTAGTAGAGTGTCTAACATTCTGGTGATAGAGACCATAATTGGGATCGTTGGTCTTACCAGCGTCCTCCGATTTTCTATTCTCCGGAAGTTTTAGCATTCCCTTCCTCTGGAGCAGATGAAAGAGGATAGGCGTCTGTTCCGCCTTGAAAGTATAATTCTTCTCCTACAGAGGTCTATTTTGCCTTGTGCCCTGCTGATTTTGGGGCTTCGGCTTTAGTGGAGGATTCGACTTCTGAGGAGCAGCTTCTGACGCCATCACCGCTTTTCTTTTGTTCTTACTGCTGTTATTTTGGGTATATGGCCTATTATCCCCAGTACTTCTTAATCCACGAGACTCTTCAACTCGGCGGATCAAGTCTTCGGCTTGCTCTCCCTGTTTGAGCAGATCCCTCCATGTCTTAGACTCTACGGCCCCCATTTTTAGGAGCACGTTAGTCTTTAAATTATGTCGACAAGTCTCGACTAGAGTTTCCTAGACCATTCCGTGTTTGCAATGCACGGACTTCTCCCGGAACCTTTCTATAAAATCTTTTACCGTCTCTTGTTCCCCTTGCTTAGTTGCAAGGAGGAAATGAACCGTAATCTCGGTATCGTCCTCGAAGAAACGTGAGAGAAATAATTTCTCAATATCTAACCTGGTATTAATTGTACCTGGGGGCAGCTGCATGAACCAAGTAAAAGCAGGCCTTCGCAAAGTACTTACGAATACTTTGGTCATAATTGGGTTATTACGCATCAAATGTCCCGCCTGGGACAAGAAGTAATATATGTATTGACTGGGTGATCCCTTCTCGTCAAATGGCTCTAATTTGAGCGGCTTATACTTCTGAGGGTAAGGTACCATATCCCATTCAGGAGGATACGGTCTTGAGACCCCTGCCTCTTTCAACTCCTTTTACGCATCAGCTCTTCGAGTTGACTTTGTAATTTTTCTATTTTCTCTCTATGTGGATCATGATAAGAGAATTTATCCTCGTCATTGTGCATCTAGTGGGCTTTCTCCTCCTGTTCTTCTTCATTCAGAGTCTCTTTGCCTTTTTTGGCATTATCCTCAACAAATTTTGAGAGCATCCCTTTAAGATCTTCAATCGTCTTTTGTTGCTCTCGAATCATTCTTTCTTGAGCTTCAAATCTCTGATTGATGTCGTCAGATTTATCCGCCATGTGCGATGCTGACTTTTGTAGCCGAGATAACGTAGAGGATGGAGCTGAAGTTACAGCTGAATTATCGCTGTCATCGTTGTAAGAACCCCTTGCAAGCCTCTTATAATTTCGAGGCGGGATGGCTCCTGATCTAAGTCGAGTGATATGAGGAGGTTCTTCATCACTCGATTCCAAATCATCATCCGTCTCTATAATCTTCTTCCCTTTCCCCACCATATTGGAGGTCACAGCTCTCCATTCTTTCAGGGAAGCGGTTCTTGTTTTCTTAGTAGGGTTCCTGTCTGACTCAGATAATCGGTCGAACACTGATACCCTGCTCTTGCTGCAGCCACAGTTGTCCATTACAGCGAATACTGCTGTCATAAGCTACTGGTAGTGACAGACAGGTTCAGCTTGAAGTTGTTCTATGCCCCTCTTCTTGGACAGATACTCCCTGAGATCAACGCCTTCAGCTATGGAGTCATGGGACCCATTCAACTTTTGAGAGGGTCTAGGAACCCATTGAAGCTTCTTAGGATTACTGGAGTTTAGTTCCGGTCCACTGATGCCAGGATCTGCCCTGATTCTGCAGTTGGGTTGATCCACGTGAAGTTTAGAAGTGCTTCGCGTCTTATTTCGCGGGGCTGAAGAATAGCTCTGCATTTTGCCACGTTAGCCTCGCATTTCTCGCTGGCTTGTAGCTTCTGGAATAATAGCCCCGCGTGAAAAGAAATTCTTGCACGCTGGCTTATCTTTGCGATTAACGCAAATCATAGCTTCGCGCCTAGCACGATTTTTACGACTGACAACTATTTGCCAATCATCCTCGCGTTCCTCGCGAGTATCAGAAATTTTGCATTTATTGCAAGTATTACTGGCCTCGCGTTTCTCGCTTGGCTCAGTATTAACCTCGCGTGGAGAATCACACGTTGGTTGTAAAGAATTTTTATACTCGCGTCTCTCGCGAGTGTGAGAGGTCTTGCATTTCTCGCAAGTACTACTAGCCTCGCGTTTCCCGCTTGGCTTAGTATCAGCCCCGCGTGGAAAATCACACGCTGGCTTTAAAGAATTTTTATACTCGCGTTTCTCGCGAGTGTCAGATATTTTGCGACTAGCGCAAATTTTTCTGGCTTTGCGTTTCTCGCTAAGCTCAGCAATAGCCTCGCATGGAATATCACACGCTGGCTTTTCCTTACTTTTAAGGCAAGTTGTAACTTCGCGTTTAACGCGATAATGACTGGTCTCGCTATTAGCGCGAGCCAGTTTGCGAGGGACCATAGCCTCGCGTCCATTAGCCTAGCGTCTAAGGTGGGCTTTGAGGGCTTTACGCCTCGCTCTCCGATTCCTATTTCAGAGTTGGGTTCTGGTTAATCCAGTTCCCAGGTCTTCTTCGGCAGTAGGAAGCTCATCCTCTGCTAGGATTTCCTGTATGAACACCGGCCCTATAGCCGCAGTCTCCAAGGATCCCCGTTTCTCGGTGGATACCTTTTTACCCGTTGCTCGGGTATTGGAGCATATGCGACGATAGTGTCGGGTCTCGTCCAAGTCACCTGATTCAGAGGAGAGGAACTCCTCGTACTTCTGCTGATCGATTTCAACGACCAGCGTGTCTACTTCGGATCCGATCATGTCAACGTCCGATTGCGCCATAATCTCTTCATCAGTGAAAGAGATGGCTCCCACTATGGTCGCCAGTTTGTTCGCCTTGCTTCCTTCCATTGAATACAACTTAGATTACAATGAAAGTGAACAAGATGAAAAGAGAACAAACGAGAGGATTTTATATTTCAATCGCTCTCTTTTACAATGATTTGTGGGATCTGTGGCGATGGGATCTGTCAAGCAGCTCCTTTGGACGATCGAACGTCGAACTCTTCTCTCTCGAAGATATCGGCCGACTGTAGAAGATCTTCTCTGGTCTTTCAGAACTCAAGTCTCTGTGCGTAACTTGAATTCTCCAAGAGGAAAAGATCTTAATTGCCGAAAGCTTCAGATGCCCCAAAAAGAAGACCCCTAGGGTTTCACCAAGAAGGTATTTATAACCCCAGGCTGACTTGAGAGTTTCTATCTAAATAGAATTCGCTCTCATCAAGGATTCCAATCAAATATCTTAGTTTTGATTTAAATCTCTTGATTTAGAGTTCTGATTGGACTTGATTTAGGTATTTGGATAAGTCCAAATCATAATCTCAATCAATTTGAGATTCTGGCTATCTGCTCACGCGGAGCTTTAATCGCATCAAAACACGGCGCTAAATAACCAGAATGCGGAGCTAACGCGGAGCTATTGATCATCTCCGCGGTTTACTCAACGCGAGGCTAAAACTAACCAAACGCGGGGCTGCGGAGTTAGCTCCGCGTTCTGTTGTGGAAAACTCTATTTAGTTAGAAATTTTCACTGCCAATAAATCTGAAAGAAGTTTAGAAAGTAGAGATAGTAATTGTTAAAAAAAAATTGAAGAAAAAAATCATTGATCATTATAGTTTTGATGCTAGCTCACGTAACTTTTCCTGAGCTGGCGGCTCACCTACAGTAATCATATATATATATATATATATATATATATATATATATATATATATATATATATATATATATATATATATATATATATATGGAGCCTTGCTCCATATGACCCCATCTTGATGGGAAAAGGCTTAGATAATGTCTATGATGCTAGTGAAGATCACAGTATGTTGACCCAAGCCCTCCAATTAACCTTTGACACAGGCTCAGTACTTAGTTTGATATTTCTTATAATTCTGCTCAAGCAAACTTCACTTCAAGAGGATTTATGAAAGTAGATGGTATAGAAAAATGAAATGCATATGTTTGTCTGTATTACAACATTATTGTATTTGCTGTAACACCCATTTGTTTTCTCTACGTTCTCAGGATGTGGTTCCACAGGCCTGTCAGAGCTGATGACTGGTTGCTATACATGGTAAGTATTTTATTTGTTAGATATATTGCAGGTTTAGTTGATACAATTGGTCATAGTCATACTCGTGTTGCATTTTTGTATTTGCATCAAGAGAATCCAAGTCACATTCATGTTGTATTTTTATGTTTTGTTGATAGAGAGTCCTAATCCGTTCATGCTGCATTTTTATTTTTTGTAGATAAGGAGTCCTATTGCTTATGGTGGTCGTGGATTTGTTATTGGTCGCATGTTTAACCGGAAAGGAGAGGTAATTCAATTTGTTCTAAATTCATTAGGGACCGCTGCATACTAAGAACTTCACATCATGTTTTGTGGTATCATTGACTCAAGAGGCCCTTACTAGGAAGTTTAAGCCGAAAAAATGAACTTATATCAAAGCTCTAAGGAGCTCGTGTGTAGGTACCAATGTTTAAAATAGCGGTAACGTAACGTTTGGCCTTTATTAGGTTATGTCACTTATAGCGTAACGCATAACATAGATTATGCAATTTATTATTTATTTAATAAAAATAAATATAAAACTATATAAAATAATCTTTATAAATTGAAAAATAAATTAAAAAATTCAAAAAATATATATAACCATTTTGTAATACATAATCTATTCTAAATTTTTATTAAATTTTACAATAATTTTCACATTTATCTTCATAAATTATATTAAGTCCGCAATCGTAATTCCAGTCATCACCTAAATAAAAAAATTATAATTCTTTATTTCAATTCCAGTTATTATCATTATTGTAATTTTTGTTTTTAAATATTTAATTTATCTTATTTGTAATTATTGATTTCAATTCCGCTAAAAATTCAATAGAATCAACAAATAAAATATTTCAGTAACCGTATAGAAGCTACAACAAGCGAATAAAAAAACAATTGCTAATCAGCAAGTTAATAATTCTATAAGCAATCAAACAAGCCAAATCAAGTAACAAAATTTCAGTAATTCGCTAATGATCAAAATAATAAGCAATAAAAATATAGATATTACTAAAAAAAATAATAATAAATAACGTAACATAACGTAATTTAACGTAACATTACGTAATATAACGTAAAATAATATAAAAAAGCGTACTGTTATGGTGTGCTGAGTTATTTTCAGTTGTTACGTAGTGCTGGAGTTTTGTTAGGTTATGTAACGCAATATAACGAGTTTCATAACGCATTATTTTCAATATTGGTAGGTACATCTTTCTGTTCTGCAACAATTACTGCCTAGCAATCAAAAATGCCTGGAACCATCCTCTTAATCTGGATTAATTGATGCATGTGCAGGATGATACTACCAATACTTTGATTGCTTAACCATTCTTAAGGTACCTAAGCTTCAAATAGTACAGATGATGTAGCAGTATGTAATCAGAGTGCCCCCAATGGACCAGGAAATTTTTAAGCTATTTCATGCAGTCTCGAAGGAGGTGTTTTATAAATATATGGGTAAATGATCAATAATGATCAGTGAATCATAAGTTATTTAATGTTTGGTGTTAGAGAAGGTAGGTATTCTTATGTGTAAATAGGCATTAAATAATTTTCACGGAGACTGGAGGGGATTTTAGGATTATCTGTATTCACATATTGTGAGTTCAAAACCTTGTATTTATCTCTTTAATTATTATGTATTCTTGTTGCAGAGAATTATCATGAGGTGATGGTCAAAGCCACAATATCCTTATTTCACAATATTGTACGACTTTGACAGACTGTAGGGGCTTGTATATTGTTATTGGCGTGTTGGAGTTTTTTTTTTGCTAGTCAAACTCACATGCGCATATATTTTTAACAGTATTATTCAAATCGAGTCTCCACAATGAGTCAAACTCAGAACCTTTCACAAATTAGAAAGGAGTGATGCTACTTGAGTTAAGGCTTATTGACAACATTGGTGTTACTAATGTGATATGAGCACTTAGCAGTACTCGAACACCTTACATAATATTTTTCCACCTTCACCTTTTATTAGCTACTAGCTGCATAGGGGGCTTTACTTATTTCTCCCCTACAATTTACAACAACCAATTTTTCTACAAATAAGGGGCTTCATTTTAATTGACACCGTGATGTGAAATTGAGGCGCTACGCAATACCAGTCTTGGAGAATGTATATCATGGTAACTAGTTGGTGCTAAACAAGTGTGTTCTCAAAAATATCATCTCTTTTAAAGTTAGGCTAATTACACTGAGATCCCATGTACTATAAGGGTAGTGTAGTTTATTGTCATTTAAGTTTAAAACTTTTAGTTTAGTTCTTAGATTTCTAACTGCATTAGTCAATGGTTTACTATTCTCACACCTGTTTAGTTTAGAGTGTATTTTTAAAAAAATGAAATTTCAAAATTATCCTCCTTTGAACATGTTTTGGGTAGTTTTTAGTAATGGAGAGGGGGCTAATTTAGGAATTTTATGAAAAATATTCAGCTTAAGTTAAATATGGGTGAGAATAGCAAATCGTTCGATTAATGGTATTAGAAATCTATAGACTAAACTGATTGTTTTAAACTTAAAACATAATAAATTACCCTGCTTATGTAGTACATTAAATTTCACTATAATTAACCCTTTAAAGTTTATAGGTGAACTCAGTAGTTCCCATCTCTTATTTTTAACTCTTCTCATAGAAAATATTCTTTTAGCAGTAGCTCAACAAATATTCGTAACAAAAGCATAATGTTTGATGCTGTTGGAATTTAGGTATTAACTCTGCAAATATGGGAAAAAGAGAAAGTCATTGCTACTGTCATCAAGCTAGGTCATAATTTTTTTTATCGAGGTACCTGCCTCCTAGAACTTAAAAGGAAACACTCGAGAGGAAGAAACTAGCCATAACAGAATTTTGAAGATAGCCATATGAATATTGGTAACTATAACGACACAAGCAGGGAATGTGGCAGATAGAGAAAGCAATACATAAACCATAGTAAATATAGAACTAGAACTAGTGAGACACTATTTTTATGCTTGATGGAACATTTTAAATCCTTTCAGAGCAACCCAACATAGGATCCTCTTCTGCAAGACGTCGAAGAGTGTCAGGGAATGGAGGCATCTCCACATTCAAAGCTCCCTCGAAGATTTTAACCACCTCTGCCATTGACGGCCTCTGTACCTCCGAATCTTGAATGCACCAGCACGCAACTCGACAGACCCTGTTGAGCTCCGAAATATCAACACAACCATCCACATTCTCGTCTAGCAAGCGGAGAACCTCCCCTGTGATAACTCTGCTAGCGGCCATGACAGGAAAGAATCCGATGCTCCCATCTTCAGCCCCTCGTGAATTTCTCCTTCCCGATACCACTTCAAACAGCATCATGCCAAAGCTGTAGACATCAGCTTTGGGTGTGATCGGTAGGCCTTCTATCCATTCCGGTGCCAGATATCCTACGGTTCCCCGTATGGTCGTCAGTACCCGGCTGAAGTCATGGCCAAGGAGCTTTGCCAGGCCAAAGTCTGACAATTTAGGACAGTCTTCGGAGTCCAGGAGAATATTCTCTGGCTTTATATCACAGTGGATGATGCATTCTCTGCACTCCTCATGGAGATATGCCAATCCCCTGGCAATCCCTAGGATGATCTGGTATCTGGTCTTCCAATCTAAACTCCTGGATTCTTTTCGAAAGAAGTGGTGAGCTAAAGACCCCTTTGGCATGTAATCGTAAACCAGCATCCTCTCCGTTCCTTCGCAGCAGAACCCGCTCAGGCGAACTAAATTGACATGCTGGATTCTCCCTAGTGTTCTCAGTTCGTTTCGGAATTCCTTCTCTCCCTGTTTAATGCCTTCAAGCCTTTTCACAGCTACCGCAACTGAATCAGATAGAGCTCCTTTGAAAACTGACCCAAAACCTCCACCACCAAGGTATTCAGAGAAATTCTTTGTCATGCGCCGCATGTCGCTGTAGGTAAATGAAACTAGAGGACCATCGGAGAAGGTTGATGCTCCATGACCTCTTTTATACAACACCCAAAATACAACAAGAATGGTTGCTGCCATTGTTCCTGCTATTGCACTTACAGTGACCTTTGTAATTGATTTCTCTTCACTGCTTGTTTTTTGCAGTTCAGAAGCCGCAAGCCTCAGGTAAAGAGTACCGGCCTTACTGTCACTGTTTGATATTCTTCGAAGATTACGAATGTCTCCCTCCCAAAATGAACATCCACTCTCATAAGCATAAGCAGTACACGAGCAATTCCTCAGGCAAGCCAACTCGCATTCTTCTCTGCTATTTGCTGACAAAGACTGTGAATCCACTGGCATCTGCACATCGGATATGGCAAGAAATCCATCCTTTTCTCCGGCCGTCAAGTTCTGGTCACCGCAGTGCAAGCGGGTGTTTCTCGTGCACCCTGAGCTCCAGGCGTAGAGCTCCCAGTCTCTCTTGGATGCCGGACTGAAGCCATACAGACAGCTGCATGCAGGCTTGCTCGTCTCATCACAGATGCCAAAGGCACCACAGACGAAGTATACATCACAAGGAGAAACTGGCTGTTCAAAGAACATCTCCCACCCGAGGCTATCCTCAAGCCACATCCACTCTTGCACTTGCCCAGACGGGCTCATCACGAATCGTGCCAGAATTCGATCATCAGAGAGATTGGTGGTGAAATACCTGCTTTTGTCGTCATCCACAAACTTGTCCTTGGAGAGAGTGGACCTATCCATCCTGGGGAGCAAGCTGAAGGAGCTCCCAATCCATGGTCCACTGCTCCAGTAAGTCTTTGAATTGTTCCACAGGAAGATGAACTGGTTGATGCCGCTTGGATCTATAGTTCCGGTAAAAACCCCAAGAGCCGGGTCCTCAGAGTTCTTCCACGAAACTAGCCGTTGGTACTCTCCAGAGACTTTATTCATCCCGATCCATCCTTTGGGCACCAATGTATCAGTCGGGTGATCAAAGCTCTGCCAGAATGTGGAACTCGAGTTGGACTGGTCCATCAGAACCAAATTCCCTGTATCAAGAAGCACTGCAATGTTATACATGGAGAACGAGGTCGTGTTGGACGACCACACTGGGATTATGGAATCGTAGAGGACCAGATTTCCGTCCTTGGTCAGTTTCAGCTGGGAAGTAACAGTATCAGAAATCGGAGCGTCTCTGTTCGCCACCCATATGACTGTTTGCACCGAAATCTTCTTGTACCATATGCCGATGTAGTATTTATGGGAGTTGCCTGGTGTGAAGAAGCCCAGTTCGAAGACTCCACCTCTCGAGATTATCGTTTGGTTTCCGGAGATGGACTGGCCTCTGGAGATGGTATCAGTTGCAATGGAGATATTGCTCCTCGGTATGAGGAGAAAGAAATAGAGACTGATCAATAAAATAGTAGGAGATTTGGAGTACATTCTCGCAGAAGCAAAGCAAAGGGTGAGTTTTCTGTTGTGCGATAGCCTGCAGAAGCTTCACAAGCAGGAGATACAGATAAGAATCAAACAGTCTCAGCTTCTTGTTTTGCTTTGTTCTCTAAGATCAGAGCCGTCCATGAAGTAATGGATGATGGTGATACAAAAGTGATGGTCCATATTCTTTTTTTTTCCCTAACTTAGGTGTATCAAAAACTCGTGGCCAATTACAGAGTTGTGCCCGAGAGATCACGGCGTAGAAACTTTCTTCTGGAGGCTTTTGCTCTCGTTGGCTCATCACTTGCTTGTAATTTTGAGCCTCTGGGTGATAGATGGTGTGGCTGGGGCCAAGCCAAGGATGGAGAAGGTTACTGCTCGTCCAGGCTATTGCTTCTGTCTTTCTAAGGATGGATATATCTGAGTCAACAACGGCGTCGGAAGGTTACTGCTCGTCCAGGCTCTCGTGTTAAGGTCATGGTCCTCGCAATGGTCTCTTTTATTTAATTGATGGGACAGGTTGTAGCATGTGTTTACCGCTGCTCCAGCGGCCACACTAAAGCTTCCCGTGTTGACTCTGATATCATAGCTGTGGCAAGTTTATTGATGAGAGTTGCTGGATGCGCTCTATACTTTTCCTAGTGAGCCTCAATTTCTTAGTGAGTCTTAGATAAGTTTAAAACTTATTCAGTTTTTCTTAGTGAGCCCCATATTTTTTTAATTTTGCCTCTGTAACCACCAATCCGGTTCCTCCTTCTCCTCCTCCCTCCACTAATGACTAGGATTTGCCCTCTCTCGGCCACGGCTATGGCTGAGGTACTTCGGCCGTCAACTCCTCCGATAAGACCCACCTCTCCATCTTCCCTTCCTTCATGGGCTCCCCTTCCATCGGCCACGACATCCCTCCATCAAAGCCCCAATCCTAAGCTCAATCCCCACAGATCTCATGCCAAAAAAGCCCATCTTTTTCTGCAGCGACAAAATCCAGTTTGCCGATTTTGACGAATCACATGGCGGCGTCTACTAGCAAGTTGACCCCTCCCACCCTCCGCCACTGCTGGCGCCACCGGAGGAGGAGGCTGGGCCAATTGAAAGGAGTGAATGGGGCTCAATAGGAAAAGTATATCGGCAATTGGGTCCAACATTAAAAATATCAAACTTGTAAATAAAAAACCTCTTCGGCCTGTGGCTCACTAAGAAAAGTATGGGGAGCATCTAGAAATTCTCTTTATTGATTCTTCACCAATGTCAGGTTATTTGAAGCCAAAGTGTTACGACCATAATAGTTTCAGTTATAATGTTTCAACCAAAATCCAATAACTAATCTGTTACATAATGTGTGAATCTGATAGTAAGAAAGATTTAGTAATGAGAGCTTCTAAGGGCATTATGCCGCAAATTTCTAAGAAACCCTACTTCTAAGGGTATAGAGAGAGAGAGAGAGAGAGAGAGAGCCCTAGTTTTTTAATCCCAAAGAAACTAACTGATTCCCTCCTATATCACCTGTCCCGATCCCCCCTTCCAGCACAATACATCCGCCCTGCCCCCATTCCCTCTTCATCGCCCCCCTCCACCTCGCAACCACTGGATGAGAATAGATAGATATATGGTTTAATTTTTGCCCTATTCTATTTAAATTTTTGAATTAGAAAAATAAAAAATTTTATTTTTAATTTAAAATTTTGAATTGAGCTAGCGAAAATTAGTACTTTGACCTGCCCATTATCATCCCTAGCAACCCTCTCCCTTACCCTTAAACGATCGCCCTCTCCTCTATCCTGATTTTATTTGCCATCCCGCCACCTCTCCACTAATGTCACTCCTTTCTTTCATATTGGTATCTCTTGTCAACCACCCCTTAGATGAGGACAAATTTGTAAAAAATTAATAGTAAACTTGAAATCTTAAACAAATTTGGAGGTGGTCTTTGAAATTTACCAAGTGTCCTTAAAAACTCTCTAGTAATATGGTTTCTTTAATTTTTTGACCTCTCCTGAAAGTACACGGAGCAGAGATTTTCTACTCTTTAACTCACTACTCACTAGATCGAGATCATCTCCTTCACTTTTCAACTCTCTAGTCCATAGCAATTATGAACTTAATAAAATATAATTTTTTACTGAATAGTGACGGCGATTTCCGGCGAGTGACGGCGATTTCCGGCGAGTGTTTTCCGGCGACCAGGTAAGCATCCTCCGGCGATCTCTAACCAAAGAGAGAGAAAAAAAAAAAAAAAAAAGAAGAAGAAGAAGAGAGAAGAAAGGGGGAGTTTCATCTTGCCTCAGAGAAGCTTCATCATAGGCAAAGAGTGGGGCAAGATTAGCGGCCATCCTCGAGATTACCTCTACAACTATCCTTACCTTCCACTGCAACCATTCTGAAGATTATATCGGGACCATGGAGTTCAACTGGGGTTGGTTGGGGAAGGGTAACAAACAGAAAGAGAGGGACAGCAGTGACGAAGACAAAAACCCAAAGCATCGCCGGCGCAGCTGGAGTGAGGTGGTCAAGGATTCGCCGGTTGGACCGGAGATTGCGGCAGCAAGTGGGACTTGTCATTCACTACCGAGTGCGACAGTCCCCGCGCCGAACTCTCCCGGGCTTCCTTCGGTGAACCTGACTACACTCAATCCATCCAGTTTCTATACTGGAGAGCAAGTACTCGCACTGCTGGCGGAGGCCAAGAAGGGGAAATATGTCCCTAGTGATGCCGACAGAGGGGGATGGACTGAACACAAATAAAAAAATACAATAAAAAAGGAGCGCAAGATGGAGAGTTTCATCTCAAAAAAGAGGAGGGTCAGCTCACCAATCACCGATGGCTGCTGGATTTGTGGGAAGAAAGGTCACTACAAGGACGAATGTCCATATCTGCGCTGCAGGTTCTGCAAAGTGCTCGGCCACGTCATTGCGGAGTGCCCCTCGCTGCCAAGAAAGTTGAAGGAGGAGCCAAAAACATCAAGGAGGGACTCCGTCAAGACATCCACCGTAGTTGCAAGAACAACTAGAAACTTACCAACTCAGGTCCACGGGGAGAAGAAGAGGGTAATGGCTGCTGCACGGAGTCTCGCCACCCCAAGGAGGGGGAGCACTGCTGAAAACAACCGCGCCATCCCCCGAGTATTCCTCCCAATGTCGGACCAAGCATCGACAGAGTTCGTGCAATTGTCTGGCATTGTGGGAGTAATTGAACCAGGACATGGGAACCCGTCCGTAGAGGAAATGGTGAAAGGTCTCTGCGACTTATCAACCACTTTACGGAACCATGATTGGAAGTTGTTCAAAGAGGGGAGGAATTACCTGGCTCGCTTCCCGTCACCGGCGGGATTGGAGGTGGAATTATGTCGGACCTCTATTCCCTGCAGAGGCTACCAAGTAGGGTTCAGAGTTGTGCGATGGGGGAATGAGGAAGGGGTGCGACATCACAAATTCCCGGTTAGGGCATGGATCGCAATCAGAGGAATTCCTCTCAATCACTGGAACCAAACTGATTTGAATAAAGTCATGTTAAAATTTGCTCAAGTTCTAGAGGTTAGCGACTCTACCCTTGATAAGTCCGATCTATCAGCGGCGAGGTTGCTCGTGGGTTGTGATGACATTGGATCTCTACCAAATGAACTCGAAGTTGTGATTGGTTACAAAAACTATAGGGCTGCAATATGCATAGAGTCCAAATTTTTGGAGGCACCAGAGATCAAAATATCTCAGGAAGAAGGGGAATGGGCGGAGAAGAACCTAGAGGAACCTTTGGGGGGTGCAGTAGCCGTGGCGCCCACCCAGAATGGTGCTGGGAGGAAAACCATAGTACATGGATTCTTTCAAAACCCAGGGGATACCCAAGTAGCCGCCAGCAAACGTCCAGCTCCGGGACAACAGGCCAATACTGGAAATTCGGCACTGTCGTCCCTAAATTTGGAAGTCAAACGACGGTTCAAGTGGACCAGGGATCTTTCGAACCCACCTGCGACCGGTGCTACGGCCAACCGGGAGGCAGGTCGGAAAGATCTCGCCGGTGATTCGAAAACTCAAGAATCGGGTTTCGGATCAACAAGGACGACGAGTACAAGACAAAAATTACCTGAAAATGGCGAGATGGATACAGTACCCGCAAAAGTGGGATGCAGCCTACCGATTACAGAAGGGAAGACAGATAAGGAAGGTCAGGGATTTCACTTTCACCTCGACGAGGGTAGCTCCAACTTCCCTCTGATCGTCCATGGTAAGGACTGCAAGCTCATTCTCGAGCAGAGTGGAGAAGAAGACCTCGGGCAGAGTGCGCGTCGGAGAGAGCGCTCCCCCTCAAAGTCAATGGTTGCAGCGGAGAAGGAGGAAGATAGGGCAGCGGATGGGGACGCGGCTAGGGCACCCGAAAATAGAATTTTGGGGTGTGAGTTGGTGCGGAGTGACACCCTGGGTTTAAGGGTTGGACTCCATGGGCCTTCTTTTGTACATGGGCCTTTAACCGAAGCCCATAAGGAGCCTGGTTCAGCTGCAGCCACAATTTCCCCAATTCAGCCCAGTGGCCCAATCATACAGCAGCAAGCACCCCTTCTACCTTTAATTCCTGGTCTTGACAGAGAGATTATGAAAGAGGCAATGGCTAAAATGCTAGAGAACCTAATTAGAGGAGAAGGCCCAGTCCCCTCTCGTCGGCGACAGCCCTCACGCCGCCCAAAGAGACTTCGTATAAAATCTGCTACAGGACCAAATTCATCACTGTTAGAGATTTCGAAGAACCCAGAGGATGCGCTACAAGAAAGTGAGAATCCTTCTCCTAAGGGGATGGAGGCGAATATTCCAGTGGAAAAGGAAGCAGAAAAAATACCTGCTGTACGCGAAGAACTACTTTCAGATTTTGAGGAGTTTACGGGCACTTCGGATCATCATCCAACAATCACACCATCCAGACGTAGCAAGAGGCTAAGTGAGACGTGAGGAGGCCAGGTTTACCAGCCCGGGCAGGTTGCATCCTTAGCATCAAAGCGTAAGGCGCTGCACACTAATCTTGATAAAGGTACCCCTTTTCCCTCATTTGATATTTTACATTTGTTGCCTAATCAAACCCTTCTTGAATTTGCACAAATTTGTAACATCGATATGGGAGAAACCGAGAGTAGTAGAGCTCATGCCATAGAGGTCATAAGAGCTGTCACTTCCACTAATGGAAGGGTTGTTGGCGAGAACCATTGAGTTCTAATTGCAATAGATATGGAGAAGTAGATAATATTAGTGTTATTATGAAGATAATTTTCTGGAACGTTAGAGGTCTAGGGGATAGGACAAAGCGGCGTATGGTAGCAGAAGTGCTACGGGATAATGGAGTAGATATTTTTTGTTTGGAGGAAACAAAATTGGTGGATCCGCCAGTTTCGCTTGAGCATGAAATTGCACCAAATAGAAACTTTAAATTAGTATTTAAAAATGAGAGAGGAGCCTCAGGTGGTATGGTCATCGGTGTAAACAGTAGTTGCTATGAGATCTTGGACTCCTCTGTAGGCACATTCACCTTATCTATTATTGTTAGGCAGAAACATGATAGGTGGACTCAGAGAGTTACTGTGATATATGATCCAAACCATAGGGACAGTAGAGGTGCTATGTGGAGAGAGATTCGGGCTCTGGCTCGTCAGAACACTCTACCTTGGGTGATTGGAGGGGACTTTAATGTCGTTAGGTTCATGGAGGAACGTCTGGGGGGGGGAGGGGGGACTTTAACAATCAAGACAGGGATGACTTCAACGACATTATAAGTGAGACAGGATTAATAGAGATCCCTCTTTGCGATCGTAGATTTACCTGGTTCAATATGAGGGAAAATCCTTGCTTGGCTAAACTGGATAGGATCCTAGTTTCGGTTGATTGGGAAGATAGCTTCGGTCTTTCCAGAGTTTACTCAATCCCCAGACCCACGTCAGATCACGTCCCGATATGTTTGGATTCAGGGATATCGACACCCAAAATTATCCGACCATTCCGTTTCGAGAAGTGGTGGCTGGAATTTGACGAGGTACATGAGCTTATACACACAAGCTGGTCTTCCCAATTTAGGGGTAGAGATGCTGCAGAGATAATTTGTGGAAAATTGAGAAGATTACGTTGGGCTCTATCCAGATGGGACAAGAGACACCGTGTCTTTTTAAAATCAGAAAGAAAGAAGTGATGCAGCAGATCGTTGAGCTTGAGAAACGGGAAGAACTCACAAACCTTAGTGGTGAGGAGATAACAGTTTTGAGTGGCTGCCGTAAAGAAATAAAAGAAATATACAAATTGGAGGAGATAAAATGGTGTCAGCGGGCAAGATCCAAATGGTTGAAGGAGGGGGATGCCAATACGGCCTACTTTCATAAGATAGCAAATATGAGACATAGAACAAACACAATTTTGTCACTGTACAACTCAGCGGGTGAGAATCTAGCTGGGGAAGACCTTAGGACCCACATTTACGATCATTTCCAACAGATATTCGGACACTCAGAATGCGAGAGGATCCGTCTATGTAAGGAAATATGATCGCAAAATCCTAATCTCCATTCTCTGGAGAATAACTTCACTGGAGAAGAAATAAAAAGAGCAATTTGGGAATTGAGCCAAGACAAAGCCCCGGGCCCTGATGGCTTCCCTATCTTCTTCTTCCGGACCTTTTGGCCATTGCTTAAACAAGATCTTATCAACTTATTCAAGGAGTTGAATAATGGAGTGGCACGACTGGATAGACTTAATTACTCCTTTATAGTTCTTATCCCGAAGAAAAATTTCCCGAGAACTATCGATGAGTATCGCCCAATAGCGCTACTGAACAGTGTGCTTAAGATTATCTCTAAGGTGCTCGCCTCGCGGCTTATGCCACTTCTCCCTGAACTGATAGGGGAAACCCAAACGGGCTTCATTAAAGGGAGGAATATCCTCGATGGTGTAGTCATTGCACAAGAAGTACTTCACCAATGTAAAAAGACAAGTCGTCAGGGATATTTTCTAAAGCTGGATTTTGAAAAAGCATATGATAAAGTGGAGTGGGATTGTATAAATGAAATTATAAAGAACAGAGGCTTTGGCCCGAAATGGTCCAAGTGGATCCTCCTCTGGCTCCACTCTGCAAAAGTTTCAATCTTAGCAAACGGGAAAACTAGGAAGGAAATTGTTTGTAAGAGAGGTCTCAGACAAGGTGACCCTTTATCACCGTTAATCTTTGTCTTGGTTGCAGAAGGGCTTAATCTCATGTTTACATGTATGAAGGAGGCAGGTAGAATTGAGGGACTACCAGCTGTAAGATCGGTTTCATTCACAAACCTTCAGTATGCAGATGACAACCTAATCCTTGGACACTGCAATGTCATACAAGCAAGTGCAATTAAGTGGATATTAAAATGTTTTGAGGCATGGTCTGGTTTGAGAATTAATTACCATAAGAGTTCACTAACCTTCACGGGTAAGGAAAGCCTCACAAATACCCTGATTGTGGAGATTTTTGATTGCAAAATTGGTAAACTCCCAATCTCGTATTTGGGCATTCCAATCAGGCCGGGGAAGAGTCGGAAGATTGACTGGGTTCCAATCATTGAAAGAGTACATAAAAGGCTGGATGGCTGGCAAAGCAAAATACTGTCTTTAGGGAGAAAACTAATTCTTCTAAATGCAGTACTCTTTTCCATCCCGGTCTACTTTATGTCCTACTTTATCACTCCAAGTTAGGTTAGACGAAGAATTGATACACTAAGGAGTCGTTTTCTGTGGGGAAATCCCATCGAACATGGTAAGAGATTCCATCTAGTAGCCTGGGGCCAGGTTTGCAAGGCAAAACAGGAGGGTGGACTCGGTGTTTTGAATTTGAAGAACTTCAATATGGCACTGATAGCCAAGTGCTGGTGGAGGTTTTTAGCTCAACGAACAGGATTAATCCAGAATTTGATGAGAGCAAAATATGGGCCACATGTGGGCTCCTGGAGAGGTCAAGGGAGAAATCTGTGCAATACCTCAGGCTTCTGGAAGGGTGTCATTAGAGTAAAAGAGCTATTTTGGCAAGGAATATCCTTTAAAGTAGGCAAAGGCGATAAGATAGCTTTTTGGGATGACATATGGTGTGAACCTTTACCCCTCAAAAGGTTATTCCCTCTAGCTTACGAGGATAACCCCAGAAGATAGGGCACAGTCGCAGACTTCTGGTGTAGAGGGAGATGGCGACTTGGGACTGATGCAAGGAAGGGATGGCAGGTTATACGTGACAGGTTGCGCCACCTTCAGCTCAACGCTAACGAGGATTGTCCGGTATGGAGATGGGATAAGTTCGGAGTTTTTTCGGTTAGATCGTTGTATGGACTACTCAACGATGGGGGGATTAGATCCACTCATGCAGCCATCATTTGGAACGTAAAATGCCCTCTGAAAATAAAAATGTTCCTTTGGCTCTTGGATAAGAATGCAATCCTCACATGGGACAATCTACAGCGTAAAGGTTGGCAGGGCCCTAGTAAATGTGTGTTGTGCGGATCAGCCAGCGAATCAGCGCAGCATTTAATGTTAGCATGCCTATACTCTAGGAGGATTTGGGTGGAAGTTGCTTGTCGGCATAACATCCAAATAAGGGGAGGTATCTTTTCGTCAGTATGGACGAACTTTTCGTCTAGAGGCAGAGCTCATTTTGAACATAGGACCATCATTACTGCTATAGTTTGGAACCAATGGTTGGAGAGAAATAAAAGAATATTTACTAATAAGGCTCATAGTTTGGACCATTGTGTTTATTGTATCTCTAATGATATTTTATTGTGGTTAGCAGCCTTCAGAGGCCCAGAGATGCCTTTGCATACCACTCTGCCCGATGTCAATGCCGTGGTAAACTTGAGGCTCCCCAAAAGGACTACAAGTTCAGATGATGGCGAGGAGGAGATAGTTCGTGTGACTTCTGTGGATCAGGAGGAGACAGAGTAGAAGCAAGAGTTCACCCGCTGTTTGCGTTCGACAGCTGTTTTGCGTTCACCATTTTAGTTATGGACTGACCTATAATTATGTAGTAGACTCTACTTTCTGTTTTCACTCACCCTCTAGCTGGGTTGAGTCTTGTATTTGCTTTTGTTGTAGTATGCTTGTTTGTATGTTCTATTAAAACCCTTTTAATGGAACGCGGGGGTGCTAACCCACCGTTTATTTTTCAAAAAAATATGGTTTCTTTAGAATTCAAGTTTGGAGTATTGGATACTCCAAGATGATCCAAACCCAACTTGCTTACATCCAACTCAAATCTGATAGCTTGAGTTGGCCATCGGACCTGAGTATGCCAACTCAATCTATCAGACCCTTTTCTTAGTAGAGCGAGTCGTGAGCAAGCTGCTCATCAGATATTAAGCGGAATGTGCAAGAGGCTCGTTTATTTGATTACTCTTGGAATTATACATTTAATATTAGTACTAAGTATTTTTAATTGACTCTTTAGAGAAAACGAAAACATTTGCTAGGCCGATTTTTTTTCCACAAATTTTATTTCGCATTTTACGCGTAGATATATGTTGCATGTTTAAAAGGGCACATAATTTGAAGATGAAACATTTTTTTTATATAAAAAATGCATAGAGCGAGGTTACTTATTTTAAGCGAAGGTGAGCAAACAGGGCCTATCTCAATTGGGCTTGGACTGGGCCAAGATCGTAGCAATATTAAGTTATTAAACTGCCTAAGTATTGGGCTTGAATTTAGGAATGCACTCAAACCCGATTAGGCCGAGGGCAAGTTGAACTTCTCATCAATAAACTGTTGACCAATAAAATCCCACATCAGAGGTGGGAGAATTATGTAAGGGGGGAAGGCTGTAAATTGGCCTCTCCCCCTCTCTTATCAATTGTCCCAAAAACAATCCTTCTCCCTCCTTTGTATTTTATTACTTTTGTCTAGTAATAAAATTTTTCTATCTTGTCTGTAGTTTTTACCCTTTTAAGGGTTTTCCATCTAAATCTTTGTGTTTATATTTCTTTAGTCATTTGCTATTTTCCACCCATTTTTATAACAATTGGTATCAGAGCGAGGGCAACAAGGTTGTGGTACTCATCGTATGCTCTGTGGTTGTAATGTGGATTCTCCACATTAGTGGTTGCCACCTTCCACAACAGAAAATAAGTACTTGAGACCTATACGGTATACTTGCGGGGTCCACCCACGTGTTCTTGTGAGGCCCACTTTTGTGAAGTACCGAAATTAAATTTTTTGGCTGTTCGAGGCTCGGTACTCTTGTGGGGTCCACTTTCGTGAATAGTGCTCTCATGGGGCCCACTTACGTGGAGTAGTGGGAGTTTGTTGGAGTTGGGATATAGCAATGACAGGCAAATTTGAGATTGAAAATTCAACGGAGGTAATTTTGGTCTCTAGAAAATGAAGATGAGGGCTATCTTGGTAAAAGATAAGTGCCTTCCTGCCATCAGTGAAAGGCTGGAAAATATCTTAGATGAGAAATAGATGGACATGGATGCTGAGGCTATTTCAGATCTCTATCTTGGATTAGGAGATGATATATTGTCCAGTATTCAAGAGAAGAAGACAGCAAAGGAGATTTGGGATC
The DNA here is from genome assembly GCA_036321105.1 of Dracaena cambodiana. Taxonomy (NCBI): domain Eukaryota; kingdom Viridiplantae; phylum Streptophyta; class Magnoliopsida; order Asparagales; family Asparagaceae; genus Dracaena; species Dracaena cambodiana. The sequence continues at coordinate 20,716,579 of JAYEPQ010000002.1, forward strand.
ATCTTGTAAAACTGTACAAGATCAAATCTCTCCACAATAAAATTTTCCTCAAGAGGACGCTATACACCATTCGGATGTCAGAATCTACTGCAAGGACGGAGCACATAAATACCCTCAACACTTTATTCTCACAACTCAAGAATTTGGGTTATGCTATAAAGATGGGTGAACGTGCTGAAATTCTACTCCAGAGTCTACCCGATTCATACGATCAACTCATCATCAACAAAACAAGTAATTTGGTTGAAGATCGCCTAGACTTCGATGATATTGCAGCTGCAGTCCTAGATGAAGAAAAGCGGCCCAAAAATAAGGAAGACAGGCAAGCAAGTTCACACCAAGCAGAAGCGTTGACGCTGATGAGAGGAAGATCAATGGAACCTGGCCCCAGTGGGAGTCAAAGTCGTGGTAGATCCAAATCACGGAGTAAGAAAAATGTCAAATGCTACAATTGTGGCAAGAAGGATCACTACAAAAGAGATTGTTGGAATTTGAAACAGAATTCCGGTCCTCAAGGAAATGTGGCAAGCAGTTCAGATGATGGAAATGCCCTAGTATGTGAGGCAGCAAGGTCACATGAAGGCAGAAAAGGATTACAGGATGTATGGTTGTTCGGTTCTGGAACAACATTTCACATGACTTCTCGCAGAGAATGTTCCATCACTATGAACCAGTTTCTGGGAGAATGGTTTATAGCTGTGACGATCATGCCTTAAAGATCGTTGGAATAGGATTTATCAAAATGAAGATGTTTGACGGGACAGTTCGCACCATCCAAGAAGTGCGACATGTGGAGGGAATAAATAAGAACTTATTGTCTTTAGGATAGCTTGACGACCTCGGTGCAAGATGGTAAGTGAGAAGGGGATCATGAAGATTGTACGAGGCACGCTTGTGATTATGAAAGGAGAAAAGTTAGATGCAAAACTGTACTTAGTCAAGGGAGAGACTCTACAGGAAGGAGAAGCATCAGTTGTCACAAGTAATTATGATGAGAAGACCGCAATAATGTGGCATCAAAAACTTTGCCACATATAGGAGCAGGGGAGAAGATTCTTGCAGAAAGAAAGCTACTTCCGGGTCTCACGAAGGTTTCTCTACCATTCTGTGAGCAATGTGTGACAAGCAAGCAGCATCGGTTAAAATTCAGCACATCAAATTTTAGAAGCAAAATTATTCTAGAATTGGTTCACTCTAATGTATGGCAGGCACCGGTTATGTCCCTTGGAGGAGCAAAATATTTTGTCACATTTATTGATGACTATTCCAGGAGATGTTGGGTGTATCCAATCAGAAGTAAGGCAGATATGTTTCCAACCTTCAAAATTTTCAAGGCGCAGGTGGAACTTGAGACTAGTAAAAAGATCAAATATCTCAGGTCGGATAATGGAGGAGAATACACTGGTAATAAATTTGATAAATTCTGCAAGTAAGAAGGTATCAAAAGATAGCTCACGACGGCGTACACCCCTCAACAGAATAGAGTGGCAGAGCGGATAAATAGAACGTTGCTTGAACGTACAAGAGCAATGTTGGGAGCAGCAGGCTTAGAAAAATCTTTCTGGGCTGAAGCAGTCAACACCGCCTGTTATGTGATCAATCGGACTCCATCAATAGCAATTGATTTGAAAACGCCGATGGAGATATGGACAGTTAAACCAGTGGATTACTCTAATCTTCATGTATTTGGAAGTTCAGTATATGTGATGTATAATTCCCAAGAAACTACTAAATTGGATCCGAAATCCAGAAAGTGTATTTTCGTAGGGTATGCCGATGGTGTAAAAGGGTATCGTTTGTGAGATCCCACTGCCCACAAAGTTGTCATCATTAGAGATGTCATCTTTACAGAAAAAAGGTCCAAGATGATAGCACTTCAAAAGCAGAGACTGCAGTGATACAGGTGAAAGATAATTCCTCTGAAACAGTTAGAGAGAACCAGATTCCAGAACTTGTTGATTCTGGTGTACAAGAGATCAGACGATCAAGCCGAGAAAGAAAAGCTCCAGTTTGACATTCTGACTATGTTGTGGATAGTAATGTTGCATACTGCCTTCTAACTGAAGACGGAGAGCCATCAACTTTTCAAGAAGCAATGACTAGTTCAAATGCATATCAGTGGATGGCAGCAATGCAGGAGGAGATCGAATCTCTTCATAAAAATAAGACTTGGGATCTTGTGCAGCTACCACCAGGAAGAAAACCCATTGGCAACAAATGGGTATACAAAATCAAAAGGAACAGTGATGACCAAATGGAGCGTTGTCGTGCAAGATTGGTGGTTAAAAGGCTACGCTCAGAAGGAAGGTATTGACATTAATGATATATTTTCTCCTGTGCTTAAACTTTCTACAGTTCGAGTAGTCCTGGCTATATGTGCTATCTCTGATTTACATCTAGAGCAATTAGATATAAAGACAGCATTTCTTCATGGTGATCTTGAAGAAGAGATTTATATGCTCTAACCAGAAGGTTTTGAAGAAAAAGAAAATGAGAACTTGGTTTGCAGGTTGAACATATCTCTATACGGATTAAAGCAGGTGCCAAGATATTGGTATAAGAGATTTGATTCTTTCATCATGAGTCTGGAATACAATAGACTCTATGCAGACCCTTGTGCATATTTCAAGAGGTTTGATGATAACGACTTTGTTATATTGCTATTGTATGTAGACGACATGTTAGTTGCAGGCCCTAACAAAAATCGGATTTAAGAATTAAAGACTCAGTTGGTTAGGGAGTTTGAGATGAAGGACTTGGGACCAGCAAACAAGATTTTAGAGATGCAAATTCACCGAGACAGAAGTAATAGGAAGATTTGGCTTACTCAGAAAAATTATTTGAAAAAAATTCTTCAGAAGTTCAATATGCAAGATTGTAAGTCAATTTCTACCCCTCTTCTTGTTAATTTCAAGTTATCATCAAGTATGTGTCCTAACAATGAAGAAGAGAGGATGGAGATATCTCAAGTACCGTATGTATCAGCAGTGGGTAGTTTAATGTTTGCTATGATCTGTACAAGACCAGCCATTGCACATGCAGTGGGAGTGGTTAGTCGGTACATGGCAAATCCTGGTAGAGAGCATTGGAATACGGTAAAGAGGATTCTACGATATGTCAAAGGAATCTCAAATGTTGCATTATGTTATGGAGGATCAGATGTAATTGTTCGTGGATATGTTGACTCTGATTATGCAGGTGATCTTGACAAAAGTAAATGCACTACTAGATATGTGTTTATTCTTGCTAGTGGGGTTGTAAGCTGGGTTTCAAAATTGCAGTCTATTGTTGTAACCTCAACTACAGAAGCAGAATATGTAGTAGCTACACAAGCCAGTAAAGAGGCGATATGGTTGAAGTTGGTGATGGAGGAGTTCGGGCACAAACAAGAGAAGATTTCCTTGTTTTGTGACAGTCAGAGCGCTTTGCACCTGGCAAAGAATCCAGCCTTTCATTCAAGAACCAAGCATATCCGAGTTCAGTATCAATTCGTTCGTGAGAAAGTGGAAGAAGGAACGGTGGATGTACAGAAAATACGCACTAAAGAGATCCTAGCAGATTTTTTGACAAAAAGAGTCAATACGGACAAGTTCATTTGGTGTCGATCCTCTTGTGGCCTGGCAGAGACGTAAGCAATATGATGACAAGGCAGAAAGGATGATGTGAAGATTAATTGAAACTCAATTAAATCTTCAAGTGGGAGAATGTTGACCAATAAAATCCCACATCGGAAGTGAGAGAATTATGTAAGGGGGGAAGACTATAAATTGGCCTCTCCCTTCCCTTATCAATTGTTCCAAAAATAATTCTTCTCTCTCTTTTGTATTTTATTACTTTTTTCTAGTAATAAAATTTTTCTATCTTGTCCGTGGTTTAAGGATTTTCGATGTAAATCTTTGTGTTTATATTTCTCTAGTCATTTGCTATTTTCCATCCGTTTTTATAACATAAACTCGATCATCTCTCTCTCGATCGTCCAACGAGGCTGAGCTCAGGCGAAGGTACGAACAACTTTGCCCTAGGTTATTGAATCATTATAGAAATTTACATTTTTGTTTTTGTTATAGTATTCTCTTGTCATCGTGAATACACTGGAAAATTCCTTGATTGGTATAGATCCAAATTGCATTATGGATTTCATTTCAATCGACCCTATTGATAAAATTACGGATCCGATCGATGAACAGCTGAGATTTGGGATTTTTTTTTTTTGTGGGAATTAGATAATTAGAGAATTTTATTTTTTTTGCATTTTAGCCTGGACTGTTACTGTTGGATTGAGCGATTCTTAAATCCAGTGAATTGTACTCGATCAATTTACTCGTAGATAAATTAGAGCAAATTTCATATTTTAAAAATATTTTTATAGTCCTTTTAGTAATTTCCTAGTTGTAGATGCAGCTTCCTGTTTAGGGAATGAAAAAAAAAAATGCATTTTATTGTCAAAGGCAAGTGTAGAAATTGGCCACTGAGGCAATATTGTTTGGATTAATCACCTTAATGTACTAGCATTAGTGTGTGGTTGTGCGTGCTTGGTGGTTTCGTGAACTTGAAGGACTGTGTTGTTCAGTGTGTGTAGTATACCTAAAAACAGGAGTTTGTTATGGGGATGTAGTTAATTTATCAGGGAAGAATAGGTTGCAAACTTTTTGCACACTGTTGGTATAATTGTTGGGAATGCAATGGTAGGAATCAACTTCCTAGTCTTCCAAACTATGGGTAGATTTTTCAATTAAAATGAATTGATGACGAGTAATTTGAGCTTATCGCTGCTTCTAGGGGTGATCATGCGCCAAGATAAAATTGAGTAACTCAATATATTACATCAAGTCTTGATAACCATATGAGTTAATCCCATTAACCTGCTTTTCGCTGGTTGGAGCTTTAGATATAGCTTTTGAGAGTAAAACAATCCTGATAGAAAACCTAAAGGATCTGTGCTAACATGTCAATTTGAAGCACTGTATCAAATAAGAATTTTAATTTGCTGAAGCATTTGACAAGGTGAAGAATTTACCCATGTAAAAAAGAAGATGACTAGTATAAGAGGGTACAAATGGGAAATATACATCAAAGAAAGAATTTTTTTCTTGAACTAGTTGCAAAAGAGGAGCATGTTGGAACTCAAAATGGTTGCTAACAAATGAAATCAAAATTTTGAATGAAGATCATAGAGTAAATAAACAAATAAACACTTTTGGAGAACATACTTTCTTTCTTTTACGAGTAACTGATTGCATATGGCTTGTCCAATAGGCACTAAGAGTAAATTAATGAATAAACACTTTTGGGCAATGACGCTAGGTTGAGTTTTAGACCAAGAACAGGTGTTGGGTTCATTTTCATTTTGATAAGAGTAATGACTATGGAAAGCTGGTAAGTCTAGAGGCGGATCCACACATCTAAACCAGGGGGACACAATTACTCGGGGATCAAATTGTCTGGACAGTTCATGGGGGTACATAGAGTAAAGCGGCCCTAGCGTAGGGGGCGGAGCCTCTGACCCAAAAAATATATCATGTTTGTTTTGTATAACTCACATATAAATTTATAACGTTACCATACTAAATACTAGATGATTTTGTTCTATAACTAATGTTTTTATTATATAATTTCTATGCAATTTAAGACATTACAATGGAAATATCATTTTTAGATTTTTTTTGGTATTGATTTTTAGAATTTAAAATAAAATAAAAATATTTTATTCAGTCAAAAAAAGATATCATCTTCACAAAATCATTGAACCATTCATCTGTCATAAACACAACATTTATAATTGAAAATTAAAAATTTAATGTAGGCGAAATTATAAAAGTGAGGATTCACAAGTGGTGTTTTGATTTTTTTTTTTTTCAAAAATTAAAACTGAACTACATTATTTATAAAAAACAAAAAAAAATTCAGGGTGGGAACTGCAAACCCCTGCCAATGGTGGTAACATAACCACATAGTAGAGGCACCCAATTGCTAAAAAAAATGGAGAGTAACAAATCGGGACCCTTGTTAGTTACCTCGAGTAAAAGCATGTCCTGGTACCTGTTGGCCTGCCAGCAAACGCTGCCTGAGTGTCAGTATTTTCTTTATAAAGGGTATTTGACTCCTTAGAGGTATTGACTGCATGGGGCCTTCATGGCTTCAGTGTCTAATAATTACAGGTTGTACGATGAGACAGTTCATGCTTTATTAGAGTGTCCTTAATTTAAGTCCATTCTGATTCATTTGTCGTTTTGCATAGTATAAACTATGGAGACTGTCATGTTTTGGATAGTTTAGAATTAGATTGTGCTTCGAATTTTTTGGTTGTGATGGTTCTTGTTTGCGATATTGCATGCTACTTTAATCAATTTCACCTCTGTTACTTCCAATACTTCATTGGATGTATGAAATTTCCAAGAAAAGAAGGGGATATTCTTTATACAAAAGAAATTAGGAGTGAAAGAAATGAATTTTTTGAATTCCCTGTCATTTAAGTTGAGTCATGTTTATCTTGGGGTTACATAAATGTGCACAACATGAACATTAAAGAGGATCCCAAATTCAGATAAATTTACACATTCACATGCTTAATTTTATGTAAATATTTATGCTGTTGTGGGTATGAAAGAATACATGGAACTCGATGAAAATGTTAGGATGATTTAGAGGAAAAAGTGGATATGACTTTCAATTAGCTGGCACTCATCTTAACATATGGATGGTTTGTGCAGCTCTCCAATCTGTTACCCTAGTCGAGTTCTGGATTGGTTTTACTATAGAAATGATATAGCTTAGGGCTGTTAAGGGTTTCGGGCCAACTAGCCTTTGATTTGTATACCACTATGATGCAAGGATTGGAATTTCAGTTCCCTTTGTCAAGGGTACTCTAGAAGGCAATCTTATATTCCTATGTATATGCCATGTTACAAGACAAGTGCAGCTCTTACCACTGCATTGGTGAGGGTTGAAAATTGAAGTTTAGTTTCTGTCAGCGACCCTTACTCCACCTAATACAACAACAATAATAACTAAGCCTTTTATCCCAAGTATTTGGGGTAGGCTACATGAACTAAAAAAAGAATCACGCCGGATCGATCACTTTGATAGTCTTTCTCCATTCATTTCTATCAAGTAATATCTCCTCATTTAAACCTCTATAATCCATGTCTTTTCGTATCACCTCCATTCATATTTTTTTCGGTCTTCCCTTCGTTATTTTAACTTGTCCTACATTGATAAACTCTCATCGTTGAACTGGTGCATTTGTAGGCCTAATTGCATATGACCAAACCATCGTAAGCGATTTTCTCGCATCTTCTCATCGATGGGAGCTACACCTACCATAGCACGAATATCTTCATTTCTCACTTTTTCTCTCCTAGTGTTACCGCATATCCAGCTGAGTATGCGCATCTCTGCTACACTTATCTTCTGTGAATGACGTTTCTTTATAACCCAACATTCCGTGTCATATAATAAAGCTGGCCTAATAGCAGTTTTATAATAATGATTTAGTAGCTTTTCTCCTAGATGTCTAAGCTCATACTTTCCTTTTGCATCGGTTTTTTTATCTATATGCTCACTGTTCCATTTTATTTGATTTCATTGGTTGGATGAACTATATAGGAAAATGGAAAGGTCTGAATATTTTCTATATGCAAGAAACCAGTGGACTGACGAAGAAATGAACAAAATAACCAAAAGAATGGACAGTTATTAATTAGTGAACCTATTATTTCTGCAGCGCCTAACAGTAACTTCAGATAACTTATATTCTTCTACTAGTTTTTGGAATTATACAGATGGTTTAAGTAGCTATCATAGCATGTTAGGTCTCGGTAGTTTCCTAAAGACTTTTGCAGAAGTGCTGGATATCCTACATACAGTTTTGAGATGATGCAGAAGGACTGGCGCCAGAAATGTCTAAACCCGCGAGAGGTTAGCAGTTGTCACCTTCTAGTGCAAGGCAAGGATTCCTGAGGCCTGGTGCTTTGTTGCTGACATAGGAGATCGATTTAGAGCTGTGAGGGTTTATAAATGCAGCATGGAGAGTAAGTGCTTGCTCTTTGCCTTGCATCAATATTGTGTTGATGGTGGCTCTAAAGGCTGCATAGCTAGTGCTTGTTTCATTAAGAAGTTGGTTGCTATGCTGAGAGCAGTTGAGAGGAGAGGCTCAGATCCGGTGACAGTGTATGCTTGGCATAGTGCCAGAATATCCTACTCATAGGGGCAAGTGCACTTCTTATTCATTCTCACATATCTCTGTTTCCGTATTTACACACGTTTATGCCACTGTGCTCAATAAGTGTTCCTTGGTTCTGGATCTATATGCTTCTTTATCATTGCACTTCACATTTAAGCTGGATAGATGCTTGAATTGCTTGATGATGATTTTACCTGCTGTTATACTCACTCGTTTTGAACTTATAGCTATTAGTTAATATGCCTGAATTGCTTGATGATGATTTTATCTGCTGTAATAAGCACTTGTTATAAAGTTATAGCTATTAGTTAATATGCCTAAATTGCTGTATATTCATATGTAAGTACATCCACCAGTATTCATATGTATATGCCTAAATTGCTGTAAATTCATATGTAAGTACATCCACCAGTATTCATATGTAAGTACATCCACCAGTAATAGCTAGCACGTGTATAGAATAGGGGCTGTAATATTGACCCAAATCATGGTTAGGAGGTAGGGATGGTAATGGACACGTCCACGGGCCTAATTTTGGTCCTTTCTAAATAAAATTTTGAATTAGAAAAATAGAAATTTCATTTTTAATTCAAAATTTTGTATTAGACGGACCAAAAATTGACCCATAGATGCATCCATTACCATCCCTACTAGCAAGTAAGAATCAACCATATTCAAGTAAGGGTATAAGGGGGTCAATCAGATGGGTCTGTCTGGGTGTGACTATTTTGCCCTTTTGACCCAATCATACCTGATTAAATACTGTGTACTGTTGTGATCCTATTCATGAGAATTGTCCTTGTTGCTTTACTCATGCAAACACATGCATATCCTTGGTTTCAGGTTCTAAGCTTTGCATTTCATAGTTTGTTTCTTTAGTAGTGCTTTTGTATAAATAGTTAGCATTGTATTATGTTCTGAACCTGTTTATTATCTTTGTGGTTTTTATATGGTACATGCAAGTTTAAATTGCATTTATCTCTGGATTTAAATCCAAGCACCTTTTTTGGGTGAAAAAATTCTGCTGGCCTAATCTGTAAAATGCACATCAAAACAAACATGACCTGCTCCTTTGAACTCACCCAAGGTGATAAGGGGTTGGTTGGGTCAGGTTTGGGACCTTCGAGTTATCTGAATGTACTCATGTTGGGGGGTTTGGGTATGTTTGCTCTGAACTGTTTAATGAATAATTTTGGTTCTGTTCAGGACTTAGTTGGTCAGGTCAAAGTTGAACTGACCTAAACCCCCTTTCCAGTAGGAATACAGTGGCGTAACGCCTCACTTTCCGTAGTGTGGAAAGCTGAAATGTTCGGTGTCGAATGATAACTCGACAAGGCTCAGTAAACATTACAGTCAGTTACGGCGGAAATATGGACAATAAATAAATTTCTTTAGTTAAAACAATAATATTTTTCCTCTTTACATAAAATTCAATAAGTAAATAATAAACTAGAAAGACCATAAATCATGTAGCTCCGCCTGCTTCTGAAAATATGTAATATCCTGCTCTGTCTCCAGCAGGTCTATCTCTATGTCTCACTCTGCGTCTGGCCATGCATAATCAGGATTGTCAGTAAAGCGATCCAAAATTATAGTAAAACATATAATAATGTCTCTGTAAAAAGTCATGTACAATTAAAACAATAGAAAATCTCATATTTTAATACATTATGTGGCTTATCAATTGGTCTTTCAGTTAATATCTTTTAATTACGGCATTTGAAAATTTAAGAAAATATGAATTTGGCTGGTCTGAATGTATTCCCGTATACCTCTGAAAAATGGAACAGTAATTTGATCGGAGCCTATCCGATCCTCCCCAAAAGGAAATAGTAACAGTTTTAATCGGAGCCTGTCCCGATCCTCCCATGTGGGAAACAGTGACAATTTTGATCAGAGTCTATTCCGATCCTCCCAAAACTGAAAAACAGTGGCACAATTACGTTTAGCCATCAAATCATATGGATCCTCAATTTTCCCCATAAACTTGGTATATATTAATTTCAGTATCAATCGGTTATTTCAGTAAATTTAGTTCAGTATATGAATTAGTGATAATCATTAAGTTTCAATATTCAATATTCAGTAACAATAATATTAAGTAAAATATAACAGTACAGTAGGTAATGATATATCACTAAATACATATTATATTGGTCGGTGTTTTCTTATGTATTGTTTCAGTGTTCATTAAGTTTTATATACATAATTCAATTTTTAATTAAATAAAAAGAATATATAGAAAATAAAGTATATTCATTAGTATGTTTGTGAGTTATAAAACTCACTTTAAGATAAAATATAATCAGTAGCATGTTTATAATGAGTCAGAGGACTCACTTTAAAATACAATATAATCAGTAACATGTTTATAGTGAGTTATAAAACTCACTTCAAGATAAAATATAATCAGTAGCATATTTATAGTGAGTTATAAAACTCATCTTGGCCTTGATTTTGGATAAAGTTTTTGGCCTAAGTCAAGGTTCTCAAAAATTCTCCTTGGTTGAACCCTCTTCTCTTTCTTTCTCTATTTCTCTTCTTTCTCCCATGTTTTGCTTCACTTACTTTTTTTTATTTGGGAAAAGAGAGCTTGTTGGGGCCTATTTATAGGGGATTAAGAGTTCTATTCCTACTCATAGTAGGAAAGTCCAATATGAACTCTAATTGTATTTACTATCCTAATTAAAAATGTAATTCCAAAAAGGTATGGAACCTAAATTTAAATAGCAATCCTAAAAGATATGAAAATTAAATTTAAATAGAAATCCTAAAAGATATGAAAACCAAATTTAAATAGGAATCCTAAAAGATATAGAAACCAAATTTAAATAGGAATCCTAAAAGATATAAGAACCAAATTTGAATCTGAATTCTAAAAGATATACAACAACAACTAAGTCTTTTATCCTAAGTATTTGAGGTAGGCTACATGAACCAAAAAAGAATCATGCCGGATCGATCACTTTGATAGTCCTTCTCCATTCATTTCTATCAAGTAATATCTCCTCATTTAAGAATTCATATTTTTTCGTATCACCCCCATCCATATTTTTTTCGGTCTTCCTTTCGTTCTTTTAACTTGTCCTACATTGATAAACTCTCCTCATCGAACTTGTGCATTTGTAGATCTACGTTGCACATAACCAAACCATCGTAAGTGATTTTCTCGCATCTTCTTATCGATGAGAGTTACATCTAACTTAGTATGAATATCTTCATTTCTCACTTTTATCTCTCATAGTATTGTCGCATATCCAGCAGAGTATGCGCATTTCTGTTATACTTATTTTCTGTGAATGACGTTTCTTTATAGTCCAACATTCCGTGTCATATAATAAAGTTGGCATAATAAATGTCCTATAAAATTTTTCCTTCAGTCTTAATGGAATTTTACGGTTGCATAAAACTCTAATTCGAATCCTAATAGGTATAGGAACCAAATTTAATTTACATTTAAATAATTGGATGAGAGTTGAATTCTACATTAATTAGGCAAATATATTTTATACCTCAACTAGGATTTAGATTAGGTTTCTATTTAGATTCAATGTCTAGTCAATTTAGAATCCTATTAATAAAAGAGAATCAATCCAATTTCTTATCTTAATTGTTGATATGAATCAATATAATTTAATTAATTCTACTTGTTTTCTTACAACTACTTGATTTGATAAGTAGGTTTGGGTTCGAGATGATCTTATAGGGTCAAAATATATTTTTAAAATAACATATTATTTTTTTATAATAATAAAATTGAAAATTTTTACTTGAAAAAAGTGGGTGTTACATTCTATCTCTCTTAAGCAAAAATTTTGTCCTCGAAATTTCTTAAAATCTATGGGATGCAAAAGCAGATTATATTTTTGCTCAAATTGCTATAGAAATCACTCTAGATATCTTCGTGTCGCTCCCAAGTCATCTCTCGGATTGAATGTTGATTCCAAAAAAAAAAAAAAAATGACACAATAGGAATTACTTTGTTTTTTTAATATCTTCTCATGCGGTCAATTATAGCTACCAGTTGCTCTGAATAGGAGAGATCTAGCCCGATCTCAGGTTATGAGTAATCCACGATGTGTCTTTTCACATACATATCATTTTAATTATGATAAGTGAAAAACTTTGTGTGTTCCATTCAAAGTAGACAGTAATGCTAAGTGATATAAGACTTTGCATATTCACTCCAAGACCTTGATGGTCCAATAAAACGTGGCTCAACTTTCTGCAGTTGTCAAAATGAAAGACTCCTTGCGTAGGTAAAACCTTCAAGAGCACTGATTCTCCTGTTGAAATTCTAGAAACCGTCGTCGGTTGTCTGTCTATTTTTTTAATCAGTTTTGAGTTGCTTTAAGTATTGTTGTATTAAGTTAATATTGTCTACTGTCTGTGTAATTATCTCTAGCCTAAGTTGCTTCTTTTCTCTGATGACAACCCAATATATTAATGATTCAAATTTTCTCCCATATAGAGCCTCGAATGGTGCCATCTTCTTTCTCTTAGATTGAGTTTGTTCTAAGTTAAAACATTCACAAGTCTCTTATGGTCTAAATAGATCTCTATTATACTATCCAGTAAATAATGCCTCCAAATATTTAAAATATAATTTTATAGCTGTAAGCTCCAAATTATGAGTGGGGTAGTTTTTTTCATGCAGTATCAATTGCCAAGAAGCATAAGTTATCGTTTGATCATGTTGCATCTACACAAAAAGTTTAATTATCTGTTGCACGCATCGGTATATACAGTTATTCCTTCAGTGCTTTCTGGTATGGCTAATACTAGCGCTGTAATGGACCACTTTTTTCCACCCTTCAAAATCTGAATCATATTACTCTGTTTTTTCAGAATCTTAGTCAATAGTCCTACAATCTTAAAAAAAGTCATGCACGAATTTGTGATAACAACTAGCTAATTTGAGAAAACTTCTCACTTCAGATACATTCTATAGAATATGTCAATCCTTCACTATTGAGATCTTACTAAGGTTCATTAAAATTCCATCTTCAGAAATAATGTGTCCCAAAATGAAACGCTACTCAGCCAAAACTCACAATCGTTGAGCTTTCTATATAGTCTCTCCTTTCTACTGTCTCCAAAACTATCATTAAGCGTTGAGCTTGATCCACTTTCGTTTTGGAATACATCAATATATAGTCCAGTAACATCGCAACAACCTTATCTAAACATGGAGCAAAAATTTGATTCATTAAGTTCATGAAAGTAGTAGGTGCATTTATCATTCTGAATGGTACCTGTAAGAACTCAAAATGTTATACCGAGTTCAAAAAGTTATCTTGGGAATATTTGACTCTTTCATTTCGCTCGGTGATATCTAGACTTAAGATCCAATATGAAAAATACTCTAATTCCACCAAGCCGATTGAACAAATCATAAATTCTCAATAGTAGGTATCAATTCATAATAGTGATCCTATTTGATCCTCTATAGTTCATATGCAATCTCTCGTCTCCATCCTTCTTTATAATAAAAAAAATACTGGTGCGCCCAAGGTGAAGTATATAGTTTAATAAAACTCTTAGATTCAAATTCATCCAACTAGTTTTTTACTTCCTTTATGTCTACTACCCACTCGATATGGTTCCAAAGAGACAAGTGCAGTGTTAAGAATGAGGTTAATAGCGAGCTCTACTATCCTGTCTGACGGTAATCCCCAGAAATTCTCGAAACATCCTCAAACTCTGACACTAATGGAATATCAGCTAGAAAGGCATCCAAATGAAGTAATACTCCATTCATACGATGAGCTCTAAATTCTATTGACTTTACGATACTATTGCCTTTAATGTACTTGAACTCCAGATAATCAATCTTCAAAACGACACTCATTTTCCGACAATTAATAATTGCATAGAAGGTATTTAGACTCGGTTTTCCATAGACCATGATTTTGACTATAAGCTATCACTCAAGATTGGTAGGTTTGACTTAGAATTTCCTCTTACAAACTACTACTGGATAAAATCTAAACATCTAACTAGAAATAATATTCCCGTTCCTCATACTTGTATTCAATTTTAAATAAATATATTTAGATATATATAGCTGTATTTAATCCAAAATAGTCTAACAAAAATTAAACTGATTTCGAATCTATTGACTGTTATGATATCCAAGTCCGTTCAAATCACTTAAACAAACGTAAAGAATTCGGGCTCTGATACCACCTGTAACGCCCCACTTTCCGTAGTGTGGAAAGCTGGAATGTTCGGCATCGAATAATAACTCGACAAGCCTCAGTAAATATTATAGTCAGTTACAGCGGAAATATGGGCAATAAATATTAATAAACAATAATTTTTTTAGTTAAAACAATAATATTTTTCCTACTTACATAAAATTCAATAAGGAAATAATAAACTAGAAAAACCATAAATCTTGTAGCTCCGCCTGCTCCTGAAAATATGTTATATTCTGCTCTGTCTCCGGTGGGTCTATCTCTACTATTATATAATCAGGATCGTCAGTAAAGCGATCCAAAAATATAGTAAAACATATAATAATATCTCTGAAAAAAGTCATTTACAATTAAAACCAATGTTGAAAATAACGCATTTTGAAACCCGTTATATTGCGTTACGTAACCTAACGGAGCCCCAACGCTACGTAACAACTGGAAATAACTCAATGCACCAAAACAATACGTTTTTTATATTATTTTTAAGTTATATTACATAACGTTACGTTAAATTACGTTATGTTACATTATTTACAATTATCTTTTTAGTAATTTCTATATTGTTGTTGGTTATTATTTTGATTATTAACAAATTGCTATAATTTTATTATTTGATTAGTTATTGTCTTGTTTGATTGTTTGTGGAATTACTAACTTGTTAATTTATGATTGTTTCCTTATTCGCTGGTACTTTATTTTCGATTGTTGAAATATCTTACTTGTTGATTATATTGAATTTTTAAGTGAACTTAAATAAATAATTACAAATAAGATAAATTGAATATTATAAAATATAAATTATAACAATAATAATAACTGGAATTGAAATGAAAAATTGGAATATTATTTTCTTATGTAAATGATGACCGGAATTATGATTGCAGACTTAATATAATTTATGAAGATAAATGTGAAAACTATTGTAAAATGTAATATAAAATTAGAATAGATTATGATTATAAAATAATTTTATATTCTTTTTTTAGATATTTTAAATTTATATTTCAATTTATAGAAGTTATTTTATATAGTTTATATTTATTTTTATTAAATAAGTAAGAAATTGTATAACGTACGTTATGTGTTACGTTATATACGACATAACCTAACAGAGGTAAAACGTTATGTTACCGTTATCGCTATTTTAAACATTGATTAAAACATTAGAAAATCTCGTATTTTAATACATTATGTGGCTCATCAATTGGTCTTTCAGTCAATGCCTTCTAATTACGGTATTCAAAATATGAGAATCTTTCATATTTGGTGGTCCATCAAGAAGGTGTTTAATTTTCCATTTCAAATATGCGAAAAAAATTGTGACCGTAATTGATAATTATCACTATTAAATTTAATGGTGGTACTAGCCGATGTGCATGGAAAAATATGATCATAATTATTATACGTAGCAATAGGTGTAGCAGCAGTAGTAGGATTAGAGTTAGTAGTAGAATCACTAGATGGTGAAGCCATAATAAAAAATTGAAATCCAACCTACAGAGGGATAATCTCAGCAATAGTAGAAAGGGTTGATTTAGTGTCAAGAGTATCTAAAGCACAACCTCAATATCAACAGCAGTAGTAGACCAACAATAGTAGCAAATGGTGCACTCTAGCTCGTTAAGAGCCACTGGGTTGGGTCCCACATTTAGCGGTAGCCTCGGTGAATAAGAAGAATAATAAAATAAAAAACAACAAGGAGACTAAGAAGCAGTGTGAAGAAGAAGAATAAGAAGCAAGTAGCGAAGCAGAAGAGTAAGAAGAAGCAACAGTAGGTGCAGAAAAGGACGAGGCAGTAGCAAAGTTGAGGAAGTTGGAGGCGAGCATGTGCGGAATAGGGAGAAGAGAAATGCGAGCAATATGAGGCAGAAGCATAGCGATGTGAGGTGGAAGCAGAGCAAGGCGTGTGAAGCGATAATGTTAGTGAAGAGTTTTTTTTTTTTTTGGTTTAGCGAATGGTGGGATGAAATCTAATCTAAGGAAGGTTGAGAATGATTCCATAACTCAGCTCTGATACTATGTCGTGGAATAGTTAGTCTCAACACCATATACTTAAACCCATCGGCGATGTAGGACTAAATAAAAATAGTCTAATCTAACAAGGATGAAGGTGGGGCATACTATTTGCTTAGTCTATCCCTTGAGTTCCTCCATTTACATTTTGAAGACACAATTTTAGTTTTGTGATGCTTTAGGTGGCGATGTGATCTATTACTATCCATCTGAAGTTGCTAAGTAGAGGAACCTCTTATTATTGCTTTTCTGAAGTAAGAAAAGGTGGGGACTGGGGAGTAAGAAAGAATAGAGTAACAAAGGATGCCAGAAGATGAACTCGAATGTTACTTACGGGTGCGAAAAATAACCATGACACAAAATTATTGTGGTAAATTAACTAAAATACATCCTTAACAAAACCACCTTTTGAAAATTTAAAGGGCTTGTTGAGATAGAGCTTTTGGTTGGTAATGGTGCTTTAGAGTCTCACAGTGGAAAAACTAAAAGCGACTATTAGATGGACAACTTAAGAAGACGAGTTGTAAATTATGATTAATGTGAAATACTATAACAACCTAATTTCAACATAACTTACATTCTTAATATCAGATTAAATCCATAGTGAGTGCGTTATATTCGTCTCATTTTTTTTCATATTTTTGGTGATTTTCTTGAAATTTTCTAGAGTCACTTGAATTAATATTATTTTAATCAGTGGTAGGCCCTATACATATTTTGATTAATCTCTCTTCTTTTGACTTGTAAAGATGAAGTTTGACTTTATTTAGATTAGTTTAATTTGAAATTATAAGTTTAAACAACTCTAATAACCTATTATTACTAGTTATTTGTCCTATGCCTATTTTATCTTTATTCACTCATACCTTACCTTCACCATGCTTATCTTTTAGCGAAGCATGACAAACCTTCCTCTTGCCCCCATATCTCTCCTTTGTTTATATTTTTTTCTTCCCTTTCTTTCATTTATTTTATCTCCTTTATTTTTCATTTCTCTCTTCCTTTTATTTTTTTACTCCAACTCAAGAGAAGAAGAAAAGAGAAGAAGAATAAGAAAAGAGAAGAAGAAAATGAGAAGAAGTTGTTTAGCCTCAAAATAGGCTTATCTTCCTACCCATCAAGGTAAGAAAAATCACATCCACTCTCATGTTTTATTTCTAACTCTAATTGTTTATGGTTAACTTAGAATCTTGATTTGTTAAAACTTAAAAAGATAATATCTCTATTCAAAAATCTTTATGATTATTCTAGAAAATAAAAATATGATTTTTACACTTTACTCTATGTTTAGGTATCGAATTTATCATTTTATTTATAGTCTCTCATTCTTAAACTACAAGTTGTAAAGTTAAACTAAATGCTTAATTTTTAAATTATAAAAATGTCACATTTATGAATGTTCATCATATTAGATATAAATTTAAAGTTTTACACATAAGTTCTGCGTGTATAATGAAATGATTTTAAATCACTTTCCACTTGCCATTAGAACATAGGTATATATAAGTTAAACTATATGCTTAATTTTTAAATTATGAAAATGCTACCTTTATGAATGTTCATCATATTTGATATAAATTTGAAGTTTTCTAAATAAATTCTTTGTGTATAATATAATGATTTAAAAATCATTTTCCACTTGCCATTAGAAAATATATATATATATATATATATATATATATATATATATATATATATATATATTTATTTATTTATTTATTTATTCATTATCTTGTTTTAAAGAGAGAGTTTCATATAAGTTTTATATTAAATTTACTAAAATATTTTTTTATGCAAGTTATTATATTAGGTCATGATTCATTTATGCTAATCCATGTTTACTTGAAATATATATACATTAGTAAGGTTTAATAAATTTGCTACTTTCCATACCATGAAATCATTCTAGAATTTGAAAAATTTATACATTGTTAAAGCAATCGTTATAATAGTGTTAAACCTATTTAATTTCTATTTTTACAATTTAGTACCCACTTACCTAATATATATTTATATGCATAATTGTATATGTATGATTCACATGCATGATTATCAAAGATATTTTTACACTCTAATGCCCACTTACAAACATGTTTATATGTATAATTGTATATATATGTTGTTTACATACATGATTATTATTTTCATAACACATTCTAATATTCTATGACTATCATGCTTGCCTTGACATATACATACTAGTCACTTGTACAACATACATGAAAATATACCAATTTTTCTTATTAGTACATACACATGTCTTGATAATGCCATGGATCTTAACTTATACAAGATACATGAAACTATGCCAAATTTTCCTTGTTAGTACGTATACATGTCTTGATAGTGCCATGGATCCTGACTTGCCTGTTAACTTGATTTTGACATGGACCATATCTTACTTGTTACTAGACATGTATATGTATAACCTTGACATGATTGATTCATCATATTTCGGATTGATTTGCATGTAATATAACTTGAAACCTTGCATTATGTGAGAACTAAAGGGTGGACAAATATTGTATCGTGAAAGGTTTAGGACAGGTTGAGCAATCGAAATAGGGACCCATCCGCGTGGGCGCTAAGATGGTACTGAGTCATCATCTCTTGTTTCGTCCATGTTGATGGGATGACTGAATACTCAGTATCGATGTCTGCTTGAGTGCTTAGCGGCACGGCTGGTTCAGCGCCAGCATCTTGGCCGAGTCCCGGGTATGCACGGATACTTTCACGATACGAGTCTATTCCTTCACCATTAAGTTCAAAATATAAAGTAAAATATGATATTAAGTTAGAATTAATATGCATGTATATCCCTACTTGATATTGTTACTTAATCATTACTGTTTCCCATACATGTGCATATGCTTTTTACGTCAATTCATATTTTACTTGTTAGTGCATATTACACACTCTCTACGATACAAGTCTATTTCTTCACCATTAAGTTCAAAATATAAAATAAAATATGATATTAATTTAGACTTGATATGCATGTATATCCGTACTTGATATTATTACTTGATCGTTTAATGCATTTCACACATGCGCATACTTTCATATCCATACTCATATCTTACCTATTTATTTATATTATACGCTCCCTACTTCTTATTGTTTTACTTGCCGGGTTTGACCCTGAGCTCCCCACACGCTCAGATACTGAAAAAGTGAGCGAGGATCCGCCACTGCATAACCCGTACTTTCTGGAGCAGGCCGAGCAGGAGTAGATTTTTAAGCCTCCATTTTTGTAATTTTAGTTTGGTATGTATCACCCCTTTGGGATTTTATTTCCAACTTTTGTATCGGTATTGTACTTATTGCTTCTTATCTTAGACATGTATATCTTCTCTTTTATATGACAGTAGACTAACTTCCAAGATCCTGATTGATGACTAGTGTTTAGTTCTATTCATTTCTACTTTTACATACTTATAGGCCTCGTGCACGTCGACTTACACGTGCCCACCGGTAACACACTCTGTTTTCGTATTCCTCTGAGGAATGGGGCATTACAAATACCTAGAGGTTTTTGCTAAGATTTCACTTTCATTCTTGGTGACTATGATTACCTGATGTGATAGCTTTATCAAGAGTTTCCTTAATAGCATTTGTTTGCTCAATAGTGGCGTTATGATTTTCAAGATCATGATACCTCGCCTTTGAGTCTTTGACACGCAATCATTCATAGTAGGCCAAAGCATTTACATCCTCTAGTTCATCATTTGTGTCATGTCCTGCCTCTTATATACGGTATACAAGTACGTACAACAGGTACTAGCAATATATACGGTTATGAATATGCTAAGCTTCTGGAGGAATAACAAGAATTAAAAATAGTTTATAATTAGCCATAGATTCCTTCCTTAAAAAGACTATTTACGATTACTTTATAGAATCATAGAAATCATTATAAACTACACTAACTTTTATTTTTCATCCGATGTGGGACTATTTGAGATAAGCATATTACATTCTCTCTTTTTAGGATCTGACATTCTCGTTAGAGGGGTACAATAATACACTAATACTTAATCAGGAAATGTGGGATTTTAGAGGTGATCCTCATGAATTCTAGAGATGGCTCCTATAGATTCAAGAGGTGGCCCCCCACTTTTGTTTGGTACTTTGTTCCATGTAACACTTAGTTCCATGTGACACTTAGTTCCGCACACTTCTACTGAGTGTCTGGCTTCGATACCACTAAATATCTGTCATGCCCCGCTTCAATTACACATTATACAAGTACATAACATGTGCTAGCAACATATTTGGTTTGAATATGCTAAGTCTCTAGTAAAATAATAAGAATTAAAATAATTAATAATTAACCACGAACTTTCTCCCTCCAAAAGAGCAGCTATGATTATATGGATTCATATAAACAATTATAAACTATACTAACTCTTATATCTTATCTGATATGAGGTATTTGAGTTAGGCGCAGTACAATTCGGTATGCATCGGTACTGGTGAAAGTAGCAAAGGCTTCTTGGAACATGGTTCTAAATCGGATACCGGGATCATATAAGATAGGTTTTTTTTTTTTAGTCGAGTAGCTGATATCGGATAATATATCGAGGATACAAGCAAATATCGAACGTTCATATCAAACATTATATATACATGTCAAATATGTAAATATGATATCTTAGAATTGGCTTAATTTCATCTATCTAATTTAGTATGACATATATATATATATATATATATATATATATATATATATATATATATATATATATATATATATATATATATATATATATATATATAGAGTAAACGGGAAATACACCGGCGGTGAAGGGAGTTCCTTCACCGTCGCTTAGGTGGCCCAATAAAATTATTACATGTGGCGCCACTCAAGGGGTATTTAAGAGAGTTCTTTTATTTGTTACTTTAAGTGGTGCAACGTGTAATAATTTTATTGGGCCACCTAAGCGGTGGTGAAGGAACTCCCTTCACCGCCGGTGTATTTCCCGTTTCCTCATATATATATATATATATATATATATATATATATATATATATATATATATATATATATAGACACACACACACACATATATAGACACACACATATACATATATACAAGGGTGTTAAAGGACATGTTCATGTACACAAGTATATCAAATAAAATAAGCTATAGAACATATTCAATTAAATTTAAAAACATAAACTATAGAAATAATTCAGATTCAGGTACGACATTGATAGTAGAGAAGATTGGTTGCAATAATATTAGCAACAAAAATGACAATAGTAGCAATAATAATAATAGTAGATGAACAAGTAAAGAAGTAAAAAGAGAATACATGGAATATTTAAAAAAATTTGGATTTTTCCTTAGCATAAGGAATAATTTTGGTTATGAATACCAAATCTATTTTCATATTAAAAACACTATTAAAAAAAAAACCATATTAGCCCTCAGACTGTTTGCTAATTCCCCTCCCAAGGGCTGCTA
This sequence comes from Dracaena cambodiana, assembly GCA_036321105.1. Taxonomy (NCBI): domain Eukaryota; kingdom Viridiplantae; phylum Streptophyta; class Magnoliopsida; order Asparagales; family Asparagaceae; genus Dracaena; species Dracaena cambodiana. The sequence goes on from JAYEPQ010000002.1 coordinate 20,738,445, forward strand.
ATCACTGGCCAAATTTGTATGCAGCAATCAAGAGTCTATAATAAAGTGTGACACTTAATTGTTATGTTAAAGTGTGACACCTGTTACCCCTTCTTTTTGTTCAGCAGCGTATGGATAACTACTAAGGCTGACTTCCTTTAACCCTCTCCTAAAGCCTTCTCCTTTGACCCGCTAGAATCCCTTCTTTGGTCATCTAATGCTCCCCCATGAAAGCTAGTGAGAGGCAAGTATAACGGCTACTGGGGCACCATATATATGCATTGCCCATGAAATTCTCAAGGCAGGTCTCATATTTTTTTGTTTAACCTCGGGAACAGCCTTCAGGAAATTACTAGGAACAGCTCTGTAACTATTTTGAGAAACCACTCTGCTCAAAAGCTAAGCTAGTGGGTTATGGACAAGCAATGCATATCAAATGAATTTGGCACTTGGCATTTGACATTCCTCCTCATGTGGCTTTGGCATGTTGGAAGGCCTGCAGCGTAACATGAGTTTCTTGGAAAGACAGGATAAATGAGTAATAAATGTGCTTGAATTTTAAATTTTAAATAACGAGGCCTGTAACTGGGCCCCATGGAACTGGAAGTTTTGAAGAAATCACTTTACTCAATAACTCAAGTGAATTGCTTGACAACAAGCCATGTATATCAAGCAAATTAACAATTAACAACTATTATCGTCCCATTGTTAGATCTAATGTAACACCCCATTTCTCCAAAGGATACGGAAATTGAGTGTGTTACCGGCGGGCACGCGTAAGTCGACATGCATGAGGCCTATAAGTATGTAAAAGAAGAAATGAATGGAACTGAATACTAGTCATCTACCAGGATCTTGGAAAAGTTAGTCTACTGCCATATAAAAGAGAAAATATACATTTCTAAGATAAGAAGCATAAATACAATACTGATACAAAAGTTGGAAATAAAGTCCCAAAGGGATGATACATACCAAACCAAAAATACGAAAGCAGAGGCCTAAAAATCTATTACTGCTCGACCTACTCCAGAAAGTACGGGTCGTGCAATGGCAGATTCTCGCTCACATCTTCAATACCTGAGCGTGTGGGGGAGTTCAGGGTTAAACTCGGTAAGTAAAATAATAAGAAATAGCGAGCGTGTAATATAAACAAATAGGTAAGATATGATTGTGGATATTAAAGTATATGTATGTGTGAAAAACATTAAATGATAGTTGATGTGATTCTACTTGTTTTGATAGGTTAGGGAAGATAAACCTATTTTGAGGCTAAAAACTTCTTCTCCTTCTCGTGAATATCCCTATTTGATATTGTTACTTAATCATTACTGTTTTCCATACATGTGCATATATTTTTTACATCAATTCAAATTTTACTTGTTAGTGCATATTACACACTCCCTACGATACAAGTCTATTTCTTTACCAATTAGTTCAAGATAAAATAAAATATGATATTATGTTAGACTTGATATGCATGTATATCCTTACTTGATATTGTTACTTAATTATTACTGTTTTCCATACATGTGCATATGCTTATTACATCAATTCATATTTTACTTATTAGTGCATATTGCACACTCCCTATGATACGAGTCTATTTCTTCACTACTTAGTTTAAAATATAAATTAAAATAAAATATTAATTTAGATTTGATATGCATGTATATCCCTACTTGATATTGTTACTTAATCATTACTGTTTTCCATATATGTGCATATGCTTTTTACATCAATTCATATTTACTTGTTAGTGTATATTGCACACTCCCTACGATACGAGTCTATTTCTTCACCAATTAGTTCAAGATAAAATAAAATATGAATTGATGTAAAAAGCATATGCACATGTATGAAAAACAATAATGATTAAGTAACAATATCAAGTAGGGATATATATGTATATCAAGTCTAAGTTAATATCTTATTTTAATTTATATTTTGAACTAAGTGGTGAAGAAATAGACTCGTATCGTAGGGAGTGTGCAATATACACTAACAAGTAAAATATGAATTGATGTAAAAAGTATATACACATGTATGGAAAACAGTAATGATTAAGTAAGAATATCAAGCAGGGATATACATGCATATCAAGTCTAACTTAATATCATATTTTATTTTATTTTGAACTAATTGGTGAAGAAATAGTCCTAAAGATATCCTAAATTAACCTAGAGCTCTGATACCACTCTGTAATGCTCCATTTCTTGGAAGGATACGGAAACAGAGTACGTGTAATATAAACAAATAGGTAAGATATGAGTGTGGATATGAAAGTATGCGCATGTGTGGAAAACATTAAACGATCAAGTAACAATATCAAGTAGGGATATGCATACATATCAAGTCTAAGTTAATATTTTATTTTAATTTATATTTTGAACTAAGTGGTGAAGAAATAGACTCGTATCGTAGGGAGTGTGTAATATGCACTAACAAGTAAAATAGTTCAAAATATAAATTAAAATAAGATATTAACTTAGACTTGATATGCATGTATATCTCTACTTGATATTATTACTTAATCATTACTGTTTTCCATACATGTGCATATGCTTTTTATATCAATTCATATTTTATTTGTTAGTGCATATTGCACACTCTCTACGATACGAGTCTATTTCTTCACCACTTAGTTCAAAATATAAATTAAAATATTATATTAACTTAGACTTGATGTGCATGTATATCCCTGCTTGATATTGTTACTTAATCATTACTGTTTCCCATACATGTGCATATGTTTTTTACGTCAATTCATATTTTACTTGTTAGTGCATATTGCACACTCTCTACGATACGAGTTTATTTCTTATCACTTAGTTTAAAATATAAATTAAAATAAGATATTAATTTAGACTTGATATGCATGTATATCTCTACTTGATATTGTTACTTAATCATTACTGTTTCCCATACATGTGCATATGCTTTTTTCATCAATTTATATTTTACTCGTTAGTGCATATTGCACACTCCTTACGATACGAGTCTATTTATTCATCATTTAGTTCAAAATATAAACTAAAATAAGATATTAACTTAGACTTGATATATATGTATATCCGTACTTGATATTATTACTTGATCGTTTAATGCATTCCACACATGCGCATACTTTCATATCCACACTCATATCTTATCTATTTATTTATATTATACGCTCTCTACTTTTTATTGTTTTACTTGTCGGGTTTGACTCTGAGCTCCCCCACATGTTCAGATACTGAAGATGTGAGCGAGAATATGCTATTATACGATCCATACTTTCTGAAGCAGGCCGAGCAGCAGTAGATTTCTAGGCCTCCACTTTCGTATTTTTGGTTTGGTATGTGTCATCTCTTTGGGACTTTATTTCCAACTTTTGTATCAGTATTGTACATATTGTTTCTTATTTTAGACATGTATATCTTCTCTTTTATATGACAGTAGACTAACTTCCAAGATCCTGCTAGATGACTAGTATTCAGTTCCATTCATTTATTTTTTTACATACTTATAGTCCTCGTGCACGTCGACATACACGTGCCCGCCGGTAACGCACTCCGTTTCCGTATCCTTCCGAGAAATGGGGCGTTACATCTAACAAGAAACTTGCATTCCACAATGCCCATTTTGCAACCATATTGTTCCATCAGAATCGAAATCTAGTTTAAACCTATCCCTGTGATAATGAGAGCCATGGGATGAGCATAGCCTCTGACCTTGAAATGTAGCTCCCAGAACCCAAAATGCATGTAATCATATGATACAAGAGATGAAGCCTAGTAACTGAGAAAAAAGCTGATCAGACCTTTTTTCAATTGTAAATGATATTCTACTGTGAGTTGAAAATAGAAAATATCCAGATTCCATATATTTCATTCTATTCAATTATTTGCGTCTATCCATTGGACCTGTTAACTGGTAAGTCAATCATATTGCTTTGCTACATCAGCATAAAACGAATGATATAATTCCTTCTATTAGAAAGTCTAAAATGCAGTTCTTGGTACTCTTTTTTGTAGTAACAGTATGTCATTATCCATTGGTGTTTTAAACAGTTTTATTTCATTTTTAAATAGGTACTGATGGTTCCTTCCATGAAGTTAATGAAATTGCACTGTCTAAGGTAAATACTAGTTTTTGATAGTGCTAATTTGCTAAATGTTCTTGTATGGAATCTTTAAAATGCATGTTTTTTCAAGTGATACTCTGATTTGGCAGCTCACATGCCTAGTGCTGGAGCACGGACATAGAAATCTCCTGCAGCCTAAATCAATATGGAATGCAGAAGGATCACCCAAAGACTTCTCATTAGTGGAGCAGATATTGCAACTGGAGTCACTAGAAGTAAGTTTGATTCATTAAGAAGTTTGATTTACTTGGGAACAAAATGATTCCTCGGGGATATCCCTCATGTATAGGGAGGACTTCTCTGGACGTTGTTTCCATTGTTTCTCTTGTGAATGTTATTATCTCATGGGTCTGAACTACACAAGCTGGTTAACTGCTTGTAGGCATCGTTTATATTGCTCATTCAACCTGAATCTATGGAATATCTAAAAGAGAATGGAAGATATGCATATCAAACTGAAGTCTCTTTTGTTGATGAATGTATCCTTTTACATTTTTCCCTGTAAGAACTAAATCCTCTGCCGAATCATTCCATCTGTGTTCAAATGATCATATTGAGCTTCAAGTTATACTCTTTATAGTTGATTTATTAGAATATATTCTAGCATGTTTTGGTTCATCACCCGACTAGCGCTACTATCTTAGTTTACCTCATGTTTAAGCAACTCTAGGAACCTAGTCATTGTCTTCTGTTTTTGTATATGATATATCAATTGGTGATTGGAGATGTAAATGCATTGATGGGAATTGCATTTAATTAAAATCAATGATCGTAAAGATTGATTATATAGTGGAAACTTGTTGCTTTATCCATGGTCAAACTTCTTCGTTTCCTCTACGTTTCTTTGATGGCTGCTTCACTATATTTTAACTTATTTAAGCAGGCTTACTAATTTTAATTTTGCTTGTTATTCATATTCTATTTGTTTGAAGGTGGATTTATTTCGTGGATTTACTTTGCCAGATTCTCCAATGTTTAGACAAGTTTTTGGGGGACAGTCAATTGGACAGGCATGTTTCGACCAAATTACTTATCTCTTTATATTCATTTCAGGGTATCTGCTTCATTCTTTTCCTGTAATCTTTCTAAATTCATGTGAGGATTGATGTTGAATGTTGGGTCGTTACCCACTAAATCAAAGGTTTTACAGAATGCATCATTTATTTAAATTCTCCGGTGTGTGCATGAGGATTCCTGCATATATTTGTTATGTGTATATATGTGTTGCTTCAATATTGGCATGATATGTTGCTATTGAGCAAGTAAAGACCCATGTTGTCATTGGCGTGTTTGTTTGTTGTTTATATAATCATATAAATGTAGTTGTTTAGACGTTGTATCTAGAAATTAGGAAGAAAATAAAAGGAGGGTGCCAGATTCATTGAGCTCTCCTTTTTGGATATATGGGCACTTTACTCAAGACCTGTCAACTAGAATTAGAGGGATATAAAGGAGAGTGGTTCTTGAAGCATTTATGAAAGCTGCATTAAAGGATTAAACAGAATTTTATGCCTGGCTGTTAACCTGGATTTAATGCTTTAGATGATTGTGCCAGGTCTCCTTGGCAAGGCAATTATGGGCAACAGAAGCTTGTCTTAGAATTTTTGGAAGTTAGTAGGCAGGTAGAGTATAGTCTTACTTGTCATGAAGTATTTATTATAGCACCAACCAAGAATCCTTCCTCTAGACTAGGAAAGCATCCAATATAGAGGAAATTTGCTAATTCTTTTGTTTTTGTTTTTCCTTTTCTTTTTCTTTTATCTTTTTAATTTTCTTTGTTTTTCTTTTGGTTTGGGGGTTTTTATGTTTTTTTTTTTTTTTTTTGGGAGGGGGGGAGGGGCGGGAGATTTAGGGAATATATTTTTGTGGATGGCTGGTACAGGAAATCCTATTAATCTTTTAAGGCTTTTAAAGTACATTGTGCAGTAAAGGATAAATTTAAGCACGACATATAAGACTTATAATATAACCAAACCGTGTATGATCTCTGAGAAACAAGCTTTGTCATATCCTTATTTATACGGTCAGCTTGTGGCTTTTGACATCATTCTATATCCCTGGCCAAAAAGACTGCAACTTCTGAGAAGCCAATTAAATTTGTCTTGTAATCTCAAAGACTTAGGTCTGCTATTGGGACAGGTTGGGTCTTGGTGTCGCTTAACTGTGGTGAGGATCAAGTCTTTATATGGGTGTGTGTTTGTGACATGGACCCCATCCATTCACTGTTAAGGTTCGGGTGGATAGGTTTAGAACTGTACCTATTCCCATTTTCATAGATCCAATTCATCTTGTCTGGAACTCACTATAAATATATTTAAAATATAATATGACAGGCAAAATATTTTTATCTTCTACTATTTTGTCTCCACCACATATGGTTGGGTAATGTCCATACAGACCTGGATGTGACCAAGGTTCAGTTTTGGGTCTCCTTTTAGGAGATTGACCCATTTATATTTGACGGTGGTTTAGTCATGGAAATTTGGTTGAGACCAAGGTATGGTAAAATTGACAGTTTCTACACTTTCCACATGATTGTTGAATTTGGTTAGTACCTTACAGTCGTACTATGCTGATGAGCCTCACAGTTCCTAGGAGATATGACAACTATTATATCTTGGCAACTAAGGGTGTAAATGGAGCAAATACATAGATCCATATCCGCATCTATCAGATATTATCTGAATTTGAATTATGCATAAACCATATTAACAAGGATATCCAAATATTAATAACAGACTTTTAAGGAATAATAAGATTAGTTTTTATGAACTCATCCAAATTGATACTTACAGTACTAAGTTCGACAATATGATTATTTGTATGAATTTATTAGGCTAAATTGCAAAAAACTAACCAAAACTATACATGCTTTTCCAATAAGTTATTTTGAATTCCTTAAACTATGATTAAGTAACGTAAACTTTCTTATTGACAAAAAACTACCCTAGCGGTGTAATGACGCAAGTAAAATGATCAATATACCTCCTCAAATATATAGCAAAATATATGTTATTCACGTGCTACCATGTGCTTTCTGAGGGTAGTGTTGTCATACACGTGCAGCTCCCATGACTCCCACGGTGACTGATGCTTGATAGAAGGTAGTTTTGTTTGCAAAAATAAGGAATAGCTTTGGGTCCAACCATAGTTTAAGGACTTCAGGGTAGTTTATTGCAAAACTGTATATAGTTCAGTGGAGTTATTTGCAGTTCAGCCTAATAACTATACCACTTTATGATACCGTACTTGTCATTTAGGTGTAGTGCTTATGGATAGCAACCTTGTAAAGGTTGCCAGAGACATCTTAATTTTATTTTAATTTTTATTTTAATTTTTAATTTTTACAATGACTGCCTTTCATCAAATTCACTTATCTTGGTGGAATTTGTTTGAGAAAAATGGCTTGACTGCCCTGATTAATTTTCTGCAAGTACCATCCCCCTGGTGGTTTTTTTGACGCCTTTACCTGTTAGGGCCTAGAGAGAACGAAAGGTGATGCCAGCTCTGTATTGTAGTGCATATATGGTGTATTTTAGAATTAGAGAGAGAGTTCTCATTTACCTCCCTTTTTTATTTCATTTCACCCCGGTTGACCAACTTTCAAGAAGAGGTAATTTTTCTCCCTCTTTCTTCTATCTTCTTACTTGGAAATGAATAATAATACAAGAAGAATATCAATAGGGGAAGAAATCTAATACTACTAGGTCTAACATCCCCCGTAACGCTCCATGTAGATTAAACATTGAGACTGCTACTTCTGGTCTTTTGATATCCGATGCTAGTTAACGGGCTTTGAACTTTGGTCTGGTTGGATCATGAGTTAGAAAGTATGAAGGTGTGATTATGAACTGGATCATGGATACGAATTAAATGGATTGGTCAAAGTTAATATGCAGAAAAACTGGATATCCACAAGGAAAACAGAGAAATTACATAGAAGGCCCACAAATTCTGAATATTCTAATACTTCCATCAAGTTGGAGCATATATCATATGTGTCATAACTTGTTAATAAAAAAGAAAATGAAAAATTCTATTAACTAATACTCCTCCTCAAAGTAGACATGCATAGTGTGTTAAAAAAATAGGAAACACCTTCACCAAAGAGAGAAACTACAATACTATTTGCTCAAATTGTTACAATTACAATTGAACCATTAAATTAGATTGAAACCAACCAAATTGAGATGAATAATTCTTGGAAAACCATGAAGCTTGTACAAACTAAAGTAGTTATTGTAGACGGCTAGGTTTGAGAAAGGTTCGGAGATGGCCGGATCCGAGTAAAATACGAAGACAACGAGGATCGAGTAGAGTCTGGAGACGGCTAAGATTGGGTATAGTATGGAGGCAGGATCAAGTAATGAACTTTCAAAGGATAATAAATATTTTCAAATTCAAATTTGGTGAACAAATATTGTTGGTAGACTCCCATAGGAGGCGTCAGTAGATTATTATCAGTAACAGAACGTCAATAGGTCACTTTTGGAGGAGAGCAACGGTTGAATGCCATCAGAAGGGCGTCAGTAGGTCATAATCGATATGAGGTCGTTGGTAGATCATCAATAGATCACCGTCAATAAGAGTGTCTGTGGATTGCCGTCAGTAGATGGATGTTGATAAATTTTGGTATCGGTAGATAGTCTTCCGTAGATCAACGTTATAGATCGTTATTGAGAGATCCAAATCGATAGCATCTATAAATTATTTGTTGATAGTTTGCCATCGGTCGATTTACATTGATAGATAGCTAATAGTAGATCCCTGTCGGTAGGAGGGTGTTAGTAGGTTGCCTTAGGTAGATGAGCATCGGTAGATTGTCGTCAATAGATCTCGATTGGTAAGAGGGCGTCGTGTTGCTCAAAAGTCAATTGAAACTGTTAAAATATGAGAAAAGACCGTGACCTTATAAAATTGAAAAAAAAAATGAGAAAGAATACTCAATTCTTCTCAAATCGATGATACAAAGTTTATGATATAATCACCCAATAAAAATCACTCCTCTCAATAAAATCTGAGAACCGGAAAGTTAGTCAGAGCGGCTCTTTGGCTTCGTAAACAATCCAATACCAATCTACTGTAGAGATCGGCGAGAAAAATCACAAAGATGTGGAAAAGAAATATTATGTAGAGAGTTACTTTGCGGTGATGTGAGCCCTCCTCTTTAGCCAACTTTAACGCACAAAGCTCTACTTTGCATGCAGTAATGGTGAGATTTAGCTCTTGAAGAAGGTGAAAATGGTTCTCTCATAAATTTTTCAGTGGTCTGAACCCCTCAGAAATCAAGGATTTTTAGAGATCATGGATCTTTAAACCCTTCATCTTTAATTATAAATTTTTGATTAAATCCCACTTTATTCTGGGCCATCAAATGAGTTATGCTGTGTTCAGGGTAGAAGAAACCACTCCTATTTGATTTGGAATCGAACTTGCCATGTGAATGTCTTAAAATTTACGCCAAAAAGTACTGGGCTTTCCGCCCAGTGCACCGTCAAAGGCGGCTTCGACTGCAACATTGACTGCGGTTTATAGGAAGAATTCTTGAGACATTGACTATGATTGCAGCATCGATCTGTAGTCTGTCCTTGTGTATGTGCATGGAATTTTCGAGCCCGTTTCAACTCGCTTTGGCTCCAGACCTTACTTTTTTACTTTGTAATTATTTTAAAGTTGATGTTACTGCACAAGCTTAATCACACTTGGCTTCTATGATCGTTGATCCTATCAATGATCTCAATTTTTTTTTTATTTTTTATTTTCAATGCTTACATGCATCAATACATTGAATTTTGGTAAATCAGTTTTTTGTAGAAAGGGTTGTTGGTAGAGTACTATTGATGGAAAGTTGTATGTGGATCGCCCTCAGGCACTAGGCCTTGAACTCCACGAGAGCCGCCCAATGCAAGTTTGAGAATTGAAAAGGATGGCAATCAGAGGATACATTACTCTGATACCATGGCAGTGCTGATAAGAAGAAAATGATATATTTATCATGGCTGCACATGTTATTTTTATAGTAGAGAAAACAAACAAAAAAAAAAAAAAAATCACATGAAAGACCTACATTATATTGATTCTAATGGGACCCACACAGAGCACTGGCAATAGATGTTGACTATGGACCCAAATGCTAGTAATGGACTCACGTGGAATACTCTTGACATAGTGGATGATACATGGATACTAGGGATTCTCCCAAGATGTTCCAGAGAGTTAAAAATGATCCGGTGTAGAGTTAGATTAAGTTTAGATATGGATCTGAGTAAAGGCGAATAGAATAGAGACAGACCCACGTTAGAGGCAAATCCATAATCGATCTAGAGTTGTATTAACATGAGGATCATTAAGGTTCCGAAGAGGTAGGAACCACAAAGCTAGAGCATAAGGATCAGCACATCCAGACTGGGATCAGAGGTGGTGGCGGTCGAAGAGGAAAAAAGGATGGCCTGTGCTAAGATCAGGTTCAAAGATGGCAACATCAAAGAGAGGAGGATGCATGCACTGGTCATGTACGGAGGTGACCAAATACAAGAGGCATGGTGGTCATTAGGCTGCAGCAACTACGATTTCTGGATCCAAAGCTTTGATATCATATTAAGATTGAGAAAATGAAAAATATATCTCAATCAATAATACAAAGAGAGGGTGCTACCCTTAAATCTTAATATATAGTACATGTAAAATCAGAGTTGAGGAAAACTAATCCTGCTGGGAGAAGGGCAAAAATAAAAAAAATCTAATGCCTACTTAGAGAAGATTGTATGATAAAGGAAGAATCCTAATTGGAGAAGAAAGCTAATACTACTATATTTAACAATATGCAACCATTTAAAATTTAAGAGCAACAGTGTACCTCACATGTGGACTAGTTGAGGGAGTTAGAGGCATGAAATGAATATTGAGAGGACGGAACTTGTTGAAAATGAGGCAGTGGTTAGACATATTTAGTGTTAGTCAACATTATAATTATGTTTATTTTTATATCATATCTAAATATTGTTTCGATTTCATCAACAGTAATTTTGAGTTTTTGAATTATATTGCCTTTTATTGCCATAATGCTTTTTTTTTTTTTTTTTTTTTGCAAGTATTGTAGCTTTCTATTTTCAAGACAGCGAAATATGTCGCTTTGCATTACAACTTGTTGCCTTTGGCTTCTCTTTTATATCAGTAGAGGTACTTTACTTAGTACAGACTTTACTGAAATTAGTTTATTCATGATCATTCGAAATTTCCGTTTAGGTTTGCGTTCCACCTGTTCATTAAAGTTCCAGATATATAGCTACGTACTTTTATGGACCATTCTGCTTGTAATTGAGTTTCATCTTAAATTTTCTTGTGCGGCCTATCGTTTGTGTCATTTTATTCTGAAAATTTGGATTCAAAAGAATTCTAAAACCGATGTATTATCAGATCTTATCAGAATATTGTTGCTAGAAAAAGATTTGTCCCGTGGCCCATAGAGATAAAATTTTGTGAACACATTCCTTCAACTCCTTCTCCACCACGGTTAGATTCCAAACTCTGCGTGTAAATTTCTTTATTTTTCTATATTATTTTGACGTGATGCGTCTAGTTTTATCTTACTGTTTGTTAAAATTGGCTGCATATTTCAGTATGAATTATTTGTTTAAAGCAAGAGGAAAGCTTTCTGATGACCCAGCTTTGCACAGGTACGCTATCTTAATCATAATAATGCACTTTGGTTTCATTTTTAATCTCTATAAATTGTTGATTCTGCGTTCTGTGGATTTGTTATCTACTTGGTAGTTACAGCATCAATCCATAATTCTTTTCTGAGTTTTCTCCTTGGAGTATCCTCTGTAATGGTCTTTGTCTGTTGTTTTTTTTTTTTTTTTTTTTTTTTAAATATAACTTTGAACTGCTTCTTTGACGTCCCTATTTTCTATCAACCCTGCTCCTATTTTCTATCAACCCTGCTGTTTGTTAATGTACCTATTCACTTGCGATTCTAGCTCCTGTTTGACACATCTAGTATTTCTTTTTTGGCGAGAATTATTAGTTTACTTAGTATATCACATACTAAAGGAATTCATTCTTTTTTACTCCTAGCTGTGTGTGAGGCTCAGGTTGAATACGATTCCCTATAGCAAATTTACCATCTTTTTTCCTTTCTTCCAGATATTTTCGCAATTCTGTGGGAGAATATTGTGAATGCCAATTGGCTGTTTTGGACAATTACAAGCCTGTCCCTTTTCCATAGTTTCTGACTAGGAGACGCAAACTAATTATTAGTTAGAGGGTTGACGTAAGGTAGACAACCGGTTGTAAATTTTGCAAATCTTTCATGGAGCCTTGCTCCATAGACTAGGGATGGTAATGGATGTATCAATTTTTGATCCGCCCTATACAAAATTTTGAATTAAAAATAAAATTTTTTATTTTTCTAATTCAAAATTTTGTATAGGGAGGGCCAAAAATTGGCCTGTAAACGCGTCCATTACCATCCTTATCAGGACCATAGCCGACCGATTTTTATGAAAAAGGCTTAGTGCTAAGAAAATAAAACATAGCAAATCAGATATTATCTCATTTTCAAATATTCTACTTGTTAGAATTTCAATTGTTAGGATTATATTTATTTTTTTAGTTTGAGTTGTTGAGAGTTGTTGTCGAGAGATTTATTGTAACTAAATGTTATTTGATCTTATCCTTATGGATATCATTGTAACTATTTATATACTCAAGTTGAATGAATGAAAAACACCGAAATTTCCAATCCAAAATTTCATCATGGTATCAGAGCGATCAACCTTCTAGGGTCATCAACAAAACCACCTGTTGGCGTTGGGCTGCCTCTATGCATGCCCAGCAACCTATCTTCCTCCGCTGTTATTCCATCATAAAAGAAATCCCAAAACACTCCTCTCAAATAGCCTCGCCACAATCGATCACCTCCATTTCGGTTCGATCTGGATCTACAAATTTTAGTCTCGATTTTAACTCGAGCATACCTTTTTTCAAATGTCCTTTTTGAAGCAATTATCTCATGGTGTTTTCAGGCAAAATTCTAAGTCTCCAGCGCTATCTTTAATCTGGTTTTTATCCAGATCTCTTCAAATACGATTATTAAAATCATCCATTTTAGTATGGTCCTGTCCATATCTCCATCAACTGGTTTCATTATCCAGTAATTGTGATCCGCATTCCATTGCATCACAATTTTTTCAATTATTCTCTTTTACTACGGTATTATTTCTCCTGTTGATATTTTGCCAATTTTTTGGCAATCAATATTTTTCTCTTGTTATTTTGTTTGTGATCATGCTGTCCTTCTTATAGCACAATCATCCTCAATTAACACGTGTGTGAAATGATTCTTGGCTTTCGGCCATCTCTGAGCATGATCACTTTTTCTGTGATTAAATTCTCATTTACTTTCTATAATCGATGCGTATGTCGATTCTTATTCTTTGCACATAATCATTCATAGTGCAAATTATTTTACTTATGCATCATCATTTGAATGGTGTATCTCTATTCTTCATGTTACCTCTTTGATCTCATACATAGGTAACTTCTTCATTTTACTTTTCCATCAATAAGAACACTTTGTTCTCCATTCATCAAAAGCTTATCTACAAGGAATAAACTGTCGGTATAACTATTTCAGAAGCTTATCTGCAAGTTTGTTCGTTCTATCCACTCTCTAACTTGAGTTGGAGTGTTGAGAAAATAAAACATAGCAAATCAAATATTATCTCATTTTCAGATATTCTAGTTGGTAGGATTTCAATTGTTAGGATTATATTTATTTTATTAGTTTGAGTTGTTGAGAGTTGTTATTGAGAGATTTATTATAACTAAATATTATTTGATCTTATCCTTATGGACATCATTGTAACTATTTATATACTCAAGTTGAATGAATGAGTGATACTGAAATTTCCAATCCAAAGTTTCGTCACTTGGATAATGATTTTAATGATGCAGTATTATCGCATAGCACTCTTATTTGTCCATAAAAATTGACTTGATTAGGTGGTTACTGGTCAGTACTAATGAAGAAATGCATGTGTAATATGTCTACTGTTTTCGGTAGAAATAGGGTTTGATCTTTCCATTGCCATTGACAGAGAAAAATTTACAAATTATCAAAAATTCCTCTTTTTTGAAGTACAATGAAAAGAAAATTAAAAAAAAAACAGACAGAGAGGACTTATAGATCGTCGCTCTCTTTTTACAGAAGATGTGGGATTCGAGGCAGCTATGGGGATTGGTCCTTCCCCGTTGACGATCTGATGTCGATGGTTGGAGGCTAGATCATTCTTCTTCTCTGTTGATTCTTAGAGGAAGCACAAACGCTTTGACGGGAGAGAGATCTGGCCAAAAGTCTTATCTTCTTTTGTTGCAAGACTTTGAGACTCTCGCGCGTAGATCAATTTGACAAAGATCTTTTCTTCTTTGATTGCAAGACTTTGAGATTCTCGCACGTAGATTGAATTGCCAAAGGTCTTCTCTTCTTTGATTGCAAGACTTTGAGATTCTCGTGCATAGATTGAATTGCCAAAGGTCTTCTCTTCTTTGATTGCAAGACTTTGAGATTCTCGCGCGTAGATTGAATTGCCAAAGGTCTTCTCTTGAGTTCTCTTGAAGGGTATTTATAGGCCTCCGGTTGTTGAAGAGATTTCCTTGTAGATAAGAACGAGATCCGCTTTCCTTGTAGATAAGAATTAGATCCGGTTTCCTTGTAGATAAGAACGAGATTCGGTTTCCTTATAGATAGAATCGAAATCTCTTTGTGATCTCATCGATGAGATATTCAAATCTTTTCTTGACTTGATTTTCTTCAGATTCATCGAATCAGGTCCTGTTTCTGCACCCAAAATCAATTAAACTCAAATTAGAATTTAATTAGAATTTGTATGATTATCAAACTCTAATAAAATTAATTTAGAATTTTTCATCCAAAAATTAATTTGAGCTTGATTAAAAATTATAGAATTATCCAAACTCCAATAAATTTAATTTAGAATTTCTTATCCAAAAATCAATTTGATTTTAATTAAAATTTAGATAGAATTGTAAAATAATTGGAGATTGGACCAAAATACATTGCGTGCATGAAATCGGGAGTTTATAGTGTGAAATCGGGCGACCGAACGGGATAAGCGAGCAACCGAATATGGATAATGAAATAGAGAGATTTAATTTATTTTTTTTATTTTGGCTAATTGAGCCCCCCTTCATTGTTGCTCATTGCGCACATGAGGAGCCTCTCCTTCTTTGGCCTTAGCCTCGCAGAGACCTCAAATTTTTTTTTTTTTTTTTTTTGGCCTTCTCATTTTTTTTCTCAGCCTCGCATCCATGCGAGGCTGCTCGCGTGGGTGCGAGGCTGATGATTTTCTTTTCTTTTCTTTTTTTTTTTTGAAGGAAATTTTGCATGGGAGCCTCGTGCGAGGCTCCCTTCATGTATATATAATTTTTTTTTAAAATTATTTTTTGTTGTGTGTTTCTCCTTCTGAGCCTCGCATCCGCGCGAGGCTGCCTCGCGTGGGTGCGAGGCTTGCTGTAAATTTTTTTTTTTTATATAATTTGTAGGGCTCTCGTGAGAGCCTCGCATCCCCGCGAGGCAGAGCCTCGTGCGGGTGCGAGGCTCACCTATTATTTTTTAATTAATTTTTTTTTTGTTTTGTTTTGGTTAAAAATTTTTTTCTCAGCCTCGCATCCACGAGAGGCTCAGCCCGGCGTGGGTGCGAGGCTAATTTATTTATTTATTTTAATTATTTATTTAATTATTACTCCTACTTAAATTCGGATTTGTATTTGGACTCAGATTCAAACTCGGATTTTGGATTTAAACTCGGATTTTGGATTCGGACTCGAATTTTGAATTCGGATTTAAACTCAGATTTTGGATTCGAACTTGGACTCAGACTCAAACTCGAATTTTGGATTTAGATTATTTTTATCGTTCTACAAGACCCCCTCCAAAGTTTTCAAAATTGTCTCTTCTGAAAATTTTGAAATACTTTGGATTTTTTTTTTAATGGGTGGATGAGTTTACAAAGATGAAACTTGCTAAGGATATGGAGATACTTTAACAAGTTGAGTTTTTTTTTATTGTGATGAAACTCGTTTAGGTTGCCAAACAGAGCTGATGACTCGCCTGACGGACAGACAGAGCCGGTGATTACTTTCGCATCGAGATTGAAGAACCATGAGCAGAGGTGTTCAAAAAATGTACTCATGGGGCTTTGACAGAGGTATACTGTTAAACATACTGGGGTGATTGGATTTAAGTTATAAGGTAGTTCGTCCGGTTGATAGACAGAGCTGATGACTCGCCTGGCTGACAGACAAAGCCGGTGATCATGTTGGGATCACAGATTGTATTATTTGTGGTTGCTCAAATCTTGCTGTCAGAGATAAGATCTTAACATGACAGGTTCACGGGATTTTTAGTAAACCCCCAGCTATGAACGGATTTGATGTGCCTTTACCAATCGCCGTTTGCGTTGGACTAGCCATGCTATTCCCCTCAGCATGATGAGTTATCGAAGGTCATGTTTGGCCTTAGATGCCAATCGTTCCTTCTCCCCTTTACTTTTGAAGCATTGGGTGGTTCATGCTTTTACCTCAGCATGAAGAGTTATCGAGGATTTGAATTCCTCTCTATTTTGCTCTTGGAGCATCAGGTCATAACTTATCCTTATAAGATCGTATTATGACAGATTTGTCACGGAATTTTTAGCAAACCCCCAACTATGAACGGATTTGATGTGCCTTTACCAATCGCCGTTTACGTTGAGCTAGCCATATTTTTCCCCTCAGCATGATGAGTTATCTAGAGTTTTATTTGGGCTTAAATGCCAAACGTTCCCTCTTCCCTTTACCTTTTTAGTATTGGACAATTGATTTCATACTCTTACCCCTAGTATGATAGGGTTGGCGAGAAATTTTTGATTTCTCTTCCCGTTGCTTCTAACAGTATTGGACAGTTGATTCATTAACCTTCCCTTACTTTTTTTTTAAGGTGGCTAGATGTAGTATTTCTTCAAGAGTTCGCCATTGATCGGCATCATCATCTTGTCGCCATCTTGATTGATCAAGCGATAGGCTTGCATACAACGTCGAGTGTGGGTCCCACCCCCTGTTTGGGCCCCATTTGAGTAGTCATTGTAATTCAATTGACCGCCTTCTTCTTCTTTGAAGTTTGTACGAGGTTGAAAATTAATTTTGCATTTTGGATTTCTTCGTGCGTTGGATCTGCCTCACGCGCTATGTCTGTAGCACGCGAGCTTATTTTTGCATATTGAAAACTTTATGCCCTGCTGCAATATTGACTTGTATTCTGCACTTCTTCTAATAATGAGACTATCAAGACCGAGGCTAGGCTCGTGCTCAAGGCAAATGTTGGGCTCACCGTGGGAGGTGAAGACTGGGCTTGCTGTGCGAGGCAAATGCTGGGCTCACCGCGCAAAGCGGAGGCTGGGCTCGTCGCGCAAAGCGGAGACTGGGCTCGTCGCGCAAAGCGGAGGCTGGGCTTGCCTCATATCTATGTTATCCTCTCGTTTCAACTGTTTTACGCGGGGCTGCAAATTAGCCACGCGTTTTGGAGTTTTTGCACTTTTGAATGAGTCATATACGTTGGCTTGGCTTTGCATAGTCTTGCGTTGCCCGTAGGTATTAGCCTCACGTTTTTTTGCGCTGGCTTCATAAATATCTTTGTTTGGTTGGATATGGGTCCCACCCCCAGCATGGGACTTGTTTGGCTATCCATGAGTTTCGTCATGTAGTGATAGACTGATTTCTCTTCTTTGCAACAAACTGTTGGGCTAAACTTATCAACGTATTTCTGTTCACTTTTGTACTCTAGTAAATTCTGTGCGCTGGCTTAGCCTCGCACACTGGTATAACCATGCATGCTGGTTTAATCTCGATTTTGTCTCGCATCTGGATGACCTTACGCTGGCTTAGCCTCACGTTGTACGCGGGCATATCCTCGCGTTCTTACTTTGGGCTGTTTGATTTCATACTATACCCAAGTATGATAGGGTTAGCGAGAGTTTTACTCTCTTCCCGTTGCCTTGGCGGCATTGGGCAACAAAAACTCATACATTTTTCTTCTTTTTTATTTCTTTTTTTTCTGATTTTTTTTTTGAATTTCTTTTTTTTTTACAGGCATTTTGCCATCAAATTTTGTAGATTGCATTCGCGGACACTTTCTTCTGTTTAGGTCTCAACTGGATCACGTTTGCATCGACAAGTGCCTGAATTTTATCTTTCAGATCATAACAATTCTTGGTTGGGTGCCCGATATTTTGATGGAAGAGATAATACTTGGGATCATCTATTCTTCCAACTTTCTCTGGCCTCTGATTTTCGGGTAATCTGAGCATCCCCTTTTTATTGAGTAAATTAAACAGAGTCACTGTTTGCTCATTCTTGAAACCGTATGTCCGTTGCGATCTAGATGAATCTAGACTATTTTGTGATTTTTTGTTGGCAGCAGATTTGGTGGTCATTGTCTCATTTCCCTTAGGATGTGATGATTGTGGCTGCGGCCGATTCATGATCATTCTTCTCTCAGCATGGTATTCATTAATATGGCGGATTATGCCCTCCGCCTGCTGCCCTTGTTTGACTATATCTTTCCAGGTTTTTGACTCTACTGCTCCCATTTTGATTAATATCCTGGTCTGAAGATTATGTTTGCAAGTCTCCACCAATGTTTTCTGTGGCATGCCATGCTTGCATCGCACTGACATTTCAAGGAAACGCTCAATGAAACTTTTAACCGTCTCGTCTTCTTTTTGCTTATTTGCCAGAAGAGAGTGAATGGATACTTCAGTGTCATCTTCGAAAAAGCGAGTTAGAAACTCTCTCTTTACGTCAGACCAGGCATTAATGATTCCTGGGGGCAACTGCATAAACCAAGTGAATGCAGGCCCTCGCAGAGTACTTGCAAAAATTCTTGTCATTACTGGGTCATTGCCCATGAGATGACCGGTCTGCGAAAGGAAGTAGTACATATGTTGGTTTGGGGATCCCTTTCCATCATATGACTCTAACTCGAGAGGCTTGTATTTTGTCGGAAATGGTACGGACTCCCACTCTATTGGGTAGGGTCTCGTAATCCCTGCCTCCTGCAACTCTTTTCGGCGCATTAAAACTTCTATTTGGCTTTTAAGTTTCTCCATTCTTTCAGCATGAGGGTCAACATAATATTTGTCCTCATTGCCTTTTATCTCGGTATCTGGGTTGGATTTAGTCTCCTCCTTTTTGGCCTCATCAGAAGAGGAAGAACCCCCTGCTCTGTTTTCGGTGCTATTTTGAGTGTTCTCCAAGACCTTCGCAATCATTGTTTTGAGGTCCTCAATGCTTCGTTGCTGCTCTTGGATGAGGCGTTCTTGCGCCTCAATCTTTTGACTCATCTCGGCTGACCGTTCAACCATGTGGACCGTCGTTCTGCCAAACCAAGAGGAAGCGTGCGATCGCGGCGTTACTATAGCCGAATTCTCGCTAAACTCTTCATATTCCTCATCAGAACCCCCTTCCAATCTTTCGTAACAGTGGGGAGCCGTCATGTCTGACCTGATGCAGGTATGATGAAAGGTTTCCTTTGTTTCCGTATCAGAGACATACCTTTTGACGACTGGTTTCTTGCCTTTATCCACCACATTCGACGTGAAAGCAGGTAAGTCTTGATTTGAGTCGGACTTTTGTTTTTGCAACCATCTTCTTTTTTGAATATTAGATTCCAGTGTTGACAACTGGTTAAATGCAGATGGTCTTGGGGCTTGACAACGACAGTGAGTCAAAGCTGCCGCAATCAATTCCTCACAGTAGCAGGACTGATGGGGTTGTGTTACCCTTCTTTTATTTGCGAGATATCTCCATAAATCTGGAGTTTCTTTCTGTTGTACTGACATCACCACCTTTTGCAAGCGAGGCCCGCTTCTTGTGCGAGGTCTGTTTGTCCAGACAGATGTCTCTGAGAAGTCATGAAAGTTACATTTGTCAACCCCCAGTTTGGTTTGATGTTCATCATTAGTTTTGATATGTCTTGTACAAATTTGTTGGGTAGCTTGGCGTACTGATCTAGCCTCGCACGAACTAGTCTCGCGTGCTGGCTTAGACTCAATTTGATATTTAAGTTTACTCATGCCAGGCTGGCGTCTGGTTTTATTCATGTCAGACTGATATGTGCTACGCTGAGTTTTGCTTGGCTGAGAGATGCTAGACTGATATTTGACAGGATGAGAGATGCTAGGCTGACCTCTGCCATGATGAGAGGTGCAAGGCTGCCCCTTACTAAGCTGATGGGTGCAAAACTCCTTTTTGTCAAGCTAATGGGTGCAAGGTTTAAAACGAGTACAAAACTTACAGGATTCCCTTAGAATACAAGGATACGGCCAATATATAGTTTTCGGAAATTAAACACTAATTCTAGCAGAACTGAAAAACTAAAAAATTACAACGAAACCACCGAAAAAAACTCAACGCATGGGCCCACAATTGGGCCGCTATTTAGGTAAAATTACCGCCATTTGGCAGCTAAATTTTGTGAACATCAGTTGAAATTTCTTCCACATGAGTATCTTAACTTGTACATTTGATTTCCCTAATTATATTTGACTTTGAGTCTCTGTAGTATTTTAATCTTGTAGCTTTACTCTTTTTGAACTTTTTTCTGAACTTGATTTCCTAATCCGGCTCTGATTTCATGTCATCTCCTTGTATGAATTAGATTACCTGAAAAAAACACTAAAAATACCCGAGTAGCATTATTTATATACAAAAATAGTTAATATGAAGGTTATAAATATGCAATATATGACACTCATCACAACCCCACACCTATCTTTTGCTAGTTCTCGAGCAAAATCTAAACCTAAAAAGAAAAAATAAAAATTCTAACTCACTTTCGCAGGAATCGAGATTGCACTTAGCACGTGCAACAAGCCTTTAAACCCCTAGGTCACCCTAGTGGACGAGTGTTGTCTCGTGAGAGTTTGCAGTGAATATACCTACAAAATTCATGAAGAAAATAGATTAAGGAATAAAGAAAAGAAAAATAAGGATAACCAAAATTAAGAAAAATAAAAATTTTATACAAAAGAAAAGAAATATCTTTTTTTTATTGATATTTTCATCAATTAATCTCACTAATATACAAACTCAAGAATGCATTTAGATTATCAATTTTCAAATTGAGCGTCATATCAGATACATTTATCATTTTAATCAAAAATTTAAATCCTATCTTTCAATACTCACTAACAGATAATCAATTGGCTCCTATATATCTACGTGCACGTGTGATAGTCTACTTCGGTTTTGGACTCTAACTCTAACTCATGATTCATCTCCTCTCTCATAACAATTTTTTTCTTTTTTTTTCTTTTTTTTAAAAATATTCCACCTTTCATGCGAATATTCACGCTTACTTAGGCGCAACGTATCTGATTACTCGGTTCATACTCTTATCTTTTTCTTTTTAAAAATATTTCACCTTTCATGCGAATATTCACGCTTACTTAGGCGCAAAGTACCCGATTACTTGGATCATACTCTTTTTTTCACTCTTGAGACTATTCTCTTAATACCAGGCTCACCCCATTATTTTATCACTCTCGAGGCTATTGTCTTAATACCAGACTCACCCCATTATTTTATTCACTTTTTTTTATTTTTTTGTTTAGAGAGAGAAGATTTACTCAATCGTTATCATTTTTGTTCTTAACCTAATAAACTATTGTGAAGTGAAAAATAGATGTATACTTGCCTCAAAACTACTGTTAGCGGTATTTATTTTTCTGATTTTAATTTTTTTCATAAAATTCAAAGTGTATCATCCAATCTACTCTCCTATCCAATTTCAAATCTAAATTTGTTCTTTTATCTGTAATTAGCTTGATCTATTGATAAAAATACATAAAAAAAAATTTTTTTAGTTTTTTTAGTTACCCTAAAAACTATCTAAAGTGTAAAATAAAGAAAACCAAAAATTTTAAAAATAAAATAAAGATTCTAAAAAATCCTAGAAAAACACGAAGAAAATATACTAACCCACTCCCCCACACCTAAACTTGTGTATGCCCTCATACACAAACCAAGGGGATAAAATAAATATGAAAACTATTATGCAAATACTATACAAATAATGAGTCGTAAAAGTTACGATTTTAATATCATCATCCTATTAATGCATGAAAAGCGATTACGACCTCTTGATCGCTTCCCACTTTCATAGTGTGTGCGTTTTAAACGTGAAATGGGTGCATTATTATATCTCATCAACCTCCTACAAGTCACGAAATTACCTGTCTGTAGTTTATGCCGCCCACGCTTTTTCTTTGTCCACATGTAAGCATTAATAATTGTATTAAAAAATTCTTCATTATAAACTTGCCAATCATCGTTAGTAAGAAGTATACATGTAGAAATATCATGAGGTGAGAAGAGTGCTATATGATCAAGTGAACGTGGTGGTGGCTCTTCTAACTCACGAAGTAATGCGAGCTCCTCTCCAAACAAATCTTTAAAAGTTTGTTCATAAATCAATGATACATTTGCACAAGTATCATCATATATAAAATCAGTATGTGTCAATTCTTCTAATAATATGAGCTCATCTTTAAATATTTGCTCAAATGAGGATTCATCATTAGTGCAAGAGGTCGAATGTGAGTGCAAATTATGAATCATGTTGACCTCACTCAATGAGGGAGCTCGTTGCGTGGTCATCCATATTGAATATATTCAATGTCACAGTCATATTCCCAAATGATAAGTTCATCAGGCCACTCCTGCAATCAATTAATGCATTTGATGTTGCAAGGAATGGTCTATCCAAAATAATGGGAATTTGGTTTCGTGGATTGGAAATCAGCTCAGTTTCTAAGACAATAAAGTTTACAGGAAAGATAAATTCACCGACCTTAATGAGCACATCTTCAACCATACCAAGTGGTCTCTTGATTGAACGATCAGCTAGCTGTAATGTGACCTTGGTAGGTTGAAGTTTTCCTAACCCCAGTTGCTGATAAATAGTTAAGGAAGCAAGTTGACACTTGCCCCTAAATCAAGCAATGCCCTATCAAATGTAGTGTTCCAATGATGCATGAGATTGTTGGGGAACCTGGATCTTTGTACTTAATAGGCAAGGAGTTAGAGATGATATATGATATATTTGCAGTAAGAAAAACTTTCTCAGGAATGTTTCTTGCTCGTTTCTTAGTACACAAATCCTTGAGGAACTTAGCATAAGTAGGAACCTGTTGAATAATGTCTATGAGTGTAATATTAACTTTCACCTGCTGAAATATTTCAAGAATCGTTTGTACTTGCGGTGAAGGCTTCCTAAGCCGATTTGGATATGGTGCTTTCGACTTAGGAACAGGTTCTTCCAAATGATCATGTGACGATGATAGAGGTGATGGAGATGGTTGTGAAGAAAGGGGTGGAAGACATGTGTAGCCGCGAGCTAGTAGGAGTGGGATCAGAGGGCATGGCTACATTATTATCCACTTGCTTGCCATATCTAAGCGTGTGAATGGCATTGCATTGGTGGACATGCGACTGATTGGAGTTTGAGGAACTGGCATTAGGGTTCGTTATGGGTTGACTTGGAAAGGTATCATGGCCACGTTCACTTATTTGACTCGCTAATTGTCCAACCTGCTGCTCTATATTTTTTATAGATTGAGAGTTCACGAGCAGTTGCTAACCTGTACTTTGAATAAAGTCAGTTGACACTTTCATAAGATGTTGCATGTGTGTGTCTAGATTGGAATGAGACTTGAGAAGATTTTCAATGTGCTTCTCAAGTGACTGAAGTCGGTTTTCTTTTTCATTATTAGACCCCTGTTGTGGATGTGAGTGGTTTTGTGCAGGTGGTATATTCTGGTTGTTCCCATAATTTGAAGCGTTTGGGTGTTGATAAGCACCCACATTCGGTCTTGGGAACTGACCATTGGCTGGAGGCTGCATGTTAGGGTTAAGGCCCCCTAATATTGCCCTTGACCCCATGATAGATTTGGATGGTTTCTCCAGCCAGGATTGTAGGAGCATAAGGATTGTTCATGAGTTGTTGATACAAGGCATTAGCCTGCTCAAGTATGGGACCCATGGGATTCATTAATAATTGACACTCCTCCATAACATGATTCGGAGTTCCGCAATTAAAGTATGTGGCAAATTGAATTTGATTTACCTGAACCATCGGTGAGCACTAGGAGTCTCAAATGCCTCAATTCTCGTCATAAGGGCTGCAATCTTAGCTTCGACAGCTATAGAGCTGTCGACGCTATGGATTCCACCCTTATGTGCAGAAGTTGATGCACTAGGCTTCTCAGTGGGACTCTCCCACTGTATAATCTTCCACGATAGGTTCTCAAGAAAGTCCCATACTTCATCCTCATTCTTTCTCATGAACTCTCCTTGACACATAGACTCAAAAAGAGTTTTTGATATGTAATCGAGTCCTTCGTACACGATTTGACACAACCGCCACTTTTCTATTGCATGGTGGAGGCACTGAGCTAATAAGTCCTTGAATCATTCCAAGTATTTCCAGAAGGGTTCTCCCGGCACTTGACGGAATTGATTGATTTGATTTCGTATCCTTACCATCTTATGTGTGGGATAATACTTCTTAAGAAACACCGTAACGAATTCATCCCAAGTAGTAATTGAATTAGTAGGCATACTGTACAATCACTTCTTGGCATTATCCTTAAGTGCAAAGGGGATGAAGTAGAGCTTAATTGCGTCCTCCGATAAGTGTTGCAGTTTAATCATTATGCATACTTCCTGAAATTCACTGATAAAAAGATATGCATCTTCTGAATCAGAACCAGTGAATTTAGGAAGCATACTAATATACTGCGGCTTTAACTCATAGTGATTACCCGCTGCGTGTGGAAGTTTGATGCATGATGGCAATGATGTACGCAACGGATAACATCGACCCTGAAGGATCGGGATCGGTTGGTCCATCTTGGCTCCAATGAACAAATCTGATTTCACAAGTCGACCAAATTGATCACGGGTCCAATGTGGCATGAACCAGCGACTGTGAGTATATGCGTGAATTTCCTAAAGTAATGCAATAAGTGGGGTGTGGTGGAGAGATAAAACGGTGGAATAGATATGATCAAATAGCAAATGTGATTCTTATAGTTCCTAATATTTTTATTTTTATTTTTTTTGGATTTTTTATAAAATTAGGGAACCAAAATACATAACTGGAGAAAATTAGAGACCTGAATTTACCTAGGTCACCGCCAAATAACGGTTTTAGCCGCTAAATAGCAGCCAAACCAGAGAGGTTTACTCTCTGGTTTCTGTTGCGCAGATCAGAGGTTCCTTCGATCCTTTTTATCTTCTTGTATTTGCAGTTTCTGGTCCCTGCATACTCAACACACACTGTTAATCCCGTAAAACGTCAGAAAAAGCAAGAAAAATACCGTCGATCCCCGGCAACGGCGCCAAAAACTTGATATGATATTTACTGCAAGCGCACAGTATCGGTGTAGCGCTGTACAGGTCGTCTCACAGGGATTTAAGGTGTTTTTGCGATTCTTACTTTTTCTATAGTTCTATCGGACTAATCAAAGATTCTAGATTGAAAATGAGAGTTATTCTAATTAGCCTAGGATCTAGAATCCACTAGTTTCCAACCATATTCTTACTTCTATTATCTTCTTCTTTCATAAAAAGGTGATCTTTTAGTTTGATTTTTATTTAAAGTGCCCTAAGTATGAGCTATCAAGTGGTGTGTAAGTATAACTCATCAAAGATACTACTTTTCATAAAAACAAACTAAATATTTAGATAATTCAATGAAAAAGATAAAATCAACAACCCCAAATCCTAACTAAGTATAGGCTATCAAGAAACCTAATTCAAGTATAACCTATCAAAGTCTTAATCTTCGAGTTTTTGTATTTTAATCTTTTTATAGAAAAATTATGTTTTTATTATTTTATTTAAGAAGAAAATACTAGAGAGCAATTACCTGGTGGATTCTAGTTTCATCTACATCCTAGAGCTAAACTAAATTAGCTACACATGATTCTAGTAAGCAAAATTAAATTTCTATTCATGAAAGCAATTAAATCTAATTTAGAAAGCAAATAAATCTAAACTAGAAAGCAATTAACTTTATCTAGAAAGCAAATAAAGATTAGAAAATAATGGCTTACCTCTGGAGCATGGTATTGTGGCCGTCACCCCTTCAGCAAAACCCTAATTTTATTAATTTAAAACGAGTACAAAACTTACAGGATTGCCTTAGAATATAAGGATACGGCCAATATATAGGCTTCGGAAATCAAACCCTAATTCTAGCAGAACTGAAAAACTACAAAATTACAACGAAGCCACCGACAAAAACTCAACGCATGGGCCCACAATTGGGCCGCTATTGGGTTGAAATTACAGCCATTTGGTGGATAAATTTTGTGAAAATTTGTTAAAATTTCTTCCACATGAGTATCTTAACTTGTACGTTTGATTTCCCTAACTGTATTTGACTTTGAGTCTCTGAAGTATTTTAATCATGTAGTTTTACTCTTTTTGAACTTTTTTCTGGACTTAATTTCCTAATCTGGCTCTGATTTCATACCATCTCCTTGTATGAATTGGATTACGTGAAAAAAACACTAAAAATACCCGAGTATCATTATTTATATACAAAAATATTTAATATGAAGGCTATAAATATGCAATATATGACATTCATCACTGCCTATATCAAATTTGAGTATTTCCATGTAAGTTGTTAGTCAAGTAAAACAATTAAACTAACAAAATAATAAATCATGCAGTTATGTGTTAAGTTGACCTCAATCTAACCCCTAACAAAGGCACTACACAAGTTTAACTAAATCTCATAGAAGGGTTAGTGAGGATAGCAGAGTTGGCTGGGATTGGTTGTACTATTGAGGATTAGTAGTGTTTGCTGAGTTGGCGATGGTGGTTAGGCTAGGCAGAGTTTGGGTGATAAGGCCATAATCAAAATAATATGAAAATCATGCAAATATAATGGAGGTAGAGTTAATAGATAGAGACCGTGGCTGGACAAAGCTCGTATGGAGGAACGGTGAACTCCGAGGGGTTTCAACAACTCTATTATGGTTTAGTCGTCTTGTAGTTGTTGTGACTCTAAATAATTTTTATCTTTTTGTATACTCAGAATTAGAATAAAAAGTATTATTCGGGGTTGTAAAGGGTTGATATCTCTTTTAAACAAGACTAGGATGGACTTAATCGGACTTCGGGATCAAAAGATATCCTGGGTTTGAACTTGACACAAAAACGTTGCTACTGTGCAACAACTCCAACTTCAAACTACATACTTGATGAGGATAAAATGGGAATTAGCGAAGGACTATTAGAGGAGATCGATATTTGAATTATCTTTCAACGAGTTCAAGATTAGCTTAAACGGATGTCAGGCTCAAAAGTTGAGATGGTTTTAGTAAACCGGTGCGCAAGTTGGAACTGAGACACTATTTTGAAATAACGCGAATTGGGTTTGATGCAGGTCGAGTCCAACGCGAATGACATCATCTGCGTTTTTCTAGTTGCAATAGCAAAACGCGGATCATGGATCGGTGTGCGGATTGCGGACTCGCAGTTGGTACTCTAGTGGGTCGGATCTAAAAACATATCAAGTGGGTCCGTGTTTGGCACATCGAAATGCAGATCAAGGCTTTGATTCGCGTTTTGCAGCAAAGCTCTACTTTGAACCCAGTTTTCAAGGGGTTAGAGGTGGAATTAGGAGCAAAGTAATACATGCAAGTTATTAAAAATAATCTTTCCAATGAGATTAAAATAAACTTATTTAGAGTTCTAGATCAAAAGTTATAATCGAAAAACTGAAGGTATGTGCAGATGACAGCATATCCGCGTTTGCACAAGCATCGATTTTGATCCTGATTTTAAAGGAGTTATAAGAGGAATTAAGAGGAAATTAAAATATGAAAATTGTTGAGAATTGAATTATCTTTCAAACAAAATAAAGTTCAACTTAATTGGACTTATAATTCAAAGATATGACCATTTTAGTGAGTACAAGCACCCTGGACACCAAGGTTACTTGTTAAAACAATGCATGAGTGTGTGAATTTTGCTTAGAGAGAGTTATGTGATTTCTTGCAAAAGAGAGTTGGATACGTGATTTCTTGCTAGAGAAAAATTAGATGTGTGATTTCTTGCTAGAGAGAGTGAGGTGCGTGATTTCTTGATAAAGAAAAGATTAGATATATGATTTCTTGCTTAAGAGTATGATTTCTTGCTAAACAGAGTTGGAGACATGATTTCATGTCCTGATACAATAAAAAAAATGAGCTCTTAGAAGCTTGAATGAGCTATGTAGTTTGAAATCTGTGCAGGTAGAGCAAGGCTCGAATGAGATGAATAACCGTCGAAAGATGTAAAGTATTGAAGAAGAGGCTTTGATGAAGTCTTGAAGAAAATTTTTGCCTTGGAGAAGCTCTTCCCCTTGGAACTAAAGCTTGAAGTTTTGGATAAAATGAGGAAAAAGATGGGAGAGGATGAAGAGAATGAGATGAGAGATGAGGAGGAGGAGATTGAATATTTTGTACTAAAGTAATGGGGAGTGGAGGGGGACGGTGGTGTGCATGAAAGGGGTATGGGAGGATGTATTCTTCCCAGCCACCCTCTTGCAAATTGCAATATTGCCATTAGTCATCATTTGACTCCAATCAATTGATCATGCCATATGCTAAAAATGAAAGTAGAGAAAAAAAAATGAAATTAAAAGAAAATTACAAACGGTGGGTTTTAAAACGACAGGATCGTTGCTGACATTTAGAACATTGAAGAGACATGGTCGATTTAGGGGGGTTAGGAATTTCGCTAGGGTTTTGGTGAGAAGGGAATTAGGTTTGAAATGGTCAAGACAAAAAAGAGGAATAGGAGTTTTTATAGCAACTTAACCACTAAGAACCAACTCTTTCCTATAGATGTTTTCTTCATCCAGGCACCCACCCAATAGTAAACCAGTCTCTAGTTCTTACATGCTTTTGATAGGCATGGAACGTGTTTTTATTCCTGAGAGGTTCCAATAAAGAAAGCCCATATTCTATGATGAGAGTATACTTCCCTTAGTGGGAATATAATGACCTTGGTACTGATGTATTTTTAGGAGTAAATTTCAGGCTGATGCATATGGAAATAGAACTTGGGAATTTACCCAGGTATGCTCACTCCTACCCAAAACTGCTTGTGTGTGAAGTGTGAGATACGGCATGTCATTCACTTGGGTGTTGAGGTCTCGATCCTTTCTTTTATGTTTTTTCAAACTCTCGTTCTTCCTCATATCCCTGCCTCATATCCTTGGAATCCATAAATATTTTATTTTAAAACCCTAAAATCACTTCCGTCCCGCATCAGTAAGCTAAGAGACAAACAAAGAACATGACATTCTCAGTTGAATACTTAGTACAGGAACAGGTACCTTTTCAAATAGATAGATCAGAATATTTAGCCAAAGGAATAGATTGAGGTACTATGCTTATGAAATGAGTTAATCATTTTGTGCTGTTGATTAACCTTAAGTGATTATTTTCTGTTGTCTTGGTAACAAGTGACACAGGAAGTGTAATAGAAGTAGTTTGTTATGCAACAAACTGATGGTTAGCATTTCAATGAATAACAAAGCATGCATACTATCGTGATCTCAATGAATTGGGTGGGTAAGAGCTCTCCAACTCCGGCAGAAGTCCAGTCTCCATCTCGTTCTCCGGCCACCACTCCAGCTGAAAAAAAATATATATAGAGAGAGAACCGGAAGTTCGTGGGAAGTGAGATCTTTTCTTGCCTCATAGCAGTATCATCATAGCAGTATCATCATCGACAGGTGCCTATCGAGGGAAAGTTGGGAGGCCGTTTTTTCGACCTTCGACTACTCACCTATCCGATGGACATAGCATGGAATTGGCTTGGTAAGGGCAAAAGTAAGGAGGAAAACTCCAGTGACGAGGACAGGAACCGAAACATAGTAGATAAAGTTGATCGGAGGTGGTGAGGGAATCGTCGGTCAAGGAGGCTCAACCCCCCTCATCCTGAGAGAGAACCGGAAGTTCGTGGGAAGTGAGATCTTTTCTTGCCTCATAGCAGTATCATCATCGACAGGTGCCTATCGAGGGAAAGTTGGGAGGCCGTTTTTTCGACCTTCGACTACTCACCTATCCGATGGACATAGCATGGATTGGCTTGGTAAGGGCAAAAGTAAGGAGGAAAACTCCAGTGACGAGGACAGGAACCGAAACATAGGAGATAAAGTTGATCGGAGGTGGTGAGGGAATCGTCGGTCAAGGAGGCTCAACCCCCCTCATCCTCGGCGTTCCCTCCCACCAAGACTTCTTACACTGGAGAGAAGAGGTTCTAGCCCTCCTTGTTGCGGCCAGAGATGGCAATCACATAGCCCCAGGTAAGGGGAAAGAAGAGGCGTGGAAGACAGTTAAGTCGAGAACAACATTGAGGAAGGAACGTCTGCAACGATTGTCTCTACCACCCGAGAGGGCCGTAAGAGAAAGTTCTCACCGATGAGGAGGCCGGCCCCAGACAGTCCAGAGACTTGTTGGATTTGCAGGAACTCGGGTCACTTCAAGGATGAATGCCCCTTTGTTAAATGTAGGTTCTGCAAAGTCTTGGGTTATCGAATTGAAGAGTGTCCGGTTGCTCCGGCAAAGAAAGTGAACACACTAAAAAACATCACCCA
This sequence comes from Dracaena cambodiana, assembly GCA_036321105.1. Lineage (NCBI taxonomy): Eukaryota > Viridiplantae > Streptophyta > Magnoliopsida > Asparagales > Asparagaceae > Dracaena > Dracaena cambodiana. The sequence goes on from JAYEPQ010000002.1 coordinate 20,769,272, forward strand.
GGCCACCCACATACCCAAACAATCAGGGGGACACCTCTCCCCTTCAGAATCTTCACTGGGACCAGTCAAACAAACTCCCAAAATTAAACTGGTGGCTTTCATCCCGGCCACGGAGATGGTCATCATGGAGCAACAACGCCTCGCCAGAACCTTAAGGGTTATCTATCCCACTCTTGGCAACCCATCAGTAGATGAGATAGTGTGTGCTTTGAAGGCACTGTCACCAGCGGCTACAAGTCACAACTGGAGATTGGACAAGAATGGAGAGAAATTTCTTACCTTGTTCCCTTCTAAGGAAACCTTAATGGCAGCAGCAGGAAAATCTCCTTTTACATGCCGAGATTCCAATACAGGCTTCAGGGTTAGTACTTAGAGAGGGGACGAAGATACCCAAACTTACCACTTTCCTGTTACTGCTTGGATTGTCGTTCACGAGATTCCCCTTCAGCACTGGAACCGATCTGATATTAGCAAATTGTTAGTCAAATTTGTGCATGTAATTGATATCAGTGAACAGACAAGTAAGAAACTTTACATGGATTTTTCTAGAGTATTTGTGGGTTTTGATAGCTTATCATTGATCCCCATGGCAGATTTGCGCCGTCTTTGGTGATCAGTTGTGTAGCATCTGAATAGATATCACCTGCAAAATAAAGGTCTCAGAGAGGGCCTCTCTCTCACCAAAGATTACGGTTCATCTATCCAGGGGTGTCTCCTCGGCCTCAGTGGGTGCGAGGACGGCGGCCGGGTCAGCCAAAGTCGGTTTTTACGATCAGCCATCTCACGGCGTCGTTCACCCTCGCCGGTCTCCGGAGGACCTACACATGGAGAAGGATTGTTGACCAACAAAAATCCACCGGTCAAGAGAGGGCCTCTAACCCTATCAGTACAGAAGTACAGCCACGTCTTAACAGGTTGTTAGGGACTGGGTCTTGTAGGCGATAGTGGGAAGGAGAGACAAGTTCTTTTGGGTGAGTTCAAAACAACAACCCATTTGGGGAAAGAAGGATCTGGCAACCAAAGATCAGAGGAGGAGCTACTCACCTTTCCTACCTTGAAGACCTCACCAAAACCACTTTCACTTGGGAGGAAAGTCAAATCACCAGATCAAGAAACTTTAATGGACAGATCAAAGCATACCTACTCCATAGACCAACAGGCTCTAATCTCGGCTTCATCTGTCGAGACGAGAAGGGTCGCCTGGTCCTCAATCTTTTGAAATGGGACAGAGCAGAAGAACTCCTCATAGATGGAAGAGGAAAAGGGCAACTCTGGGAAGAGGGCGATGGGGCGGAGGAAAATAGGAGAGGGACTACACCCGCTCCCACCGAGGGCGGCTCCTCGTGGGAACCAAATGCCCAAGACGCTTCCGAGGCAGACTGCGAGAGGGATACACGAGAGGCGACTTTTCACCTCTTGGGTGGGTCCCACCTCTCAATTAAATCGCCCACAAGGCTGCTACACACTGCTGAGGTTGTTCGACCGGGTATCTTGAGCAAACCAAATGCTTCTTTACCTATTGAGAATAAGGTTGTTGGGTCGGGTGCTTTGAATGTTTCAATAGCCCACTTAAATGAAGTAAATAGGGTTGATGGGCCGGTTTCTGGACCTCCTAAAGAAAATATGGTTGAGGGGCCAGCCAATATTGTCCCCCCTTTGGCGAAAATTGTTAACGGAGGAGGAGACTGTTCTAGTCATCAGTCAATGCAAACTGATTACATGAGTTTGTTTACAACTCTGAAAAACTTTGACAAGAATTTTGCTCGTGATACTATAGCCAAATTATTAGAGAATGTCATAAGAGGTGAACAGGTTAAAATACCTCCCAGAGCCCGTAGAAGATAAGCTTTTCGTCTGCCAAAGCATTGTTGGGAGAAGAAGTTAAAGTCAACAAATAGTGCGCTTCAGGGAGGCAATCAGAACACATGTATTACCCCAGAGGCTATAATGTCAAGTACACAAACTACTCCAATATTAGAGGTTGATAAAGATGAAGATGTAATGGTCGACTCACAATTGATCACTTCTGTTGAGAAAATGGACGTCCCAGGAGATAGACAGATCTTCCCAGTTGAGAAAATGGACGACCCAACTCCAGGTAACTCACAAGTTTGTCTTAATATTTTGAATTTAATTCTTGACGACATGTTACTTTCTTTAGCACAAACATGTGATATTGATATGGGGTTAAATGAAGGGGATCACGACGACAATCTATCACACCTAAGAGCTATAGAAGCCCTAGGACGGGAGGAGTCCTCTAGGAGGGTGGATTAAACCCACCCTCCATTGTTTTGAGAAGTGTTTAGATATTGAGCTATGAATTGCTTATTCTGGAATATTCGAGGGTTGGGTAACCCAGCCAAATGAAGTATGGTTGCGGAAGTCAATTGCACCAACAAAATAGACATAATTTGTCTTTTAGAGACCAAACTTATAGACCCACGTCACAGAATACTTAGGACTATTGGCCCCAATAATTCTTTCTCGTTTAGACATAAGACCGCCAAGGGGGCTTCGGGTGGGATAATTATTGGAGTTAGCAACAAATTTGATATTTTGGATGTTTGGGAGGGAGAGTTTTCTCTTTCGGTCAACCTAAAGAGACTCTCCGATGGATGGATTCAATCGATCACAGCAGTTTACGGGCCTAATGACACTCAATTGCGTCCTCGATTCTGGGACAAACTTAGGAGTATAAAGAACAGATAGATTACTCCATGGGTCATGAGGGAGATTTTAATGTAACTAGATTTGCCTACGAGAGAAAAGGGGTAGACCGTAATCCCCTAAATTGAGAGGTCTTTAACAATGTTATCACCCAGCTTCGACTCATAGATTTGCCTCTCCCCAATCGACGTTTTACTTGGTCAGATATGAGGGAGGATCCCAAGTTAGCAAGACTAGACAGAGTACTAGTCTGCGACAGATGGGATAGCCAGTTTCCACTGGCAGAACTCAAATCGCTTCAAAGACCTACCTCAGACCATGTCCCGATATGTTTGGATTCGAAAGAGGACTGTAAATTTCCGAGATGCTTTCGGTTTGAAAAATGGTGGTTGGACCATGATGAGGTCCACAATTTGATTAAGGAGAGTTGGTCTCAACCGACCTCTGCAGTGGATGCCACTGGTAATTTATGTATTACATTGTGCTGTCTACGAAGGGTCCTCTGGAGATGAGAATATAGATATTGTTTTCAGTCTCGAGAACATAAAGATGAAATCTTAAAACGTATGGAGTTGCTGGAGAAGCAGGAAGAGGTAAGGCAACTTAGCACGGAGGAGAATGTCAGCTTGTTGAGGCTGAGGAAATCTATAGAAGAGATTTATAGGAAGAAGGAACTAATGTGGAAGCAAAGGGCTCGTTGTAAGTGGTTGAAAGAATGGGACGCCAATACGGCCTTCTTCCATAGGTCTGCATGTATGCGATACAAGATCAACAAGATCCGTACTTTAAAGACTGAGGCTGGAGATAATCAGGGTCCAATGATCACAGATCATATCTATCGTCACTTTAAACGACTATATGGGGAAAAAAGTCCATTCAGGCTCCAGATGAAGGAGGGTGCTTAGACTACCACTGCAAACTTAGAGGACTTGGAGGAAGAATTCCGAGAAGAGGAAATTAAGAAAGCCGTATGGGAATTAGGACCGGATAAAGCACCAGGCCCGGATGGGTTCCCACTTCTTTTCTTCAGAACCTTCTGGTTGGAAGTTAAGAACGATTTGAAGCGGATGTGCGACGAGGTCTATATGGGTGTGGCGAGACTTGATAGGATCAATTATTCACTAATTACTCTTATCCCCAAGAAGGAACAGGCGGAACGCATTGGGGATTACAGACCAATTGCTCTACTTAATAGCACCCTCAAGATCATTGCCAAACTATTAGCTAATCGCATCGCACCAAGACTTCAGGAGATGATAGGTGATTATAGACAAGTTTCATTGCCGGTAGAAATATATTGGAAGGCGTAGCGACAACTGACGAAGTGATTCATCAAGGTATAAAATCCAAATCGGGGGGTTACTTACTTAAACTGGACTTTGAAAAAGCATATGACATGGAAGATTGGGACTGTCTATTGGACGTTTTACGCCTGAGTAGTTTTGGGGAAAGGTGGATGATGTGTTATATTTACTACAAGCGCACAGTATCGTTGTAACGCTGTACAGGTCGTCTCACAGGGATCTAAGGTATTTCTGTGTTCTTACTTTCTCTATAGTTCAACGGACTAACCAAAGGTTCTAGGTTGAGGTCGGATTAATCTAAGTAGTCTAGGATATAGAATCCACTAATTTCCAACCATGTTCTTACTTCTACTATTTTCTTCTATCATAAAAATTCAATCTTTTTAGTTTAATTTTTACTTAAAGTGCCCTAAGCATGAGCTATCAAGTGTTGTGCAAGTATAGCTCATCAAAAGATACTACTTCTTATAAAAATAAACTAATTCTTTTAGAAAATTCAAATAAAAAGACAAAACCAGCAACCCCTATCCCTAACTAAGTATAAATTATCATGAATCCTAATTCAAGTATAACCTATCAAAGTTCTAAACTTCGGATCCTTATATTTTAATCTTTCATTTGAAAAATCATGGCTTTATTAATTTTAATTAAGAAGAAAAATATTAGAAAATAATTGCATAGTGGATCTTAGCTTCATCTACATCCTAGAGCTGATCTAATTAGCTACTCATGATTTTTGCTAAGGAAGATCAAATTTAATTCATACAATGATAAACCCTAATCTAGAAAGCGGTAAACCCTAATCTAGAAAACAGTAAACCCTAAATAGAATGCAATCAAATCTATGCAGAAAGAAAATAAGAATCTCAAGAATAATGGGTTACCTCTGGACACGGTGTTGTGGCCGTCGACCTTCAGCAAAAACCCCAACTTTATTGAACAGAAAAATTCGAATACAAAAATTTCAGAATTCAGAATATTGTCAAAATACAAGGGTTGGCCAATATATGGGCTTCGGAAATCAAACCCTAATTGTAGCAGAACTAAAAAGTTACAAAATTACAACAAAGCAACAGGAAAAATCTCGGCGCATGGGACCCACATTTAGCTGCCAAATATCGGTGAAAACCGCTAAATAGCGGCTCAAATTTGATATAAATTCATGAAATTTTGTCCACATGCAACCATTGTCTTCTTGATTTAATATTCCTGACAGTATTCAACATTTAGTCTCTGCAGTATCGTAGTCTCATAGTTTTGCTCACTTTAGAAACTTTTCGGACTCTGATTTCCGACTCCAACTCTGATTTCATGCCATCTCCTTGTACGAATCAGATTACTTGAAAAAGACACTAAAAATACTCAAGTAGCATTTATTTATATACAAAAATAGATAAAGTATGAGAGAAAAAATACAATATATGATATTCATCACACCTCCACACCTATCTTTTGCTAGTCCTCGAGCAAAACCTAAACCTAAAAAGAAAAATAAAAATCCTAACTCACTTTCGCAGGAATCACGATTGCACTTAGCACGTGTAACAAGCCTTTAAACCCCTAGGTTACCCTAGTGGATGAGTGTTGTCTCGTGAGGGTTTGCAGTGAATATACCCACAAAATTCAAGAAGAAAATAGATTAAGGAATAAAGAAAAGAAAAATAAGGATAACCGAAAATTAAGAAAAATAAAAATTTTATACAAAAAAAAAAAACTTTTTTTTATGATATTTTCATCAATTAATCTCACTAATATACAAACTCAAGAACGCATTTAGATTATCAATTTTCAAATCGAGTGTCATATCAGATACACTTATTATTTTAATCAAAAATTTAAATCCTATCTTTCAATACCTACTAAAAGATAATCCATTGGCTCCTATACATCTACGTGCACGTGTGATAGTTTATTTCGGTCTTGAACTCCAACTCTAACTCATGATTCATCTCCTCTCTCATAACAATTTTTTTTAAGAATATTTCACTTTTCATGCGAATAATCGCGCTTGCTTAGGCGCAACTTACCCGATTACTCGGTTCATACTCTTTCTTTTTTTTAGAATATTTTACCTTTCATGCGAATATTCACGCTTACTTAGGCGCAAAGTACCCGATTACTCAGATCATACTCTTTTTTTTTCACTCTTGAGATTATTGCCTTAATACCAGGCGCACCCCATTATTTCATCACTCTCGAGGCTATTGCCTTAATACCAGGCTCACCCCATTATTTTATTCTCACTTTTTTTTTATTTTTTTCTCTTTTTTTTGTTTAGAGAGAGAAAACTTACTCAATCGTTATCATCTTTATTCTTAACCTAATAAACTATTGTGAAGTGAAAAATAGATGTATACTTGCCTCAAAACTACTGTTAGTGGTATTTATTTTTCAGATTTTAATTTTTTTCATAAAATTCAAAGTGTATCATCCAATCTACTCTCCTATCCAATTTCAAATCTAAATTTGTTCCTTTATTTGTAATTAGATTGATTTACTGATAAAAATACATAAATTTGTTGTTAATTTTTTTAATTTTATTTTCAGTTTTTTTTATTATTTTTCAATTTTTTTCTTCTTTTTTATTTTTTTTTTCATTTTTATTTTCAGTTTTTTTTTCAAAAAAAAAAAAAATTAGTTACCCTAAAAACTGTCCAAAGTGTAAAATAAAGAAATCCAAAAATCTAAAAAAATAAAAATCCTAAAAAAATAAAAATAAAAATCTCCTAATTCACTCCCTCACACCTAAACTTGTGTATGCCCTCATACACAAACCAAGTGTGATTAAATAAATAAAAAAAACTATGATATATATATTATACATTTACTAGAAAATTCAAACCGGTTACGACCTCTTGATCGCTTTCCACTCTCATAGTGTGTCCTTTTATGTTTTGATATGGATGAATTTAGCCTTTTTGTCAATTTTGCATTTAATCTCTCCATCTTATTTTTTATTTTTCTCAATTTATTTCTACCCTTCTTTCTTTTATTCAATAGTAAAGTTTTGAGGTTAGAAAGCGTACCTTTAACGTTCATATTCGACCCACGAGTATCTTTCATGGCAGTAAGTATTTTGGTTTGATCAACATGTGAAATAACATACTCACTTTGATGTAGCGGAATCATGAGCTCGATTTTGGGTCGTCCTTCCAAATCATTAGGTACCATGACCTCTGCTTTCTGATGTTCCTTCCATTCTTCAATTATTGTGTGCTTGTCATGCAAATTTTCTTCAATCCTGTCATCAAAATTCTCAAAAGAAAATGACATACTAGTGGACTTATCATTAGTCAAGTTATTATGAAGGGATAAAAATTCTTCTTCACAAATTTCTTCACAATTTCCATCAAAAGAAGCAAATGATAATGTGTCACTAGCAAGCTCACCATGAGATAAATCATCAAGCAAAATATTTTCTTTATCATCAGTTTCATCATAATTATCTTCACAATGGTCTAAAATAGGCTGATCACAATGTTGAATTGTAGACTCATCATGCACAAAACTATTTAATTCTTTTTGAATCATATCTACTTCAGAAGATGACTTGAGTGATTGCTCGTTGGAGTCAGATATGCTCAAACTATTAAATGGTTAATCTACAAAAAGTTTAGCTTGAGAAATAGCTTTGAGAAGATCTTCCATACAAGCTGCAGTTTTAGAGGATGAAATTTGAGAGGATGATTTTAGCAAACCTTCTATACCTTCCTCAATTCTACGTCTTCGTTCCTCAGACTCATGATTGTAATTTTCCTTATTTTCTTCAAATGATTGCATCTCGAGATCATGAGTGAAATTTGAAGGTGAATATGATGGATCCGTATAAATATTTGATGACAGATACGAAGTGGTTGTAGCTAAATTCTCATGACATGCATATTTTTCTTCTAATCTTTTTAATCTTTCATCTAACATGTTCAATTGAATATCTTGTTCATGATTAAATGTAGAACATGAAGATGAATAGCTCATAAAGAAAGGATTAGATGGAGGACTCTCTTGATATGGCTCTTGATTATATGCATAATTAGAATTATTCATCCATTCATAATTGCAGTTTTGTGCATAAGAAGCGCTCGTAGGTTCATTATATGTGTTGTGAATTTGATTATGACCTAGTCCTAGTGAACTTCCTATCCATGGACACTGATAATAATTATGATATGGATCACGACAATGATAGCAACCAGTTTGATTTTGAAACATTTTTTTTTAAATTTTTTTTTTGAAAACGGTGGAGAGGGAGAGTGATGGAAAAGAAATAAAAATAAAAGATAAATTTTTTTTTATATTTTTTTACTGAACCAGAGACCTGAAATACAGATATCAGGAAACTTTTGTGGCATTTCGTACCTTAATTACCGCTACATAGCGGTATATGCCGCTAATTAGCGGTGAAAATAGAGAATTTGGTTCTCTAATTTTCGTAGTGAACTCAAAACGCTCAGATCGTCCTTTTTCGTTTCCTGTATCTGTACTTTATAGTCTCTACATACTCAACACACACTGTTAACCCGTAAAACGTCAGAAAAAGCAAGAAAAACACCGTCGATCCCTCGCAACGGTGCCAAAAACTTGATGTGTTATATTTACTGCAAGCGCACAGTATCGTTGTAGCGCTGTACAGGTCGTCTCACAGGGATCTAAGGTATTTCTGTGTTCTTACTTTCTCTATAGTTCAACGGACTAATCAAAGGTTCTAGGTTGAGGTCGGATTAATCTAAGTAGCCTAGGATATAGAATCCACTAATTTCCAACCATGTTCTTACTTCTACTATTTTCTTCTATCATAAAAATTCAATCTTTTTAGTTTAATTTTTACTTAAAGTGCCCTAAGCATGAGCTATCAAGTGTTGTGCAAGTATAGCTCATCAAAAGATGCTACTTCTTATAAAAATAAACTAATTCTTTTAGAAAATTCAAATAAAAAGACAAAACCAGCAACCCCTATCCCTAACTAAGCATAGATTATCAAGAATTCTAATTCAAGTATAACCTATCAAAGTTTTAAACTTCGGGTCTTTATATTTTAATCTTTCATTTGAAAAATCATGGCTTTATTAATTTTAATTAAGAAGAAAAATATTAGAAAATAATTGCATGGTGGATCTTAGCTTCATCTACATCCTAGCGCTGATCTAATTAGCTACTCATGATTTTTGCTAAGGAAGATCAAATTTAATTCATACAATGATAAATCCTAATCTAGAAAGCGGTAAACCCTAATCTAGAAAGCAGTAAACCCTAAATAGAATGCAATCAAATCTATGCAGAAAGAAAATAAGAATCTCAAGAACAATGGGTTACCTCTGGATACGGTGTTGTGGCCGTCGACCTTCAGCAAAAACCCCAACTTTATTGAATAGAAAAATTCGAATACAAAAATTTCAGAATTCAGAATATCATCAAAATACAAGGGTTGGCCAATATATAGGGTTCGGAAATCAAACCCTAATTATAGCAGAACTGAAACGTTACAAAATTACAACAAAGCAACAGGAAAAATGGCGGCGCATGTGACCCACATTGGGCCGCCAAATAGCGGTGGAAACCGCTAAATAGCGGCTAAAATTTGATATAAATTCATGAAATTTTGTCCACGTGCAACCATTGTCTTCTAGATTTAATATTCCTGACAGTATTCAACTTTTAGTATCTGCAGCATCGTAGTCTCATAGTTTTGCTCACTTTAGAAACTTTTCGGACTCTGATTTCCGACTCCAACTCTGATTTCATGCCATCTCCTTGTACGAATCGGATTACCTGAAAAAGACACTAAAAATACCCAAGTAGCATTTATTTATATACGAAAATAGATAAAGTATGAGAGGAAAAATACAATATATGATATTCATTAGTGGATTTCATGGATAGAGAAGTGGTTGTTCTCAGCCAAAACACAAGTCTTAGTCAATGGAGAAATTGGCAAGGAAATAGTACTGTGACGAGGCCTTCGCCAAGGAGACCCTCTGTCCCCACTTCTCTTTGTTCTGGTTGTTGATGGCCTAAATGTTATGTGTAGGAAACTGGAGAGAGTAGGCTTTATCTGGGGTCTGGCAGGGTCTCCCTCTGTCAATGTCACTAATCTACAATATGCCGACGATACACTCATTTTTGGAAGGGGTAATGTGAGAGAGGCTATTTATATCAAATGGTTACTCTGTTGTTTTCAAGCTTGGTCTGGCCTAAGAATTAACTTCTCCAAAATCTCTTTTATTTGTTTGGGACCTAAAAATCTCTCCCTTTGTCTTATACTAGACATTTTCAGATGTAATGAAGCTGAGTTCCCGATTAAATACTTAAGTATTCCCATCAGACTAGGTACACTTTCTAAATAAGACTGGAACCCTCTACTTGACATCTTCGAAAAGAGATTGGAGGGCTGGAGAAGTAACCTACTCTCCTTGAGAGGAAGGGTGGTGCTGTTAAACTCAGTATTATCCATACTTCCTTTGTACTACATGTCCTTTCTTCTGCTGCCTTGCTGGGTGAGAAACAAAATGGATCGTATCAGGAAATTTTTTTTTGTGGAATGGTGTGTCTCATCTCAAGAAATATCATTTGATCTATTGGGGCCATATTTGTAGACCTAAAAAGGCTGGAGGACTTGGGGTATTTGATCTTAGAACCTTCAATTTATCACTAATGGTAAAGTGGTGGTGGCATTTGGTCTCACGCCCTTATGGATCTTTTCAAAAACTTATGGCCATGAAATGTCATTCCAGAAATGGTACTTGGTTCATAGAACCACTGAATTCACACAACACATCTAGATTCTGGAAAGGAATGTTACTCTCCAGACATATTGTCTGAACAAGCCTGGAATTTTGATTAGGTAAAGGACACAATATAAATTTTTGGCATGATAGATGATGTTCACAAGTCCCTCTAAAAAACTTATTCCTTCAAGCCTACCAATTATCCAAGGACAAGGCAGCCAAGGTAAGCAGATTTTGGGGTCATTCTAGGTAAGCAGATTTTGGGGTCGTTCTAGATGGAGTCTGAACCTCCGCCATCCCACATCTGTCCATGAGAAAACACAACTTCGTTAGTTGAGGACTCTTCTTAGTGATGTTACACCCAATCACCTACTGGACGACCAACCTCAATGGAGATGGAACAAAAATGGAGATTTTTTTGTTAGGTCCATTTTTAACCATTTTGTAAATGGTGGAGTTACAGTGACTTACACTCCTTGGATCTGGAAGACTATTTGTCCATCTAAAATAAGGGTGTTTTTATGGCTAGCTGTGGAAAATGCCCTACTCACCTAACCAACTTTACAAAAAAGAGGTTGGATTGGTCCAAATATTTGTGTACTCTATAATAGGGATGGGGAATCCACCGCTCACCTATTGTTGAATTGTCGTTTCACTAGCGAAATATGGGTAAATTGTACAGAAGGTTTGGGATCAGTACTAACACAGGACCCTGTGTCAGCTTAGGTACCAAATTGTGTTAATAGTGACTCATCGAAACTGGCTAGGACTCTTACAGCAGCTTTATGCTGGAATGCATGGAGAGAGAAATAATAGAATTTTTAATTATACTTCACATTCCTTACATACTTGTGTTCGCATGATTATTCACGATATTATTCTTTGGGCAGATATTCCTTCAGATGAGGAGCTTGTGCAGATCTCAGGAGGGACATTAGGAGAGGATTCCGGAGACCCCTTCCATCTCTGGACTCGATTTGATAGGGGGTCATAGCTTTTTTCATGGAGAGGCTTGTCGCGTCAAAGAAAATCATTTCACTGATTGCTGTATTGAGAAAATTTCTGCTTGTTATGTACTATTTTTAGTATTAACTTTTCTGTTGCTTTCTATTTTGTATTTTATTTTTGTGGAGGTTCACTTATATAGGGAACCCGAACCATTTTGTAGTTCTATTACCTACTTGTTAATGGAACGTGGAGGACTTCTACCCACCATTTTGGTCAAAAAAATGCAACAAACGCTAAAAAGTAAGGTGTTCTTGAAGAACATGACATAAAAACAAACAACATACTTATGAGATGTAGGATCCCAACCTTGGTATCCTATCTATGACGTGAATAACCTGAAAGCACACTTGATGGATCAATTAGAAACAACAAAAACAAGAGGAAGTTTTTTCTAAACGCGGGTTCTACAGAATGAGATTAATCTGCATTTTTCTTGTAAAATGGTTAGTGGCTAGGGTTTGAAAGAGGAAGTGAAAAAATTAGATAGATCAATTGAAACATAGAGAAGCAAAAGATAAAAAAAGGCGCTCTTTGGATGATTTATTGAGAAGATACGGATATTTAGAGTTAGTGGAATTTATGTGACTTCAAGAATTTGACGAGGAACTATAGCTTTGATACCATTTTGGGTAGAAATGGAGCATCCAATTCTTAATTAAGTTTGTACCTTTTCTTATATAGATTTGGAGAATAGGTTTGGAAACTACTACAATTTCTAGGAACCTAACATAATTCCTTGAAAGATTAGGAAACTGTATTCCTATCCTTATTGAATAAATTTTTTTTCCCAAATCTTTATGGAGCCTTATACCATATGACCCCATCTTGATGGGAAAAGGCTTAGATGATGGCTATGATAACAATGGAGACGACAATATCTAACATGACCCGCTAATGTTGACCCAAGCCCTCTAATTAACCTTTGACACAGGCTCAGTACTTAGTTTGATATTTCTTATAATTCTGCTCACGCAAACTTTACTTCATGAGGAATTATGAAAGTAGATGGTAAAGAAAAATTAAATGCATATGTTTGTTTGTATTACACCGTTATTGTATTTGCTGTAACACCCATTTGTTTTCTCTTCGTCCTTAGGATGTGGTTCCACAGGCCTGTCAGAGCTGATGAATGGTTGCTATACATGGTAAGTTGTTAGATATATTGTAGGTTTAGTTGATACAGTTGGTCATGGTCATATTCGTGTTGCATTTTTGTATTTGCATCAGGAGATTCCAAACACATTCATGTTGTATTTTTATGTTTTGTTGATAGAGAGTCCTAATGCGTTCATGCTGCATTTTTATTTTTTGTAGATAGAGAGTCCTATTGCTTATGGTGGCCATGGATTTATTACTGTTCTCCGCAAAATTCTTGTTTTCTTCCATTTATTAGAATGATTGCAAAATTATAATGAAAAAGGAACAATGGAAAAACAAATGAGAGGATTTATAATTTATTGCTCTTTTTTACAATAAAAGTGGGTTTTAATGTGGCGATGTGATCTATCTAGTAGAACCTGTTGATGATCTGATGTGAAGATCTTTCTTTGAAGAAGATAATGGCCAGTCCTAACTCTCTCTCTACTGATCTTAATGAATTAAAGGCTGTCGCGCATAACTTGAATTGTCAAAGACCTCAAAGGCTTCAAAACTCTCTCGCATAACTTGAATTGTCAAAAGACCCCTAAAGTCTTCCTAAAAGAGGCTATTTATAGACTTTAGTTGGTTATGAAAGTTTCCTTAGGAATAGGAATAGAAGGTCTTTGTATTTATCAATGATTATAATCAAATATTTGATTTTGATTAAATATCTTAAATTTGGATTCTGATTGTACTTAATTCGAGTATTAGATAATCTCAAATCTCAATCATAATCAATTTAGGATTATGAGATCTGCCCACATGGAGTTAAATACTCTTGATGCGGAGCTAAGTACTTAGCTCCGCGTTTTACTCCAACGCGATTCTAAACTTCTGGCCGACGCGAAGCTATGGATTTAGCTCCGTGTTCTGCGAAGCTACTTGCTATCTTTTTCTTTATTTTGAAATTTTATCCTCCAACAGGACCCCCTCCAAAGTTTTCAAAATTGCTTATGATTGGCAAATTTTGAAATACTTTGGATATCCAATTTGATGACTTGACGATTAACGTGAAGCTAAGCCACCCTTTACCTTCGCATTTTCACTGAAACATGCGAAGCTAGTAGCTTCACGTCCAACCGCCTTAAATGCTCCGAACTCCACGCCAAATACTAAGGGGCGGGTTTTCTCATTTAAATAGTCTCCTTCCTCTTCTTCACTCTTTAAAGAACCCAAGAATTTTGAGAATTCTAGAGGTTGCATTTCCTTCGAATTATTCAGCGATCTTCTCCTCCATTTTCCTTTGATCAATGGCGACCAAGAAGAAACCTAGTCTCATGAGTTAGCCGAGCTCAGAACTAGCCATTAAGCAATTCTGGTGAATTTGGAGAAAACTAATTTCTAGATAGAAGGCAGTCAAATAGTGATCCTTCGAGCTCGTAAAACTATCACAAAGACTTAGACCATTTTGGAATCCAACCAGGCCAAACTGGAGAAGTCTTCGAAGAGAAATGAATAACTAATCTTGCAATAAGGGCAGCTTGAGCAAGAGAGGAAGGTTAAGACTCGGGCGATCGAAGAATCCTGACAACAACTCTCCCAACGGCTTGCTATTCATGAAGAAGACTTGCATCGCCAAGCTCTACACTCCATGGAGAAGACTTGACGACAAGTTATTGGCCAGACCGAGAACAAATTGAAACTTTTAGGACTCCTTGTATCTATTTCTTCTTTTTTAATAAATAAGGAAGTTCAACTTTTTTTGACTTCCTGTTTTCTTTGTTGACTTGTCTCCATTCCTGGGGTTCTGGCGAAGACAGTTCAAGGCTGTCACGCATAACTTGAACTACACTCGTCGAGAGGCTATTGATTTCAGTATGAATAATGGTTCGAATCTTGCTGTCAGAGATAAGAGTTTAATATGACATGTCTGCTAGATTTTTAGCAAACCCCCAGCTATAAACGGATTTAGAGTGCCTTTACCAATTGTCGTTTGCGTTGGACTAACCATACTATTCTCCTCAGTATGGTGAACTATCGAGGAACTAATTTCCTCTCCCCTTTGCCTTTAACAGCATTGGATAATTGATTTTATACTTTTACCCCATGTATGATAGGGTTAGCAAGGAATTTGATCTGGGTTTTCATACTTTTACCCCTAGTATGATAGGGATGACGCGGAACTGGATCTCCTCTTTCCGCCACTTTGACAGCATTGGATGGTTCATTCTTTTTACCTCAGCATGATAGGTTATCGAGAAATTTATTTTCTTCTCTTTACATTAACAGTATTGGGCAATTCATACTTTATCTCCTAGCATAATAGGTTGCCGAGAAACTTGTTCTCTTCCCTTTGCTTTAACAACATTGGTGTAACACCCCATTTTCTGGAGGGATACGGAAACAGAGTGCGTTACCGGCGGGCACGTATAAGTTGACGTGCACAAGACCTATAAGTATGTAAAAGAAAAAAATGAATGGAACTGAATACTTGTCATCTATCAGGATCTTTGAAGTTAGTCTACTACCATATAAAAGAGAAGATATACATGTCTAAGATATGAAGCAACAAGTACAATACTGATATAAAAGTTGGAAATAAACTCTCAAAGGGGTGATACATACAAAACCAAAAATACAAAAACGGGGGCCTAGAAATCTACTGGTACTCGGCCTGCTCTAGAAAGTACGGGTCGTGCAATGACAAATTCTCGCTCACATTTTCAGTACCTGAGCGTGTGGGGGAGCTCATGGTCAAACCCGGCAAGTAAAATAATAAGAAGTAGGGAGTGTAATATAAACAAATAGGTAAAATATGAGTGTGGATATAAAAGTATGCGCATATATGGAAAATATTAAATGATCAAGTAACGATATCAAGCACGAATGTATATGCATATCAAATCTAAGTGAATATCTTATTTTAGTTTATGTTTTGAACTAAATGGTGAATAAATAGACTCGTATGGTAGGGGAACATGCAATATGCACTAACAAATAAAATATGAATTGATGTAAAAAGCATATGCACATGTATGAAAAACAGTAATGATCAAGTAACAATATCAAGTAAGAATATAATACATATCAAATCTAACTTAATATCATATTTTATTTTATCTTGAACTAATTGGTGAAAAAATAAACCTGTATCGCAGGGAGTGTGCAATATGCATTTTGAACTAAATGGTGAAGAAATAGACTCGTATCATGAAAGTACCCGTACATATCCGGGACCCGGCCAAGATGCTGGCGCTGAACCAGCCGTGCCGCTAAGCACTCAAGTAGATACCGATACTGAGTATTCGGTCGTCCCATCAACATAGACTAAACAAGAGTTGATGGCTCAGTACCATCCGGGCGCCCCCGCGGATGGGCCCCTATTTCGGTTGCGCAACCTATCCTAAACCTTTCACGATACAATATTTGTCCACCCTTTACTTCTCCCATAACCCAAGATTTCTAGTTATATTACATGAAAATCAATCCGGAATATGATGAACCAATCATGTCAAGGTTAATACATATACATGTCTAGTAACAACCAAGATGTAGTCCATGTCAAAATCAAGTTAACAGGCAAGTCAGGATCCATGACACTATTAAGACATGTGTATGTACTAACAAGGAAAATTCGGCATATTTTCATATATCTTGTACAAGTAATTAGTATGTATATGTCAAGGCAAGCATGATGGAGTGTCAAAATCAAGTTAATAGGCAAGTCAAGATCCATGGTATTATCAAGACATGTGTATGTACTAATAAGAAAAATTCGGTATAATTTCATGTATGTTGTACAAGTGACTAGTATGTATATGTCAAGGCAAGTATGATGGAGTGTCAAAATCAAGTTAAGAGGCAAGTTAGGATCCATGGCATTATCAAGACATGTGTATGTACTAATAAGGAAATTCGGCATATTTTCATGTATGTTGTACAAGTGACTAGTAAGTATATGTCAAGGCAAGTATGATAGTCATAGAATACTAGAATATGCTGTGGAAATAATGATCGTGTATGTAAACCACACATATATATAATTATGCATATAAACATGTATGTAAGTAGGCATTAGGGTGTAAAAATATCTTTGATGATCATGCATGTGAATCATATATATACAATTATGCATATAAACACATATTAGGTAAGTGGGTACTAAATTATAAAAATAGAAATTAAATAGGCTTAACACTATTATAACGATTGCTTTAACAATATATGAATTTTCCAAATTCTAGAATGATTTTATGGTATGAAAAGTAGCAAATTTATTAAATCTTACTAATGTATATATTTTTCAAGTAAATATGGATTAGCATAAAAAGAATTATGACCTAACATAATATCTTGTATAAAAGAAATATTTTAACAATTTAATGTATAAACTTATTTGAAATCTTCTCTTTAAAACATGATTATGAATACATATATATATATACCTATTTTCTAATGGCAAGTGGAAAATAATTTTTAAATCATTATATTATACACAAAGAACTTATGTAGAAAACTTCAAATTTATATACAATATGATGAACATTCATAAAGGTGACATTTTTATAATTTAAAAATTAAGCATATAATTTAACTTTACAACTTGTAGTTTAAGAATAAGAGACTATAAATAAAATGATAAATTCGATACATAAACATAGAGTAAAGTGTAAAAATCATATTTTTATTTTTTTAGAATAATCATAGAGATTTTTGTATAGAGATATTATCTTTTTAAGTTTTAACAAATCAAGATTCTAAGTTAACCATAAACAATTAGAGTTAGAAATAAAACATGAGAGTGGATGTGATTTTACTTGCCTTGATGAGTAGAAAGATAAGCTAATTTTGAGGCTAAAGAACTTTTTCTCTTTTTCTTCTTCTTCTTCTCTTTTCTTATTCTTCTTCTCTTGAGTTGGGGTAAAAAAATAAAAGGAAGAGATGAATGAAAAATAAAGGAGAGAAAACAAATGAAAGGAAAGGAAGAAAAAGATATAGACAAAAGAGAGATATGGGGGTAACATGATTGTTTGTCATACTTGGCTAAAGGACAGGCATGGTGAAGGAGGCATGCGTGAATAAAAACAAAATATGAATATGATAAATGACTAATAATAATAGGCTATTAAAGTTGTTTAAAGCTATAATTTCAAATTAAACTAATCCAAATAAAGTTAAACTTCATCTTTACAAGTCAAAAGAAGAGAGACTAGTAAAAATATGTGTAGGACCCACCGGTGATTAAAATAATATTATTTTAAGTGACTATCTTAAAAATTTTAAGAAAATCACAAAATATAGAAAAATGAGACAAATACAACACATTTATTTTGGGATTAATCTGATATCAAGAATGTAAGTTATGATGAAATTAGGTTGTTATAATTGGATAGCAAAATTATATTCGTATATATATATATATATATATATATATATATATATATATATATATATATATATATATATATATATATATATATAAAGAGAGAGAGAGAGAGAAATGGAAATGAGCTGACAGCTCACGCAAATTACCTGAGCTACAGCTCATTTTCGCTATCTCCAATAAGTTTTTTAAGAAATTTTCTTTTGAATTATGATCTCGACCCTTTAGGGTTCACTCATACCCAATTTATTGGGTTTTAGTTTTGATTTAACCATCCATAAAATTGATACAAATTTTAACGCTTTTCAATGAGTAAACATTTTGTATCCACTTGATGGAGGTGTAAATGAACTCCAAAATTCATGAAATTTGATTTTATTAAAGTTAAAGAGGTAGAGATTCTAATTCTAGAAAAAATTGAAGAAAAATTATTAGATTACTATATTTTGCCGCTAGCTCACGTAATTTTTCCTGAGCTGGCGGCTCATCTACAGTATTCACATATATATATATATATATATATATATATATATATATATATATATATATATATATATATATACATTTACATACCTTTTTTTTTCCCTTTTTTTGGTTTTTTTATTTTGTTTTTCTTTTCTTTTTTTAATTTTTTTTAAATTTATGGCAATCATTTTGCCATCAAATTTTCGGTCATCACACAAAATTTTCCAATGGCTAACAAGAGCAGCAAAAGCAACATGATGTTTATCATCGTCAATGTCTTCGATGCCCCCGACCCAATTTGGATGCTAGCCAATGAGGACAACTCGGTTGCAGCTATGGTTCGGAGCATACCCAAGGGGCAAGTTTGCAAGTGCGGGTTGCCCGTGCTTAGTGTTGATCGAGTATTTTCCTTGGTTTTAATGGAATTAGCTGAGCAAGTCGATTGTTCATCTTTCAGCAAGTCTGAGTGTACCCCAGGGTTTCTCTTTTTTGGCAGAAACCGGGAAGAGTCCCTTCTGCTTCATTTTATGGGGATCTTGGTTGATTAACATCGGCTTTTCTGCTGGTACAAGGGTCGCTCCGGCAGGGAACTCATTGGTTCCTATGACCAGAGTTGTCATATTCACGAAAACCTTCTTCTGTTCTTTTTAAAGTTGGAGGACAGCGACTTCTATTAATGCTTAGATTCGATACTTGAGAGGGTAACAATTCTTAGTTGGATGCCCAATATTTTGGTGGAACAGAATAATTAGGGTCGTTGGTCTTTTTTGCTTCTTCTGGCTTTCAGTTCTCTAGAAACTTTAACATCTCTTTTTTATTGAGGAAGCGAAACAAAGTGCCTATCTGCTCCGTATTGAATAAATAAGTCCTATCAAGTCCTGTGCCTCTTGGCTTTTGGGGTCTTGGATTTGGATCTGCAACTGACACCATCACAGCCTTCCCTTTATTTTTAGGATTTTATGGATATGGCCTGTTATTTATAGAGTTTCTCGTACCACGAGATTCCTCAATATTGCGGATTATATCTTCCGCCTGCTCTCCTTACTTTAGCAGGTTTTTCCAGATTTTGGACTCTACATCTTCCATTCTTATCAACATACCGGTCTTAAAATTTTACTTACAAGTTTCCACTAATGTTCCCTGAGTCATACCGTAACGACATTGCACGGATTTTTCCTGGAAACGTTCTATGAAACTTTTGACTGTCTCTTATTTTTCTTGTTTTGTCGCATGGAGGGAATGAACCAATATCTCGGTATCATCCTCAAAAAAACGTGCCAAGAATTGTTTCTCCACATCATACCAAGTATTAATGGTCCATGGGGGCAACTGCATAAACCATGTAAAAGCAGGCCCTCGTAGGATACTCACGAATACTTTGGTCATTATGGGATCATTCCTATTAGATGACCAGCCTGCGATAAGAAATAATATATATGCTGACTTGGAGACCTCTTCCCATCGTATAATTCTAATTTGAGGAATCTGTCTTTCGGGATAAGGAGCGAAGTCCCACTCAGATGGGTATGGCCTTGAAACTCTTGATTCTTTCAGCTCTTTTTTCTGCATCAATGTATCAAGTTGCCTCTGTAGCTTCTCCATCTTCTCTTCATGGGAATTATTGAAGAAAAACTTATCGTCTTCTTCATGCACTGAGTAAACTTTTTCTTCTTTATTTTCTTTTTCTTTATTTATCTTGGGTGGTGGTTCCGAGGAGGAGGTGTTAGCCATATCTTCGACTATCTTCTGAGTATTTTCGACCACTTTCAAGAGCATTATCTTCAGGTCATCCATAGTTTCTTGCTGATTTCGAATTATTTGCTCCTGAGCTTCCAACCTTTTGTCCACATCATCGGACGTGTCCACTGCGTGTGATGCCGATTTTCTTGATCAGGAAGAAGCATATGATTGTGGGGAAGCTATGGCTGAATTGTCACTATCATCGTTGTAGGAATCTTTTACAAGTTTCTTGTAATTTCGAGGAGCGATAACACTTGACTTGAGGTGGGTGAAATGGTGAGATTGCTCATCATCTGCATCCGACTCATTTTTTTTTCTACGACCTTTTTACCTTTACCGATCATATTTGAGGTCACCGCCCTCAATTCTTTTTCCTTGATTCTATACTTCAGATCACTTTCTCCTTTTTGGAATATTTTGATGAGACTCAGTTATTTTGTCAAATACAGATACTCTTTTCTTCCTACAATAACAATTATTTAATACAGATGATATTAATTGCTCACAATGGCATGTCGAGTGCAGATGAGTTTGAGTTACTTTCATTTTATTTGTCAAGTATTCTCTGAGATCAAGAACTTTAGGAGATGAGGAGTTTTCAGTTATGCTTTGAGCGTGGGCCCACTTGGCTGTCAGAGAAGTTCGGGTGCCTGCTGGGACTTTTTAGTGTTGATGGTATTGAACTGCTGATCTATCAGATGTTCAACGTTTTTGTTTATCAGCCTTGATTCTGTATACTGGCTATTTTATGCGGAGCTGGGAGTTAACTTCGCGTTTTAGAGCACTTACGTGATGCTGGTCTATAGCTTTGTGTTTTACGCTATCCACGCGTTTTACATTGGCTTGGCGTTTCTGAATAAGTTTAACTCTGTTGGTTGTTTAGCCTCGCGTGGGGAGTATCCTTGCATGCTGGCATAAACTCGCGATTAACACAAGAATTCATGGCTTCGTGTTTAACGCTAAGCACAAGTTTTTGTCTAAGTTTAATAGCCTCACGTGCAGAGTTTTCATCGCATGCTGTCTTATTTTCAATTACTTCGCAATTTACGCGAATTTTGGCACTCTTGCTAATTTTATACTCAAGTTCAGTAGCCTCGCGTGAAGAGACTTCTTCACTCGCTGGCTTGTCTCCGAGATTAACCTCACATTTTACGTGAATATTATCAATTTTCCTGGTTTCATGTACATGATCTGTAGCCTCGCGTGGAGAGACTTCTTCACATGATGGCTTACAGTTAGCTTTGCATTTTACACGATTTTTACTGGTATTATGATTAACACAAGCCAGTTCGCGAGGTAAAGTCATGGCCTCGCGTTCTGCTTGTGCCTTAGCCTCACGTTTTATGCGTGCTTTAATGGCTCTACGTCTTGCTCGACGATTTCGATTACGAAGTT
Source organism: Dracaena cambodiana (assembly GCA_036321105.1). Taxonomy (NCBI): domain Eukaryota; kingdom Viridiplantae; phylum Streptophyta; class Magnoliopsida; order Asparagales; family Asparagaceae; genus Dracaena; species Dracaena cambodiana. The sequence goes on from JAYEPQ010000002.1 coordinate 20,791,039, forward strand.
GCGTTCTAATGAGACTATTCTCTTGGCTCTCTTCAGCAGTAGGAACAACATCCTCTCCTAGGATTTTCCGCTCAAACGAAGGTGCTATAGCCGCGGACTCAAAAGATTCCCGATTAACAGAGAATTTATTATTACCCGATTTACAGGTTTTAGAGATCACGCGACGATAGCGCCGCGTTTCAGTCAGATTATCTGATCTAGATGAGAGATGATTTTCATACCTTTACTGGTCGATCTTAACGACGAGCATAGCCATGACCAATCTAATTTTCTTCATGTCAAATTGCACAACGATATCTTGTTTAGTAAAAGAGACGTCTCCAATTATTGTAGCTGTTGGCAGTGAAAATTTCTAAGTAAATAGAGTTTTCCACAACAGAACGCGGAGCTAATCCATAGCTCCGCGTCTAGCTACTTTTAGCCTCGCGTTGAGTAAAATGCGGAGATGTTTGATAGCTCTGCGTTAGCTCCGCGCACTGGTTATTTAGCGCCGCGTTTTGATGCGATTAAAGCTCCGCGTGAGCAGATAACCAGAATCTTAAATTGATTAAGATTATGATTTGGGTTTATCCAAATACCAAATCAAATCCAATCAGAATTCTAAATCAAGAGATTTAAATCAATATTAAATATTTGATTGGAATCCTTGATGAGAGCAAATTCTATTTAGATAGAAACTCTCAAATCATCCTAGGGCTATAAATACCTTCTTGGTGAAACCCTAGGGAAGGCTTTTTGGAGATCTTTTGGAAGTTTTGATAGAGTTCGAGTTACGCGTGAGAGCCTTGAACAAATCAAAACCAGAGATCAGAGGTCTTCTTCTTCCTTCTTTCGATCCTTTTGGCAATTCAAGTACGCGAGAGAGCCTTGAAGCCTTTTTGTGATCGTCTTCCTCTTAGAGAAATTCAAGTTACGCACAGAGCCTTGGATTCGTGAAGAGCAAAGACCAAGAAGATCGTCTACAGTCGGCCGATATCTTCAAAAGAGAAGATTTCAATGTACCGATCGTCCAAAGGAACTACTATAGATCCCATCGCCACTGATCCCACGAACACATTGTAAAAGAGAGAGATTGAAATATAAAATCCTCTCGTTTGTTCTCTTTATATATCTTGTTCACTTCTATTGTAATTTAAGTTAATTCGATGGAAGGAAGCAAAGGAACTTTTGCGGCGAACAAACTAGCGACCACAGTGGGAGCCATCTCTTTCACTGACGAAGAGATTGTGGCGCAATCGGACATTGACTTGATCGGATCCGAAGTAGACACGCTGGTTGTTGAAATCGACCAGCAGAAGTACGAGGAGTTCCTCTCCTCCGGATCAGGTGACTTGGATGAGACACGGCACTATCGTCGCATGTACTCCAATGCCCGAGTGACGGGTAAAAAGGTATCCACCGAGAGACGGGGATCCTTGGAGACTGCGGCTATAGGGCCGGAGTTCACACAAGAAATCCTAGCCGAGGATGAGCTTCCGACTGTCGAAAAAGACCTGGGGACTGGATTGACCAGGACCCAACTCTGAAACAGGAACCAGAGAGCGAGGCGTAGAGCCCTCAAAGCCCGCCTTGAATGCGGAGCTAACACCAGAGGATGCGAGGCTATGGTCCCTCGCAAACTGGCTCGCGCTACCCGCGAGACCAGTCTCTACCGCATTAAACGCGAAGTTACAACTTGCCTTAAAAGAAAGGAAAAGCCAGCGTGTGATATTCCGCGCGAGGTTATTGCTGAGCCTAGCAAGAGACGCGAAACCAGCAAGATTTACGCTAGTCGCAAAATATCTGACACTCGTGAGAGACGCGAGTATAAAAATTCTGTAAAGCCAGCGTGTGATATTCCGCGCTAGGCTATTACTGAGCCTAGTGAGAGACGCGAAGCCAGCAAGATTTGCGCTAGTCGTAAAATATCTGACACTCGCGAGAGACGCGAGTATAAAATTTCTGTAAAGCCAGCGTGTGATATTCCGCGTGAGGCTATTGCTGAGCCTAGTGAGAGACGCAAAGCCAACAAGATTTGCGCTAGTCGCAAAATATCTGACACTCGCGAGAGACGCGAGTATAAAAATTCTTTAAGGCCAGCGTGTGATTTTCCACGCGAGGCTGGTATTAAGCCAAGCGAGAAACGCTAGGCTACTTGCGAGAAACGCAAGACTTCTGACACTCGCGAGAGACGCGAGTATAAAAATTCTTTAAGGCCAGCGTGTGATTTTCCACGCGAGGCTGGTATTAAGCCAAGCGAGAAACGCGAGGCTACTTGCGAGAAACGCAAGACTTCTGACACTCGCGAGAGACGCGAGTATAAAAATTCTTTGAAGCCAGCGTGTGATATTCCGCGCGAGGCTATTGCTGAGCCAAGCGAGAAACGCGAGGCCAGTAATACTTGCAATAAACGCAAGACTTCTGACACTAACGAGAGACGCGAGTATAAAAATTCTTTGAAGCCAGTGTGTGATATTCCACGTGAGGCTGATAGTGAGCCAAGCGAGAAACGTGAGGCAAGTAATACTTGCAATAAACGCAAGACTTCTGATACCCGTGAGGAATGCGAGGACGATTGGCAAATAGTTGTCAATCGTAAAAATCATGCTAGGCGCGAAGCTATGATCTGCGTTCGCAAAGATAAGCTAGCGTGCAAGAACTTCCCTTCACGCAGGGCTATTATTCTAGAAGCTAAATTTCTGAAGACACGCCAAGCCAGCGAGAAACGTGAGGCTAATGTGGCAAGATGCGGAGCTATTCCTCAGCCCCGCGCTATGAGACGCAAAGCTACTTCTAAGTTCCGCGAGGATCAACCCGACTACAGAATCAGGGATGATCGTTCAAAGAAGCTCCAGTGGACTTCCAGACCCTCTCATAAGTTGAATGGACCTCCTGACTCCATGGCTAAAGGCGCTGATCTCAGGGGGTACCTCTCTAAGAAGAGAGGCATAGACCAACTTCAAGTTGAACCTGTCTGTCATTGCTAGCAGCTTGTGACAGCAGTATCTGCCGTGATGGACAACTGCGGCTGCAGCAAGAGCAGGGTATCAGTGTTTGACCGGTTATCTGAGACGGACAACAACCCTACCAAGAAAACAAGAACCACTTCCCTAAAAGAATGGAGAGCTGTGACTTCCAATATGGTGGGGAAAGGGAAGAAAATTGTAGAGACGGATGATGATTCAGAATCGAGCGATGAAGAACCTCATCGTGTTACTCGACTAAGATCAGGAGCCGTCCCGCCCCGAAATTATAAGAGGCTCGCAGGGGGTTTTTACGATGAGGACAGTGATAATTCAGCTATAGCCTCACCTCGTTCCTCTGCATCGTCTCGACTACAGAAGTCAGCATCTCACATGGCAGATAAATCTGATGATATCAATTAGAGATTTGAAGCTCAAGAAAGAATGATTCGAGAGCAGCAAAAGATGACTGAAGGTCTTAAAGTCATGCTATCGAGATTTGTTGAAGATAATGCCAAAAAGGGCAAGGAAAATCCAAATGAAGAAGAATAGGAGGAGAAAGCCCACTCGATGCATGAGGAAGAGGATAGATTTTCTTTTCATAATCCACATGAAGAAAAACTTGAAAAATTACAGAATCAACTCGAAGTTTTGATGCGTAAAAAGGAGTTGAAAGAAGCAGGGGTCTCAAGACCGTATCCTCCTGAATGGGATACGATACCATACCCACAGAAGTATAAGCCGCTCAAGTTAGAGCCATACGACGGGAAGGGATCGCCCAGTCAACATATATATTACTTCTTGTCCCAAGCAGGACATTTGATGGGTAATGACCCCATCATGACCAAAGTATTCGCAAGTACTTTGCGAGGGCCTGCCTTTACTTGGTTCATGCAGCTGCCCCCAGGTACTATTAATACCTGGTTAGATGTAGAGAAATTATTTCTCTCACGTTTCTTCGAGGATGATACCGAGATTATGGTTCATTCCCTCCTTGCAACTAGACAAGGGGAACAAGAAACGGTAAAAGAATTCATAGAAAGGTTCCGGGAGAAGTCCGTGCATTGCAAACACGGAATGGTCCAGGAAACTCTTGTCGAAACTTGTCGACACAATCTTAAGACCAATGTGCTCCTAAAAATGGGGGCCGTAGAGTCTAAGACATGGAGGGATTTGCTCAAACAGGGAGAGCAAGCTGAGGACTTGATTCGTCGAGTTGAAGAATCTCGTGGATCAAGAAGTGCTGGGGGTAGTAAATCATATACCCAAAATAGCAGCAATAAGAATAAAGGAAAAGCAGTGATGGCATCAGAAGCTGCTCCTCAGAGATCCAGCCCACCACCGAAGCCGAAGCCCCAAAACCAGCAGGGCCCAAGGCAAAATAGACCGCAGCAGGAAAGAAATTATACTTTCAAGGCGGAACAGACACCTATCCTCTTTCACTTCTCCAGAAGAGGGGGATGCTAACACTTCCGGAGAATAAGAAGCCAGAAGACGCTGGTAAGACTAAAGATCCTAACTACTGCCTCTATCACCGGAATGTTGGGCACCCCACTAGGGATTATTTTCCCCTTAAGAACAGAATCCAAGCACTAATAGAAGCTGGAGTTCTGACGCTTAAGGAAGAACAGAAGAAGGTCACTGCCAATATGGCAACCATAGTGGTTGGAACCCACGAGTTCCCCGCAGGAGTGACCCCAATCCCAAAGGGTAAGATGGTCACAAAGAACCTTGATCCTCACAACAAAGCCCAAGAAGGACTTGTCCCTGTGACGACCCAAAAGGGGGAAGTCATGTGGGTTCATCCCGATTTGCTAGAGGATGAGCAATGGACTACTACAAGAAGTCAAGGGAAGAAGCGGACTGTTAATGCCATTTCTGCAGATATAAAGGAAGAATATATAGCTTCGGGAACCTTCACAGATTCTGAAGAAGAATCCGAAACTATGGCCACTCATCAAGATGGGGCAGGCCCTTCCGGTACTCGATCTGGAAAGACATATCTTAAGGACTACACTAGAGTAGATCCGAAAGACATCTATGCGGAACTCGCAAAGCCCGCAAAACAGAAAGGACTTCGCTTCCAGAAGAATCCTATTAGAGACGAAGGAGCCAGCGAGACTACCTTCAAGTTTGACATCATTGCTCAATTGGCGAATATCCCAGCACGAGTAATGCTTTACGAATTGTTGAGATTATCAAAATCAACACGTGAAGCTCTAAGAGAGGCCTTGGCAGACTCTGAGTCATTCCTAGCTCAGATTATCGAGCTGGCCAATGAAGAAGAAAAGGACTCTTGCCCCCGCTGTCACCAAGTGAGGAGGCAAGTCCCACAAATTATCTTCTCTCCAGAAGACATGCAGGTGAGGAATATAAAGCACAACATGCCTTTATATTTCACAGGATATGTCGGATCCTCGAAAGTGGATCGAATTCAGATTGATCTGGGTTCTGCATTAAGTATCGTACATAGAAGGTTGATGCAGCTGTTAGGGATCTCCCTACATCGTCTGATGCCAACCAATACAATGATATACGGGTTTAATGCCAATAATAGCCGTCCCCTCGGAAAAATCCGACTCCGATGTCGGATCGGGGATTTAAGGACGGAGGCTACATGCTATGTTATTGATGCAGATACCTCATACAACATTTTGTTGGGACGGCCTTGGATCCACGCTCATATGATAGTCCCGTCGACTCTTCACCAATGCATGAAATATTGCGATGAGGAAGGAGAGGTCCGGACACTAATCGCCGACAAGCAACCATTCAAAGGAGTGGAGAATTACTTCACGGATGTTGCACTGTATAAGCCAGCCCATGAGATCTCCAATGATGAGCCTAGTAAACCTCAAAAGCCCGATGACAGTGGCAATGAAGCCGACAGTGAGTACGAGCTTCCTGGAGAAGATGATGGGGGTGATTATGAAATCAACCCTCACCTAGATTTTAATTTAAGTCTTGATAATATAGTGGATGTAATAGAGAGTGAATGGGTTATTAATGAAGACATAAAGTTAGCCTACGAGCATGCTGTAGCTACTGAGTCTGAACCCTGTAGCTACTGAGTCTGAACCCTCTTGTACTTCCACTGAAGTGGATGGTCTATCCGAACTTGAAGTTCTGGCGGCATATCATTTGCCACTTAGGTTATCCATCCTCTCTCGATCAAGAATAGCTGAGGAGAAAGGTCACTACTTCGAAGTGCCTCCTCGGAGAGGATCCCAAAGGCCGATTATGTTCGGTAGGGTAATTACGTCACCTCGGCGAAAACAAAGCAGTGAAAGTGATGAGAAAACATCACCCCAATTTTACATGTATGAACAAAAAACCCGCTAGATGATGGAGAAGATGGGTTATAATTTTACCCAGAAGCCGGGATTGAACTTTGGAAAAGGGCGACGGAATCTTATACCCTCGTTCAGACCAAGAGGAAAGAGCCCTGATTATTATCAGAAGACTCGCAGGGGGTTGGGCTATGTATCTACTCCCCCCTCATCACCACTAAAAGATGAAGAGAGTTCTTCGGCCAAAGAAGATACATCTTCACCCGATCATGATTCGGATATAAGCACCGGTGCTTGGTTTCAGTCCTTGACGGCCAATATGGTTTCAGCCGCATTAGAAAGCGACGAGGAACCAATCGATGTCCAAGATGATTCCTGGGCTAAGCATATGGACACTCTCTGGGACTCACGCTTTGAACAGCGTAATCCGCCCACTGAAGACAAATTGATATAGGTCAACATGGGAACGGAAGAAAATCCGAAACCCATCTTCATAAGCGACATGCTAACTCCATTAGAAAAGGAGAAACTTATATCTCTTATCAAAGAGTATATAGACGTGTTCGCATGGAATTATGAAGACATGCCTGGGCTTGACCCTCAAGTTTCCACACACCGGTTAGATATAAAAGAAGATGCCAAACCTGTTAAACAACAACAGAGGCGTTTTCGACCAGAGTTGATGGAGGCAATAGTTGCTGAGGTCAATAAGCTTATAAAATTCGGATTCATCCGTGAAGAACAGCATCCGGATTGGGTTGCCAACGTAGTGCCAGTTCGTAAAAAGAACGGCAAAATCCGGATATGCATCGACTTTCGGGATCTCAATGCTGCATGTCCCAAGGATGAGTTTCCACTTTCCATCACTGACGTGATGATAGACAATACTTGTGGCTACGAGAGGATGTCCTTTATGGATGGCTTCTCAGGATATAACCAGATCAAAATGCACCCAGATGATGAAAAGTATACAGCTTTCAGAACGCCGCTGGGGGTATACTGTTATACGGTGATGCCATTTGGGCTGAAGAATGCCGGCACTACCTACCAACGTGCGATGAGCACTATATTCAAAAAACATCTGCGCAAGACAGTAGAGTGCTACGTGGATGACTTGGCGGTCAAAAGTAAAAATAAAGAGGACCACCTTCAGGACTTAAAAATGGTCTTCGATCTCATGAGGAGACATCATTTAAAGATGAATCCCACTAAGTCATTTATGGGGGTGTCGAGTGGGAAATTCCTTGGTTTCGTAATAACTTCAAAAGGGATTTTTCTCGACCCTGAAAAGATAAAAGCAATTACCGAGATGCCACCTCCCCGCAATCTTAAAGAATTGAGGGGGTTACAAGGGAAGCTTGCTTATATTCGGCGCTTCATGTCCAACTTATCCGGACGTTGCCAGCCATTCTCTCGACTTATGAAGAAGGGGGTTTCTTTTGTATGGGATGAGCCATGTCAACAGGCCTTTGATGACCTTAAAGAATACCTCACCAAACCTCCCGTTCTTATGGCACCAGTCTCTGGGCAGCCCTTCCTTATATATGTAAGGGCCATGGATAATGCCTTAGGAGCATTACTTGCTCAATATAATGAGTACAGCCATGAACATGCCCTCTATTACTTGAGCAGGACAATGATCGGGGCCGAATAATGGTATACCTCGATTGAAAAGGAGTGTTTACCCCTAGTGTTCGCTATTCAGAAAATGCGACACTATCTTTCTGGGCAAACAATTCATGTCATATCATGGGTTAATCCCCTGAAGATTCTGATGACAAAACCAGGATCCTTAAATGGCCGGTTGGCGAAATGGGTATTATTGCTATCGCCATACGATATGCATTTCGTCCCTCAAAAAGCCACAAAGGGACAGGCGATCGCCGATTTTCTTGCAGAACATCTAATTTGGTCTAATACCAAACAGACGTCAGAGGTCAACACAGTTAGTAAGGAACAAGCATGGCAAATGTTTTTTGATGGTGCTGTCAGACGATCTGCTACTGGAGTGGGGGTTGTGCTAATCTCCCCACATAAACATATATTGCCTAACGGTTACTCACTGACAGAACCGTGCACGAATAATGTAGCGGAATATAACGCATTCATTAGCGGCCTGAAGATGGCCTTACAACTGGGGGTGAACTATCTAGAGGCATATGGAGACTCTAAACTCATCGTCAATCAAATGACGGGCGAGTATGAAGTCAGACATGAAGCCCTCATCCCCTATTATCAGCTAGCCATTGAACTAGCTGGATACTTTGAGCAATTTCACATCTCTCATATATCTCGGAATGAGAATGTATATGCAGATGCCCTTGCCGCATTAGCTGCAACATTGGCGATCCCGCCAGGTGAGGTTAAAAGCATCACCATTGAAAGCAGAGAGCTCCTTCATCCAGATACTCTTCTTCAAAATAAAGAAGTATGCCAGACAGGCTTGGCCCTGGAACCCCGTGATTGGCGATTTCCGTTTGTGGATTATGCTTTACATGGGATATTACCAGAAGATTATAAGGAAGCCACCTCGATAAAGAGGAAGGCCCAAAGATTTTATTATGACCATAAGCTTCAGACTTTATATAGAAAGTCAAGAGATGGTCTGCTACTATGCTGTATATCAAAAGCAGAAGCAGAAGAAGTGCTGAGAGAAACACACGATGGAGTATGTGGAGCTCATCAGCCCGGTCCTAAACTTGGAGACCGTATAAGAAGGCTGGGATACTACTGGCCGAGCATGATTACGGAAGCAATGACATACGCTAAACGATGTCATGCATGCCAAATACATGCCAATTTTATTCATCAACACCAAGAATACTTGCACAATACCGTCGCAAGTTGGCCATTTGAGGCATGGGGGATGGATATTGTGGAGCCTATAACTCCCCCGTCATCCAGAGGACATCGGTTTATTCTTGCAATAACCGATTATTGTTCAAAATGGGCCGAAGCCGTGCCCATGAAAGAGGTGAAAACGACAGATGTGATCAAGTTTGTCAAGCATCATGTCATTTACCGCTTCGGCGTCCCCCGACGGATTATTCATGATAATGGTCCGCAATTCATCAGTCAGGGATTCTCCAAATTCTGCAATAAGTTCAGAATCAAAGATATTGCTTCAATGCCATATAACCCCGCAGCTAATGGGTTGGCCGAAGCCTTCAACAAGACGATTATTAAACTCCTTCGGAAGTTCGTCTCTTCTAATAAACGAGATTGGGATGAAAAGTTAGGAGAATGCCTGTGGGCTTATCGCACCACTGTTCGCACCCCTACAAAAGCTACTCCATTCTCTTTGGTCTATGGAATCGAGGCCGTCTTACCTCTCGAAGTCCAGATTCCTTCATTAAGAGTGGCTTTAGCCACAAAGATGACGACAGAAGAACGCCATCATCAAAGATTGAAAGAATTAGAGGCGCTGAATGAAAAGCGTCTCAGGGCTCAACAACAAATTGAGTTGTATCAAGCCCGAATTTCTCAAACGTTCAATAAAAACGTTAAGCCAAGGACCTTTAAATAAGGAGACTTGGTTTTGGCTGTTAAAAGGCCAATTGTGCTAACCCACAAGACTAAGGGTAAATTTGAACCCAAGTGGGAAGGGTCGTTTGTTGTAGAGACAGTATATTCCAGTGGAGCCTATCGCTTAATGAATCAAGATGGCGACAGGATGATGATGCCGATCAATGGCAAATTTCTGAATAAATACTATTCTTAGTATCCCTGGAAATACGCATTTTATTTTCTTAGGCATGCGCGGTTTGGCGCCTCTGACCTAAACCTGGTGTGCTTGGTTCTCAAGTTTGAACCGCCTCCAGTCTTTTCTTAGGCATGCGCAATTGAGCGCCTCTGACCTAAACCTGGTGTGCCCGGTTCTCAAGTTACGAACCGCCTCCAGTCTTTTCTTAGGCATGCGCAGTTTGGCGCCTCTGACCTAAACCTGGTGTGTTTGGTGTGCCTAGTTCAAGTTACGCGAGAGAGCCTTGAACCGCCTCCTGTTTGGTTCTCAAGTTTGAACCACCTACAGTCTTTTCTTAGGCATGCGCGGTTTGGCACCTCTGACCTAAACCTGATGTGTTTGGTTCTCAAGTTTGAACCACCTCCAGTCTTTTTATTAGGCATGCGCAGTTTGGCGCCTCTGACCTAAAACCTGGTGTGTTTGGTTCTCAAGTTTGAACCACCTCCAGTCTTTTATTAGGCATGCACAGTTTGGCGCCTCTGACCTAACACCTGGTGTGTTTGGTGTGCCCAGTTCAAGTTACGCGAGAGAGCCTTGAACCGCCTCCTGTTTGGTTCTCAAGTTTGAACCACCTCCAGTCTTTTCTTAGGCATGCGCGGTTTGGTGCCTCTGACCTAAACCTGGTGTGTTTGGTTCTCAAGTTTGAACCACCTCCAGTCTTTTTATTAGGCATGTGCAGTTTAGCGCCTCTGACCTAAAACCTGCTGTGTTTGGTGTGCCCAGTTCAAGTTACGCGAGAGAGCCTTGAACCGCCTCCTGTTTGGTTCTCAAGTTTGAACCACCACCAATCTTTTCTTAGGCATGCGCAGTTTGGCGCCTCTGACCTAAAACCTGGTGTGCCAGTTCTCAAGTTTGAACAGCCGCTAATCTTTCTTTTAGGCATGCACGATTGAACGCCTCTGACCTAAAAGGTATGAATTGCCCAACGCCGATTAGGCAATGGGAAGAGAACCAGTTTCTCGCCAACCCATCATACTGGGGTATAAGTATGAATTGCCCAACGCCGACTAGGCAATGGGAAGAGAACCAGTTTCTCGCCAACCCATCATACTGGGGTAAAAGTATGAATTGCCCAACGCCGACTAGGCAATGGGAAGAGAACCAGTTTCTCGCCAACCCATCATACTGGGGTAAAAGTATGAATTGCCCAACGCCGATAAGGCAAAGGGAGGAGGAAAAGTTTGGCATTTAAGCCCAAACGAACTCCTCGACAACTCACCATGTTGAGGGAAATAACATGGCTAGCTTACTCAAACGGTAGTTGGTAAAGGCTAATCAAATCCGTTGATAGCTGGGGGTTTGCTAAAAATCCCATAAACCCCGTCATGTTAAATTCTTACCTCTGACAGTATGGCGCGGAAAATTGTGCATAAACGATACAAAGGGATAAATCATTTCGACAACAAGTTATTTGTTGGGCAAGCAAATCTGTTTTGAAGCCGACAAATAAAAGAGTCAAAAGAATCATCTTTATTAAAAGGGTGAAGATACAAGAAGAATTTCGAAGAACCATCAAAGGTTATCTCTCTCGCGTTTACGAAGTTCTTATTACAAGAAAAATGAAAGAATAGAATGAGGAAACTATGGGTCTCCCAGGAGTTTCAATTTATTTATCGTCTCGTCCAAATTTCGACGATGAGATGACTCCACAGTATGTTGAGCCTGTCTACGCAACTCATCGTCATTTATTGCAAGTTGCTGCTGACGAGACTCTTCAATGGCACGGTTCCTGGCCGTCTCCTCCTGCTTGACCTATTCCTGTTGGAGAAGCAATATTTCCCGCTTCTTGACAGACTCCCCTAATCGGAGTTCATTATCTATCAAGATGGCCCGAGCTCTGGCAATCGTCTCCTGGGCTCTAGAGATGGCAGCATGACTCTCCCCAATCTCAGAGTCCACCCTCCTCAGATCTCCGAGAATGGATTCCCAGCTGGCTTCGAGCTCTGTCAGCTCCTGAGACCATCTCTATTCCTGCTGCCTTAAAGCATTTCTACGCGATATTGATTCCGCCCGAAGCCGCGCCAGTTCTATCTCAGTGATCGCCTCCACATCCTCCTGACGGAGCGTGTGTAGCGTGGTCACTTGCTCTTCTAAGACTGCAAGGCGGGCCCGGTAAGGAGCTGCTCGATCTCGTCCCCCAACTTCTTCGATGTTTTCCAGATAGCAGAATAACATTGGACGTGCGAAGTTGAAGAAATCGTGGCCAGTAAGGACCATCTCGATACATCTCCTTAGTAAACGCATAAAATCAACGACACTGAAGTTGAAAAGTTCTTCAAGAGGATTTGAAGTGTCAACAGACAAAGAAGGTAATGCCAAGGGAGATGTCACGGGCAGGGGAGCAGTGGCTACCGGAGTCGAAGAAGAAGCTCGTCCCTGCACCAAATTCAGGATATGGGGAACCAATAAAGCCAATGCAGATCTGGAAGAGCTAGGAACCTGAGGGGAAGCGGCGCTAGTACAGATCACCTGGGCATCGCCACCTACAGGAGAAGATGAGGGAGTATTTCCACCAAAAGCTCCCCCACTTGCGGAAGTGGCTTCGAACGAGAACTTCAAATTATCCTCATCCCCTGCTGGAAGACTTAAAGCTGGAGGAGTTGCAGGTGTCTCAGTAGCCACAATGATAGACGATGTTAGCACCGCTGACTGAGGAGCAGAAGGTGCACCAAAGATCACTGGAAAGGTCTCAGTGGAACAGACCGGTGGTGTTGGAGACGGCATACTTGGAGACGGTGTAGCCTCGTTTGCAGCGGCCGCAATGACAACTTCCGTTCTCTCGTCACTCCCTAATTCATCAATGGGAGGAATTGATGAGGAAATTGGACATGTGGTCGGCGTGAAATAGTCAGCGTCAAATTCATTTGCCGAACCACCCACTGAGCCAGTAGCGCCCGAATGGTCCACCCTGTCATCAGACTCCCCCTGAGTAGTTGAGTGCATTGGCGAGAGGAGTTGACCACCTGCATTTTGGGAAACAAGGAAAGTGGTGTTACAGTAAAATAATAATGGGCAAAAGATAAAGCCTTAAGAGCCATACCAGGGGACACAAGTCCAGTTGTAGGACTTGAAGGGGGAGCCACTGTCGTTTTCAACAATGTACCCGTCTCGCTACCCATGGGTTGCGCCGCAGATTGTGCAGCAGGCTCTACGGTCGGAGGAACCGAAACCTCGGCGACACTTGGAGCTTTAGCAGGTTCATCCTCCCTTACCGACGCTGGGGGTAGAGCTGAAGCCAATAAGTCTGAAGCAAGTTTGATAGCCACTTCTTGGGGGGCTATCAAAGTTTTCTGGGCCAACTTCTGCTTCTTACCAGGCCTTTTCTTTAAGGCACCTCGGCGTTTGAGAGTTGGACTACAGGGTTGAGTAACGACAGGTTGGGGAGCACCTCCAGCACCAGTGTTATTATCATCATTATCGTCATCATCGTCAGACTCGCTGGCATCTGAAGGCTCAGCCGCGGCGCTAAGGAATTCCTCCATTCCTTTTATTCTCACTCTAGAAGCACCCTGGCGGCTAATGTAGAAGGCCTCGATCTCCTTGCAACAACTGCGATTGAAAGAGAAGCCGGGCACGTCAGCATTTGCAATGCCGAACCATGTGCAGAAGCTGAGGGTCATTGCCAGTTCTGGCGACTTCTGGGGTAAGGTGAATTCAGCTTCGGTTCCACCCGCCGCAAAATGGAACCAGCCACGGGCACCTTCGTACAAGTTCCCCTCGTAAGCAAGATTCTTGTTCGGATTACCCACGAAGAGTTGAGAGTATCCGAACTGGCGAGCAAAGCGACTTGGGATGTACGGTTCAATTAGACATTTGATATCTTGACGATATATCAAGTGTCCGGGACGGATGTTGAGGAGCCACCAGAACGCTCCCACAGATAAAGCAGTAAAATTATCTGCTCCCACAGCATCCTTCAGTCTCGACCCATATCCTCCACGGGGAAAGTCAGGAAAACACCGGAAGATCTCATAGTTCTGAAAGCTACGAAGAGTCTTCCGAATTTGGGACATATAATTGTGCTTCCATGAAGAGCGTTCATACAGCTCCACAAAGAAGCACTTCTCACCTGAATGACGTTTAGCCGCACTCATCAAGGAGGGGCAATGTAAAACGAGTCACGCCATCAGATAAGTATAAGGAAGCTCCACCCTAGGGTTTGGAGTCTTCGGCTGGGCAGTCTCCTTCGATTTGCCCTTTCCTTTCCCCTTGACCTTGTCAGCAGGAAGGAAATCATGACAGAGTGTCCGCAGTCCATGTTGCAGATTGCACACCATAGCAGGAAGAAGTCCAAGGGGTCGGCCATATGCGAGAAGAACCGCTGGATATACCATGGTCATTGCGATTGCTTCCTTGGGCAATGACGGCACGACGCATCTCTTCAGCCATAGCATCAAAAACCCGGCGATGAGACCTCTGTTGGAGATCGAAAACTGGGCTTGATAATGGTAGCTCTTGAATGAAGTGCCAGGACCGTATCCATTCTCATTGGAGTCAGTGGTATAGTATAATAAGTAACGACCCCTGGCTATACGTTGATCGATCTCTGAGATAGGGATAGGAGGATGGCCATGGATGGTTGTCGAGCTATCCTTAGAATTCAAGTTGGCAAAAAGGTATTCGGCCCATTTCTTGTGACCGATACCATGATTACGCGCACCTGCCAGGTCAGCACAAATACGATAATGGCACATCATCTCCCAGTATGTGGAATAGACACGTTCATTCTTAGCCATCAATATATTTAACTCCTCGGTGGACGGGATGTATTCTTCATAGGGGACTTCACCCATGGAAAGCCAGGAAACCTTGAACATCTCATGGAGAGCGAACCCTAGCTCACCCACTGGTGTAAAGAGAGTGCAGGTCCCGGGGTTATACATCTCCAAGAGGCAGAAGAAATGATAAGCACTCTGGGGGAACCCGAACTGGACGTTCCTGATGGCTTTATATAAGCCGATATCCTTTAAGATGGGCTCGTGGGAATCCAACATGTACGGAACAAGGAGGGCCCACCACATTTACTAGAAGAATAAACCCAGCCAGGCATCCTAAAGTCGCTAGCCGGGTACTGACCATCCTTCGCCAGGAACTCACTTAAGAAATTTCGTGTGCGGGATGGGACTTCTCCTACTGGAATCTCCTTGCCAAATCGGCCTGGAAGCAAGCCAGTAATGCATCTGGGAGGACCATCTTGATAAACTCCTTGTGCACCAAATTTGCCCGTTGGGACGCCATCTTGCTCTTGAGTTAGTCCCCACTTTAATTCCCGAGGAATCACCAGCCTCTGAAAATAGACCAGGGGATAGTTACGATCCATTCTAGGCAGGAACTTCAGCATTTCGCCTGAGTTATATAACCAAACGCACTCCTCTTCAAAGAGGATCTCATCTGATTGATCCATCTGGTCTCCAAAGAGGAAGGCGGGTTTCTCCATCGCCTCTCTATTCAAAGTTTCGAAGGCTGCATCAGTTATAATTTCTCGCGCAGTAGTGGGGTGATACTTGATCAACTTCTCCTTGCGCTCCTTCGGGTCTGGCTTATATGAAACCAAGATAGTGGTGAAGTAAAATTGGCCTGAAGGATCAGAACCCCCAGCAAAGCCGAAGTAGTTCTTGTGGGGAAGAGCCTCCATCGAATACCCTACTGCAAAAAGAAACACCAGAGTTAGAGAAGTTTCTATAAGACAGAAAAATTCTCTAAGTAGGGACGCGCGAAACTAAAAATTAGAACGCGCGAAGTTAAGAATAGCGCCGCGCGAAGCTAAAGGTTAGACCGCGCAGAAGTCAAAATAGCGTCGCGTTTCAGTGCGACTGCTACTTAAAATAGCCTCGCGTTTCAGCGCGACTGCTACTTAAAATAGCCTCGCGTTTCAATGCGACTGCTTCTTAAAATAGCCCCGCGTTTTAAAATGCGAGGATAACGCGATAACTTCGCGTGAGAAGAAAGCTAGAGGCTCTTCTTCTTCTCCAAGCCTTATGGCCGGAGTACGGCGATCTCGCCGATGGAAGAGATGATTAACTGGTTAGAACTCAACCAAATCATTCTAAAATCTCCTAAAGAGACTCGACAGAAAGATTCTTACCCCCGATGGGCGAAATGTGGGTTGGCGCCTCGCCGCCACGATTGTCGCCACCGCTGCTAGCACCAATTGACGATGACGGAGCTGCGCGGGAGGTAGCACGAGTCTTGGGCACCATTACTTGTGAAAATCGAGTGAAATCGACGGAAAATTTGGAGAAAATCGGTCGGAGAATGCTCGGGTCGCCTGAGCTCTAATCGCTTAAACCTCTGAGATCTCTGGAAAATTCTCAAGTGAAGTGAGAAGAAAAAGAATAGAGATTTCATTTAAATGAGGGAAACCGCCTCTTGGAATTCGGCGCGGATTTCGGAGAAAATGACTGGTCAGTTACTCTCCAAAACGCGGAGCTATTAGCCTCGAGTGATAAAGAAAAAAGTGAAGATATTAACTTCGCGCTATTCTGCGCAACTCTGCGAAACGCGAAGATAACTTGGTATTTTAGCATCGCGTTCTCATGAGAAACTTGGATTTTTGGCTAAGTTAAAGATGATCCCTATCCGATCACTTCAGGTATTAATGATCTAAGTTACGCAGAAGAGCCTTAGATTATTTTACCAGAATTATTAACCATCTATTTGTTGAGCAAGCAAGATTCTTGAAGCCGACAGATAGAGAGGAAAATAATTTGCCTTTATTTATAAAAGGAAAAATTACAAAGAAGGAGTTATAGCTCTCCTGAAAACTTCTACATATTCATCGACTCATCAATAACCTAACGGTGAGATTTCTCTACGGGGTGTCGAAGCTCAGTTCCCTGGTTCACATACAAAAGATCTCTTCTGCAAATGTCAATTTGGATCTGTCATCTGAAATGAAGCACGAGAGGAAAGAGAAGTGCCGCAAGCCCTTACTTGAGCTTGTAGCTCCTTCAAAAGTTTATCTCCAGGAGCCAGAGCTTGAAACCTGCAACTACATTGTAAAGCATATGCTTCTGGCTTTCTTAGAGTTACTTTTGCTGATGAAGATTGATGGACCCACATACACTCCTCTTCAGAAAGGATCGGACTTACTGCAAAAGGAACAGAATTTCCAAAAGTGTGAAAGCGCGGAGCTAAACTAACTCCACGTGCAGTAGAAGAAAAAGCCTCGCGCTTCAAACGCAGAGGATGACGCTATAACTTCGCGTAAAAGAGGGATAGTTTCTCTCTGTTATTTCCTTCTCTTTCATAGCTTCGCAACATCAAGCGACTGCTAATCAAAGATAGCCTCGCAGATTCCTCGCGACTGCTAATCAAAGATAGCCTCGCAGATTCATCGCGACTGCTAATCAAAGATAGCCTC
The DNA here is from genome assembly GCA_036321105.1 of Dracaena cambodiana. Taxonomy (NCBI): domain Eukaryota; kingdom Viridiplantae; phylum Streptophyta; class Magnoliopsida; order Asparagales; family Asparagaceae; genus Dracaena; species Dracaena cambodiana. The sequence continues at coordinate 20,808,376 of JAYEPQ010000002.1, forward strand.
GCAGATTCATCGCGACTGCTAATCAGAGAAGCCCCGCGTTTCAAGAGCAGGGATGACGCGATAACTTCACGTAGAAAAAGAACAGAGTTCCTCTATGTCTTCTCCTTCTCCTTCAAGCCTTACGGCCGGAGAACGGCGATCTCGCCGGTAAAGTAAACAATTGGCCGGATTAAACCGAGCCAAAACATCTCAAGATGGTTCTTAGAAGCCCAAGAGTTAAGGTTTTTACCTTCGGAAGACGCTGCATAGACTGGTTCACCGTCGCGTCTACTTCCACGGCCACTGCCATTAACGCCGGCCAACTTGTGTTTAGCCAAACCCTTCGGGAGCGACATCCTAATGATGAAAATCTATGGAGAATTGAACGAAGATCAGTTGGAGATCATTCGTCAACATAAGTCGCTCGATTGCCGGAGTTGCCTGAGCTTTGAGCTTTCAGAAATTCTTCGGGTGAAATGAAGATAAGCCGAGAAGCTCTATTTAAACAGGATTTCCGCCGCTTGGTATTCGGCGTAGAAATTTAGAGTAATTAATGAAGCAATTACTCATTTCACTGAAAATGAAGTGAAGCTGATTAGCTCCTCGTAGGCGAGCATAATGCGAAGGAGACTTGGTATTCTAACTCCGCGTTTTCAGTTAGAAGATCCAAAGTATTTCAAAATTTTCTAAGTTCAAAGCCATTTTGAAAACTTTGGAGGGGGTTCTGTTGGCAGTGAAAATTTCTAAGTAAATAGAGTTTTCCACAGCAGAACGCGGAGCTAATCCATAGCTCCGCGTCTGGCTATTTTTAGCCTCGCGTTGAGTAAACGCGGAGATGTTCGATAGCTCCGCGTTAGCTCCGCGCACTGGTTATTTAGCGCCGCGTTTTGATGCGATTAAAACTCCGCGTGAGAAGATAACCAGAATCTTAAATTGATTGAGATTATGATTTGGGTTTATCCAAATACCAAATCAAATCCAATCAGAATTCTAAATCAAGAGATTTAAATCAATATTAAATATTTGATTGGAATCCTTGATGAGAGCAAATTCTATTTAGATAGAAACTCTCAAATCATCCTAGGACTATAAATACCTTCTTGGTGAAACCCTAGGGAAGGCTTTTTGGAGATCTTTTGGAAGTTTTGATAGAGTTCGAATTACGCGTGAGAGCCTTGAACAAATCAAAACCAGAGATCAGAGGTCTTCTTCTTCCTTCTTTCGATCCTTTTGGCAATTCAAGTACGCGAGAGAGCCTTGAAGCCTTTTTGTGATCGTCTTCCTCTTAGAGAAATTCAAGTTACGCACAGAGCCTTGGATTCGTGAAGAGTAAAGACGAAGAAGATCGTCTACAGTCGGCCGATATCTTTAAAAGAGAAGATTTTAACGTACCGATCATCCAAAGGAACTACTATAGATCCCATCGCCACTGATCTCACGAACACATTGTAAAAAGGAGAGATTGAAATATAAAATCCTCTCGTTTGTTCTCTTTATACATCTTGTTCGCTTCTATTGTAATTTAAGTTAATTCGATGGAAGGAAGCAAAGGAACTTTTGCAGCGAACAGTCGCCAGTTTGTTTTCCACAAAATTCTTGCTTTTTTCCATTGATTACAATGATTGCAAAATTATAATGAAAGAGGAATAATGGAAAAACAAACGAAATGATTTATAATTTATTGCTCTCTTTTATAATAAAAGTGGGTTCTAATGTGGCGATGAGATCTATTTAGTAGAACCTGTTGACGATCTGACATGAAGATCGTTCTTTGAAGAAGATAATGGCCGGCCCTAACTCTCTCTCTGTTGTTCTTAATGAATTCAAGGCTCTCGCGCGTAACTTGAATTATCAAAGACCTCCAAGGCTTCAAAGCTCTCTCGCGTAATTTGAATTGCCAAAAGACCCCTAAAGTCTTCCTCAAAGAGGCTATTTATAGACTTTAGTTGGTTATGAGAGTTCTCTTAGAAATAGGAATATAAGATATTTGTATTTATCAAGGATTCTAATCAAATATTTGATTTTGATTTAATCTCTTAAATTTGGATTCTGATTGGACTCAATTCAGGTAGTTGATAATCTCAAATCTCAATCACAATCAATTTAGGATTCTGAGATCTGCCCACACGGAGTTAAATACTCTGGACGCGAAGCTAAGTACTTAGCTCCGCGTTTTACTCCAATGCGAAGCTAAACTTCTGGCCGACACGATGTTATGGACTTAGCTCCGCGTTTTCCGAAGCTACTTTCTATCTTTTTCTTTATTTTGAAATTTTATCCTCCAACAGTTACTGGTCGCATGTTCAACCGGAAAGGAGAGGTAATTCAATTTGTTCTAAATACATGAGTGACCGCTGCATACTAAGAACTTCACATGATGTTTCTGGTATACAGCTTGTGGTATCATTGACTCAAGAGGCCCTTAATAGGAAGTTTAAGCAAAAAAATGAACTTATATCAAAGCTCTAAGAAGCTCATTTGTAGGTACATCTTTCTGCTCTGCAGCAATTACTGCCTGGCCATCAAAAATGCCTGGAAGCATCCTCTTAATCTGGATTAATTGATGCATGTGCAGGATGATACTACCAATTCTTTGTTTGCTTAACCATTCTTAAGGTACCTAGGCTTCGAATGGTACAAATGAAGAAGTAGTATGTAATCAGAGTGCCCTGCTGGACCAGGAAAATTTGAACCTATTTCATACAGTCTCGAAGGAGGAGTTTTATAAATATATGGGTTAGCAGGGTCTTTAATGTTCAATAATGATCAGTGAATCATAAGTTATTTGATGTTTGGTGTTAGACAAGGGAGGTATTTTTATGGGTAAATAGATACGAAATAATTTCCACGGAGACTGGCAGGGATTTTAGGATCCTCCCAAAATGCCATTCTTTGGCATCTGTATTCAATCACATATTGTGAGTTCAAAACCTTATATCTATCTCTTTAATTATTATGTATTCTGGCTGCAAAGAATTATCGTGAGGTGATGGTCAAAGCCACGATATCCTTATTCACAATATTGTAAGACTTCCTGTAATACGAGGGTCACTTATATGAGTGATTGAACTCCCTAACTTTGTAAGTTCTATTATCTACTTACTAATGGAACGTGGAGAGTTACCATCCGTCATTTTACTTCAAAAAAATATTGTAAGACTTCGACAGACTACAGGGGCTTGTATATTGTTATTGGCGTGTTGGTGTTACTAATATGATATGAACACTTGCAGTATTCGAACACCTTACGTAATATTTTCCCACCTTCGACTCTTTTTTTGCTAGTAGCTCATAGGGGGCTTTACCTATTTCACCCCTATAATTTACAACAACGATTTTTCCTACAGATAAGGGGCTTTATTTTAATTGCACTGTGAGGCAAAATTGGGGTGCTACTCATTACTAGTTTTGGAGTGTTGCTAATGGAGCCCTATTGCCGCTGCGGGTCTTGGTCTGTCGAAACGGGTCAAAACCCATCCAAACCCGTTATGATATATATATATATATATATATATATATATATATATATATATATATATATATATATATATATATATATATATATATATATATATATATATATATATATATATATATGGGGTTGTGTGCTAGGGTTTTGATTGGCTAAAAAGAGAAAAAGGAGAAATTAAGTGGCTGCTGCCAATTGCTGGCCGAGCTTTGTTTTTTTGAAGGTGGCAGCTGCTGGAATAATTGGCCAAAGAGAGAAAAATAATTTCTGCGTGGTGGCTGGCTCTTTGTGCTGCTGCTTGGTTCGGCCGAAGGCTAAAGGGTTTGGCCGAAGGAAGCAAAGTAGGTGGTGACTTCTTTTGGAGGTTTTTTTGTTTGCGGCTGAAGCAAACAGAAAAGGGCAGCAGCCGAATCACAAGTAAGATCATCGTATTCCTTTTGCGAGGTGAGGGTTTGATCTGGTATCTTATGTGATTTTATTAATTTCTCTCTTGTAGTTGAGAGAAAGAGACTTGTAATCTCTTTTGATATAGTTGAAACTTTCAATCGTGTCCCCATAAACGTAGGCACATTGCCGAACCATGTTAAATCTGTGTGTTCTCTGTCTCTACTATTTTTCTCTTCGGTTAACTATTTGATTCCGTTGGTTGTTGCATTAGTATTATTCGTATATTTTTGCTAACAATTGGTATCAGAGCCCTGGTTTGGGTCAGATTTTACTCAGATCGGTGTTGATTTTGAGTGGAAGTTATGGCGGAATATAGGAAGGAAAATATTAAAAAATTTGATGGGATAGACTTCCAATGGTGGAAGTTGTAGATGAAGATCATTTATATCAGAAAATTTACATCAACTACTGTTTGGAGAAAAGCCAGAAAAGATGACTGATGAGGAGTGAGAATTGTTGGACAAGAGGGCTTTGGCGCAGACTCGATTGTGCCTAACAAATCAGGTTGTGTTCAATGTCTCTAAGAAAAAGACCACTTTAGAGTTGATGTCAGCGTTGGCTAAATTTTATGAGAAGCCGTCTACTTCAAATAGAGTGTTTCTAATGAAAAAGTTATTTAACTTGAGAATGCCTTGTGATAGTTCAGTTGTTAATCATTTGAACGAATTTAACACATTATGGACACAACTTGAATTCTTAGAGTTTGTCTTTGCTGATGACATTAAAGTTTTGATGTTTATGTGTTCGTTACTGGATAGTTGGAGTAATGTTGTTATGGCCATTAGCAATACTTCCAACACTACTCTTAAATTTGATGATGTTGTGAGTACAATCATGAATGATAAATTGAAGAAAAAGAGCATGGGTGAGAGCACAGTTTCTACAAGTACTGCTTTGTCAGTTGATAATGACAGAAGAAAGGAAAGGGGTAGAAGTTTAAGAAGGGAGTTGAAGCAAAAGGGGAGATCAAAATCTAAGGGGAAGTTTAAGAAAAAGTTAGTGTGTTGGAAATGTAAGACAGAGAATCATATGAAGAAGGATTGTCCAAACAAAGACAAGTAAGGAGCGAATGATGTGAATCCAAGTAAGAAGTATGATGACTTGTGCTTATTTGCTGATACAGAAATAAGGTCAGACTTATGGTTTGTGGATTCAGGGGTTTCGTTCCATTGCACTGCTCGCAGAGAATGATTTGATAATTATGTTCAAGGTGAATTTGGACATGTGACTGTTGGTAATGGGCATGAATGTAAGATTTTCGGTAAGGGGACAATTCAGTTAAAGTTGCACAATGCTGAAAAGTTGCTTTTACAAGAGGTCAGGCACATACCAGATTTGAAGAAGAATTTGATATCTGTTAGCAAGCTGGATAGCAAGGGTTATCAAATCTCATTTGAGAGGAAACAGTGAAAGATCAGCAAAGGAGCAATGGTAGTGGTCAAGAGTGAGAGTATGGAAACTCTATATTTACTCTCAAACTCGATGGATCACGTTGTTTCTTTGGCCACTATGAAAAATGAGAAGGCTACCTTATGGTATCAAAAGCTCGGTCACTTGAGCGAGAGCGGCATGAGGGTATTACAATCCAGAGGTAAGTTGACAGATATGAAAGATGCTAAATTTGATTTCTATGAGAACTGTGTGTTTGGAAAGCAGAAAAGAGTTTGTTTTATGAAGGAGGTTAGGAGAAGAAAACTGAGAGATTGGAGTTGGTGCATATAGATGTATGGGGGCCTTTTTTAGTGAAGTCTCTTGGAGGTAATTCTTATTTTCTCACTTTCATAGATGATGCAAGCAGGAAAACATGGGTGTTTATACTTAAGCAGAAATCCAATGTCTTCAAGATCTTCATGGTATGGAAATCTCTAGTTGAGAATGAAACAGGTTTGAAGGTGAAATGTCTGTTGTCAAACAATGGTGGAAAATTTTGCAATAGGAAGTTCGATGTCTATTGTTCTACCTACGGGATTAGGAGAGTGAAGATTGTACCGAGGATACCGCAGCAAACTGGCGTGGCTAAGAGGATGAATAGAACCATTTTGGAGTGAGCTCGGAGTATGAGACTACATGCAGATTTGCCTTTGCAACTTTGGGAAGCCGTTGTAGATACGGTAGTTTATCTGATCAACAAGAGTCCAGTTAGTGTTTTAGATGGAGGAATTCTAGAGGAGGTGTGATCTGTTAAGACTGTGAATTATTCATTCTTAAAAGTATTTGGTTATATAGCATATACACATGTGGATCATGAGATGAGAAAGAAGCTTGTTTCTAAATATCAAAAGTGTGCATTCATTGGATACGGTGGCGACGAATATGATAATCGTTTGTGGGATTATGAGCATAACAAGGTGATTCGTTATAGAGATGTAGTATTTAATGAGGGCTGTATGTATAAAGACCGAATGGAGAGTAAGAGTGAGAAAACAGTTGAGAAACAACACTTGGAGCTGGATGAGCCACAGGATAGGATGAATCACATGGATAAAAGAAAGGAAGAAATATCTACATCTAAAGGAGAAGAAATGGCTGCACCTGAAAATACACAAGTTTCAGATGAGACCAAACAAGAGAGAGGGTCACTGACTGAAGTAGATGGTTCCAGTACTTCATCAGAGAGTGCTTCCACTTTGAGGAGGAGCACGAGGATAAGTGATAAGTATCATACATTGTATTTTTCCTCCCATATTTTATCTATTTTTGTATATAAATAAATACTACTCGGGTATTTTTAGTTTGTTTTTTAGGTAATCCGATTCGTACAAGGAAATGGCATGAAATCAGAGCCGGATTAGGAAATCAAATCCTATAAAAGAGTTCAAAGAAAATAAAGCTACAAGATTAAAATACTGTAGAGAGTAAAAGTCAAATACAGTCAGGAGAATCAAGTGTACAAGACAAGAGACTCGTACAGGAGAAAAATCAGAACGATTGGACATAATATAGCCGCTAAATGGCCGCATTAGCAGCCACATAGCGGCTCCACGGTGGAATCACGGGGTTATTTTTCTTCGAGGGCTTCTATGTAATTTTGTGGTTTTTCAGTTATGTTAGAATTAGGATTTGAGTTCCGAAACCTATATATTTGCCATGTCCTTGTATTCTAGGTTTTTTTAAGCATTAGTTAATAGAGAATTAGGATATAGTTTGTACTCAAACTTTTCATTAATAAAATTAAGGTTTTGCTGAAGGGGTGATGGCCACAATACCGGACTCTAGAGGTAACCTTTATTATTCTTCAATTTTTCTCTTAGGTAATTCTCTTTTAATTGCTTTCCAGTATAGATTTATTTTCTTTCTAAATTAGATTTAATTGCTTTCATGAATAGAAATTTAATTTTGCTTACAAAATCATGTGTAGCTAATTTAGTTTAGCTCTAGGATATAGATGAAACTAGAATCCACCATATAATTGCTCTATAGTATTTTCTTCTTAAATAAAATAATAAAGATATGATTTTTCCATGAAAAGATTAAAATACAAGAACTTGTAGATTAATACTTTGATAGATTATACTTGAGTTAAGTTTCTTGATAGACTATGCTTAGTTAAGGTTTGGAGTTGTTTGATTTTTATCTTCTTCATCTAATTATCTAACAATTTAGTTTGTGTTTATGAAAAGTTGTATTTTTGATGTGTTATACTTGCACACCACTTGATAACTCATGCTTAGGACACTTGAAGTAAAGATTAAACTAAAAGATCATTTTTTTATGATAGAAGAAGATAATAGAAGTAAATGTATGGTTGGAAACTAGTGGATTCTAGATCCTAGACTAATTAGAATAACTCTCAACTTCAACTTAGAAACTCTTAATTAATCCGTTAGACTATAAAATTAGTCAGAAACGCAAAACACCTGAAATCTTTGTGGGACGACCGGTATAACGCTACACCGACACTGTATACTTGCAGTAAATTATCACATCAATAAGGAAGCCAACCCAAAAACTTTGTCTTCCTTTATATCATATTTTGTACACTGATGCAAGTGAACCAGAGAGTTACCAAGAGACTATGCAGGATAAGTTTCGTCTTAAGTGGGAGCAAGCCATGCGTGATGAGATATCTTTTTTGGAGGAGAATCACACATGGAAATTAGTAAAGCGACCGGAAAAGATGAAAATACTGCATAACAAATGAGTATACAAGGTGAAACATGAGGCAGGAGGGACACAAAGATTTAAGGCTAAATTTGTGGTGAAGGGATACGGTCAAAGAAAAGGTATTGATTTTAATAAAATATTTGCACCTATTATCAAGATGACTTCTATTAGAACAATACTAAGTATTGTGGCTGTGAAATGATTGTATTTAGAGCAGCTCGATGTGAAGACTGCTTTCCTTCATGGTGATTTGGAGGAGAAAATATACATGGAACAGTCGGAAGGATATGAAGTTAAAGGAAAGGAGAATTGAGTATGTTGACTGAAAATGAGCTTGTATGGGTTGAAACAGGCGCCGAGGCAATGGTACTTGAGGTTCGACAAGTTTATGTTGGATTCGGATTTTGCCAGATGCAATTTAGATTATTATGTATATCTACAAAACTTAAGGACGGTAACTTTATTATACTTACTTTGTATGTGGATGATATGCTTGTGACAGGTACATGCATGAAAAAATTAATTATCTGAAAAGGAAGTTAGTAGAGAGATTCTCTATGAAGGACATGAGTGAGGTGAAACAACTTCTTGGAATGCAAATTATCCAAGATAAAAAAAGAAAGAAATTGTGGTTATCTCAGGAGGGGTATATCAAGAAAGTGTTGGAGAGATTCAACATGGAGAATGCAAAATCGGTAACTACAGCTCTTAGTAGTCAGTTTAAACTGTCGAAAGAGCAAGATACTAAGACAGATGAGGAGATGAGACACATGGAGAATGTGCCTTATTCATCGGCCGTTCTGAGTCTCATGTATGCAATGGTGAATATAAGACCAGATATTGCCCATGCAATGGGAGTAGTGAGTAGATTCATGAAGAATCCTGAAAAGGAACATTGGCAAACAGTGAAGTAGATTTTCAGGTATTTGAAAAGTACTTCAAAGTATTGTTTGTATTTTGGGGTGATAACATTGATATGCAAGGTTTTGCGAATACGAACCATGCATGAGATAGAGATAATAGCAGGAGCACCACAAGTTATGTCTTTACTGTAGGAGGGACAATAGTAAGCTGGATTTAAAGATTATAATCAATTGTTGCTTTATTTTCGATAGAAGCTGAGTATGTTAGAGCTGCAGAAATAAGTAAAGAGTTTATTTGGTTGCAGCGATTGATGAGTGAATTGGGTTTTGATGGAGTGGATTGCAAATTGTTCAATGATAGTCAGAATGCAATTCATCTTACTAAGAACTCTACGTATCATTCACGGACTAAATATATTCATTTGAGATACCACTTCATTATATCTTTGTTGGAGGATGGCCAATTGAAGTTGGAGAAGATTGAGGATAGTAAGAATCCTGCAGATATATTGACAAAGCCGGTTACTTTGGTGCATTTGTGTTGAATGCTGAAATCGGGACTTTAAACGATCGAGGTAAAAGTTTTGGACACTAGGATTATTATGTATAGAGATTACAATATTTTTTTGCAATAGGTCTCCAAGTGGGAGATTGTTACTAATGGAGCTCTATTGCCGTAGCGGGTTTCGGTCTGCCTAAACAGGTCCAAAACCCGCCCAAACCCGTTATGATATATATATATATATATATATATATATATATATATATATATATATATATATATATATATATATATATGGAATTGTGTGCTAGGGTTTTGATTGGCCGAAAAGAAAAAAAAGGAGAAATTAAGTGGCTACTGCCAATTGCTGGCCGAGCTTTGTTTTTTTTGAAGGTGGCAGCTGCTGGAATAATTGGCCAGAGAGAGAAAAATAATTTCTGCGTCGTGGCTGGCTCTTTGCGCGGCTGCTTGGTTCGGCCGAAGGCAAAAGGGTTCGGCCAAAGGAAGCAAAGTAGGTGGTGACTTTCTTTGGAGTTTTTTTTTGTTTGCGGCTGAAGCAAACAAAAAAGGGTAGCAGCCGAATCACAAGTAAGATCATCGTATTTCTTTTGCAAGGTGAGGATTTGATATTGTATCTTGTGTGATTTTATTGATTTCTCTCTTATGGTTGAGAGAAAGAGACTTGTAATCTCTTTTGATAAAGTGGAAGCTTTCGATCGTGTCCCCATGGACATAGGCACATTGCCGAACCACGTTAAATTTGCGTGTTCTCTGTCTCTGTTATTTTTTCTCTTCGGTTAACTATTTGATTCCGCTGGTTGTTGCATTAGTATTATTCGTATATTTTTGCTAACATGGAGAACGTATATCATGGTAACTTGTCGGTGCTAAACATGTGTGTTCTCAAAATGCACCATCTCTTTTAAACTTTTAAAGTTTACAGGTGAAACCAGGAGTCCTCGTCTTTTATTTTTAACTCTTCCCATAGAAAATCTTCTTTTAGCAGTAGCACAACAAATATCAGAAGTTGGCTTTTCGTAACGTTTGATGCTGATAGAAATTAGGTATTCTACTATACACTCTACAAATTTGGGAAAAAGAGAGTCACTGCTACTGTCATCAAGCTAGGTCACAGTATTTGTTTTCAAGGTACCTGCCTCTCTAGAACTTCACTTAAAATGAAAGACTTGAGTGAAAGAAGCTAGCCACAACAGAATTTTGAAAATAGCCATACTGAATATTGGCAACTATAACAACACAAGTAGGGAATTTGATGGATGGAGAAAGCTATACATAAACCATAGTAAATATAGAACTAGAACTAGTGAGACACTATTTTACGCTCGATAAAACTTCTCAAATCATTTCAGAGCAACCCGACATAGGATCCTCTTCTGCAAGACGTTGAAGAGTGACAGGGAATGGAGGCATCTCCGGATACACGGCTCCCTCTAAGATTTTAACCACCTCTGCCATTGACGGCCTCTGTACCTCCGAATCTTGAATGCACCAGCACGCAACTCGACAGATCCTGTTGAGTTCCGAAATGTCAACACAACCATCCACATTCTCGTCTAGCAAGCTGAGAACCTCCCCTGTGATAACTCTGCTAGCGGCCCTGACAGGAAAGAATCCGATGCTCCCATCTTCAGCCCATCGTGAATTTCTCCTTCCCGATACCACTTCAAACAGCATCATGCCAAAGCTGTAGACATCAGCTTTGGGTGTGATCGGTAGGCCTTCTATCCATTCCGGTGCCAGATATCCTACGGTTCCCCGTATGGTCGTCAGTACCCGGCTGAAGTCATGGCCAAGGAGCTTTGCCAGGCCAAAGTCTGACAATTTAGGACAGTCTTCGGAGTCCAGGAGAATATTCTCTGGCTTTATATCACAGGGGATGATGCATTCTCTGCACTCCTCATGGAGATATGCCAATCCCCTGGCAATCCCTAGGATGATCTGGTATCTGGTCTTCCAATCTAAACTCCTGGATTCTTTTCGAAAGAGGTGGTGAGCTAAAGACCCCTTTGGCATGTAATCGTAAACCAGCATCCTCTCAGTTCCTTCGCAGCAGAACCCGCGGAGGCGAACTAAATTGACATGCTGGATTCTCCCTAGTGTTCCCAGTTCGTTTCGAAATTCCTTCTCTCCCTGTTTAATGCCTTCAAGCCTTTTCACAGCTACCGCAACTGAATCAGATAGAGCTCCTTTGAAAACTGACCCAAAACCTCCACCACCAAGGTTTTCAGAGAAATTCTTTGTCATGCGCCGCATGTCGCCGTAGGTAAATGAAACTAGAGGACCATCGGAGAAGGTTGATGCTCCATGACCTCTTTTATACAACACCCAAAATACAACAAGAATGGTTGCTGCCATTGTTCCTGCTATTGCACTTACAGTGAACTTTGTAATTGATTTCTCTTCACTGCTTGTTTTTTGCAGTTCAGAAGCCGCAAGCCTCAGGTAAAGAGTACCGGCCTTATTGTCACTGTTTAATATTCTTCGAAGATTACGCATGTCTCCCTCCCAAAATGAACATCCACTCTCATAAGCATAAGCAGTACATGAGCAATTCCTCAGGCAAGCCAACTGGCATTCTTCTCTGCTATTTGCAGACAAAGACTGTGAATCCACTGCCATATGCACATCGGATATGGCAAGAAATCCATCCTTTTCTCCGGCCGTCAAGTTCTGGTCACCGCAGTGCAAGCGGGTGTTCCTCGTGCACCCTGAGCTCCAGGCGTCGAGCTCCCAGTCTCTCTTGGATGCCGGACTGAAGCCATACAGACAGTTGCATGCAGGCTTGCTCGTCTCGTCACAGATGCCAAAGGCACCACAGACGAAGTACACGGCACATGGAGAAACTGGCAGATCTAAGAACATCTCCCACCCGATGCTATCCTCAATCCACATCCAGTCCTGCACTTGCCCAAACGGGTTCAGCACGTTTCGTGCCAGAATTCGATCATCAGAGAGATTGGTGGTGAAATACCTGCGCTTGTTGTCATCCACAAACATGTTCTTGTAGGAAGTGGACTTATCCATCGCGGGGATCGAGCTGAAGGATCTCCCATTCCAAGGTCCACTGCTCCAGTAAGTCTTTGAATTGTTCCACAGTAAGATGAACTGGTTGATGCCGCTTGGATCAATAGTACAGGTAAAAACCCCAGGAGCTGGGTCCTCAGAGTTCTTCCACGAAACTAGCCGTTGGTACTCTCCAGTGATTTTATTCATCCCGAGCCATCCTTTGGGCACCAATGTATCAGTCGGGTGATCGAAGCTCTGCCAGAATATGGAACTCGAGTTGGACTGGTCCGTCAGAACCAAATTCCCCGTATCAAGAAGCACTGCAATGTTAGACATGGAGGACGACGATGAGGTCGTGTTGGACGGCCAAACTGGGATTCCGGAATCGTAGAGGACCAGATTTCCGTCCTTCGTCAGTTTCAACTGGGAAGTAACAGTATCAGATACCGGAGCTTCTCTGTTCGCCACCCATATGACTGTTTGCACCGGAATCTTTTTGTACCATATGCCGATGTAGTATTTATGGGAGTTGCCTGGTGTGAAGAAACCCAGTTCGAAGACTCCACCATTCGAGATTATCGTTTGGTTTCCGGAGATGGACTGGCCTCTGGAGATGGTATCAGTTGCAATGGAGATATTGCTGCTCAGTATGAGGAGAAAGAAATAGAGACTGATCAATAAAATAGTAGGAGATATGGAGTACATTCTTGCAGAAGCAAAGCAAAGTGTGCGCTTTCTGTTGTGCGATAGCCTGAAGCTTCACAAGCAAGAGATATAGATAAGAATCAAACAATCTCAGCTTCATGTCTTCCTTCCTTCTCTAAGATCAGAGCCGTTCATGAAGCAACGGATGATGGTGATACAAAAGTGATGGTCCATATTCTTTTTTTCTCTCTGTTATTAGAACTGGTCAAGTCTTGTGGCATATATGAGGTGGTTGCTGTTGCCTCATTGGAGTACTGAGTTAGGTGTATCAAAAAGTTGTGGTCAATTACAGTAGTTGTGCCAGAGAGATCACGGCACGTAGAGAGTTTAAGCTTCTGAGGGCTTTTGCTCTCGTTGGCTCATTATTTGCTCGTGATTTTGAGCCTCTGCGTGATAGATGGTGTGGCTGGGGCCAAGCCAAGGATGGAGAAGGTTACTACTCGTCCAGGCTTTTGCTTTTGTCTTCTTAAGGAGGGATATAATGAGACTCTTCGATCGAATCTTCTCGTGTTAAGGTCATGGTCGTCGCAACGATGTCTCATTTATTTAATTGATGGAACAGGCTGTAGTATGTGCTTACCGCTGCTCGAGCGGTCACACTAGTGATTTCGGGGAAAACAGGGCAACGGTGTCTCATTTATTTAATTGATGGAATAGGTTGTACTTGTAGTATGTGTTTACCGCTACTCGAGCGGTCACACTAGTAATTTCAGAGAAAACAGTGAATCTTTCCATTGTCATGAATAGAAAAATTACAGATTATCAAAATTTCTCTTTTATTTTTTTTGGATTACAATGAAAAGAAAATAAAAACAGACAGAGAGGACTTATACATTATTGCTCTCTTTTTACAGAAAATCGCTCTCTTTTTAAGGAAAAAGAAAATCGTGGGATTCGAGACAGTTATGAGAATCGGTTCTTTCTTCTTCCTCGTTGACGATCTGACGTCAATGATTTAGAGGAGAGCTCATTCTTCTTCTCTTCTGTTCTTGGAGGAAGCTCAAGCTCTTGTATACGAGATAGATCTGGCTAAATGTCCTTTTTTAGTTATCTTAAGGGGTATTTATAAGCTCCAAGTTATTGAGAGAGTTTTTTTTGGATAGAACTGAGATCTCTTTGTAATCTTAATGAGATATTCAAATATTCTCTTAATTTGATTTGCTCTAAATTCATTATATCGAGTCCTATTTCTGCACTCAAAATCAATTAAACTCAAATTAGAATTTGCAGAATCATCAAACTCAAATAAAATTAATTAGAATCCAGCGCCCAAAAATTATAGACTTTGATTAGAATTTGGATCTAGTCAGAAATTGCAAAATATCTCGAGATGGGACCAAAATATATTGAAGTGAGAGAGAGAGATAGAGATTTTCTTTTTCATCCAGCCACTCTAGCCTCTTCTCCTGAGCCTCGCGGTCCCACAAGGCTCGACCGCGAGGCTAGGAGCCTCGCAGAACCACAAAGCTCTCCAATTTATTTATTTATTTATTATAATTATAATTATTATCATTATTATTATTATTATTATTTGATTTGGATTTGGATTTGGATTCGGATTCGGATTTTGGATTTGGATTCAGATTCAGATTTACATTTAGATTAATGCAGGGATAACTTTTCTTATTCTACAAGACCCTTACAAAATTTTTAAAATTTTGTTTCTCCGTTTGTTTAGAAAAATTTTGAAATATTTTGGATTTTTTTCTTTTAGAATTGGTGGATGAGTTCATGGAAATGGAACTTGCTAAGGATGTAGAGATATCTTAACAAACTGAGTATTTTGAATATGATGTGACTTGTTTGGATTGACAAACATAGCTGATGACTTGCCTGATTGACAGATAGAGCCAGTAATTGCTTTTTCGAATTGAGAAGTGACTCGTCTAGTTGACGATAGAGCTGAAATAATGGAATTTGAGATCAAAGAACCATGAGCAGAGGTGTTCAGAAAACATACCCATGGAACTTTGACAGAGGTGTACCGTTAAGCATATTAAGATTGCATGGCATGTTTAACGGGGTACCTCTCCCATTTGCCTTTTCGGCATCGGGTTGTTTCTACCCCAGTATGATAAGACTGGTCAAGAACTTTAGCTTCCTCTTTCCCCTTGCCTCGAGGGCGCTTAGCTGTCCGCACATTCTTTCTTATCATAATGGGTATTTATTCAATAGATTGTTGGAGTGTGACCGGATGAGGGTCGAAGAGCCATGGACAGAGATGTTCAGAAAACATAACCATAGGGTCTCGACAGAGGTGTTCAGATATCTTTATTTGGTTGGATGTGGGTCCAACCCCCTGCATGGGACTTGTTTGGTTGTCCATGAGATTCGTCATGTGGTAATAAATTACTTCTTCTTTGTAATAAACTATGCGGGGCTAAATCATAGCTTCGCATTTCTATTCACTTTTGTAATTTGGATGAGTTTTGTGCACTGGCTTAGCCCCGTGCACTAGTATAACCATGTACGCTGGTTTAGTTTCGAGTTAGCCTCGCGTTTGGATGACTTTATACTGGCTTAATCTCGAGTTAGTTTCATACTTTAAATGATTTTATGATGGCTTAGCCCCACATTGTATACAGGCATAGCCTTGCGTTCTTGCTTTGGGCTATTTGACTTCACACTCTTACCACAGTATAATAGGGTTAGCGAGAGTTTTACTCTCTTCTCGTTGCCTCGGTGACATTAGACAACAAAAATTCGTACGTTTTTTCTTCTTTTTTTTTTTGAAATTTCTTTCCTTTTTTTTATTTTTTTGCTTTTTTTTTTACTATTTATGACAGTCATTTTGCTGTCGTCCCATTCGCAGACACTTTTTTCTGTTCAGGTCTCAATTGGATCACGTTTGCATCGATGAGTGTCTGAATTTTATCTTTCAGAACATATCACTCTTTGGTTGGGTGCCCAATATTTTGATGGAAGAGGAAATATTTGGGATCTTCTATTTTTTCACCTTTCTTTGGCTTTTGATTTTCGGGTAACCTGAACATCCCATTTTTATTTAGTAGGTGAAATAATGTGTGTGCTTATTCATCTTTAAAATTGTATATAATACACTAAATTACAAGCTATCTGTATTGCTCATTTGAGTCCAATCGTGCTGAATAAGTCTACCGAAGTCAATTTTGGATACCGAAATAAATTTCGATAAACGTAACTTTAAATATGCAAACCCAAATAACATTCAGTCTTCGCGATTATTAGTTTTGTAATATTTAGGATTTCTGAATATTTTTCTTATGAGGCCAAAAAATACTCCCAAAATTGCTAATTTAATAATATTAAAATTATTCTTCCAATTACTTCGAAATTTCGGTTCATTTATTCTAGACATTGAAATGACAAGATAATTTTGTAGTGTTCCTCTCGTCGAGTGCTACGCCCTACATAAATTTAGTAGTATTTGGAGAAAGTTACACGAAACTGAAATTATTAAATTATTAATAAATAAATAAATAATTAAACAAAAAAAAGAGGCAGTTCACTTTGTGCTATGTTGTCGTGACTAAGAAGAGGGTGGCGGGAGACTTGCTGATGTGTCTAATGTGGGGAAGAGTTGGAGGCGGTTGAAAAAAAAAATCACAGAGGGAGAAAAAATTACAAACCTTAGCCACTCTCTCTCTCTCTCTGCTCTCTTTCTCACTCTCTCTTTCTCTGCCTCTCGGCCAGAACCTAGCCACAGAAAAAAAAAAGGAATAAAAAAAGAAAAAAAAAGAAGGGGTAGAAAGAAAATCAAACCGAACTAAGGATTCGAGATCAAGCCGAGGCAAGTAACACTGCTATATTTTTTTTTCATTTCTTTATTTAATTTGTATTTAATTTATATTTGTATACGTGATTTATTTTGCAAAAATGCTTAGTTCACATTTTGATTTATCGATTGATATTGAGAAGTAAAACAGAATAGTAAATCAAATTTGATACATATAAATATTGTGATATTTGTTTGTTTTTGATAAAAAAAATTTGTGTATGCAAAATGACTTGCATGCAAGCAATAGAGAGAGAAAAGAGAGAATGAGAGAAAGGGAAAAAGAAAGAGAGAGAAGAAGAGCGAAGAAGAGATGGGAGAGAGAGAAAAAGAGAAAAAAAAAAAAAAAGAGAGAAGGAGAGCGTGGGCTGGGCCGAGAGAAGAGGAAAAAAAAGGGAACTGGGCCTGGCCCAGCCTAGTAAAATAAAAGACAAAAAAGAAAAGAGAGCAGTGGGCTAGGAATGGGCTTGGGCCAGAAAGGAAAAAAAAAGACTAGACCGGCCAGTCCAGCCTAGTAAAAGAAAAAAAACATTGGGCTTAGGACTGGGCCGGACAAAAAATAAAAATAAAAATAAAAATAAAAATAAAAATATGATTAAGTGGAAATTTAGTGGGTTTGGACTTGGGCCTAAACTGGATAGGAAAAAAAAAAGAAGAAGAAGCAACAGTAGTGGGCTCGATGGATTGATTGGGCTTGGACTTGAGGGATTGGATTTGGACTTGGGCTTG
Source organism: Dracaena cambodiana (assembly GCA_036321105.1). Classification (NCBI taxonomy): domain Eukaryota; kingdom Viridiplantae; phylum Streptophyta; class Magnoliopsida; order Asparagales; family Asparagaceae; genus Dracaena; species Dracaena cambodiana. Next base: position 20,825,955 of record JAYEPQ010000002.1, read on the forward strand.
GATTTATCTAGAAATAATTGATGCATTGGAGATAAAATAAAAATAATAAAGTACAGTGGGGCTTATTAATAATAATGCAGGAAACCTAAATAATAAAAATATATTGGGCCTTATGAATAATAATGCAATAGGCCTAAATAATAAATGTGCAGTGGGCCTTATAAATAAAAATACAATGGGCCTTAATAAATAAAAACGCAGTGGGCTTAATAAATAACTTTGCAGTATTATTGATACACTTGGTTGACAAATTGGTCTATTAATTGATATTGAAAATTGAATCAGATTATTGAATCAATTTTGATAAAAATATTATGCATTAATATTATTAAGATGACACGGATATCTAATTTATCATGCTATAAGTCATGTGCTTTGATATTATAAGTCATGTACTATAATGTTGTAAGTCATGTGTTATAATACTACAAGTCATGTGCAGTCATGGAGACACAAGCATGTTAACATAAATTTTAAAATAATTAAAGAAATAAAAATAAAATAAACAAACAAATATAAAATAAAATAAATCATGTTGTGATGTTTGCAAGTCATGTGCATAATGTATTATGAATCCGTGATGGGAGAAATTATATGATGGATAACATGATGCGTGGCGTATGATAATTGTCAATAATAAAGTGTATTATATGATACTTGCATGGATAATACAGTTTATGTAATAAATGGAACGTAATACATTGTATAAATACTTGAACCCAATACATGATATATTTGAATGAGTTATTTGAATACTTGATATGCGATGAGTATGACCATTCATGGAAATATGATTACAAGTTTCTTATATCTTGATTACATGACATGAAGTATCTTAGTGATATGTGTGTACATGATCTTAAATTTTGATTCCTGAATTCTTATTTCTCGTGATAAGTACATGTACACAGTTTGACCTGACAAACCACGTGTTCCCATTAATTCATGTATATCGTGTATTATTGACATAGGGATTGGAAAAACTATATGATAGATAAGAACTGTATTGTATAAGGAACTTATTGGCCAACTTATTGATTGAGGTCGGGATTCTTTTATTACAACGGCCTAGGTGATTATTCATAACCAATTGATAATTGATACCCCGAGTGGTATGTTTGTTACTGTAATACAGTACAGAAATTGATTGTTGTGCCTAGCTGCATGTCATGGTTCAATGCTATGAATATTGAGGTTGGTTCACGGGTATGCATGGGCACTTGTACAATACAGAAAATTGCGTGTTATCTTATCCATCATTTAGTTTCAAATACTAATAAGGACTTGACCTAAACTTGACATATTTACAAGATATTTACCTGCTATTGTAAATGACATGCACAGTTTTGCTTATTCTATTTTTCATTATTCACGTAACATGTTTAACATTATCACGATTTAATTGCATACTTAAATTTTCAGTACTGTGGTAGTATATATATATTTTTCTTGTGTTACTTGCTGGGTTTAATCCCTTGGGTTTCGAACCCAGGTTTAGAAGACGAAGAAGGAGAACCAGCCCCGGCTAAAAACCCGTACTTCATTAATCAGATTGAGCGATAGTACCTAGTAAAGTACTTTTGGAGGACCTTTGTTTATATTTGTTTATATTTCTTTTTGTCTGTACATTGTTTTTCTCTTTTGTGTTCATATTCAGAGCAGTGTACTATCTTATGTACCTAACTTTTTGTATAAATAAAATCTTTTCAGTTTGAGATGTGTTATTTAGTCATCTGATTGTGGCAGTAGTTATAGTTATTCCAAGATCCTGTGACTGTTGGGTTGTCTAGTACAAATTGCAAGTAACGTCCTTCATTTTGGGAAGCAGCTGAAAAACGAGGGCATTACATTATATGTCAATTGAGATCTAGAAGAATCTTGATTATTTTGTAATTTTTTGTTTGCAGCAGGTATGGTGGTCATTGCCTCCTTTCCCTTAGGATGGGATGATTTGTGGTTGCAGCTGATTCATGGTCATCCTCCTCTGGGCATGGTATTCATTAATATATCGGATTATGTTCTCTATTTGCTACCCTTATTTAACTAGATTCTTCTATGTTTTGAACTCTACTGCTCCTATTTTGACCAATATCCTAATCTGAAGATTGTGTTTGTAAGTCTCTACTAATGTTTCCTGGGACATGCCATGCGGGCATCGTACGGACATTTCACGGAAATGCTCAACGAAACTTTTAACCGTCTCATCCTCTCATTGTTTATTTGCCATAAGAGAGTGGATGGATACTTCGGTATCATCTTCAAAGAAGCGAGCTAGAAATTCCCTCTCCATGTCAGACCAAACATTGATGGTTCCCAGAGGTACCTGCATAAACCAAGTGAATACAGGTCCTCGCAGGGCACTTATGAAAATCTTCGTCATCACTGGGTCATTGCCTATGAGATGACCGGTCTGCGAAAGGAAATAGTACATATGTTGGTTCGGCGATCCCTTTCCATCATTTGACTCTAGCTTGAGAGGCTTGTATTTCGCCGAAAACAGCAAGGACTCCCACTCTATTGGGTAGGGTCTCATAATCCCCATCTACAATCCTTTCCAGTACATTAATGGTTCTATTTGACTTTGACATTTCTCGAATTTTTCGGCGTGAGGGTCAACGAAATATTCCTCCTCATTGCCTTTTCACCCGGCATCTGGATTGGATTTTCTTGGTTTTATCAGAAGAGGAAGAACCCCCTGCTCCGTCTTCTGTGTTCTTTTGATTGTTTTCTAGAACCTTCGCAAGCATCGCTTTGAGGTCCTCAATACTTTTTTGTTTCTTCTGGATGAGGCGTTCTTGCGCCTCAATCTTTTGACTCATCTCGACTGATCGTTCAACCATGAGGACCATCCTCCTGCCAGACCAAGAGGAAGTGTGTGATCACAGCGTTGCTGTAGCCGAATGATCGTTGAACACTTCATATTCCTCATCAGAACCCCCAGCTAATCTATTGTAATTACGGGGAGCCGTCACATTTGACCTGAGGCGTGTGTAATGATAGATTTTCTCTGCTTCAGTATCAGAGACATACTCTTCAACGACTGGTTTCTTTCCCCTATTCACCATGTTAGACGTGAAAGTGGGCAAGTCTTGATCTGAATTAGATTTTTGTTGTTGCAGCCAACTTCCTTCTGAAATATTAGATTCCGGTGCTGGCAACCAGTTAAATGCAGATGGTTTTGGGGCTTGACAGTGACAATAAGTCAAAACTGTTGTGATTAACTCCTCACAGCAGTAGGACTGATGGGGTCGTGTCACCCTTCTTTTATTTGTGAGACGTCTCCGCAAATCCAGAGTTTCTTCACGCAGTGCTGATATAACCATCCTTTGGGGACGGGGCTCATTTCTTGAGTGATGTCTATTTGTCTAGACATGTGGTTCGGCGAAGTCAGGGAAGTTATACTTGTCAACCCCCATATTAGTTCTATGTTCAGTATTAGTTTTGATAGGTCTTATATGAATCTGCTGGATAGCCTGACATTCTTTTGTTCTTATATGAGACTGAGGCTTAACTCTCCTCTCGTGCACTGGACAATCTTCACATGTTGGACGAGCCTGGCGTGCTGATCTAGCCTTGCACGTTGGCTTAGCTGAACTAGCCTTGCGTGCTGGCTTAGACTTAGTTCGATTTTCAAGTTTATTTATGCCAAGCTAGCGAGGCTGAGGACTGTTAGGATGGCCAGGCTGATGAACGCTAGGTTGGCCAGGCTGAGAACCGCTAGGCTGAGGACCGATAGGCTGAGAACTGCTAGGCTGATTTTTTCCAAGTTGTCTTTTGCCAGGCTAATGCCCTATGGCTGGCCGGGCTGAGGACCGCCAGGCTGATTTTTGCCAAGTTATGTTTTGCCAGACTGATAACCGCTAGGCTGGCCAGGTTGAGGACCGCTAGGCTGATTTATACCAAGTATTAGACGGTCAGGCTAAGAACCGCTAGGCTGGCCAGATTGAGAACCGGTAGGCTGGCCAGGCTGCGGACCGCTAGGCTGGCCGGCTGAGGACCGCTAGGCTGATTTCTGCCAAGCTGTGGACCGCCAGGCTGCGGACCGCTAGGCTGGCCAGGCTGAGAACCGCTAGGCTAATTTTGAGCCTGGTAAGCAAAATGGGATTTGATTGCCCTACGACGCACCCTTCGATTCCGGTTGCGGATTTGGGTCCGTCTTTGCACCGCGATAGATTCTCCTTTGGCGTCATAAGCAGCAAGCTCCCTGAATATTGGGAGGGACATAGTTTGCTTAGACGGGCTAAGGTTTGGAAATCTAAGGGGTTGTTGATGGATCAATACCTCCTTGTCATCCAAAACTATCAGATCATCTTTTTGTTTAGGTGATATTGAATGTTTTGCGTCGACCTCGACCACTAACTTCTCCATCATTTCTCCAATTTTATTGACGTCAGATTGGACCACAATCTCCTCTTCAGTATAGGAGATTTCTCCCACTGTGGTCGCCAGTCTAATTTTAGGTAAAACAATGGATCTTTCCATTGCCATGAAGAGAAAAATTATAAATTATCAAAAATTCTTTTTTTTTGGATTACAATGGAAAGAAAATAAAAACAGACAAAGAGGACTTATACATCGTCGCTATCTTTTTACAGAAATTGTGGGATTCGATGCAGCTATGAGTATCGGTCCTTTCTTTGTTGACGATCTGATGTCGATGATTTGGAGGAGAGCTTGTTCTTCTTCTCTTCTATTCTTGGAGGAAGCTCAAGCTTGCATGCGAGAGAGATCTGACCAAAAGTCCTTTTTGAGTTCTCTTGAGGGGTATTTATAGGTCTCAAGTTGTTGAGGAAGTTTCCTTGTAGATAGAATCAAGATCTCTTTGTAATCTTAATGAGATATTCGAATCTTCACTTGATTTAATTTGCTTCAGATTTATTGTATCGGATCATGTTTCTGCACTCAAAATTAATTAAACTCAAATTAGAATTTACAGAATCATCAAACTTAAATAAAATTAATTAGAATTTAGTGCCCAAAAATTAATTAGGCTCTAATTAGAATTTGAGTCTAATTAGAAATTGCAAAATATATCAAGATAGAGCCAAAATATATTGAAGTGAGAAAGAGAGAGAGAGAGAGAGAGAGAGAGAGAGATTTTTTTTTCTCATCCGGCAACTCTGGCCTCTTCTCCTAAGCCTCGCAGTCCCGCTAGGCTCGACCGTAAGGCTAGGAGCCTCACGGGACCGCGAGGCTCACCAAAAATTATATTTTTTTTTTGGCGTTTTGGCTTTCTCTGTCTCACGAGGCTTACCAATTTTTATTTATTTATTTATTTATTATTATTATTATTATTATTATCATTATTATTATTATTTGATTTGGATTTGGATTCGAATTCGAATTCGGATTTTGGATTTGGATTTGGATTTGGATTCGGATTCAGATTTGGATTTGGATTAGTGCGGGGATAATTTTTCTCGTTCTGCAACTAGAGCTTCCCGTGTTGACTCAGATATCATAGTTGTGCAAGTTTATTGATTCTTCATTTTATTCAAGTTACTTAAAACCAAAGTATTACAACCATAACAGTTTCAATTATGATGTCAACCAAAATCCAATAACTAATCTGATTACATAAGGTGTTAAATTCATAGTAAGAAAGACTTAGTAATGGAAGTTTCTAAGGGCATTATGCCCCAAATTTCTAAGAAACCCTGCATCTAGGGGAGCCACCAAAAAAAAATTAAATAAATAAATAAATAAACCTTAGTTTTTTAATCCCAAAGAAACTAACTGATTCCCTCTGTATCACCTACCCCAATCCACCCCAATCCCCCCTTCCTGCACAATACACACGCCTTGCCCTTATCTCCTCTTCATTGCCCTCCTCCACCTCACAACCACTAAGGACAAGAATGGGCGGATCTAGGGATCAATTTTTTATCCCGCTTTATTCAAACCTTTGAATTAAAAAAATAATTTTTTTATTTTTAATTCAAAATTTTGAATTGGGCGGACCTAAAATTAGTCTCTGGACCTGCCTATTATAATCCCTAACAACCTCCTCCCCCATCTTTAAACGATCGCCCTCCCCTCTGCCCTAATTTTATTTGCCGCCCCGCCACCTCTCCAGTAATGCCACCTCTTTCTTCCATATCGGTACCTCTTGTCAACCCCTCAGATGAGGATAAATTTATCAAAACAATGATAGTAAACTTGAAATCTTAAACAAATTTGAGGTGCCCTTTGAAATTTACTGTTCTGTCCTTAAAAACTCTCTAGTAATACAGTTTCTTTAACATTCAGGTTTGGAGCATTGGATACTCCAAACTCAACTTGCTTACATCCAACTCAAGTCTGATAGCTTGGGCATACCCAAGCTATCAGACTCTTTTCTTAGTAGAACGAGTCTTGAGCAAGCTGCTGATCAAATACCAAACGGAATTTGCAAGAGGCTCAATTATTTTTCTGTGGGAGTTAGATAATTAGAAATTATTTCTTTGCATTTTAGCTCGGGCTGTTACTGTTGGATTAAGTGATTCTTAGATCCGATAGTTTTTACTTGATCAATTTACTCGTAGATAAATTAGAGCAAATTTCATACTCTTAAAATGTTTTTATAGTCCTTTTAGTAATTACTTCCTAGTTGTAGATGCAGTTTCCAATTTAGGTAATGGGGAAAAAGAAAAAAGAAAAACGCAATTTACTGCCAAAGGCAAGTTTGGAAATTGGCCACTGAGGCAATATTGTTTGGATTAATCATTTTAATATACTAGCATTAGAGTGTGGTTATGCGTGCTTGGCGGCTTCATGACTTTGAAGGGCTGTGTTGTTCAGTGTGTGTAGTATACCTAAAAACAGGAGTTTGTTATTGGGATGTAGTTAATTTATCAGGGAAGAATAGGTTGCAAACTTTTTGCACACTATTGGTATAATTGTTGGGAATGCAATGGTAGGAATCAACTTCCTAGTCTTCCAAACTATGGGTGGATTTTTCAATTAAAATGAACTGATGAAGAGTAATTTGAGCTTATCGGTTCTACTAAGGGTGACCGCGCACCAAGATAAAATTGAGTAATTCAATATAGGGATTTTATATATTAGTACTTTACCTCTTTAAAAATTTAATTTTAATTTTTAAAATCTTTATATTTTAATTTTAGTCTTTAAATCTTTTAAGTTATTTAGTAAATCGGTATTCCATTCAAATAAACGAAAGATTTTGATTTTAATATTCCAGATTAGCTGCCACCCATCTTTCTCCTCCCTTTATCTCCCTTCTCTTCTCGCCGCGACGACGATGATGAGGCCTGTGGCGGATCAGTCTTCTTGTTGAACAACGACCCGGAGGCTCCACCAAGGCTCTTCGTTGTCCAGCCCCGCCTCCGCCCTGAGTCTCTGCTCCAATCCAATCTGTCCAAGGCTCTCAACCTCGCAAGTTCTCTTGAAGAGCAGAGAGATGGGTTTTATGCGGACGACTTTGCGTCGAAGGAGCCACTGCCACATCTCGTCGTTCAGAATCCAGCCAACCGATCACGCAAGGCCGGTGAGTTCTTAAAATCTTGGAAATTTGGGAGAAAGTTTGCATTTTGGTTCACTAAAAATTGACTTTTTTTGGGCGATATAAAAGTTCTATTGAATAATGGTCAGTTTGCACTTTGTTTCATGAAATAAAATCTTTTGCAACATTGATGAAAATGGAAGAAGAAAGATAATTTCTTTGGCTATGTAGTACTTTTTCACATGATACATGCTACAGTTTTAGTAGCTACTCAAGAAAATAATCCTAATTATTAATCCTTTGGTTAACAAATCAAGGTAACTGCGATTAATAATCACATCCTTCAATTGATTCCAAGTTTGCTATGGCAGATGGTGTTCTTCAGTCCATGTCTTGTTCTTCTTTCTTCTTTTTTACTTTTTTTGGGTAAGTGGTAGACGCATTGATCGCCGGAACCCTAGACGATGATATCTCCGACCGCATCCGCTTCTCCGCCGTCTGCAAGCCGTGGCGATCTGCTCTCCAATCAGCGACAAACCTCCCTCGCCTCCGCCTCCCGTGGCTCCTCTCCTCCAAACTCGCCGGGGGTTCATCTTCGCCGCCCACCGCATTGTGTTCTTGAATTAAGAAGAGGATGAGAGTTCTCAATTTTCTATCGCCCGGGCTAAGGTCAGTGGAGTGAGCTCGTTCGATATTGCTAATGGTCGTGTTGAGAAGCTTCTATATTTGGAGAGAGATTAACCGGAGAAAGAGAGGAAAAAGAGGGAAATGAGAAAAATAACTGATATTTTTATAATATAATATTCGGGATAAAAATTTAAGAAGTTAGTCAGAGGGATTAAAGTGAAATAATTTAAAAGATTTGTGAAGGTAAAATCAAAATATGAAGATTTCATAAACTAAAGTCTAATTTTTAAAGATTTAAGGTACCGATATATAAAAACACCTTCAATATATTACATCAAGTCTTGATAACCACATGAATTAATCCCATTAACTTGCTTTTTGCTGGTTGGAACTTTTAGATATAGTATTTGAGAGTAAAACAATCCTGATAGTAAAACAATCCTGATAGAAAACCTAAAGGATCTGTGCTAACATGTCAATTTGAAGCACTGTATCACATAAGAATCTTAATTTGCTGAAGCATTTGACAAGGTGAAGAATTTACCCATGTAAAAAAGAAGATGACTAGTATAAGAGGGTACTAATGGGAAATATACATCAAAGAAGGAATTCTTTCATGAACTATTTGCAAAAGAGGAGAATGTTGGAACTTAAAATGGTTGCTAACGAATGAAATCAAAATTTTGAATGAAGATCATAGAGTAAGTAAACAAATAAACACTTTTGGAGAACATAATTTCTTTCTTTTACCTAGTAACTGATTGCATATGGCTTGTCTAATAGGCATTAAGAGTAAATTAATGAATAAACACTTCTGGGGAATGATGCTAGGTTGAGTTTTAGACCTAGGACAGGTGTTGGGTTCATTTTCATTTTGATAAGAGTGATAACTATGAAAAGGCGGTAAGTCCAGAGGCGGACCCAGGCATACGAACCAAGGGGCAAAGTTACTCGGGGATCAAATTGCCCCCTACACTAGCGGCGCTATACTCTATGTACCCCCAACGAACTGTCTAAACAATTTGATCCCCGAGTAACTCTATCCCCCTAGTTCGGATATCTGGGTCCGTAATAAAGAAAGCCTACATGCTTTTGATGGACATGGAACGTGTTTTTATTCCTGAGAAGTTCCAATAAAGAAAGCCCACATGCTATAATGAGAATACAATTCCCTTAGTGGGATATAATGACCTTGATAACGATGTATTTTTAGGAGTAAATTTCAAGCTGATGCGTATGGAAATAGAACTTGGGAATTTACCCAGGTATACTCACTCCTACCCAAAACTGCATGTGCGTGAAGTGTGAGATTTGGCATGTCATTCACTTGGGTGTTGAGGTCTTGATTCTATCTTTTATGTTTTTTCAAACTCTCGTTCTTCCACAAATCCTGGAAATCCGTAAATATTTTATTTTAAAACCGTAAAATCACTGCTGTCCCGCATCAGTAAGCCAAGAGACAAACAAAGAACATGATATTCTCAATTGAATGCTTAGTACATACCTTTTCAAATAGATAGATCAGAATCTTTAGCCAAAGGAGTAGATTGAGGTAGTATGCTTATGAAATGAGTATTAATCATTTTGTGTTGTTGATTAACCTTAAGTGATTATTTTTTGTTGTCTTGGTAACAAGTGACACAAGAAGGGGAATGGAAGTAGTTTGTAATGCAACAAACTCTGAAAAGTAAGGTGTTCTTGAAGAACATGACATAAAAACAAACAACATACTTATGAGATGTAGGATCCCAACCTTGGTATCCTATCTATGACGTGAATAACCTGAAAGCACACTTGATGGAACAATTAGAAACAACAAAAACAAGAGGAAGTTTTTTCTTAATCGTGGGTTCTGCAGCAAGAGAATACTCTGCATTTTTCTTGTAAAATGGCTATTGGCTAGGTGATATGATAATTTAACTGCAAGCGTATAGTGTCGGTTATAGAACTTTACAGGTCGTCCCACAGAAATCTCATGTGTTTTGCAATTCTTATTAATTCTAAGTCAGATTTGAAAGTTATTCTAATTAGCCTAGGATCTAAAATCCACTAGTTTCCAACCATATATTTACTTATATTATCTTCTTCTATCATAAAAATTTTATCTTTTAGTTTAATCTTTATTTAAAGTGCCCTAAGATTGAGCTATCAAGTGTGCAAGTACAACTCATCAAAGATACCACTTTTCATAAAAATAAACTAAATCATTAGATAATTTTTTGAAGAAGATGAAAACCAACAACTCCAAACCCTAACTAAGTATAGGCTATCAAGAAACTTAATTCAAGTATAACCTTTCAAAGTATTAATCTTCAAGTTCTTGTATTTTAACCTTTTCATAGAAAAATCATGTCTTTGTTTATTTTATTTAAGAAGAAAATTTTAGAAAGTAATTAAATGGTGGATACTAACTTCATCTACATTCTAGAGCTAAACAAAATTAGCTACTCATATTTCTAACAAGCAAAATCAAATTTTTATTTATAGAAAGCAATTAAATCTAATATAGAAAGAAAATAAATCTAAACTAGAAACCAATTAAAATAAATTAACTAAGGAAAAATTGAAGAACAAAGAGAATTACCTCTGGAGTCTGTCACCCCTTCAGCAAAACCCTAATTTTATTAAATTAAAAATGATGACAAACTATATCCTACTTTCACTATGATTTATCTACTCATAAAACCCTAGAATACAAGAATACGACCAATATATAGGCTTCGGAAATCAAACCCTAATTTTGATACAACTAAAAATCTACAAAATTACGTCGAAGCCCACGAAGAAAATTCACCATGCGGGCCCATCTTTTTGCCACCAATTGGCGGCAAAATGCCACCAAATAGCGGCACTATTATGGAGAAAAATTTTGATTTTTCTTCTGTATGAGTCTCGTGTCTTGTTCTTTTAATTCTCCTGACTGTATTACACTTTGACTCTCTGAAGTTTTTTTGGACTTGGTGTGACGCCCCCACTTCGGCTCTACCTTTTTTTTTTTTCCTAAGTGGGCGATATTGCTTAAATACTATAAATAACCTAACAGTCCCATGATCTTGGGATAACCGTAACTACTGTCATGTCAAGATGAACAACCATGTCTGAAACTGAAAGGATTTCATTTATACAGGGAGTTGATTATATAAAATGGCACACTGCTCTGAATATTTACACAAAAGAGTTAAATACTACAAGTTAAAGCAGTGCCCAGAAAAAGGAAACAAAAACAAGAGGTGCGAAGTACCCAAATAGTATTGTGCTAGTATCCTCTACTCGACCTGGTTGGTGAAGTAAGGATCGTTGTCTGGAGCAATCTCCCCTTCTCTACTTTCGTGATCTGGGCTTAAAAAAACCCAGGAGATTAAACCCAGCAAGTAACACAAAAGCAAGAAACACGTGTACTATCATAGTACAAATAAATAAAAGAATAAATAATTTGCGTTGGTACAAACGTATCCTAAGAGTACTGAAAATGAATTGAGTAAGACTATTCATTCAAATAGTTGAAACAAATCATGTAAAGGTGACAAGCGTAAGCGAAGTAAATATCAATTATGTTGCATGTAACCAGAACTATGTAAGTCATTCACAAGCTTCGTGTAAAATTTAACAGGTCTATATGATGTTAGTGTTGGAATTGAAACTCAATGATGGATAAGATAGCGCGCAGTTTCTCATATTGTACAAGTGCCCGTGCATACCCGGGACCCGGCCTCTAACTCATGGCGCTGAACCATGACACACCGCTAGGTGCTACAAGTCAGACCCCGTTAAATGAAACAAGTAACGGGCATCACCCATATGGTGACTCATGTATCAGACAGTGGCTCAGTACCACCCAGTGCTGCTAGTAAAAGGCCCTCAGCACCTAATCAAGAAGTTGGCCAACAAGATCCTTGTACAATACAGTACTTATCTATCCATCATGTAGTTTTTCCCATGTTAGTAATGCATATGATATACGTGAATTAAAGGAAACACGTGGACTTTCATGTCAAATTGTATACATATCATTTCACAAGAATCAAGAGTTCAGGAATCAAGATTTGGAATCATGTACACATGTATCATAAGAATACTTCATGTCATGTAATAAGGATACTAGAACTTGTTATCATGTATTGTAATAAAGATACTAGAATTTGTTATCATGTCGTGTAATAAAGATACTAGAATTTGTTATCATGTCGTGTAATAAAGATACTAGAATTTGTTCTCATGAATAATCTTGCCTTCATGTATCATGTTGATATTCACATGTCATGTTATCATAAATCCGCGAATCATGCCAAGTGTATAAATCCGTGTTTCTCTTGAACGCAGAGTTTTTAAGCGAGGATAAAAATAGCCAAACGTGTAGCTGAAAATAGCCTAACGCGAAGCTGAAAATAGTCAAATGCGAAGCTGAAAATAGCCAAACGCGAAGCTAAAAATAGCCAAACGCGAAGCTAAAAGTAACCAAACGCGAAGCTAAAAATTGCCAAACGCGAAGTTGAAAATAGCCAAACGCGAAGCTGAAAATAGCCAAACGCGAAGCTAAAAATAGCCAAACGCGAAGCTGAAAATAGCCAAACGCGAAGCTAAAAATAACCAAACGCGAAGCTAAAAATTGCCAAACGCGAAGCTGAAAATAGCCAAACGCGAAGCTGAAAATAGCCAAACGTGAAGCTAAAAATACCCAAACGCGAAGCTAAAAATTGCCAAACGCGAATCTAAAAATAGCCAAACGCGAAGCTAAAATTTGCCAAATGCGAAGCTGAAAATAGCCAAACGCGAAGCTGAAAATAACCAAACACGAAGCTAAAAATAACCAAACGCGAAGTTAGAAATTGCCAAACGCGAAACTAAAAATAGCCAAACGCGAAGCTGAAAATAACCAAACGCGAAGCTGAAAATAACCAAACGCGAAGCTAAAAATTACCAAACGCGAAGCTGAAAGGTTAGCTCTGCATTCTCTTGTGGAAAATCCTATTTACCTAGAAATTTGCCATTGCCAACATCCATAAATCAGGCTAAGTATGCAGATCCGAAATGATGTAGAAATACCCATAAAGAAAAAGGAATCATGTACTCATAATACAAATCAAATAATTTCCAAGAAAGGTCATACTTGATACTTGCACTCAAATACAATTCAAAGAGAGAACAAGGACAAGGTGATACTTGTCTCTATACCTTTTAATCTCCTCCTTTGTTTTAGCAAAGCCTCCCTTCTATTTCCTTTACTCAACAAACTAGAAGAACCAAGGGTAAAGAGTGATTTTTATTTTGTTCTTTTGATAAGAATTCTCTTTGAGAGAATAAGGTTATATATATATCTAAGGGCATTTTGGTCACCTTGTCCTCTAGCCTAGTCCTAAGGCTTCTTGCATGCATGACAAATGTCAACTAGAGTGCCACCTCTCACTCTTTTCTAACAACTCATCCCCACAAAATGCCAAAGGGGTGCCCTTGGAAACTTAATTAAATTTGAAGGTGTATAGAAAGAAATTTTTAACTTGATAATTTATAATTTAATAAACATGATAATTTTGGAGTGTTACATTCTACCCACCTAATAAAAGAATTTCGTCCTCGAAATTCCAATTCAAAACTATGTCAGTGTACCCAAGTATTTATTGTCATGTAAAAAAAAAAATATATATATTCAAGTAACATGCATGATCATGAAATAGTTCTGATATCGTCCTCATGTTCTCGAGTAGAGTCCCTTAGTGATCGTGCATCCCATATTAGAATTCGTCTACTTTTGATAGAGTCACTATTTGGACTTTCATCTAAGCGTCTCTTTATTTATGATACACAAAATACATGATGAATAATTTTCTGTCTTTGATAGGAATGATATTGGATAGATAAGATTTTCGATTTATTTATAAATACAGGATAAAGTTTAATCAGGAATAGCTGCTACTAATTCAGGGTGCCATGCTATCCTGATTAATCAATGGGAAAGATACAAGTGATAAAGATCTTATGTGGTCCTATTACCTAGTTGTGACAGACACTAGAAGAGAAAATGAACCTCAATTATTACAATGTTGATGTAATGGAGTAGTGAATGGTAAAAAATACAAGATTGGAAATGACTTCACGGTTAATTACAAAATTTCAATTACACAAGATTGTCCTATCAAGTGGCTGCAATTGTTGGCGCCAGAGAATAAATCTCTACAATTGCCTCATTGTCTCGATAAGACTTGTGATAAATTTTTTTTTTGAAAACATGGACTACATTGAAATAAAGTGCAGATGGAAGATTTAAAATGTCAAATGGGATTGATCAACAAAAGTAATGAAATAAGATAATCGTTTGGGAAGATAAGTTTTAATTTGAGTACCAAGATATATGGTCATATTCTAACTTGATAAAATTTGTTTTCTTTAATTATAAATCATTATCAACTTTTTATCATCTACTTTCAATCGACTAATTCTCAGCCTTTTAAGATCTCTTTGTATCATTACATTTACCTTTCCGTGAATTATTCCAAATCTTCTAGTTCACTTGCCTATTTAATCTCATCAACTATATTTACTCCGCCAAGTCTACCAACACCAATTATTCTTAATAATTCTTCTTCCTTTAGAACTGCATACTCAAGATCATATCTCTTATATTTAGTCTCCCCAATCTTCTAAAAGAAACCCAAGTATGGAATCATTCATTTTTTATTTTTTTATTTTACCTTTCTTGAAAACTTAAGGGTAAGATCCAAATTTAATTATTTTTCCACTTTGTACCAACATATATCATAATCCCTATCTAAAAAAAAAATCATTACAAATTTTCATACCTCCAGTATTGTCCGAAATTACTAGCACTGACACTGCTGTCAGTCTCCATCTTAATTCTTCAAATGTCTTATCGCATTCCTCTACTTTGACATATTCTCCTCCTTTCCTAATTAATTTAGTCAAAGGAGATATGATTTTTGTAAAATTTTGTACAAACCTTATGTAATACCCAGTCATCTCTTGAAATTTTTGAATTTCTAATACTGATTTCGATACAGGCCAATCCATCAGAGCCTCTATCTTTTTAGGATCTGCTGATACACCATCTTCAGATATTATACGACCCAAGAAAGCAATTTTATTCAACCAAAATTCATATTTGCTCAATTTTCCGTATAGCCTTTGTTCCCTTAAAGTTTGTAAAGGTATCCTCAAATGTTTAACGTGCTCTTCTCTGTTCGTAGAGTAGATCAATATATCATCAATAAATACTACCACAAATTTGTCTAAATACTGAACAAAAACATGGTTCATCAAATTCATAAACACCGCTGGAGTATTAGTTACCCCAAATGACATCACTAAATATTCATAATGACCATATCTGGTTCTAAATGCAGTTTTTGGGATATCTTCTGTTCGGACTCTTACTTGATGAAATCCTGAACGAAGATCTATTCTTGAGAATACCTTCGCTCCTCCAAGTTGATCGAACAGATCAGTTATTCTTGGCAATGGATATTTATTCTTAATTGTTACTGCATTCAATCCTCTATAGTCTACGCATAACCCTTTACTCCCGTCCTTCTTTCATACTAATAATACTGGAGCTCCCCAAGGTGACACACTGGGTCTTATAAAACCCAATTTAATTAACTCGCCCACTTGCTTCTTGACTTATTCTAGTTCTGCAATCCCCATTCGATAAGATGGCTTACAAATATCAATAGTAAATTCTACTATCCTTTCTGGTGGTAGTCCAGGTATCTCTTCAGAAAATATATTTAAGAATTCTGACACTACTGAGATCATTCCTTCTTCTACAACCTATTACTGCATGGAAGGTACTCAACCAATCAATACCTTAAGATAACATCATATTATCCTCCACTAATAACTAATAAGTTGGCACAAAATTCATTAATCACCAAGGAATACAATCTATACTCTTTATTGGTTATGATACTATCATTCCCGGTCTTAATATCCAACCTCGCAGGTAAGATAGTAAAATCGATAAAATTGTTGGAAACAAATATGCTAGTGATGAAACTATGTGACGCTCTGGAATCAAACAAAACAATGGCCGGTATATTGCCAACTAAAATTATACCTGCCACGACTCCTACAGTGGTTTGAACTTTCTCCACATTCATCAGCTTAACTTACCATTTCCTCCATTTTGTTCCTTCTCGGGTGATGGCATGAGTTTGTTGTTACTTTTCCAAAGGCCCTTTCTGATCCGGTCCTAAAACCTTCTGGGTTGATATACTTGTTGGTCTGTCCTTTGCCTGAAATGGGACCTTAGTTTTTGCCGACTGTTGAGTTTTTGGGCAATCTCTCAACTGATGAATAGTGGATCCGCACACCAGACACAACCCTTGAGCTCTTCTACACATTTTCTTGATATGTCCTGGTTTATGACAATAATTACATATTACTATACCTCGATTCGGCATCACCTGCTTCCTTGTTGGTGTGCCATCAAATTTCCTGGCCGATGGGTTTGCTCCTTGCCTATATGACCCTTTAAATGCTACTGACCTCTTATTCGTCACCCTTAGAAGGTTCACCATTTTGATTCTCTCTTGTTATTGGCACTGCAATATCCTTTCTAATATCATTATTGTGGTTTGTTGCGTTTGTGCTACCCTTTGTACCATATTTCTAAGCTCAGACTCTTCACTCATGGATTTGGACTCGCGCTAGTAGAAGATTGGGTCGTCATCATTCTGTGACGGACCAAGGAAGATTAATCAGATGGAGTTTCAAGATAGATATTCCAAATGAATTAGAAACAATAAAATAGGCACGATACTAGATCTGATGGATATCAAAAATAAGGAAGAAGTGTCAAGAGTGTATCTTATACATGTTTTCATGTGGCAGTAGTCATATGGTCTCCCACCTAAACCTAGGCTCTGATACCAAATCTGTGACGCCCCCACTTTGCCTCTACCTTTTTTTTTTTCCTAAGTGGGCGACATTGCTTAAATACTATAAATAACCTAACAGTCCCATGATCTTGGGATAACCGTAACTACTGCCATGTCAAGATGAATAACCATGTCTGAAACTGAAAGGATTTCATTTATACAGGGAGTTGATTACATAAAATGGCACACTGCTCTGAATATTTACACAAAAGAGTTAAATACTACAAGTTAAAGCAGTGCCCAGAAAAAGGAAACAAAAAAAAGAGGTGCGAAGTACCCAAATAGTATTGTGCTAGTATCCTCTACTCTACCTGGTTGGTGAAGTAAGGATCGTTGTCTGGAGCAATCTCCCCTTCTCTACTTTCGTGATCTTGGCTTAAAAAAACCCAGGAGATTAAACCCAGCAAGTAACACAAAAGCAAGAAACACGTGTACTATCACAATACAAATGAATAAAAGAATAAATAATTTGCGTTGGTACAAACGTATCCTAAGAGTACTGAAAATGAATTGAGTAAGACTATTCATTCAAATAGCAGAAACAAATCATGTAAAGGTGACAAGCGTAAGCGAAGTAAATATCAATCATGTTGCATGTAACCAGAACTATGTAAGTCATTCACAAGCTTCGTGTAAAATTTAACAGGTCTATATGATGTTAGTGTTGGAATTGAAACTCAATGATGGATAAGATAGCGCGCAGTTTCTCATATTGTACAAGTGCCCGTGCATACCCGGGACCCGGCCTCTAACTCATAGCACTGAACCATGACACACCGCTAGGTGTTACAAGTCAGACCCCGTTAAATGAAACAAGTAACGGGCATCACCCATATGGTGACTCATGTATCAGACGGTGGCTCAGTACCACCCAGTGCTGCTAGTAAAAGGCCCTCAGCACCTAATTAAGAAGTTGGCCAACAAGATCCTTGTACAATACAGTACTTATCTATCCATCATGTAGTTTTTCCCATGTTAGTAATGCATATGATATACGTGAATTAAAGGAAACACGTGGACTTTCATGTCAAATTGTATACATATCATTTCACAAGAATCAAGAGTTCAGGAATCAAGATTTGGAATCATGTACACATGTATCATAAGAATACTTAGAATTTGTTATCATGTCGTGTAATAAAGATACTAGAATTTGTTATCATGTCGTGTAATAAAGATACTAGAATTTGTTATCATGTCGTGTAATAAAGATACTAGAATTTGTTATCATGTCGTGTAATAAAGATACTAGAATTTGTTATCATGTCATGTAATAAAGATACTAGAATTTGTTCTCATGAAAAAACTTGCCTTCATGTATCATGTTGATATTTACATGTCATGTTATCATAAATCCGCAAATCATGCCAAGTATATAAATCCGTGTTTCTCTTGAACGCGGAGTTTTTAAGCGAGGATAAAAATAGCCAAACGCGTAGCTGAAAATAGCCAAACGCGAAGCTGAAAATAGCCAAACGCGAAGCTGAAAATAGCCAAACGCGAAGCTAAAAATAACCAAACGCGAAGCTGAAAATTGCCAAACGCGAAGCTGAAAATAGCCAAATGCGTAGCTAAAAATTGCCAAACGCGAAGCTAAAAATAGCCAAACGCGAAGCTGAAAATAGCCAAACGCGAAGCTAAAAATAGCCAAACGCGAAGCTAAAAATTGCCAAACGCGAAGCTGAAAATAGCCAAACGCGAAGCTAAAAATTGCCAAACGCGAAGCTGAAAATAGCCAAACGAGAAGCTGAAAATAGCCAAACGCGAAGCTAAAAATAGCCAAACGCGAAACTAAAAATACCCAAACGCGAAGCTAAAAATTGCCAAACGCGAAGCTAAAAATAGCCAAACGCGAAGCTGAAGTAGCCAAACGCGAAGCTGAAAATAGCCAAACGCGAAGCTAAAAATAGCCAAACGCGAAGCTAAAAATAACCAAACGCGAAGCT
Organism: Dracaena cambodiana; assembly: GCA_036321105.1. Classification (NCBI taxonomy): domain Eukaryota; kingdom Viridiplantae; phylum Streptophyta; class Magnoliopsida; order Asparagales; family Asparagaceae; genus Dracaena; species Dracaena cambodiana. Next base: position 20,844,863 of record JAYEPQ010000002.1, read on the forward strand.
AAAAATTACCAAACGCGAAGTTAAAAATAGCCAAACGCGAAGCTGAAAATAACCAAACGCGAAGCTAAAAATTGCCAAATGCGAAGCTGAAAGGTTAGCTCCGCATTCTCTTGTGGAAAATCCTATTTACTTAGAAATTTGCCACTGCCAACATCCGTAAATCAGGCTAAGTATGCAGATCCAAAATGATGTAGAAATATCCATAAAGAAAAAGGAATCATGTACTCATAATACAAATCAAATAATTTCCAAGAAAGGTCATACTTGCTACTTGCACTCAAATACAATTCAAAGAGAGAACAAGGACAAGGTGATACTTGTCTCTATTCCTTTTAATCTCCTCCTTTGTTTTAGCAAAGCCTCCCTTCTATTTCCTTTACTCAACGAACTAGAAGAACCAAGGGTAAAGAGTGATTTTTATTTTGTTCTTTTGATAAGAATTCTCTTTGAGAGAATAAGGTTATATATATATCTAAGGGCATTTTGGTCACCTTGTCCTCTAGCCTAGTCATAAGGCTTCTTGCATGCATGACAAATGTCAATTAGAGTGCCACCTCTCACTCTCTTCTAACAACTCATCCCCACAAAATGCCAAAGGGGTGCCCTTGGAAACTTAATTAAATTTGAAGGTGTATAGAAATAAATTTTTAACTTGATAATTTATAATTTAATAAACATGATAATTTTGGAGTGTTACACTTGGTTTTCTAATCCGGCTCTAATTTTATGTCATCTCCTTGTATGAATTGGATTATTTGAAAAACAAACTAAAAATACCTGAATAGTATTTATTTTTATATAAAGATAGATAAAATATAGGAGGAAAAATACAATATATGATACTCATCACACCCCCATACCTATCTTTTACTAGTTCTCGAGCAAAACCTAACCCTAAAAAGAAAAAGAAAAATCCTAACTCACTTTCGCAGGAATTGCGATTGCACTTAGCACATGTGATGTGATATTTACTGCAAACGCACAGTATCTGTTGTAGCGCTTAACAGGTCGTCCCATAGAGATTTAAGGTGTTTTGGCGTTCTTTACTCTTTCCTTAGTCTAACGGACTAACTATGAGTTTCTAGATTGGATTTGTTACTATCTAAATAGCCTAGAATCTAGAATCCACTAGTTTCCAACCATGTTCTTACTTCTATTATTTTCTTCTATCATAAAAATTTAATTTTTTTAGTTTAATCTTTATTTAAAATGCCCTAAGCATAAGCTATCAAGTGGTGTGCAAGTATAACTCATCAAAAATACTACTTTTCATAAAAACAAACTAAATCTTTAGATAATTCAATGAAAAAGACAAAATCAACAACCCCAAACCTAACTAAGCATAGGCTATCAAAAAACTTAATTCAAGTATAACATATCAAAGTCTTAATCTTTGAGTTCTTGTATTTTAATCTTTTTATAAAAAATCATATCTTTACTTATTTTATTTAAGAAGAAAAATATTAGAAAGCAGTTACATGGTGGATCCTAGCTTCATATACATCCTAGAGCTAAACTAATTAGCTACTCATATTTTTAATAAGCAAAATCAAACTTTTATTCATGAATATGGTTAACCCTAATCTAGAAAGCAGTAAAAGCTAAACTAGAAAGCGATTAATTCTATCTAAAAAGCAAGTAAAGATCTCAAAACAATGGCTTACTCTGAAGCACAATGTTGTGGCCGCCACCCCTTTAGCAAAATTCTAATTTTATTAATTTAAAACGAGTACAAAACTTACAGGATTCTCTCTAGAATACAAGGACACGACCAATATATAGGTTGCGAAAATCAAACCCTAATTCTAACATAACTGAAAACCTACAAAATTACAACGAAACCACTAACGAAAACGCAGCACTTGGGCCCACCTTTTGGCCCCCATTTAGCGGCTAAAACCGCCATTTGGCTGGCAAAATATAGCCAATGGTCTTGGGGTTTTTCCTGCATGAGTCTCTGGTCTTGTACACTTGATTTTCCTGATTGTATTTAACTTTAACTCTCTGTAGTATTGTAGTCTCGTAGTCTTGCTCACTTTAGAAACTTTTCGGACTTTGATTTCCTACTCCAACTCTGATTTCATACCGTCTCCTTGTATGAATAAAATTCCTAAAAAACACACTAAAAATACCCGAGTAGCATTATTTATATACAAAAATAGATAATATGGAGGCTATAAATATGCAATATATGACACTCATCAACATGCAACAAACTTTTAAACTCCTAGGTTACCCTAGTGGACGAGTGTTGTCTCGTGAGAGTTTGTAGTAAATATACTCACAAAATTCATGATGAAAATAGATTAAGGAATAAAGAAAAGTAAAATAAGGATAACCGAAAATAAAAAAAAATAAAAAATTTTCTACAACAAAAAGAAAAAATCTTTTTTGTAATATATTTTCTTCAATTAATCTCACTAATATACAAACTCAAAAACGCATTTAGATTATCAATTTTCAAATCGAGCGTCATATCAGATACACTTATTATTTTAATTAAAAATTTAAATCATATCTTTCAAGACTCACTAACAAATAATCCATTGGTTCCTATACATCTAGGTACACGTATGATAGGCTAGTTCGGCCTTGGACTCCAACTCTAACTTATGATTCATCTCCTCTCTCATAACAAATTTTTTCTTTTTTTCTCCTTTTTATTGTTTTTTTTTCTTTTTTTCTTTTTTTAATGAATATTTCACTGTTCATGCAAATATTCATGCCTGCTTAGGTGCAAAGTACCTGATTACTCGGATCATACTTTTTTTTTCACTCTTGAGCCTATTGTCTTAATACTAGGCGCACCTCATTATTTTATCACTCTCGAGACTATTGCCTTAATATCAGGCGCACCCTTTTTTTTATTCTCACTTTTTTTTCTTTTTTTCTTGTTTAGAGAGAGAAGACTTACTCAATTATTATCATCTTTGTCCTTAACTTAATAAATAATTGTGAAGTGAAAAATAGATGTATACTTAACTCAAAACTACTGTTAGCGGTATTTATTTTTCGAATTTTAATCTTTTTCATAAAATTCGGAGTGTATCGTCTAATCTACTCTCCTATCTGATTTTAATTTATCTGTAATTAGGTTGATCTATTGATGAAAATATAAAAATTATTTTTTTCAACTTTTATTGTTTTTTTTTTAAATTTAGTTAGTTACCCTAAAACTACCCGAAGTGTAAAATAAAGAAATCCAAAAATATAAAAAATAAAATAAAAATCCTAAAAAATAAAAAAATCTTAAAAATCCTAGAAAATAAAAATATCCCTAATCGGCTCCCCCACACCTAAACTTGTGTATGCCCTCATACACAAACTAAGGATGGTAAAATAAATAAGAAATTTGTTATATAAATATTATATATTTGCTAGAAAATTCAAACTGGTTACGACCTCTTGATCGCTTCTCACTCTCATAGTATGTCCTTTTATGTTTTGATATGGATAAACTTAGTTTTTTTGTCAATTTTGTATTTAATCTCTCCATCTTATTTTTAATTTTTTCAATTTATTTCTACCATTCTTTCTTTTATTCAATAGTAAAATTTTAAGGTTGAAAATCGTACCTTTATCGTCGATATTTGACCCATGAGCATCTTTCATGGCAGTAAGTATTTTGGTCTTATCAACATGTGAAATAGCATACTCACCTTGATGTTGTGAAATTATGAGCTCGATTTTAGAGGGCTCTTTCAAATCATTAGGTACCATAACCTCTTCCTTTTGCAGTTCCTTCTAATTTTTTAGTGTTCTGGGCTCGTCATGCAAATTTTCTTTAAAATTGTCATCAAAATTCTCAAAAGAAAATGCCATACTAGTGGACTTATCATTAGTTAAGTTATTATGAAGAGATATAATTCTTCTTCACAATTTTCATCAAAAGAATCAAATGATAATATGTCACTAGCAAGCTCATCATGAGGCAAATCACCAAGCAAAATTTTTTCTTTTATAGTTTTTCATAATTATTTTCACAATGGTCTAAAATATGTTGATCACAATGTTGAAGTATAGATTCATCATGCACAAAATTATTTAACTCATTTTAAATCATATCTACTTCAAAAAATGACTGAAGTGGTTGCTCGTTGGAGTAAGATATGTTCAAACAATATGATGGTTGATCTCCAAAAATTTTAGTTTGAGAAATCGTTTTGAGAAGATCTTCCAGGCAAGTTGCAGTTTGAGAGGATGAATTTTGAGAAGATGATTTTAGCAAAACTTCTATACATTCCTCTATTATATGTGCTCGCTCCCTAGTCTCACGATTATAATATTCCTTATTTTTCTCAAATGATTGCATCTCGAGATCATGAGTGAAATTTTATGGTGGATATGATAGATCTGTGTACATATTTGATGACAGATATGAAGGAGTTGTAGGTAAATTTTCATGACATACATATCTCGCTTCTAATCTTTTTAATTTTTCATCTAACATGTTTAATTGAATATCTTGTGTAGACACTAAAAAAAATATAATTAAAAAAATTAACTGCGGATACATGGGGGAGCTCCCGCGGGTGCAACCACGAGAGAACCCCCGCGGGTGCACCCGCGGGAGAACTCCCGCGGGTGCACCCCGCAGGAGGCTCCCGCCGCGGGGGGACTTCCACGAGTGCACCCGTGGGTGGGGGGTTATAACCCGACTTTTTTTTTCTTTTGGCTTGTTTCACCTGCAGATTGAGCCAGTTCCGAAAATCTCGTGATCCAATTTTTTAGGAAGAATTGGAGCCGGATTTTGAGCTTCTTCAGTCTATAAAAGACAAGTGTTGACTCCAAAAAAAAAGGGTGGACTTTTGTTCTATTTGGATCGAGTTCGTGAAATTGAGGAGCGAAACAGAGCCATCCCGAGTCAGACGGTCAATGGAGAGCATTAGCGAGGCTCCATCGCCACCCGAACCCACATCAAAAAGGAAATTAATCAATATTCCCGTTCTTGTAATTCCTCAAATTTTTGTAAATCTCAATATTCTAGTTATAATCAAATAATTTTACAATGGAAGGAAATGTGCAATTTTTGAGCAAATAAGAACTGGCGACCACAGTGGGAGCCCCTCTATTTACCACAGAGAACTTGGTAGCACAATTCGACCGGGTGCGGATTGGCTCAATGGTTGAGACGCTGGTCGTGGAGGTTGACCAGCAAAAATACGAGGAGTTCCTATCATCCTCGGATTCGAAGCCCAGGTGTCATCGCCGGACGATGATTAAATAAGGCAAGGCGTCATCACCCACCAAAATTGAAAAGGCGTTATCGCCATTCAATACTTACAGGCATCATCGCCCGTTGAAACTGACAAGACGTCATCGTCTGTCAAGAACACGGCGTTATCGCCCATTCCAAAGTCAAGCCAAAAGTCAAACTAGACCTTAACCCGCTCCCAAAAGAGAAATCTAAGGCGTAAAACTCAACGAGCACGCGTCAATCATACATGAAGGGCTGCAGAAAACTCCGGGACAGTAAAAAAAATTTGGAGCAAACCCACGGATGCAGCCACGGGTTGTATCCCGCGGAAGCAACCCCACGGGTGGCAACCCGCGGCTTGCAACCACGGGTGGCAACCTGCGACTTGCAACCGTGGGTGCAACCCGCGGGTGCAAGCGTGGGTTGCAACCACGGGTGCAAACCTGTGGGTGCAACCCGCGGGAACAAACCCACGGGTGCAAACCCGCAGATGCAACCGCGGGTTACACTCCGTAGATTCAACTTCGCGAAAGCAACGATGGGTTACGTTCAATGAACACAACTCTCATGTCTCTTCGAGCATGCCTATGGTGAGCACGCAACATACACCAAGGGTTTTATCTCTGTACCAGAGGCGCGCGGGGCCCACACAACTACTCAGGCCAGTGTGCACTCCAGAAGAATTCGCAGAAGGGTTGGAGAACAATCTGATGCTGGAAAAGAGCTCAGCTCTTAAATATTGCAAACTCTCCAGTATTATGAACTGAATTTGCGATGCAAGAGGCGTCAAGATATAAATAGAGATGAGAAGGTACCTCAAGATTTGAGAGAGTACCTCAATTGGAAGAAAAACTCCTCACAAAATAGTTCTCACTGCCAATGCGAACAGCTGATCTCAACTGTTCTATCAAACTGCAAATGCAACTCGAAACGGTCCGTTTTGAGTGGATCACCGAACCCAAAAGAATACGGACAGTGAAAAATGTGTGCTCTGGAATTGATTTGCCTGCCGCCTCATCACATATGGTTAATAAAGGCAAAAAGGTGACGGAAACAACCCTTCAGATAATGAAATTACTCCAGGGTTAAAAGGAGTTTCTATCGAAGCAGAGAGCGTGCGTTTAGAAGAAGTCTCTGGAAGGCTTGAGAGATAAGAAAAACATCTCGAACAGCAAGAGGAGACCATAGAAGAAATGAAACAACTTTTAATTGAGTTTTAACTCAAACTAGAAAGAGCCAATCCTCGTCGTCCATTTCTGATCGGCAGGAAGGAAAACGACCTGTCCAAATAAATGAAGACAGTGAGGAGGAGAATGAAGAAATTCCTCCTCATTCAAGAAAGGAAGAGAAAGTGAAGGTTATCATCAACTCTCACGTAGAAAAAATAGAGAAGATGGAGAACCAACTACAAGCTCTTCTTCATCGCAAAAAACTACTAGAGGTGGGAGTAGTCTGTCCCTATCCCATAGAATGGGAGACCGTACCTTATCCTACAAAATACAAACCGTTGAACCTTCAGTCGTTCGACGGTAGAGGTTCGCCGCAACAGCACATCTTCTACTTCCTGTCGCAGATAGGACACCTCATGGGGAATGATCCGACTCTGACTAAGATATTTGCGAGCACTTTACGGGAGCCCGCATTTACCTGGTTCATGCAGCTACCCCAGGGAACAATTAAATCATGGGCTGATGTAGAATGTGAGTTTTTAGCCCGATTCTTTGAAGATGATACTGAAATCTCTATACTATCTTTGCTAGTAGCAAAGCAAGAGGAATGCGAGACGGTCAAAGCTTATATCGAGCGATTCCGAGAACTTTCTGTTCGATGCCCACATGGCATGACGCAGGACACTCTGGTGGAAACTGATGAGTATCATATATTGTATTTTTCCTCCAATACTTTATCTATTTTTGTATATAAATAAATGCTACTCGGGTATTTTTAGTGTCTTTTGCAGGTAATCCGATTTATACAAGGAGATGGCATGAAATCAGAGTTGGACTAGGAAATCAAAGGCCGAAAAGTTTCTAAAGTGGGCTAGACTACAAGATCAAATTACTGCAGGAAGTAAAAGTCAAATACAGTCAAGCAAATAATGAGTACAAGACAAGATACTTCTGTAGAAGAATCTTCAGGCCAATTGGACTTTGTTTAGCCGCCAATTGGCGGTTTCTACTGCCAAATAGCGGCTAAACAGTGGCCGTTCCAGAGAGATTTTCTTCGAGGGCTTAAATGTAAATTTGTAGTTTTTATGGTTCTTCTAGAAATAGGGTTTCGTTTCCGAGGCCTATATATTGGCCGATCCTTGTATTTTGAGGGGATTCTGGAATTTTTGTACTCGTTTTCTGATTAATAAAGTTAGGATTTTTGCTGAAGGTTGACGGCCACAACACCGTGTTCCAGAGGTAAACTATTGTTCTTGAGATTTTTACTTGCTTTCTAGATAGAGTTTATCGCTTTCTAGTTTAGGTTTTACTGCTTTCTAGATTAGGGTTTATCATTTCATGAATAAAAATTTGATCTTCCTTCGTAAAAATATGAGTAGCTAATTAGATTAGCTCTAGGATGTAGATGAAGCTAAGATCCACCATGTAATTATTTTCTAATATTTTTCTTTTTAAATAAAATTAATAAAGACATGATTTTTCAATAAAAAGATTAAAGTACAAGGACTCGAAAATTAGGACTTTGATAGATTATACTTGAATTAGGTTTCTTGATAATCTATGCTTAGTTAGAGTTTGGATTGCTGGTTTTATCTTTTTCTTTGAATTATCTAAAAGATTTAGTTTGTTTTTATAAGAAGTAGCATTTTTGATGAGTTATACTTACACAACACTTGATAACTCATACTTAGGGCATTTTAAGTAAAAATTAAACTAAAAAGATCGAATTTTTATGATAGAAGAAAATAATAGAAGTAAGAACATGGTTGGAAATTAGTGGATTCTAAATTCTAGGCTATTTAGATTAATCCGATTTCAACCTAGAACCTTTGGTTAGTCCGTTAGACTGAGGAGAAAGTAAGAATCGCAAAAGCACCTTAGATCCCTGTGGGACGACCTGTACAGCGCTACACCGATACTGTGCGCTTGCAGTAAATATATCACATCAAGTTTTTGGCGCCGTTGCCGGGGATCGACGGTGTTTTTCTTGCTTTTTCTAGCGTTTTACGGGTTAACAGTGTGTGTGAGTGTGCAGGAAATAGAAATTGCAGATACAGGAAAATTTAAAGGATTGGAAGGGCCTCTGGACCAAGTGGAAGAAAGCATAAAGTCAAATTCGCTAGTTTAGCCGCTATTCAGTGGCTAGAACCGCTATTTAGCGGACCAAAAGGTATGATTTGAACCCAAATTTTCTCTGTTTCTGTAGTTTTGTTTCCTGGTTCTGTATAAAAATTAAAAAAAAATAAAAAATTAGGAACAGTAGAAATCACATTTTTATTTGATCATATCTATTCCACCATTTTATCCCTCCACCACACCCCACTTCTTGCATTAGTTTAGGAAGTTCACGCATACACTCACGGTCGTTGGTTCATGCCACATTGGACCCGTGATCAATTTGGTCGACTTGTAAGATCAGATTTGTTCATGGGAGATAAGATGGACCAGCCGATCCCGATCCTTCAGGATCGAGGTTACCCGTTGCGTACATCATTACCATCATGCATCAAACTTCCACACGTAGCGGGTAATCACTATGAATTGAAACCGCAGTACATTAGTATGCTTCCTAAATTCACTAGTTCTGATTCAGAAGATGCATACCTCTTTATCAGTAAATTTCAAGAAGTATGCGTAATGATTAAACTGCAAAATTTATCGGAGGACGCAATTAAGCTCCGCTTCATCCCTTTTGCACTTAAGGATAATGCCAAGAAGTGGTTGTACAGTATGCCTACTGATTCAATCACTACTTGGGATGAATTCGTTACAGTGTTTCTCAAGAAGTATTATCCTACGCACAAGACGGCAAGAATCAGAAATCAAATTAATCAATTCCGTCAAGTGCCAGGAGAACCCTTCTGGAAATACTTAGAACGGTTTAAGGATTTATTAGCTCAGTGCTTAAAAAAGTGGCGGTTGTGTCAAATCATATACGAAGGACTTGATTACACATCTAAAACTCTTTTGGAATCCATGTGTCAAGGGGAGTTTATGAGGAAAAATGAGGATGAAGCATGGGACTTTTTTTGAGGACCTATCGTGGAAGACCATGCAGTGGGAGGGCATCAACTTCTTCACATAAGGGTGGGATTCATAGCGTCGACAGCTCTATAGCTGCTGAAGCATTGATCGCAGCCCTTATGAGAAGAATTGAGGCACTGGAGACTCCTAGTGCTCCACCAGTGGGTCAAGAGAATCAACTCCAAAGTCCCACATACTTTAATTGCAGAACTCCCAATCACGTTATGGAGGAGTGTACATTGTTAGTAAATCCTATGGGTCCCACACTTGAGCAGGCTAACGCCATGTATCAAAGACCCGTTAATAATCCATACGCTCCGACATACAATCCTGGTTGGAGGAGCCATCCAAATCTCTCATGGGGTAAGGGCAATATCAGGGAGCCCCGAACTCCAACATGCAGCCTCCAGCTACTAGTCAGTTCCCAAGACCAAATATGGGTGCTTATCAACACCCAAATGCTTCAAATCATGGGAACAACCAGAATAGACCACCTGCACAAAACCATTCATATCCAAAACAGGGGTCTAATAATGATCAAGAAAAGGACTTCAATTACTTGAGAAGAATGTTGAAAATCTTCTCAAGTCTCAGTCCAACCTTGACACATACATGCAGAATCTTATGAAAGTGTCAACTGATTTTATTCAAAGAACAGATCAGCACCTGCTCGTGAACTCTCAATCTATTAAGAATGTAGAGCAGCAGGTTGGATAACTAGCAAATCAAATGAGTGAACGTGGCAAGAGCACTTTTCCAAGTCAACCCATAACAAATTCTAATGCCAGTTCCTCAAATTTTAATCAGTCGCATGTCAACCAAATTAATGCCATTCACACACTTCGATCTGGCAAACTGGTTGACAATCACGTCGCCATGCCACCTGATTCCACTCCTATTGCACGGCAAGCTTCACTCCCTGATACCACGATTCCATCATTACCTCATGATTCATCATCATTATCATCCCACGATCTACCGACTGGCACGACAAAAGAATCTGATCCTTCTAATTCTGATCCTCCTATTGACCATACTTATAAGCCAAAGGCTCCCTATCCAAATCGATTGAAGAAAAATTCTCCTCAGGTGGAGCACATTCTTGAGTTATTCAAGCAAGTTAAGGTCAATGTTCCTCTTCTTGATGCAATCCAACAAGTACCTGCTTATGCAAAATTCTTAAAGGATTTATGCACAAAGAAGAGAACAACCAATATTCCAAAGAAAGTCTTCCTAACTGCTAACATATCTAGCATCCTCTCTCAGTCAGCACCCGTATAGTATAAAGACCCTTGAAGTCCTACTGTCTCCTGCACTATAGGGACTACAGTGATTGAAAGGGCTTTACTAGATTTAGGAGCAAGTGTCAACTTGCTTCCTTATTCAGTGTACCAGTAGTTAGGGCTGGGAGAGTTGAGACCTACAAGGATTATGTTACAGCTAGCTGGTAGATCTGTGAAGACACCTATGGGAGAGATTGAGGATGTCTTGATTAAGATTGGGGAGTTTATCTTCCCAGTTGATTTCATAGTCCTCGAGACTCAACCTGTGGTGAATCCACACCATTGTATCCCAGTTATTTTGGGACGTCCATTCTTGGCTACTTCTAATGCTGTTATTAATTGCCGGAGTGGATCGATGAGACTTTCCTTTGGAAATATGAAACTTGACTTGAATATATTCAATCTGGGGCGCCAACCAAGTGATCCACATGACGAGCCCCTAGAAGTGAATATGATCCAAGGGTTGTCCAGTGAACACCAAGAGGAGAAATTCTTTGATGAGCTGAATGGTTTAGTTGATGAGAGTGTATTCTTGGAGACGCTCGATGAATCATCTAATTATGTGTCTTCCACTTAATGGAAACTTCCACTGGAGCCATTGATGACTGAACCACGAGTTCAGTTACGACCATCTATTGAGGGTCCACCTGAGCTTGAGATGAAGACCCTTCCAAGTCATCTCAAGTACGCTTTCTTGGGTGAACACGACACACTACCAGTCATTATCTCTGCAGAATTGACTAACGCTCAAGAGGAAAAACTCATATCAGTGTTGAAAGCACATAGGGAAGCCATAGGCTGGAGTATGGCCGATATTAAGGGGATAAGTCCTTCTATAGTGCAGCATATTACTAGACAATGCACGACTTACAAGAGATCCTCAGCGTAGGTTGAATCCGGTAATGAAAGAAGCTGTGAGGAAGGATATTCTTAAGTGTCTTGACAATGGGATTATCTATCCTATCTATGATAGCGCATGGGTAAGCCCAGTTCAAGTAGTGCCTAAGAAATCCGAAATCACTGTAGTCAAGAACGATGCAAATGAACTTATCCTGATGCGTTTGCAGACGGGATGGCGAGTCTGCATTGATTATAGGAAGCTTAATGCTGCAACTAGGAAGGACCATTTTCCCTTACCATTTATTGATCAGATGTTGGAACGGTTGGCCGGACATGAGTTCTACTGTTTTTTTAGATGGATACTCTGGCTACAACCAAATTCCCATCGCTCTGGAGGATCAAGAAAAGACCACGTTCACATGTCCATTCGGCACCTTTGCATACAGACGCATGCCTTTTGGGTTATGCAACGCACCTGCCACGTTCCCAAGATGCATGGTAAGTATTTTCTCTGACATGGTTGAACGATTTCTTGAAATTTTCATGGATGATTTCTCTATCTTCGGAGATTCATTCCAAGAGTGTCTGCATCATCTAGAGTTAGTTCTCACGCGTTGTAATGAGAAGCATTTGACACTCAATTGGGAAAAATGCCATTTTATGGTCAAAAATGGTATAGTGCTAGGGCATGTCATCTCGAAGAATGGTATCGAGGTTGACAAAGCCAAGGTAGACCTCATCAATAATCTGCCACCTCCGCGATCAGTGAAAAATATACGATCCTTCCTTGGTCATGCTGGTTTTTATAGAAGATTTATCAAAGACTTTAGCAAAATTGCTAGGCCTTTGACACATCTACTAGCCAAGGAAGTACCATTCAATTTCATACCTGATTGTCTAAGAGCATTTGAGCAGCTCAAGAAGGCGCTGACCACCACTCCTATTATTCATGCGCCAGACTGGAGCTTACCCTTCGAGCTCATGTGTGATGCATCCGATTACGCTATCGGTGCCGTCCTTGGTCAACGTATTAATAAGCAGCCACATGTGATTTACTATGCAAGTAAGACACTCAATGACGCCCAGTTGAATTACTCTACCACAGAGAAAGAGCTTCTGGCATCATCTTTGCACTTGAGAAGTTTCGTTCCTACTTGATTGGATCACGAATTATAGTATACACTGATCATGCTGCTTTAAAATACTTGTTAACCAAGAAAGATGCAAAAGCAAGGCTTATTCGATGGATTCTCTTGCTACAAGAGTTTGATCTTGAGATATTAGACAAGAAAGGTGCTGACAATTCAGTAGTTGATCACTTGTCTCGTCTGCCCAACGCTCCAACTAATTCGTGCCCTATAAACGAATCATTTCCTGACGAACAACTGTTTGCATTGATACACGAACCATGGTTTGCTGACATTGTGAACTATCTTGTGACTAAGGAGATTCCATCGCATTGGTCCAAGCAAGATCGATATAGATTCTTGTCCCAAGTAAAATTCTTTTACTGGGATGAACCATATCTGTTCAAATGTTGTCCAGACAAGATCATACGTCGATGTATACCTAACGATGAGATACAAAGTGTCCTCTCTTTTTGTCATGATTTAGCTTGTGGAGGACACTTTGGTCCCAGGAAAACGGCTGAAAAGGTATTGCAGAGTGGTTTCTATTGGCCAACTCTTTTCAAAGACGTCGTGGAATATTGCAAAGCATGCACACGATGCCAATTCATAGGCAAAATTTCACGGCGCAATATGATGCCTCTGCAACCCATCCTTGAGGTCAAAATCTTTGATGTATGGGTTATAGATTTTATGGGACCATTACCCAACTCGTTTGGAAACCAATACTTATTAGTCGCTGTGGATTATGTTTCCAAATGGGTAGAGGCAATAGCTGTAAAATCGAATGACAACAAAGTCGTTGTCAAGTTCTTGAAAGAGAATATCTTTTCTCGATTTGGCATTCCTCGAGCTATTATTAGTAATAACGGTACCCATTTTACCAACCGGAAATATTCTATTACCCACAAATTAGCTACACCGTATCATCCGCAAACTAGTGGGCAAGTGGAAGTTTCCAAACTAGTGGGCAAGTGGAAGTTTCCAATCGCCAAATCAAACTGATTTTGGAGAAGACAGTAAATCACAATAGAAAAGATTGGTCTTGTAAACTAGCGGATGCATTATGGGCCTACCGTACCGCTTATAAGACTAATCTAGGCATGTCTACATATCGTTTGATATTTGGAAAAGCGTGTCATTTACCGGTGGAGCTTGAGCATAAGGCTTTATGGGCAATCAAATTTCTAAATTTTGAGCTCGAAAAAGCTGGCGAGCAGCGGAAACTACAACTGAATGAGCTTGATGAGATTAGACGGGATGCATATGATAGTGCTACAATTTATAAAGAGAAAACTAAAGTGTTTCATGACAAAGCGATCATTCGCAAGTCGTTTACATCTGGATAAAAAGTTCTCTTATATAATTCGAGGCTACATTTATTTTCAGAAAAATTGAGGTCAAGATGGAGTGGACCGTACATAGTACGGACGGTGCACCATCACGGTGCAATTGATCTCGAGGATCCTAAAAATGGTAATTTATTCAAAGTAAACGGTCACCGATTAAAACCATTTTTAGAACCTCAAGTGAGCAATAATGTAGAGGTCGTGACACTTCACGATCCAATCTATGCATAAAGGCATGTAGTCATGTGTATAATAGCATGTATATTATGTTACTAACGTGATGCAGGGTTTTAAAGCAAAATTAAGGAAAGATGAGGAGCTGACTGTAATTTTCCATCCCTATATAAACCCAAGCAGCCCTCATCTTCCCCAAATCCGTTCTTCCAAAACCCTAGCTGCCCCTCTCTCTTCCCCACTTCCTCCTTTGGCTTTTGCTTCTCTCTTTGCAGGACAGTGTTGGATCTTCAATTTTTTCTCCGACCAGTGGTGCTTCAAAGATCCATCTCACCAGAATAGATACTCTTCCCGAAGCTCTCGGCCAACCGTGAAGACCGAGCCGCCAAATAGCGGCTTTCACCGCCATTCAGCGGCTATTTCTGGGAATTTCCCCCTGAAACTTCAGGGGAGGTACTGTTCTTCTCTTCTCTATTTACTGGTTTGATCAGATTTCAAATTTTTAATTACAGTATGATATAATGGGTAGATTTGCTTGTGAGAAGTTTTTCTGCGACATTTTTGTGGCATTTAGTGTTTATTTCGCTGCTGCGATCGAAACTCTGGGTTGGAATTACCTCATATATTCACCTAATGCATTCTACATCCCAGAGTTGGTGGAGGAATTTTATGCAAGTTTTGCGAAATCCGACATTTCGGACGATCGCAAAACCATAAACTCCATTGGCACGGCCAATTATATGAAATGCACGCAGCGGCCATCTCGGCTTCTACGGGTATCCTCCTTCAAAATAATACCGTGAATCATATTCCCGGTAGGATTGAGGATTATCTTATACAGATGGGCCCAAACTGCAAAATAACACGTGATAAAGGGATCAGCAACAAGACACTCTATCGCAATATTCACGCAACTTGCCGCTGGGTCAACACTAATATTATGGGCATTACACATATGTCATCTTTTTACACGCCCACACTTTATTTATTGATTGTATTATGCGTCAAGATACTTACTTCTGTATGTGCACACAGCTACTCGACACTATTATGGATGCTAAGATGCGGTCGAGGACTAGTTTGCCTCTACCGTGTTTAATTACACAGTTGTGTCGCAAGTTTATATCTAGTGCCGAATTTGATGCATACGCACCCTCACGCGTGTTTATTGCTACCGAACATATTTCAGTGACATGCTGCTGTTTCAGAAGATTGGAACAGACATGCTGATAACGAGAATATATATGCCACTGACTTGACACAAGAGGAGGAAGATGATGCCTTCTTTGACCAAGACTTGCCAGCTGATCCCACTGAGCAAATCAATGTTGTCTGGCAATGTCTTGGAAAAATTTGGCACCGGTTGAAACAAATTGATAGGGGTGAGTCTTCTACAGCACGAGCACGTCCTGCACCCGGTGAGTCTAGTAGAAGGCAAAGAGGACGACACCAATGATTTGTGTATGAGGGCATACACAAGTTTAGGTGTGGGGGTGTGTACTGGGAGATTTTTATTTTTTTTAGGATTTTTAGGATTTTATTTTTATTTTTATTTTTAGATTTTTGGGTTTCTTTATTTTACACTTTGGGTAGTTTTTAGGGTGACCAACAAATAAAAAATGATGAAAAAAAATATTTGTTTTCATTAATAGATCAAACTAATTACAGATAAAGGAACAAATTTAGATTTGAAATTGGATATGAGAGTGGATTGGACGATACACTTTGAATTTTATGAAAAAATATTAAAATCCGAAAAATAAATATCACTAACAGTAGTTTTGAGGCAAGTATACATCTATTTTTCACTTCACAATAGTTTATTAGGTTAAGGATAAAGATGATAACGAATGAGTAAGTCTTCTCTCTCTAAACAAAAAAAAAGTGAGAATAAAATAATGGGGTGCGCCTGGTATTAAGGCAATAGCCTCAAGAGTGAAAAAAAGAGTATGATCCAAGTAATCGGGTATTTTGCGCCTAAGTAAGCGTAAATATTCGCATGAAAAGTGAAATATTCTAAAAAAAAAAGAAGAAGAAAAAAAGAAAAGAGTATGAACTGAGTAATCGGGTATGTTGCGCCTAAGCAAGTGTGAATATTCGCATGAAAGATGAAATATTCTTAAAAAGAAAAAAAAAGAAAAATATTGTTATGAGAGAGGAGATGAATCATGAGTTAGAGTTGGAGTCCAAAACCATAGTAGACTATCACACATGCACGTAGATGTATAGCAGCCAATAGATTATCTGTTAGTAGGTATTGAAAGATAAGATTTAAATTTTTGATTAAAATGATAAGTGTATCTGATATGACGCTCGATTTAAAAATTAATAATCTAAATACGTTCTTGAGTTTGTATATTAGTGAGACTAATTGATGAAAATATTTAGAAAAAAAAAAGATTTTTCTTTCTTTTGTATAAAATTTTTATTTTTCTTGATTTTCGGTTATCCTTATTTTTCTTTTCTTTATTCCTTAATCTATCTTTTTCATGAATTTTGTGAGCATATTCACTGCAAACCCTCACAAGACACAACTCGTCCACTAGGGTAACCTAGGGGTTTAAAGTCTTGTTGCACGTGCTAAGTACAATCGCGATTCCTGCGAAAGTGAGTTAGGATTTTTGTTTTTTCTTTTTAGGTTTAGCTTTTGTTCGAGGACTAGCAAAAGATAGGTGTGGGGGTGTGATGAGTATCATATATTGTATTTTTCCTCTCATACTTTATCTATTTTTGTATATAAATAAATGTTACTCCGGTATTTTTAGTGTCTTTTGCAGCTAATCCGATTTATACGAGGAGATGGCATAAAATCAGAGTTGGACTAGGAAATCAAAGGCCGAAAAGTTTCTAAAGTGGGCGAGACTACAAGATCAAATTACTGCAGGAAGTAAAAGTCAAATACAGTCAAGCAAATAATGAGTACAAGACAAGATACTTCTGTAGAAGAAACTTCAGGCCAATTGGACTTTGTTTAGCCGCCAATTGGGGGTTTCTACCGCCAAATAGTGGCTAAACAGTAGCCGTTCCAGAGAGATTTTCTTCGAGGGCTTAAATGTAAATTTGTAGTTTTTATGGTTCTTCTAGAAATAGGGTTTGGTTTCCAAGGCCTATATACTGGCCGATCCTTGTATTTTGAGGGGATTCTGGAATTTTTGTACTCGTTTTCTGATTAATAAAGTTAGGGTTTTTGCTGAAGGCTGACGGCCACAACACCGTGTTCCAGAGGTAAACTATTGTTCTTGAGATTTTTACTTGCTTTCTAGATAGAGTTTATCGCTTTCTAGTTTAGATTTTACTGCTTTCTAGATTAGGATTTATCATTTCATGAATAAAATTTTGATCTTCCTCAGTAAAAATATGAGTAGCTAATTCGATTAGCTCTAGGAGGTAGATGAAGCTAAGATCCACCATTTAATTATTTTCTAATATTTTTCTTCTTAAATAAAATTAATAAAGACATGATTTTTCAATAAAAAGATTAAAATACAAGGACTCGAAGATTAGGACTTTGATAGATTATACTTGAATTAGGTTTCTTGATAATCTATGCTTAGTTAGGGTTTGGGGTTGCTGGTTTTATCTTTTTCTTTGAATTATCTAAAAGATTTAGTTTGTTTTTATAAGAAGTAGCATTTTTGATGAGTTATACTTGCACAATACTTGATAGCTCATGCTTAGGATACTTTAAGTAAAAATTAAACTAAAAAGATCGAATTTTTATGATAGAAAAAAATAATAGAAGTAAGAACATGGTTGGAAATTAGTGGATTCTAAATTCTAGGCTATTTAGATTAATCCGACTTCAACCTAGAACCTTTGGTTAGTCCGTTAGACTGAGGAGAAAGTAAGAATCACAAAAGCATTTTAGATCCCTGTGGGACGACCTGTACAGCGCTACACCGATACTGTACGCTTGTAGTAAATATATCACATCAGAAACTTGCAGGCACAATTTGTTAACCGACGTTCTAGATAAGATGGACTTGGTTGAAGCCAAATCATGGAAAGATCTTTTTAAGCAGGGTGAACAGGCTGAAGATATACTTCGACGGCTCAAAAAGCAGTAGTCTGCAACCGGAGGCAGTACAAATGAATCTCCATTCCATTTTTCCCATTCCAAAGGGAAAGATATAATGGAAATGGCGGTAGAAAGCACACCGAAGCAGAAGCATGGACAACTATAAGCAACATAGCAAAGTCACCCAGGCTTCAAAAGCAGTATTCGTTTAAGGATGAGCATACTGCTACTATGTTCAATCTACTCAGTAAGCGCAAGATGCTCAAATTGCCAGAGAGTAAGAAGCCTGAAGAGGTTGGGAAGACTAACGATCCAAATTACTGTCTATACCACTAGATTGTAGGTCAACCTACAAAAAATTATTTTATTCTAAAAGACAAAATTCAGGTGTTGATCGACGCCGAAGCAGTTCAGCTTAAAGCTAAACAAAAAAGGAATTAGAGCTAACTCGGACATATTTAAAGTGGGTGGTCTAAAGGTACCACTTGGACTCACAACAATTCTAAAGACGAGCTCAGGGCGGTTAATTTAAACCCCCATAACCTGCAAAATAAAAAAGAGGGTTAACCCCTTTTGGTCACAAAGAAGCAATGGGTTGTGAGGGTGCAAATAAAAAATTAAAAAAAAATAAAAAAATGAATGATGAAAAATATATATAATAAAATAAAATAAAAAAAATGAACTGCCCAACGCCATCAAGGCAAAGGGAAGAGAACCAGTTTCTCGCCAACCCCATCATGCTGGGGATAAAAAGTATGAACTACCCAACGCCGATAAGGCAACGGGAAGAGAATAAATTTCTCGCCAACCCCACCATGCTGGGGATAAAAAAAGCATGAATTACCCAATGCCGACAAGGCAACGGGAAGAGAATAAATTTCTCGCCAACCCCACCATGCTGGGGGTAAAAAGTATGAACTGTCCAATACCGACAAGGCAACGGAAAGAGAATAAATTTCTCGCCAACCCATCATGCTGGGGTAAAAGCGTGAATTGCCCAACGCCATCAAGGCAACGGGAAGAGAATAAATTTCTCGCCGACCCCACCATGCTGGGGGTAAAAAGTATGAACTACCCAACTCCGACAAGGCAACGGGAAGAGAATAAATTTTTCGCCAACCCCACCATGCTAGGGTAAAAAAAGCATGAATTACCCAACGCCGACAAGGTAACGGGAAGAGAATAAATTTCTCGCCAACCCACCATGCTGGGGGTAAAAATCATGAACTGCCCAATACCGTCAAGACAACAGGAAGAGAACCAGTTTCTTGCCAACCCCTTCTGCTGGGGGTAAAAGTATGAATTGCCCAATGCCGCTAAGGTAAAGGGAAGAGGAAAAGTTTGGCATTTAAGCCCAAACGAAACTCTCGACAACTCACCATACTGAGGGGAATAGCATGGCTAGCCCGACTCAAACGGTAGTTGGTAAAGGCAAATCAAATCCATTAATAGCTGGGGGTTTGCTAAAAATCCCATAACAAATCTGTCACAACAGTATCCTTATTCGAATATAAGGATATATCGCTGCCCTAAGCTGCTAAGGCAAAGGGAAGAGGAAAAGTTTGGCATTTAAGCCCAAACAAAATTCTCGACAACTCACCATGCTGAGGGAAAGAGCATGGCTAGCCCAACTCAAATAGTAGTTGGTAAAGACTAATCAAATCCGTTGATAGTTGAGGGTTTGCTAAAAATCCTAATCAGATAAATCTCTTGTCACGTTAAGATTTCACCTCTGACAACAAAACTTTTCTCGTTATTTTTCTCCAGCAGAGCAAGTGACACTCCAAAATATTTGTCAAGTTAAAATCATACCTCTGATATCATAATTCAAAATCAAATGAGATAAAATCCGATTAAATCTCCTGTCATGTTAAGATTTCACCTCTAACAGAAATGAAAACTCACACTTCATCAAGTCCAAAATTACAGCTTCTGATGAACTTGTTTTTGATATCGTTAAGTTAAAAATTACCTCTGACGAAAATCATCTCCCTATCATATTAACAGTTACCTCTGATAGTCCGATTCCAAGGCTAAATATGTTAACCATCACATCTGTTTAGTCAGCTTTTTTCTATCACGACCAGATCTTCTAATAGGTTGAGCTCCGAGACACGTTTAATGTCACATCTGTCTTTTCCTGATCCGTCATACTAGATGTCACTGAACGGTTAGGATTCTAATGAGCACGTTAACATGATACCTCTACTTGATCTAAAATAAGCATGTTAACATCATACCTCTACTTGTCACCAAATGAGTACGTTAACATCATACCTCTACTTGTTATCTAATGAGCACGTTAAAATCATACCTCTGTTTGTTATTGAATAAGCATGTTAACGTCATATCTCCGCTCATATTCCGCGAAATATATTAACAATTATTTGTCTACCAAATCCTTTACGCATCTGATAGCCAAAATTAAAGAATCCAAAGTGTTTCGAAACTCTGTATGGCTCAATACAGAACTTCGAAAACTT
This sequence comes from Dracaena cambodiana, assembly GCA_036321105.1. NCBI lineage: Eukaryota > Viridiplantae > Streptophyta > Magnoliopsida > Asparagales > Asparagaceae > Dracaena > Dracaena cambodiana. The sequence goes on from JAYEPQ010000002.1 coordinate 20,865,527, forward strand.
TGGAGGGGGTTATGTAGACACTAAAAAAAATATAATTAAAAAAAAATTAACTGTGGATACCCAGGGGAGGCTCCCGCGGGTGCAACCACGAGAGAACCCCTCGGGTGCACCCGCGGGAGGCTCCCACAGGTGCAACTCCCACGGGTGCAACCCGCGGGAGAACCCCCGCGGTTGCACCCGCGGGAGTTCTCCCGCGGGTGGAGAACTCCCGCGGGTGCACCCTGTTGGCAGTGAAAATTTCTGAATAAAAAGAAGTTTTCCACAACAGAACGCGGAGCTAATCCATAGCTCCTCGTCTGGCTATTTTTAGCCTCGCGTTGAGTAAACGCGGAGATGTTCAATAACTTCACATTAGCTCCGCGCACTGGTTATTTAGCGCCGCATTTTGATACGATTAAAGCTCCGCGTGAGCAGATAACCAGAATCTCAAACTGATTGAGATTATGATTTGGGCTTATCCAAATACCAAATCAAGTCCAATCAGAATTCTAAATCAAGAGATTTAAATCAATATTAAATATTTGATTGGAATCCTTGATGAGAGCAAATTCTATTCAGATAGAAACTCTCTCAAATCTTCCTAGGGCTATAAATACCTTCTTGGTGAAACCCTAGGGGATCTTTTGGAAGTTTTGGTGAAGTTCGAGTTACGCGTGAGAGCCTTGAACAAATCAAAACCAGAGATCAGAAGTCTTCTTGGTGATCCTTTAGCAATTCAAGTATGCGAGAGAGCCTTGAAGCCTTTTTGTGATCATCTTCCTCTTAGAGAATTCAAGTTACGCATAGAGCCTTGGATTCGTGAAGAGCAAAGACCAAGAAGATCGTCTACATATCGGCCATATCTTCAAAAGAGAAGAGATCGACGTACCGATCGTCCAAAGGAACTACTATAGATCCCATCACCACTGATCCCACGTTTACATTGTAAAAGAGAGAGATTGAACTATAAGATCCTCTCGTTTGTTCTCTTTTTATATCTTGTTCACTTCTATTGTAATCTAAGCTATATTCGATGGAGGGAAGCAAAGAAACTTTTGCGGCGAACAAACTGGCGACCACAGTGGGAGCCATCTCTTTCACTGATGAAGAGATTGTGGCGCAATCGGACGTTGATATGATCGGATCTAAAGTAGACACGCTGGTCGTTGAAATCGACCAGCAGAAGTACGAGGAGTTCCTCTCCTCTGGATCAGGTGACTTGGATGAGACACGGCACTATCGTCGCATGTACTCCAATGCCCGAGCGACGGGTAGAAAGGTATCCACCGAGAGACGGGGATCCTTGGAGACTGCGGCTATAGAGCCGGAGTTCACACAAGAAATCCTAGCCGAGGATGAGCTTCCGACTATCGAAGAAGACCTGGGGACTGGATTGACCAGGACCTAACTCCGAAATAGGAACCGGAGAGCGAGGCGTAGAGCCCTCAAAGCCCGCCTTGGACGCGGAGCTAATACCAGAGGACGCGAGGCTATGGTCCCTCGCAAACTGGCTCGCGCTACCCGCGAGAGGTCTCTACCGCGTTAAACGTGAAGTTACAACTTGCCTTAAAAGTAAGGAAAAGTCAGCGCGTGATATTCCGCTCGAGGCTACCGCTGAGCTTAGCGAGAGACGCGAAGCCAGTGAAATTTGCGCTCGTCGCAAAATATCTGACACTTGCGAGAGACGCGAGTATAAAAATTATGTAAAGCCAGCGTGTGATATTCCACGCGAGGCTACCGCTGAGCTTAGCGAGAGACGCAAAGCCAGTGAAAAGACTTATGACACTCGCGAGAGACGCGAGTATAAAAATTCTGTAAAGCCAGCGTGTGATTCTCCATGCGAGGCTGATACTGAGCCAAGCGAGAAACGCGAGGCTACTTGCGAGAAACGCAAGACTTATGACACTCGCGAGAGACGCGAAGATGATTGGCAAGTTGTTGTCAGTCGCAGAAATCGCGCAAGACGCGAAGTTATGACTTGTGATAACCACAAGAGTAAACCAGCGTATAGGAATTTTATTCCACGCGGAGCTAACATTACAGAAGAGAAGCTTCTGAAAACACGCCAAGCCAGTGTAAAACGCGAGGCTAGCATGGATAAACGCGGAGCTACTCTTCAGGCTCGCGAGGATAAACGCGGAGCTACTCTTCAGGCTCGCGAGGATAAACGCGGAGCTACTCTTCAGGCTCGCAAGGATAAACGCGGAGCTACTCTTCAGGCTCGCGAGGATAAACGCGGAGCTACTCTTCAGGCCAGCAATATAAAACGCGAGGCTACTTCTAAGCCCCGCGAGGATCAATCTAACTACAGAATCAGGGTTGATCAGTCAAAGAAGCTTCAGTGGGTTCCTAGACCTCTCAAAAGTCAGATGGACTTCATGATTCCATGGTTAAAGACGCCGATCTCAGGGAGTATCTGTCCAAGAAGAGAGCCATAGATCAACTTCAAGCTGAACCTGTTTGTCACTGTCAGCAGCTTATGACAGCGGTGTCCGCTGTAATGGACAACTGCGGCTGCAGCAAGAGCAGGGTATCTGTGTTTGATCGATTGACCGAGTCGGACAAGAACCCTACTAAGAAATCAAAGACTGCTTCCCTAAAACACTGGAGAGCTGTAACCTCCAATATGGTGGGGAAAGGGAAGAAAATTGTAGAAACGGATGATGATTCAGAATCAAGCGATGAAGAACCTCATCGTGTTACTCGACTAAAATCAGGAGTCGTACCACCTCGAAATTATAAGAGGCTTGCAAGGGGTTCTTACGATGAAGACAGTGATAATTCAGCCATAGCCTCGCCTCGTTCCTCTGCATCATCTCGACTACAGAAGTCAGCATCTTACATGGCAGATAAATCTGATGATATCAATCAGAGATTTGAAGATCAAGAAAGAATGATTCGAGAGCAGCAAAAGACGATTGAAGGCCTTAAAGTCATGCTATCGAGATTTGTTGAAGATAATGCCAAAAAGGGCAAGGAAACTCCAAATGAAGAAGAACAGGAGGGGAAAGCCTACTCGATGCACGAGGACGAGGATATATTTTCTCTTCATGATCCGCATGAAGAAAAGCTTGAAAAATAACAGAATCAACTCGAAGCTTTGATGCGTAAAAAGGAGTTGAAAGAGGCAGGGGTTTCAAGACCGTATCCTCCTGAATGGGATATGATACCATACCCACAGAAGTACAAGCCGCTCAAATTAGAGCCATATGATGGGAAGGGATCATCCAGTCAGCACATCTATTACTTCTTGTCCCAAGCAGGACATTTGATGGGTAATGACCCCATCATGACCAAAGTATTCGCAAGTACTTTGCGAGGGCCCGCCTTTACTTGGTTCATGCAGCTGCCCCCAGGTACTATTAATGCTTGGTTAGATGTAGAGAAATTATTTCTCTCACGTTTCTTCGAGGTTGATACCGAGATTACGGTTCATTCCCTCCTTGCAACTAGACAAGGAGAACAGGAAATGGTAAAAGAATTTATAGAAAGGTTCCGGGAGAAGTCCGTGCATTGCAAACACGGAATGGTCCAGGAAACTCTTGTCGAAACTTGTCGACACAATCTTAAGACCAATGTGCTCCTAAAAATGGGGGCCGTAGAGTCTAAGACATGGAGGGATTTGCTCAAACAAGGAGAGCAAGCTGAGGACTTGATTCGTCGAGTTAAAAAATCTCGTGCATCAAGAAGTGCTGGGGGTAGTAAATCATATACCCAAAATAGCAGCAATAAGAATAAAGGAAAAGCAGTGATGGCATCAGAAGCTGCTCCTCAGAGATCCAGCCCTCCACCGAAGCCGAAGCCCCAAAGTCAGCAGGGCCCAAGGCAAAATAGACCGCAGCAGGAGAGAAATTATACTTTCAAAGCGGAACAGACGCCTATCCTCTTTCACTTGCTCCAGAAGAAGGGAATGCTAAGACTTCCGGAGAATAAGAAGCCAGAAGATGCTGGTAAGACTAAAGATCCTAACTACTGTCTCTATCACCAGAATGTTGGGCACCCTACCAGGGATTGTTTTCCCGTTTAGAACAGAATCCAAGCACTAATAGAAGCTGGAGTTCTGACGCTTAAGGAAGAGCACAAGAAGGTCACTGCCAATATGGCAACCATAGTGGTTGGAACCCACGAGTTCCCCGCAGGAGTGACCCCAATCCCAAAGGGTAAGATGGTCACTAAGAACCTTGATCCTCATAATAAAGCCCAAGAAGGACTTGTCCCTGTGACGATCCAAAAGGGGGAAGTTATGTGGGTTCACCCCGATTTGCTAGAGGATGAGCAGTGGACTACTGCAGGAGGTCAAGGGAAGAAGCAGACTGTTAATGTCATTTCTGCAGATATAAAGGAAGAATACATAGCTTCGGGAGCCTTCACAGATTCTGAAGAAGAACCCGAAACTATGGCCACTCATCAAGATGGGGCAGGCCCTTTCGGTACTCGATCCGGGAAGACATATCTTAAGGACTATACTAGAGTAGATCCGAAAGACATCTATGCGGAACTTACAAAGCCCGCAAAACAGAAAGGACTTCGCTTCCAGAAGAATCCTATTAGAGAGGAAGGAGCCAGCGAGACTACCTTCAAATTTGACATAATTGCTCAGTTGGCAAATATCCCAGCACGAGTAACGCTTTACGAATTGTTGAGATTATCAAAATCAACACGTGAAGCTCTAAGAGAGGCCCTGGCAGACTCTTAGTCATTCCTAGCTCAGATTATTGAGCCGGCCAATGAAGAAGAATAGGACTCTTGCCCCCGCTGTCACCAAGTGAGGAGGCAAGTCCCACAAATCATCTTCTCTCCAGAAGACATGCAGGTGAGGAATATAAAGCATAACAGGCCTTTATATTTCACCGAATATGTCGGATCCACAAAGGTAGACCGAATTCAGATTGATCCGGGTTCTGCACTAAGTTTCGTACCCAGAAGGTTGATGCAGCTGTTAGGGATTTCCCTCCATCGTCTGACACCAACCAATTCAATGATATACGGGTTTAATGCCAATAATAGTTGTCCCCTCGGAAAAATCCGACTCCGATGTCAGATCGGGGATTTGAGGACGGAAGCTACATGCTACGTCATTGATGCAGATACCTCCTACAACATTCTATTGGGGCAGCCCTGGATCCACGCTCACATGATAGTTCCGTTGACTCTTCACCAATGCATGAAATATTGCGATGAGGAAGGAGAGGTATGGACACTAATTGCCGACAAGCAGCCATTCAAAGGGTTGGAGAATTACTTCACGGATGTTGCACTTTATAAATCAACCCATGAAGTCTCCAATGACGAGCCTAGCAAACTTCAAAAGCCCGATGACAGTGGCAATGAAGCCGACACTGAGTACGAGCTTCCTGGAGAAGATGATGGGGGTGATTATGAAATCAACCCTCACCTAGATTTTAATTTAAGTCTTGATAATATAGTGGATGTAATAGAGAGTGAATGGGTTATTAATGAAAATATAAAGTTAGCCTACGAGAATGCTGTAGCTACTGAGTCTGAACCCTCTTGTACTTCCACTGAAGTGGATGGCCTATCCGAACTTGAAGTTCTGGTGGCATATCATTTGCCACTTAGGTCATCCCTCCTCTCTCGATCAAGAATAGCTGAGGAGAAAGGTCACTACTTCGAAGTGCCTCCTCGGAGAGGATCCCGAAGGCTGATTATGTTCGGCAGGATAATTACGTCACCTCGGCGAAAACAAAGCAGTGAAAGTGATGAGCAAACATCATCCCAATTTCACCTATATGAACAAAAATCCCGCCAGATAATGGAGAAGAAGGGTTATAATTTTACCCAGAAACCTGGATTGAACTTTGGAAAAGGGCGACGGAACCTTATACCCTCGTTCAGACCGAGAGGAAAGAGCCCTGATTATTATCAGAAGACTCGCAGGAGGTTAGGCTATGTATCTACTCCTCCCTCATCACCCTCTGGACAAGAAGAGAGTTCTTCGACCAAAGAAGATATATCTTCACCCAATCATGACTCGGATATAAGTACCGGCGCTTGGTTTCAGTCCTTGACAGCCAACATGGTTTCAGCCGTCCTAGAAAGCGACGAGGAACCAATTGATGTTCAAGACGATTCCTGGGCTAAGCATATGGACACTCTCTGGGACGTCCGCTTTGAGCAGCGTGATCCGCCCACTGAAGACAAATTGATATAAGTCAACATGGGAACGGAAGAAAATCCGAAACCCATCTTCATAAGCGACACGCTGACTCCATTAGAAAAGGAGGAACTTATATCTCTTATCAAAGAGTATATAGACGTGTTCGCATGGAATTATGAAGACATGCCTGGGCTTGACCCTTAGGTTGCCACACACCGGTTAAATATAAAAGTAAATGCCAAACCTATTAAACAACAACAGAGGCATTTTCGACCGGAGTTAATGGAGGCAATAGTTGCTGAGATCAACAAACTTATAAAGTCCGGATTTATCCGTGAAGAACAGCACCCTGATTGGGTTGCCAACATAGTGCCGGTTCGTAAAAAGAACGGCAAAATACGGATATGCATCGACTTTCGGGATCTCAACGCTGCATGTCCTAAGGATGAGTTTCCACTTCCCATCACCGACGTGATGATAGATAACACTTGTGGTTATGAGAGGATGTCCTTTATGGATGGCTTCTCAGGATATAACCAGATCAAGATGCACCCAGATGATGAAAAGCATACAGCTTTCAGAACACCGCTGGGGGTATACTGCTACACGGTGATGCCATTTGGGCTGAAGAATGCTGGTGCCACTTATCAACGTGCGATGAGCACTATATTCAAAGAACATCTGTGCAAGACAGTAGAGTGCTACGTGGATGACTTGGCGGTCAAAAGTTAAAATAAAGAGGACCACCTTCAGGACTTAAGAATGGTCTTCGATCTCATGAGGAGACATCATTTAAAGATGAATCCCACTAAGTCATTTATGGGGGTGTCGAGTGGAAAATTCCTTGGGTTCGTAATAACTTCAAAAGGGATTTTCCTCGACCCTGAAAAGATAAAAGCAATTAGCGAGATGCCACCTCCCCGCAATCTTAAAGAATTGAGGGGGTTACAAGGGAAGCTTGCCTATATTCAACACTTCATTTCCAACTTATCGGGACGATGCCAGCCGTTCTCTCGACTTATAAAGAAGGGGGTTTCTTTTGTATGGGATGAGGCGTGTCAACAGGCATTTGATGACCTTAAAGAATACCTCACCAAACCTCCCGTTCTTATGGCGCCGGTCCCTGGGCAGCCCTTCCTTATATATGTGAGGGCCATCGATAATGCCTTAGGAGCATTACTTGCTCAATATAATGAGCACAGCCATTAACATGCCCTCTATTATCTAAGCAGGACAATGATCGGAGCCGAACAGCGGTATACCCCGATTGAAAAGGAGTGTTTAGCCCTAGTATTCGCTATTCAAAAAATGCGACACTATCTTTCTGGGCAAACAATTCATATCATATCACGGGTTAATCCCCTGAAAATTCTGATGACAAAACCGGGATCCTTAAATGGCCGGTTGGCAATATGATATGCATTTCGTCCCTCAAAAAGCCACAAAGGGACAGGCGATCGCCGATTTTCTTGCAGACCATCCAATCGGGTCTAATTCCAAACAGACGTCAGAAGTCAACACAGTTAGCAAGGAACAACCATGGCAAATGTTCTTTGATAGTGCTGCTAGACAATCTGCTGCTAGAGTGGGGGTTGTGTTAATCTCCCCACATAAACATATATTGCCTAACGGTTACTCATTGACAGAACCGTGCACGAATAATGTGGCGGAATATAACGCACTCATTATCGGCCTGAAGATGGCTCTACAACTGAGGGTGAACTGTCTAGAGGCATATGGAGACTCTAAACTCATCGTCAATCAGATGACGGGCGAGTATGAAGTCAGACATGAAGCCCTCATCCCCTATTATCAGCTAGCCATTGAACTAGCTGGATACTTTGAGCAATTTTACATCTCTCATATATCTCGGACTGAGAATGTATATGCAGATGCCCTTGCCGCATTAGCTGCAACATTGGCGATCCCGCTAGGCGAAGCAAAAAACGTCACTATTGGAAGCAGAGAGCTCCTTCATCCAGATACTCTTCTTCAAAATAAAGAAGTATGCCAGATAGGCTTGGCCCTGGAACCCCGTGATTGGCGATTTCCGTTTGTGGATTATGCTTTACATGGGATATTACCAGAAGATCCTAAGGAAGCCACCTCTATAAAGAGGAAGGCCCAAAGATTTTATTATGACCATAAGCTTCAGACTTTATATAGAAAGTCAAGAGATGGTCTGCTACTATGCTGCATATCAAAAGCGGAAGCAGAAGAAGTGCTGAGAGAAACACACGATAGAGTATGTGGAGCTCATCAGTCCGGTCCTAAACTTGGAGACCGTATAAGAAGGTTAGGCTACTACTGGCCGAACATGATCACGGAAGTAATGGCATACGCTAAATGATGGCATGCATGCCAAATACATGCCAATTTTATTCATCAACCCAAAGAATACTTGCACAATACTGTTGCAAGTTGGCCATTTGAAGCATGGGGGATGGATATTGTGGGGCCTATAACTCCTCCGTCATCCAGAGGACATCGGTTTATTCTTGCAATAACCGATTATTTTTCAAAATGGGCCGAAGCCGTGCCCATGAAAGAGGTGAAAACGACAGATGTAATCAAGTTTGTCAAGCATCATGTCATTTACCGCTTCAGCGTCCCCCGACAGATTATTCATGATAATGGTCCGCAATTCATCAGTCAGGAATTCTCCAGATTCTGCAATAAGTTCAGAATCAAAGATATTGCTTCAACGCCATATAACCCCGCAGCTAATGGGTTGGCCGAAGCCTTCAACAAGACGATTATTAAACTCCTTCGGAAGTTCGTCTCTTCTAATAAACGAGATTGGGATGAAAAGCTAGGAGAATTAATGTTGGCTTATCGCACCACTGTTCGCACCCCTACAAAATCTACTCCATTCTCTTTGGTCTATGGAAGCGAGGCCATCTTACCTCTCAAAGTCCAGATTCCTTCATTAAGAGTGGCTTTAGCCACAAAGATGACGACAGAAGAACGCCATCATCAAAGATTGAAAGAATTAGAGGCGCTGAATGAAAAGCGTCTCAGGGCTCAACAACAAATTGAGTTGTATCAAGCCCGAATCTCACAAACGTTCAATAAAAACATTAAGCCAAGGACCTTTAAGTAAGGAGACTTGGTTCTGGCTGTTAAAAGGCCAATGGTGCTAACCCACAAGACTAAGGGTAAATTTGAACCCAAGTTGGAATGACCGTTTGTTGTGGAGACAATATACTCCAGTGGAGCCTATCGCTTAATGAATCAAAATGGCGACAGGATGATGATGCCGATCAATGGCAAATTTCTGAAGAAGTACTATTCTTAATATCCCTGGAGGTATGAGTCTCCCTTTTCTTAGGCATGCGCAGTTTGGCGCCTCTGACCTAAACCTGGTGTGTTTGGTTCTCAAGTTTGAACCACCTCCAGTCTTTTATTAGGCATGCACAGTTTGGCGCCTCTGACCTAAAACCTGGTGTGTTTGGTGTACCCAGTTCAAGTTACGCGAGAGAGCCTTGAACCGCCTCCTGTTTGGTTCTCAAGTTTGAACCACCTCCAGTATTTTCTTGGGCATGCGCAGTTTGGCGCCTCTGACCTAAACCTGGTGCGTTTAGTTCTCAAGTTTGAACAGCCTCCAGTATTTTCTTAGGCATGCGCAGTTTGGCGCCTCTGACCTAAACCTGGTGTGTTTGGTGTGCCCAGTTCAAGTTACGCGAGAGAGCCTTGAACCGCCTCCTGTTTGGTTCTCAAGTTTGAACCACCTCCAGTCTTTTTCTTAGGCATGCGCAATTGAGCGCCTCTGACCTAAACCTGGTGTGTTTGGTGTGCCCAGTTCAAGTTACGCGAGAGAGCCTTGAACCGCCTCCTGTTTGGTTCTCAAGTTTGAACCACCTCCAGTCTTTTCTTAGGTATGCGCAGTTTGGCGTGTCTGACCTAAACCTGGTGTGTTTGGTGTGCCCAGTTCAAGTTACGCGAGAGAGCCTTGAACCGCCTCCTGTTTGGTTCTCAAGTTTGAACCACCTCCAGTCTTTTCTTAGGCATGCGCAGTTTGGCGCCTCTGACCTAAATCTGGTGTGTTTAGTTCTCAAGTTTGAACAGCCTCCAGTCTCTTTTCTTAGGCATGCACAGTTTGGCGCCTCTGACCTAAACCTGGTGTGTTTGGTGTGCCCAGTTCAAGTTACGAGAGAGAGCCTTGAACCGCCTCCTGTTTGGTTCTCAAGTTTGAACCACCTCCAGTTTTTTCTTAGGCATGCGCAGTTTGGCGCCTCCGACCTAAACCTGGTGTGTTTAGTTCTAAAGTTTGAACAGCCTCCAGTCTTTTCTTAGGCATGCGCAGTTTGGCGCCTCTGACCTAAAGCTGGTGTGTTTAATTCTCAAGTTTGAACAGCCTCCAGTCTTTTCTTAGGCATGCGCAGTTTGGCGTCTTTGACCTAAAACCTGGTGTGCCAGTTCTCAAGTTTGAACAGCTGCCAATCTTTTCTTAGGCATGCGCAATTTGGTGCCTCTGACCTAAAACCTAGTGTGCCAGTTCTCAAGTTTGAACAGCCGCCAATCTTTCTTTTAGGCATGCACGATTGAGCGCCTCTGACCTAAAAGGTATAAATTACCCAGTGCCGATTAGGCAATGGGGAGAGAACCAGTTTCTCGCCAACCCATCATACTGGGGTAAAAGTATGAATTGCCCAACACTGACTAGGCAATAGGAAGAGGAAAAGTTTCTCGCCAACCCCTTCATGCTGGGGGTAAAAAGTATGAATTACCTAACACCGATAAGGTAAAGGGAAGAGGAAAAGTTTAGCATTTAGGCCCAAACGAAATCCTTGACAACTCACCATGTTGAGGGGGATAACATGGCTAGCCCAATTCAAACGGTAGTTGATAAAGGCTAATCAAATCCGTTGACAACTGGGAGTTTGCTAAAAATCCCACAAACCCTATCATGTTAAGCTCTTCCCTCTGATAGTATGATTTGGAAAATTGCACCTAAAAATAAATCATTTTGATGACAGGTTATCTGTTGTGCAAACAAATTCTGTAGCCAGCAGATAAAAGAATCAAATGATCATCTTTATTTCATCAAAAGAATGAAGTTACAAAAATTCTTTCTTTTATTACGAAAGCTTATGACAAAAAGAATAAAAGAATAAGAAGAAAATTATGGATCTCCTAGATGCTTCAGCTTGTTCATCACCTCGTCAATCACCTGACGACGATTTCCTCTATGGAGTGCCGAGCCTGCTGAAGTAAGACATCGTCATCTATTGTAAGTTGATGACTCAGACGGTGACGAGAGTCTTCGATAGCATGGCTCCTTAGTCCCTCCTCCTGCTCGACCTGCCCATGTTGGTGGACTAGCGCTTCTCGCTTCTTAACAGATTCTCCTAGTTTGCGCTCATTGGCCACTATGACCGCCCGAGCTTTGGCAATGGTCTCTTGAGCTCGATGGATTTTAGCCTGACTTCCCCCAATTTCTGAGTCCACTCTCTCCAAGCTCTTAAGAATAGACTCCCGACTGGCCTGAAGCTCTGTCAACTCCCGAGACCATGCTTCTTCCTGTCGTACCAGTTCTTCTCGACGTGCCGTTAATTCCACCCGAAGCTACGCCATCTCTATTGCGATGATAGCTTCCACGTCCACTTGGCGAACAGTGTTTAACGTGTTCACCTGCTCTTCTAAGGCAGTGAAGCGGGCTCGGTAGGGTGCTGCTTGGTCTGGTCCCCCAATTCTTTCAATATTGTCCAAATAGCTGGATAACATCGGGCGACAGAGACTGAAGAAATCTATGCCGTCAGAAATCATCTCGACACATCCTCTGAACAACCGCATGAAGTCATCAACACTATAGTTGAAGAGCTTCTCAAAATGATTCACGGTGCCTGTATCCAAAACCGGCAGCACTGTAGAGGTCGCTGGAAGAGGAGCGGTACTCATTGGAGTTGAAGAGGAGGTAGCCTGTCCCTGTACCAGATTCATAACATTGGGCTAGTAAGGCCAATGCAGATCTGGCAGAGCTAGGAACCTGAGGGGAAGCGGCGCTAGTACAGATCACCTGGGCAGCGCCACCTACAGGAGAAGATGAGGGAGTATTTCCACCAGAAGCTCCCCCACTTGCGGAAGTGGCTTCGAACGAGAACTTCAAATTATCCTCATCCCCTGCTGGAAGACTTGAAGCTGGAGGAGTTGCAGGTGTCTCAGCAGCCACAATGATAGACGATGTTAGCACCGCTGACTGAGGAGCAGAAGGTGCACCAAAGATCACTGGAAAGGTCTCAGTGGAACAGACCGGTGGTGTTGGAGACGGCATACTGGGAGACGGGGTGGCCTCTTTTGCAGCGGCCACAATAATAACTTTTGTTGTTTCATCACTCCCTAATTCATCAATGGGAGGAATTTATGAGGAAATTGGACATGTGGTCGGCGTGAAATAGTCAGCGTCAAATTCATTTGCCGAACCACCCACTGAGCCAGTAGCGCCCGAATGGTCCACCCTGTCATCAGACTCCCCCTGAGTAGTAGAATGCCTCGGTGAGAGGAGTTGACCGCCTGCATGAGGAAACAGGTAAATAGTGTTACAAAGTAAAAATAACAGACAAAAGACAAAATATTAAGAACTATACCTGGAGATACAAGTCCAGTTGTTGGGCTTGAAGGAGGAGCTGCCGTCGTTTCCAACAACGTACCCGTCTCGCTACCCAGCGGTCGCGCCGTGAGATTTACAACGGGTTCTGCGGTCGGAGGAGCCGGAACCTCGGAAACACTTGGAGCTCCAACAGGTTCGCTCTCTCCTACCGGTGCTAGAGGTAGGGCTGAAGATAGCAGGTCTGAAGCAAGTTTAATAGCCACTTTTTGGGGGGCTATTAAAGTTTCCTGAGCCAACTTCTGCTTCTTAGCAGGCCTTTTCTTTAAGGCACCTCGGCGTTTGAGAGTCGGGCTCCAGGGTTGAGTAATGACAGGTTGGGGAGCACCACCAACTTCAGGGTTGTTATCATCATCATTATCGTCATCATCGCCAGACTCGCTGACGTCTGAAGGTTCAGCCGCGGCACCAAGGAATTCTTCCATTCCTTTTATTCTTACTCTCGAAGCACCCTGGCGGCTAATATAGAAAGCCTCAATCTCCTTGCAACAACTCCGGTTTAGGGAGAAATGAGGCACACTAGAGTTCGCAATGCTGAACCATGTGCAGAAGCTGAGGGTCATTGCCAGTTCTGGCGACTTCTAGGGTAAGGTGAATTCAGCTTCGGTTCCGCCCGCCGCAAAATGGAACCAGCCACAGGCACCTTCTTACAAGTTCCCTTCGTAAGCAAGATTCTTGTTCGGATTACCCACAAAGAGTTGAGAGTATTCGATCTGGCTAGCAAAGCGACTTGGGATGTACGGCTCAATCAGACACTTGACATCTTGACGATATACCAAGTGTCCGGGACGGATGTTGAGGAGCCACCAGAATGCTCCCGCGGATAGGGCAGTAAAGTTATTTGCCCCCTCAATATCCTTCAGTTTTAACCCATAGCCTCCGCCAGGAAAGTCGGGGAAACACCTGAAGATTTCGTAATTCTGGTGACTTCAGAGAATCTTCCGGATTTGGGACATATAATGGTGCTTCCATGAAAAGCGTTCATACAGCTCCACAAAGAAGCACTTCTCACCCGAACGGCGTTCAGCCGCACTCATCAGAGAGGGGCAGTGTAAAACGAGCCATGCCATCAGATAAGTATAAGGAAGTTCCACCCTAGGGTTTGGAGTCTTCGGCTGGGCAGTCTCTTTCGACTTGCCCTTTCCTTTCCCCTTGACCTTATCAGCGGGGAGGAAATCATGACAAAGTGTCCGCAATCCATACTGCAGATTACACACCATAGCAGGGAGAAGTCCAAGGGGTTGGCCGTATGCAAGAAGGACCGCTGGATATACCACAGTCATTGCAATTGCTTCTTTTGGCAGCGACGGCACGACACATCGCTTCAACCATAGCATCAGAAACCCGGCGATGAGACCTCTGTTGGATACCGAAAACTGGGCTTGATAATGGTAGCGCTTGAATGAAGTGCCAGGACCGTATCCATTTTCATTGGATTCAGTGGTATAGTATAATAAGTAACGGCCCCTGACTATACGTTGATCTCTGAGATGGGGATAGGAGGATGGCTATGGATAGTTGTCGAGCTATCCTTAGAATTCAAGTTGGCAAAAAGGTATTCGGCCCATTTCTTGTGACTGATACTATGATTTCGCGCACCTACCAGGTCAGCGCAGATGCGGTAGTGGTACATCATCTCCCAATATGTTGCATAGATGCGCTCATCTCTCACCATCAGCATGTTCAATTCTTCGGTGGTGGGGATATATTCTTCATAGGGGATTTCGCCCATTGAGAGTCCAGAAACATCAAACATCTCGTGGAGAGCGAACCCTAGCTCACCCACTGGCGTAAAAAGTGTGCAGGTCTCAGGGTTGTACATCTCCAAGAGACAGAAGAAATGGTAAGCACTCTGCGGGAACCCAAACTGGACATTCCTAATGGCTTTATATAAGCCAATCTCCTTCAGGATAGGTTCGTGTGAATCTAACATATATTGAACAAGGCGGGCCCACCACATGTTGCTAGAAGAATAAACCCAGCCAGGCATCCTGAAGTCACTAGCCGGGTATTGGCCGTCTTTTGCCATGAAGTCGCTCAGAAAGGTCCGTGCACGAATCGGGATTTCCCCTACTGGATACTCCTTGCCAAATCTCCCTGGAAGCAAACCAGTAATACATCTGGAAGGGCCATCTTGATAAGGCCCTTGTGCACCAAATTTACCTGTTGGGACACCATCCTGTTCTTGAACCAGACCCCATTTCAACTCATGAGGTATCGTTAGCCTTTGAAGATAAACCAGGGGATAGCCACGGTCCATTCTAGGCAGAAACATCAACATTTCGCCTGAGTTATATGGCCAAACGCACTCCTCTTCAAAGAGGATCTGATCTGATTGTTCCATCTGATCCCCAAAGAGGAATGCGGGCTTCTCCATTGCTTCTCTGTCCACGGTTTCAAAGGCCGCATCAGTTATGACCTCCCTCGCAGTGGTGGGGTGATACTTGATCAACTTCTCCCTGCGCCCATTCAAATCTAGTTTGTATGAGGCCAGAATAGTGGTGAAGCAAAATCGGCCTGAGGGATCAGAACCCACAGCAAAGCCAAAGTAGTTCTTGTGGGGGAGAGCTTCCATCGAATACCCTACTGCATAAAGAAGAAAGTAGAATTAGAGAAGTGTCTATAAAACAGAAAATCTCTAAGTAACTCCGCGCGAAGCTAAAAATTAGACCGAGCGAAGCTAAAAGTAACTCCGCGCGAAGCTAAAAATTAGAACACGCGGAAGTTAAAAGAGCCTCGTGGATCAAGCGTGACTGCTAATCAATAGCCTCGCGGATCAAGCGCGACTGCTAATCAATAGCCTCGCGGATCAAACGCGACTGCTACTCAATAGCCTCGCAGATCAAACGCGACTGCTAATCAAATAGCCCCGCGCTTCAAAAGTGCGAGGATGACGTGATAACTTCGCGTAAGAAGAAAGCCAGAGACTTTTCTTCTTCTCCAAGCCTTACGGCCGGAGTACGGCGATCTCGCCGATGAAAGGGATGATTGATCAGTTAAAATCAAGTCAAATCACTCTAGAAATGTTCTAAAGAGTCTCGATAGAAAGATTCTTACCCCCAATAGGCGAAACGTGGGCTGGGGCGTCGCTGCCATGGCCGCTGCCACCACTGCTTGCGCCAGTCACCGATGATGGAGCTGCACGAGAAGTAGCACGGGTCTTGGGCGCCATTTCTCAAAAAGTCGAGGAAAATCGATGGGAAATTGGGAAGAAATCGGTCAGAGAACACACGGGTGCCTGAGCTCTGATCGTTTGAATCTCTAGGGTTTCTGGGAAATTCTCAAGTAAAGTGAGAAGAAAAGGAATAGAGACTTCATTTAAATGAGGGAAACCGCCTCTTAGAATTCGGCGCGAGTTTCGGAGAAGAAAACTGACCAGTTACTCTCCAAAACGCGGAGCTATTAGCCTCGCGTGATGACGGAAAAAGATAAGATATTAACTCCGCGCTACTCTACGCAACTCCGTGAAACGCGAAGATAACTTGGTATTTTAGCTTCGCATTCTCATAAAAAACTTGGATTTTTGGCTAAGTTAAGATGGTCCTTACCCGATCATATCGGTATTAATGATCTAAGTTACGCAAAAGAGCCTTAGATTATTTTACCAGAATTATTGACCATCTATTTGTTGAGCAAGCAAGATTCTTGAAGCTGACAGATAGAGAGGAAAATAATTTGCCTTTATTCATAAAGAAGAAGATTACAAAGGAGGAGTTATAGCTCTCCTGAAAGCTTCTACATATTCATCGACTCATCAATAACCTAACGGTGAGATTCCTCCGCGGGGTGTTGAAGTTCAATTCCATGGTTCACATACAAAAGATCTCCTCTGCAAATGTCAACTAGGATCTGTCATCTGAAATGAAGCACAAGTTGAATTTGGAGTGCTGCAAGCCCTTAGATGATCATCTCCATCGCTTTGGGAAGCAACAGAGATTGTCATCTAACAGAAATGGTCCTCAAGAAAACTTAATGGGCTATCGCAGAGTTCTTGTAACTGCTTCAAAAGTAGCCAGAGCTTGAAACCTGTAACTATGTTGTAAAGCATATGCTTCTGGCTTCCTTAGAGTTACTTTCGTTGATGAAGATCGGTGCATAACCTACTTTTGAAGATATATCAGGGAGAAGCTACATCCCAAGTCATCAGATTGAGCCCGGTTCACTGCAAAAGAAGAATCAGGAGTTCCACAAAAATTAGGAAAATCTTCTAAGTATAAAGATGCGGAGCTAAGCTAAATAGCCTCGCGCTTCAAAGCGACTGCTAGTCAAAATAGCCTCGCGCTTCAAAGTGACTGCTAATCAAAATAGCCCCGCGTTTCAAACGCGAGGATGACGCGATAACTTCGCATAGAGAAAGATCAGAGTTCCTCTCTGACTTCTCCTTCTCCTTCAGGCCTTACGGCTGGAGAACGGCAATCTCACTGGTAAAGTAAACAATTGGCCAGATTAAACCGAGCCAAAACATCTCAAGATGGTTCTTAGAAGCCCAAGAGTTAAGGTTGTTACCTTTGGAAGACGGTGCATAGACTGGTTCACCGTCGCGTCTACTTCTACGGTCGCTGCCATTAACGCCGGCCAACATGCATAAAGCCAAACTCCTCTGGAATGACATCCTAATGATAAAAATCTATGGAGAGTTAAAGGGAGATCAGTTGAAGATCGCTCGTTGACATCGCTCACTCGGTTGCAGGGGTTGAGAACTCTTCAAAATCTCCGAATGAAGAAGAAGATGAGCTGAGAGCTCTATTTAAACAGGATTTCCGCCGCTTGGTATTCGGCGTAGAAATTCGGGAGTAATTAATGACATAATTACTCATTTCACTGAAAAGGAAGTGAAGCTGATTAGCTCCGCGTAGGCGAGCAGAACGCGAAGGAGACTTGGTATTCTAACTCCGCGTTTTCAGTTTGAAGATCCAAAGTATTTCAAAATTCGCTAAGTTCGAAGCTATTTTGAAAACTTTGGAGGGGGTTCTGTTGGCAGTGAAAATTTCTGAATAAAAAGAAGTTTTCCACAACAGAACGCGGAGCTAATCCATAGCTCCGCGTCTGGTTATTTTTAGCCTCGCGTTGAGTAAACGCGGAGATGTTCAATAGCTCCGCGTTAGCTCTGCGCACTGGTTATTTAGCACCACATTTTGATGCGATTAAAGCTCCGCGTGAGCAGATAACCAGAATCTCAAACTGATTGAGATTATGATTTGGGCCTATCCAAATACCAAATCAAGTCCAATCAGAATTCTAAATCAAGAGATTTAAATCAATATTAAATATTTGATTGGAATCCTTGATGAGAGCAAATTCTATTCAGATAGAAACTCTCTCAAATCTTCCTGGGGTTGTAAATACCTTCTTGGTGAAACCCTAGGGGATCTTTTGGAAGTTTTGGTGAAGTTCGAGTTACGCGTGAGAGCCTTGAACAAATCAAAACCAGATCAGAAGTCTTCTTGGTGATCCTTTGGCAATTCAAGTACGCGAGAGAGCCTTGAAGCCTTTTTGTAATCATCTTCCTCTTAGAGAATTCAAGTTACGCATAGAGCCTTGGATTTGTGAAGAGCAAAGACCAAGAAGATCGTCTACATATCGGCTGATATCTTCAAAAGAGAAGAGTTCGACGTACCGATCGTCCAAAGGAACTACTATAGATCCCATCGCCACTGATCCCACGTTTACATTGTAAAAGAGAGAGATTGAACTATAAGATCCTCTCGTTTGTTCTCTTTTTATATCTTGTTCACTTCTATTGTAATCTAAACTGTATTCGATGGAGGGAAGCAAAGAAACTTTTGCGGCAAACACACCCGCGGGGGGACTTCCGCGAGTGCACCCGCAGGTGGGGGGTTATAACCCGACTTTTTTTTTTCTTTTGGCTTGTTTCACCTGCAGATTGAGCCAGTTTAGGAAATCTCGTGATCCAATTTTTTAGGAAGAATTGGAGCCGGATTTCGAGCTTCTCAGTCTATGAAAGACTGGAGTTGACTCCAAAAAAAAAGGGGGAGGACTTTTGGACAATTTGGAGCGAGTTCGTGAAATTGAGGAGCGGAGCAGAGCCATCCCCAGTCAGACGGTCAATGGAGTGCATTAGCGAGACTCCATCGCCACCCGAACCCACATCAAAAAGGGAATTAATCAATATTTCCGTTCTTGTAATTCCTCAATTTTTTGTAAATCTCAATATTATCTTTGTAATCAAATAATTTTACAATGGAAGGAAATGTGCAATTTTTGAGCAAACATCTTGTTCATGATTAGATTTATAATATGAAGATGAATAGCTCATAAAGAAAGGATCAGATGGACGACCCTCTTGATACGACTCTTGATTATATGTAAAATTAAAATGATTCATCCGTTCATAATTGTAATTTTCTGTATAAGAAGCGCTCGTAGGTTCATTATATATGGTGTGAAATTGATTATGACCTACTCCTAACGAACTTCCTATCCATGGACACTGATAATAATTATGATATGGATCATGACAATGATGGCAACCAGTTTGATTTTAAAATATTTTTTATTTTTTTGAAAAAGGTGGAGAGGGAAAAATATGGAAAGGTAAAAATAAAAAATAAATTGAAATTTTATTTTTATTTATTTTTATTTTTTTTACAGAACCAAGGACCCAAAATACAGAATCAAAGAAAAAGAGAGGGATAAATTCACCAATTGCCGCTATTTAGCGGCGAAACCAGAGAGTTTTGCTCCCTGGTTTTTGCAATGCACTTCGGAGACTTTTTTTGTCCCTTTTTGCTTCCTGTATCTAAACTTCCAGATCCCTGCACACTCAACACACACTGTTAATCCGTAAAACGTTAAAAAAAGCAAGAAAAACACCGTCAATCTCCGACAACGGCGCTAAAAACTTGATGTGATAATTTAACTGCGAGCATACAATGTCGGTTGTAGCACTTTATAGGTCGTCCCACAGATATCTCAGGTGTTTTGCAATTCTTACTAATTCTATAGTCTAACGGACTAACAAAGGATTCTAAGTTGGATTTGAGAGTTATTCTAATTAGCCTAGGATCTAGAATCCACTATTTTCCAACCATATATTTACTTCTTTTATTTTCTTCTATCATAAAAATTTGATCTTTTAGTTTAATCTTTATTTAAAATGCCATATGCGTGAGCTATCAAGTGTTGTGCAAGCATAATTTATCAAAGATACCACTTTTCATAAAAAATAAACTAAATCATTAGATAATTCTTTGAATAAGATGAAAACCAACAACTCCAAACCCTAAATAAGAATATGCTATCAAGAAACTTAATTCAAGTATAACCTATCAAAATATTAATCTTCAAATTCTTGTATTTTAAACTTTTCATAGAAAAATCATGTCTTTATTTATTTTATTTAATAAGAAAATTTTAGAAAGTAATTACATAGTGGATCCTAACTTCATCTACATTCTAGAGCTAAGCAAAATTAGCTACTCATATTTCTAATAAGCAAAATCAAATTTTTATTCATAGAAAGCAATTAAATCTAATCTAGAAAATAAATAAATCTAAACTAGTCATAAAACACTACTTTCACTATGATTTATCTACTCATAAAACCCTAGAATATAAGGATACGGCCAATATATCGACTTTAGAAATCAAACTCTAATTTTGATACAACTAAAAACCTACAAAATTACGTCGAAGCTCCCAAAGAAAATTCTCAATGTGGGCCCATCTTTTTGCAGCCAAATAGCAGCAGTATTATAGAGAAAAATTTTGATTTTTCTTCTGCATGAGTCTCGTGCCTTACTCTTTTGATTCTCCTGACTGTATTGCACTTTAACTCTCTGAAGTATTTTAATCTTGTAGTTTTGCTCTCTTTGAACTCTTTTTTCGGACATGGTTTCCTAATTCAGCTCTGATTTTATACCATCTCCTTGTATGAATCGGATTACCTGAAAAACAAACTAAAAATAGCCGAGTAGTATTTATTTATATACAAAAATAGATAAAATATGGAAGGAAAAATACAATATATGATACTCATCACTAGGGTTTCAAAGAGGAAGTGATAAAATTAGATAGATCAATTTAAACACAGAGAAGTAAAAGAAAAAAGACGCTCTAGATTGAAAGAAGAATGGGAGATTCTTTAGATGATATATTGAGAAGATACGGATATTTAGAGTCAATGTAATTCATGCGATTTCAAGAATCTGACGAGGAACAATAGCTCTGATACCATTTTGGGTAGAAATGGAGCATCCAATTCTAAATTAAGTTGTACCTTTTCTTATATAGATTTGGAGAATAGGTTTGGAAACTATTACAATGTCTAGGAACCTAACATAATTTCTTAAAAGATTGGGAAACCATATCCCTATCCTTATTGAATATATATATATATATATATATATTTATTCCAAATCTTTATGGAGCCTTGCTCCTTATGACCCCATCTTGATGGGAAAATGCTTAGATGATGTATATGATGACAGTGGAGATGACAATATCTAACATGACCCGCTAATGTTGGCCCAAGCCCTCCAATTAGCCTTTGACACAGGCTCAGTACTTGGTTTGATATTTCTTATAATTCTGCTCATGCAAACTTTACTTCATGAGGAATTATGAAAGTAGATGATAAAGAAAAATGAAATGCATATGTTTGTCTGTATTACACCATTATTGTATTTGCTGTAACATCCATTTGTTTTTTCTTCGCCCTTAGGATGTGGTTCCACAGGCCTGTGAGAGCTGATGACTGGTTGCTATACTTGGTAAGTATTTTATTGTTAGATATATTGCAGGTTTAGTTGATACAATTGGTCATGGTCATATTTGTGTTGCATTTTTGTATTTGCATCAGGAGATTCCAAAACACATTCATGTTGTATTTTTATGTTTTGTTGATAGAGAGTCCTAATGCGTTCATGCTGCATTTTTATTTTTTGTAGATAGAGAGTCCTATTGCTTATGGTGGTCGTGGATTTGTTACTGGTCGCATGTTCAATCGGAAAGGAGATGTAATTCAATTTGTTCTAAATACTTGAGTGACCGCTGCATTCTAAGAACTTCACATAATGCAACGGATATGGGCACCGCATTTTGTGGACCTACTAATTCCGACTCTTTGCCATATATCAACAATCTCAGTTATGTCGATTGTTATGTGCACTTCTCCCAAAGTTTTAAAGTATAGGCGCATAATAAGAATAAGTGTGAACTGGACTTTGCATCTGATCGACATAGAATGCAAATTCCTGGCCCCTTCCATCCCCTCCTTTATACATTGTCGCAGGTTAGGATTGTGCCTTTGGCGATGATCCATAGAAAACCCCTTAGTTTTAGGAGGCGTTTAGTCTACCATATGTGAGATGCCTGCGGTAGTCTGCATCCACCATTTATGCAATATTTGTATGCAGACATAACAGTAAAATTTTGGTGCTTTTCCCATATCCAGATGACTTCATCACATTCGTTAGCACCCGGGGGGACTGTTGTATGAGGTTCTTAAGCTCTATGGTCTAATGAACGAGCTGTAACATCTACATATACATTAATTCCCAAGTCCCACCTACTTCGGTGCCATAACCTGCTAGTGATAGCATTATTATCGTTTGCTAGCTTGAAAACCTTTGGGAAAAGTACCCTCAGTGGTAGCTCTCTACACCACCGATCATTCTAGAAAGATACTCATCCTTTCCTAGCCGGAATGAACGATATACTTGATCGGAAAATATCCTTCGTTTTTAGTACCCCTTTCCAGAAGCTTGATATATTATATGTGTTATGATTTTCTTCCCACCATTCATGTCTTCTTGGGCTGTACTTGAGTTGCAATAGTTTTTGCAGTTGCATTATCGGTTTTGTCAACATTCCCCACCACCATTTGGTCAAGAGGGCAAGTTTGAAGGTTTTTAGATCTAGAATTCCTAGACCCCCTTTCCGTTTTTGGCTTACTTACCTGACCCTAGCCCACCAAACTGTATTTTGACTGGTTTTCTGAAGTTCCTCTCCACAAGAATCTTCTTTTAATTCTGTCTATCCTCTCTCTAACCCATGTTTGGATGGTGAGGATGGACATGAGGCAAAGCAGAATGGATGATAGGACTGAGTTTATTAGGATGATGCGACCTCCTAGGGAAAGGTATCTGGCCTTCCATCCGTCAAGCCTCCTCTCGATCCTATCAATAACAGGGCACCAGTCTTTTTTGATAAGCCTTCCTTTCTTAATCGGCACACCTAAATATTTTAATGGGAATTTTTTCCAGTTTGTAGCCCAAAATACTGTGAATTGTCAGTGTAAGCGGGTCCAGGGGTCCCAATCCTATCATGGAGATCTTTTTGTAATTAATCCTTAGACCCGACCAAGCCTCAAAGCCGTAGAGGACCCATTTCAGGACAACGGCCCCCTTAACGCTATTCTCACAAATGATCAACGTGTCATCCGCATACTAGAGATTAGTGATAATAAAGTTCCTGCCTTCTGGTAATCCCTTCATAAGTCCAGCATTCGATGTTTTCCTGATCAATTTATTTGGGCCATCAGCGACGAGTACAACGAGGAGGGAGGATAGGGGATCTCATTGGCGTAAACCTCTTTTACAAACAATCTTCCTACCAAACTCCCCGTTAACGATCGTCTGGATCTTCGTGGAGATGAGTCACGTTCTAATCCACTGAGTCCAATGATCCCCAAAGCTGCTATTCTGGATGACTTCCATTAGGCAGTCCCAGCTTACCATATCATAGGCCTTCTCAAAGTCAAGCTGAAGAAAAAAACCGTCTTTCTTTGTCCTTTTGCAGTGATGAATCACTTTTTTTGCTATGACTATTCCATCAAGCATACTTCTCCCTTGTATAAATCCCGACTGTATTTCAATGATCAGATGTGGGAGGATGGCTGCGAGTCGGTTCGCCAAAACTTTGGATATGATCTTGAAACAACTGTTCAACAAAGCTATAGGCCGATAATCTCCAACTACTTCAGGCGATTCTCTCTTTGGAATGAGAACTATGAATGAATAATTGATTCTCTCGATCTTTGCTCTTTCTTTCGTGAAGTTAGTTACGAGTGCTACTGTATCCCCCTTAATCTCCTCCCAGAAAGTTCTGTAGAAAAAAAGGAAGAATTCGTCCGGTCTTGGTGTTTTATCATGACCGAGGTCCCAAACTGCCTTCTTTACTTCTTGCGAAAAATCTTTCTCCAGAGTCTGAAGATCCACGTAATGCCACTGTTCACGAATCATTGCAATTATGTTGGTCAGGGTTCTTCCGAATAGCTGACTGAAATGTTGACGAATGTGATGATATATGTCTTCCCCCTCGATGAGGGTTCCTTCTGTTGATGTGTGTGAATGGTGTTTATCTGTCTCCTCATATTCACCACTTTGTGGAAGAAAGTTGTATTTGCATTCCCTTCCTTTAACCATTTGCTGTGAGCTCGTTGTCTCCATTTAGTTTCCTCCCTTTTGTAAATCTGTCCTATCAGTTTCCTTAGCTCTCGAAGGTAGGTGGTCTTTTCTTCACACAACGTCTGAACTTCCTCTTCTCGTTCTAGAAGCTCAATCTCCTTTATACATTCGTATTTGGACAATTCTTGTGTCCTGATATGTCTCCTCTCCCATCTCAGAAGAGCTCTGCACAATCGGCGCAACTTTGTACACATGTTATCAGCCGCATCCATCGTCTTTGTTTGTTGTGACCAACTTTGTTTAATGATTTCATGTACCTCTTCGTGTTCGAGCCACCACTTTTTGAATCAAAAGGTACGTTTTTTTTTTTTTTCTTTTGTCTGACTTCCCCCATATCCAACCTTATGGGTACATGATCCGAAATTGGCCTACACATAGGGCGTACAATAGCGAAGTTGAATTTAGTTTCCCAGTCCGGAAAGACGAACACCCTATCTAATTTCACCATATATGGATCCTCTCTCATACTAGACCACGTGCGATGACGTTCCATCAACGATATTTCAATTAAATCTAGGGTTCCAATAAGTTCATTAAAGTGTTCCCTATCTCTTGTGTTCATGTCCCCTCTTCCTTTCATCTGAAAAGCTTACTACATTAAAGTCTCCTCCAACAACCCAAGGGTCTGTTTTTCACGCTCTCACCTGTAGCAGATCAATCCATAAGTCAGCCCGTCGATCGCTCCTATTTTGGCTATATAATGTTGTCACAATTTACATCCATCCATCTCTCTTTCTTTTTGTTATTATAGAGAGAGTGAAATTCCCATCCAAAGTTTCCTTAATCTCAAAGCGACTCCAGTCCACTCCAATAAGAATTCCTCCTGATGCACCACTCGCATTCTTGACAATAAAGTCGAATCTACTCCCTAACTCATAGAGAACACTCGATGATGGGTTATTAAGTTTCGATTCCACCAAGCACACAATATCAAGGGCGGTGTGTCTACACATATTGGACACCATTCGGCACTTGCCTTTGGAGCCAATTCCCCTAACGTTTCAGAATTTTGTATTCATAATTCTTAAATGTCTAACCTCTCCATTTCTAACCCAAGTGGTAAGCAACTTCCCTTGACCTCCTTCCCTATCTCGTGTTTTATCCCCAGAACCTCCAAGTTCGCAATTAATGCTAGATTGCGAGTGCGGTCCTCATTATTGGTACCCATATCAATCTCGCATATGTGTGCAATGGAAAGTAAAATGTGATCAGGTACTAAATTGAGTACATCTAAGGGTCAATGTTGTTACCTTACTCGTAGTCTGTAAGAAGGGCCTTGCGCTTCATGGTAAGTGATACCACTTCTCCTATCTGGTACTCATGGCATCCCCTCTTCTGTTACAGTCTCCTGCTTCACCTAACCGGTGTGATATGTACCCCCTTTGGTGCTAACTCGTGAGACCAATCCCATCTGATAGGACTAGAATGTCCTCCTCCATCATTGCTGTCAGTGGCATCCTTCACAAGAGGATTTTCCAGCAGCTCTGTAGATGTATGCTCCCGAAGTATCGCTTGTTGGTTGCAGACCAGGCTGGTCACCTCTTTCATTGCTTCTCCTGGTGCAGATTCTTCTCCTTCTCTCCCTGATACATGCTGACTGGGTCAGTTCTTCAACTTCTCCTTGATTCTTTTCGGGTACCTTGACGATTGCCGCCTATGCATCTTCGCTGGTCTTCTCCTCCTCTCCAGAGACTATGTTGGTTAGCAATTTCGAGGTGGCATCCCTAATGACCTCCTTATCAAAACCAGGTAGTATGGACAGTAAATCTAGCTGTTTAATTGATTTTGAGGTTTCATCGTCCTCACTGAGACTCATATTCTTGATTTTTTTTCAAAGAAGTTTAATACCCTGTCAGAAGTTCTATCTGCTTCCATGGTGTTAGATGTGCTGTACACAGGTCCCATTCCCAATCTCTCTGGATCCAAAATCAGATCTCCATCCGCGTTCCTAGTCATGCACATAAAGTTAGACCCCCTCTCATTGATGGCTTGGTGAAGTTGCTGCGTCTGCAGACCCCACTCCTTTCCTGCTGCAGGTTTTCTTCGGTTTTGTCCCCATGTGGTTGGTGGGATCCACCTGCTAGTTTGGTCTCCAAAGATAGCTTGCTTTTTGAAACCCCCTCCTTATTTTTCCCCCTCTTCATTAAAGGAGGCCCGGTCAATGAAGTGTGGAGTGCCACTTTCCTCTTCCCCACCTACTCTAGCATGGTACTCTGTCTTTCTCTCCCATTTTCGCTGCCTTCGCCTAGTTTGGCCAAGAGGCACGAGCTGCAACTAACGGACGCAAAGCCACTTCCACCTAAAGAAGCCCTTCCTCCTTTAGTATCTCTTGGCTTGTCTTTCCCATCTCTTTTTTCATTATTTCCCTCTTCATGAAATATCGGTTCACCAACCCCTCTGTCTCCTACCTCCAACTGGTAAGCATCTTTTCCCCTTTCGCTTGTTGCAAAACTGGTTCCTTTTCTCGGAAATATTTGCTTTGTTTGTGAAAACTGCCTTGGGAGCTTTCTGGTGTGGTTGGTAGGGTCTTCTCTTCTGGTCCAACTCCTGCCATGTTTGGTTCGATGTACGGTGCCATGTGAATCGCCGTCGAGACCCGACGGCCGGGATGTTTCCCATAGACAGGGTGGCGACCTCACTCACGAGGGACGCCTTACCCTTGTCTACCGGTTAATGATGTCAATAATCCTTATTGTGATTTTTCTTTGCTGATTGCCGACCACTATCATGAGCTCCTTGGGTATGGAATCTACACTTTCACAGTCAATCATTGCTCTTGCCATTGACAACTCCGTTCTATTGACGGTTACATCGTCAACGTCGATCAGATGAGCGAATTTGGCCACCACCTTGCTAAGTTCACATCTGTTCCAGTGATGCAATGGCAGCCCCTGGATGGCAATTGTGGCCGTTATCGGGAATAATTGAATCTGGTTGTCTTCCTCGCCAGACCATCTATACACCGTAAAACCGGCAGTGTGATCTCGATAGGGGATCGATGTCCTTTCGACGGCATGGTCCAACCCCTCATTGGACGGGAATCGAACCAAGTAATATCTGGCCAAATTATGAAACTTCCATTCGAAGAGGGCAACGGTAGCGAATGAACAGGCACTCATCCTTGAAATGACCCTTTCGACAACATGTCTAGCATTCCTCCCCTTTGTCACTTTCAGAGAGTGAGATTTTTCTCTTTCGACCAATAGTGGCAGAGGTTGTTTCCCTTACCCTCCTGCTTGAGTTACGAGCCCGTACCTCTATCCATGGCCCGCCATTGTCTTCCTCTTGCTTTTCTCTCTCTCTGGGCCTGACGGCCTTGGCAAGCAGTGTGGCAACCTCTAAGCCAGTGAAAGTTGCTTTGGGGTCGATGTTGCCAAGGGTCACCGAGTTGACCAAGGCTGTAACAGTCCTTTCGATCTCCGATGATCGCTTGGCAATGTCGGCCCAACTTCTTCTCTTGTGCTTGGGATTCTTGTCTTCGTCACTGCTCTCATGCTCGCGAGTCTTGCCCCTCCCCAACTAATCCCAATTAAACTCCATGCCGATGATGTTAAGCTGAGGCTAAACACCACCCACAAACCATCCCCCTGCTGGCCCTTTTTTTTTCAGGGTCGCCGGAGTTCGGAGTGACTTACCTTGAAACGCCCTTGGTTCTTATTGCTAGTGCTTGTTGCTAACCTCCTAGTGATGTTGGTCCAGCTGATGGTATCTGTTCGCAGCAGAAATTTGCTTTCCTTCCATTGAATACAACTTAGATTACAATGAAAGTGAACAAGAAAAAGAACAAACGAGAGGATTTATAATTTATCGCTCTCTTTTACAATAAAAACGTGGGATCTCGTAGCGATGGGATCTAACTAGTAGTTCCTTTTGACGATCTGACGACGATGATCTTCTCTCTTGAAGATGGCGGCCGACTTGGATCTTGATCTTCTCTGGTCTTCACGAATTCAAGGCTCTCACACATAACTCGAATTCTCCAAGATGCCAAAAAGATGATCCGAAAAGATTGATGATCAAAAAGATCCCTAGGGCTTCCTCTAAGGGGTATTTATAGATTTAGGATAATATGAGAGTTTCTATCTAAATAGAATTTGTATTCATCAAGAATTCTAATCAAATATCTTAGTTTTGATTTAAATCTCTTGATTTAGAGTTCTGATCGGACTTAATTTGGGTATTTGATAAGCCCAAATCTTAATCTCAATCAATTTATGATTCTGGTTATCTGCTCACGCGGAGCTAATCATATCAAAATACGAAGCTAAGAAACCAGACCGCGGAGATATGAATTGCTTCACGTTTCATTCAAATGCGAGGCTAAAAATAGCCAAACGCGGAGCTACAAAGTCAGCTCCGCGTTCTGTTGTGGAAAACCTACTTGGAAATTTTCACTGCCAACAGAACCCCTCTAAAGTTTTCAAAATGGCTTAGAACTTTAGCAAATTTTGAAATACTTTGGATCTTTAAACTGAAATGCGGAGTTAAAATACCAAGCCATCTTCGCGTTTTGTATACTTGCGCGGAGCTAATAGCTTCGCATTTTAGTGGGTAACTGCTTAGTAATTGCTCCGATTCTCGCGCCGAATACCAAGGGACAGGTTTTCTCATTTAAATAGAGTTCTAACTCTTCTTCTTCCTCACTTCATTTGAAGAGTTTTCAAGAGATCAGAGTTCAGATGATCAGGCGATTCAGACGACCCGACTGATTTTCAACCAAATTTCTGTTCGATTTTCTCCAAAATCTCGAACTCAATGGCACCCAAGAAGATCGCGACTTCCTCTCACGCCACTTCTCCATCGGCGGCCGGCGCTAGCAGCGGTGGCAGCGGTCGAGGCAGCGGGCACAGCAGCAAACCAGTTCATGTCGCGCCCATTGGAGGTAAAAAATCTCATCTTTTGGGCCTTTTAGAACGATTTTAGAGTGATTTGGCTCAGTTTTTAACCGACCAATCACTTCTTTACCGGCGAGATCGCCGTTTTCCGGCCATACGGCTTGGAGAAGAAGAAAGGCCTCTAGTCTTCTTCTACGCGAAGCTATCGCATTATCCTCGCGTATGAAAACGCAGGACCATTTTGACTCGCTGTCGCTTTTCAACGGGAGGCTATGAATTTTAGCTTCGCGTTTGTAAATGCGAGGCTATGAATTCCTGCTTCGCGCGGAGTTAATTTTAGCTTCGCGTGGAGTAATTTTTAGCTTCGCGTTTTAGTTAAACGTGAGGCTATCTCCTCAGTTCCGCGTGGGGTTATTTTTAGCTCTGCATTTTTATACTTAGAAGATTTTCTGAGTTTTGTAAAACTTTTTCTACCTCTTGATTCTTTTTTTGTAGTGGGGTATTCGGTGGACGCTCTCCCCCATAGGCACTACTTTGGATTTGCTGGGGGTGCGGATCTGACGGCCCAATTCTTATTTACCACTGTTTTAGCTGCATACAAGCCGGGCCTGAGGGAGCGCAGAGAGAAATTAATCAGGTACCACCCTGCTACTGCACGGGAGATCATCACCGATGCAGCTTTCAAGGCCACCAACCAAGAAGTGTTGGAGAAGCCTGCTTTTCTCTTTGGAGATGCAATGGGTCATTCAGACCAGATCCTCTTTGAAGAGGAGTGCATGTGGCTCTACCAGTCTGGCGACCTGCTGATGTTTCTGCTCAGTATGGAGCGTAGCTATCCTCTGGTTTATCTTCAAAGGCTAGCCATGTACCAATCTTCATCAGCAAAAGTAACTCTAAGGAAACCAGAAGCATATGCTTTACATCATAGTTGCAAGTTTCAAGCTCTGGCTCCACAAGGTAAACTTTTGAAGGAGTTAAAAGAACTCTGCAGCAACTCATCAAGTTTTCTTGAGGACCATTTCCATTAGATGACAATCTTTGTCGCTTTCCAAAGCGATAGAGATGATCATGAATGAAGTATAAGGGCTTGTAGAATATCGAATTCAGCTTGTGTATCTTCATTAGGATTCTTGTAGCAGTATCTTCAGATGATCCACTAAGAACTTTAAACAGATCATAGTTGACATTTGCAGAGGAGATCTTTTGCATGTGAACCAGGGAATTGAGCAGCGGTTGACCCAGCAATTCGCATTAAATAACGATGACTTGCGCCGGCAAGCTCAACACTCGGTGGAGGAGACTCGTCGTTGAGTTATTGATGATTCAACGAATAAGTTGAAGCTTTTAGGAGAGCCATAACTCCCTCTACTTTTGTAACTTTTTGTTCATGAATAAATACAATTCTTTTTCTTTTTATCTGTTGGCTACAAGTTTTTTTTTTCTCGCACAACAAATAACTTGTCATGAAATTTGTTCATGGTTTTGGTAAAACAATCCAAGGCTCATCTGCGTAACTTAGATCGTTGAAACCAACCAAGTCACAATTATGGACCCCGGTAAAGTTCTTTTAACTTAGACAGAGGCGCTTAATTGCACATGCCTTAGTTTGATGGAGGCAATTTCAAGGCTCTTATGCGTAACTTGAACTGCTCATGCCAAAATAATCGGGTTATGATCATCAAATCTCGGCAGAGACGCCTAATTGCACATGCCTAGTCCAAGTGCTCATATGTGTAACTTGAACGAGTGGATGGTTATACCTCTGGGATATGAACTAGATGTGATAGTCACTCTATCACCATTCTGGTTCATTAGGCATAGTATTTCTTCAAAAATTTGTCATTGATCGGCATCATCATTCTATCACCATTCTGGTTCATTAAGCGATAGGCTCCACTAGAGTATACCGTTTCCCTGATGAACGGTCCTTCCCACTTGGGTTCAAATTTACCCTTAGTCTTGTGGGTTAGAATCATTGGCCTTTTAATAGCCAGAACTAAGTCTCCTTGTTTAAAGGTCCTTGGTTTAACATTCTTATTGAACGCTTGCGAGATTCGGGCTTGATACAACTCAATTTGTTATTGAGTCCGGAGACGTTTTTCATTCAACGCTTCTAGTTCTCGCAATCTTTGTTGATGGCGTTCTTCTGTCATCATCTTTGTGACTAGGGCCACTCATAATGATGGTATCTGGACTTCAAGAGGCAAGACGGCCTCACTTCCATAAACTAAGGAGAATGGGGTAACTTTTGTTGGGGTGCAGACATTAGTGTGATAAGCCCACAAACACTCTCCCAGCTTTTCATCCCAGTCTCGTTTGTTGGAGGAGACGAACTTTCGAAGGAGTTTAATAATAGTCTTATTAAAGGCTTCGGCCAATCCATTTGCCGCAGGGTTATATGGCGTTGAAGCAACATCTCTGATCCTGAACTTATCATAGAATCTTGAGAACCCCTGGCTGATGAACTGCGGTCCATTATCGTGAATGATTCTTCGGGGGACGCCAAAATGGTAAATGACGTGATGTTTAGTGAATTTAATCACATCTGTTGTCTTTACCTCTCTCATGGGCACGGCCTCGGCCCATTTTGAAAAATAATCGGTTACTGCAAGTATAAACCGATGTCCTATGGATGACGGGGGAGTTATTGGCCCCACGATATCCATTCCCCATGCTTCAAATGGCCAACTAGTAACAGTATTGTGCAAGTATTCTGGGGGTTGATGAATAAAATTGGCATATATTTGACATTTATGGCATCGTTTAGCGTACGCCATTGCTTCTGTAATCATCTTCGGCCAGTAGTATCCTAGCCTTCTTATGCGGTCCCCAAGTTTTGGAACGGGCTGGTGAGCTCCACACACTCTATCATGTGTTTCTCTCAGTACTTCATCTGCTTCTGCCTTTGATACGCAGCGTAGCAGGAGACCATTACTTGACTTTTTGTATAAAGTTTGAAGCATATGATCATAATAAAATCTTTGCGCCTTCCTCTTTATCGAGGCGGCTTCCTTTGGATCCTCTGGCAACATCCCATATAAGACATAATCTACAAACAGAAATTGCCAATCACGGGGTTCCAGAGTTAAGCCTGTCTGGCACACCTCTTTGGTTTGGAACACCGTATCCGGATGGAGGAGTTCTCTGCTACCAATAGTGATGCTTTAGTTTCTCTCGACGGGATCGCCAATGTTGCAGCTAGTGTGGCAAGAGCATCTGCATAGATGTTCTCGTTCCAAGATATATGATAAATATAAAACTGTTCAAAATATCCTGCCAGTTCGATGGCTAGTTGATAATAGGGGATGAGGGCTTCATGTCTGACTTCATACTCACCCGTCATTTGGTTGACGATGAGTTTAGAGTCTCCATATGCCTCTAGATAGTTTACCCCCAGTTGCAGAGCCATTTTTAAACCAATAATGAGCACATTGTATTCCGCCACATTGTTCATGCACGGCTTTGTTATTGAGTAACCGTTAGGCAGTATGTGTTTATGTGGGGATATCAATACAACCCTCACTCTAGCAGCAGATTGTCTGGCAGCACCATCAAAGAACATCTATCATGGTTGTTCTTTATTAGTTGCGTTGACTTCTGACGTCTGTTTAGAGTTAGACCAAATTGGATGGTCTGCTAGGAAATCGGCGATCGCTTGTCTCTTCATGGCTTTTTGAGGAATGAAGTGTATATCATATGGCAATAGCAATAATGCCCATTTCACCAATCGGCCGTTTCAGGACCCCGGTTTTGTCATCAAGATTTTCAAGGGATTAACCGTGATATGACATGAATTGTTTGCCCTGAAAGATAGTGTCGCATTTTCTGAACAGCGAACACTAGGGCTAAACATTCCTTTTCAATCGGGGTATACCGATGCTCGGCCCCGATCATTGTCCGGCTTAAGTAATAAAGGGCGTGTTCATGGCCATGCTCATTATACTGAGCAAGTAATGCTCCTAACGCATTATCCATGGCCCTTACATATATGAGGAATGGTTGCCCAGGGACCGGTGCCATAAGAACAGGAGGTTTGGTAAGATATTCTTTGAGATCGTCAAATGCCTGTTGACATGCCTCATCCCATACGAAAGAAACCCCCTTTTTCATGAGTCTGGAAAATGACTGGTATCGTCCTGATAGGTTAGAGATAAAGCGCCGGATATAGGCCAGTTTTCCTTATAACCCCTTTAATTCTTTAAGATTGCGGGGAGGCGGCATCTCGTTGATTGCTTTTACTTTTTCAGGATCAAGGAAAATTCCTTCTGAAGTAACTATGAACCCAAGGAATTTCCCGCTGCACACCCCTATGAAAGACTTGGCAGGGTTCATCTTCAAGTGATGTTTTTGCATAAGATCGAAGACTTTAAGTCATGAAGATGATCTTCTTTGTTCTTACTTTTGACCTCTAAGTCATCCACGTAACACTCTACCGTTTTGCGCAGATGTTCTTTAAATATAACGCTCATTGCACGTTGGTAAGTGGCACCAGCGTTCTTTAGCCCAAAGTGCATTACTGTATAACAGTACACCCCCAGCGGCGTTCTGAAAGCCGTGTGCTTTTCATTGTCTGGGTGCATTTTGATCTGATTATATCCTGAGAAGCCATCCAAAAAAGACATCCTCTCGTAACCGCAGGTGTTATCAATTATTACGTCGGTAATTGGGAGTAGGAATTCATCCTTGGGGCATGCAACATTTAGATCCCAAAAATCGATGCATATCCGGATCTTACCGTTCTTCTTACAAACTAGCACTATATTAGCCACCCAATCGGGATGTTGCTCTTCATGGATAAATCCCGATTTTATGAGCTTATTAACCTCAGCGACTATCGCCTCCATCAATTCCGGCCGAAAATGTCTCTGTTGTTGCTTAACTGGCTTGGCATCTTCTTTGATATTTAACCGGTGTGTGGCAATCTGAGGATCATAGCTTCATGCAAACACATCTATATACTCCTTGATAAGGGATATAAGTTCCTCCTTTTCCAGGGGAGTCAGTGTGTCGCTTATAAAAATGGGTTTCGTGTTCTCTTCCGTTCCCATATTAACTTGTACTAGTTTATCTTCTGTAGGCGGGTCACGCTGTTCAAAGCGAACATCCCAAAGAGTATCCATGTGTTTTGCCCAGGAATCATCTTGCACATCGATCGGTTCCTCGTCGCTTTAAGGTGCGGCTGAAACCATATTTGCTATTAAAGATCGAAACCAAGCGCTACTACTTAGATCTGAATCATGGTCGAGCGGATGTAAATCTTCATCTGCCGAAGAGTCCTCTTCGTATTTGTACGGTGATGAGGGAGGAGTAGATACATAGCCCAACCCCCTTCTAGTTTTCTGATAATAATCTGGGCTCTTTCCTCTTGGTCTAAACGAGGGTATGAGATTTTGTCGCCCTTTCCCAAAGTTCAATCTCGGTTTTTGGGTAAAATTATAACCGATCTTTTCCATCATTTGTCGGGATTTCTGTTCATATAAGTGAAATTGAAGTGATGTTTGTTCATCACTTTCACTACTTTGTCTTTGGTTAGGCGACGTGATCACTTTGCCGAAGACAATTGGTTTATGCGATACCTGCCGCGGCGGTACTTCAAAGAAGTGACCTCGTCCTTTTGTTATTTTAGACCGAGAGATGAGAGACGACCTTATTGGCAAGTGATATGCCGCCAAAACTTCAAGTTCAGATAGGTCATCTACCTCGGTGGATGTACAAGAAGGCTCAGACTCTGTAGCTACAGCAGGCTCGTAGACTAATTTTATATTTTCATTAATAATCCACTCATCCTCTGCTACATTAGCTACATTATTGTCCAAGTTCATTTTAAGATTTATGCGAGGGTTAATTTCGTAATCACCCCCGTCATCCTCCTCCGGGGATTCGTACTCAGTATCGGCCTCGTTGCCGCTATCTTCGGGTTCTTGAGGCTTTTTACATTTATTGTTGGAGACTTCGTGGGATGGCTTATAGAGCATAGCATCCGTGAAGTAGTTCTCTAATCCTTTGAATGGCTGCGTATCTGCAATTAATGTCCGGACTTCTCCTTGATCATCGCAGTATTTCATGCACTGGTGGAGAGTCGACGGGACTATCATATAGGCGTGTATCCATGGTCGCCCCAATAAAATGTTATAAGACATATCTGCGTCTATAACATAGTATGTAACTTCTGTCCTCAAATCTCCGATTTGACACCGAAGTCGGATTTTGCCAAGAGGACAGCTGTCATTAGCGTTAAATCCGTATATAGTAGTATTTGTCAGCGTCAAACGATGAGGAGAGATTCCCAATAGCTGCATCAGTCTTCTGGGAATAACGCTTAATGCGGACCCCGGATCGATTTTAATACGGTCCACCTTTGTGGATCCTACATATTCGGTGAAATATAAAGGCCTATTATGCTTTATATTCCTTACTTGCATATCCTCTGGAGAGAAAGTAATCTGCGGGACCTGCCTTCTCACTTGATGACAGCATGGGCAAGAGTCCTGTTCTTGGTCAGCTGGCTCGACAATCTGAGCTAGGAATGACAATCTGATTTCGATAATCGCAACAACTCATAAAGCGTGACTCGAGCTGGAATATTTGTCAGCTGAGCTATTATATCAAACTTAAATGCAGCCTCCTTGGCTTCTTCATCTCTTGCAGGATTTTTCTGGAAACGAAGTCCTTTTTGTTTCGCAGGCTTCGCGAGTTTCCCGTATATATTCTTCGGGTCTACTCTGGTGTAATCCTTAAGATATGGTTTACCAAATCGAGTGCCCGAAGGGCCCGCCCCATCTTGATAAGTGGTCATAGCTTCGGGCTCTTCTTCAGAATCTGTAAATGCCCCTGCAATTATGTATTCGTCTTTTATTTTTGCGGAAATAGTATTGTTGGTCCGCTTTTTCTTTTGACCCCCAGCGATAGTCCACTGTTCATCCTATAGTAAATCAGGGTAGACCCACATGACTTCCCCTCTTTGAGTTGTTACGGGGACAAGTCCTTTCTGGGCTTTTTTATGTGGGTCATGATTTTTCATGACCAGTTTTCCCTCTGGTATTGGGGTCACCCCCGCGGGAAACTTATTGGTTCCGACCACTAGGGTTGCCATATTGGCAGTGACCTTCTTTTGCTCCTCTTTTAGTGTTAAGATTCCAGCTTCTATCAATACTTGGATCCTGTTCTTCAGAGGATAACAATCTCTGGCGGGGTGTCCGACATTCCTGTGGTAGAGACAATAGTTGGGGTCGTTGGTTTTACCAGCGTCCTCCGGTTTCCTATTTTCTGGAAGTTTCAGCATTCCCTTCCTAAGGAGCAGATGAAAGAGCGTAGGCGTTTGTTCTGCCTTAAAGGTATAGGTCCTCTCTTGCTGGGGCCTATTTTGTCTCGTGCCCTTTTGATTTTGAGGCTTTGGGCTCAGAGGATTTGTCTTTTGTGGAACGACCTCTGACGCCATTGCCGCTTTCCCTTTATTCTTATTATTGTTTTGCATATACGGCCTATTATTTCCAGTATTTCTTGATCCACGAGACTCTTCAACTCGACGGATCAAGTCTTCGGCTTGCTCTCCTTGTTTGAGCAAATCCTTTCAAATCCTAAACTCTACGGCCCCCATTTTTAAGAGCACGTTGGTCTTGAGATTATGCCGATACGTCTCCACCAGAGTTTCCTAGACCATTCCTTGTTTGCAATACACGGACTTCTCCCGGAACCTTTCTATAAAAAATTTTACCGTTTCTTGTTCTCCTTGTTTGGTTGCAAGGAGGGAATGAACCGAAATTTCGATATCATCCTCAAAGAAACGTGCGAGAAATTGCTTCTCAACATCAAACCAGGTATTAATAGTACCTGGGGGCAACTACATAAACCAAGTGAAGGCAGGCCCTCGCAAGGTACTTGCTAATACCTTGGTCATTACTGGGTCATTGCCCATTAAATGCTCTGCTTGAGACAAAAAGTAATAAATATGTTGACTGGGAGATCCTTTCCCGTCATATGGCTCCAATTTGAGCAGTTTGTATTTCTCAGGGTACGGTGTCAAATCCCATTCAAGCGGGTATGGTCTTGAGACCCCTGATTCTTTCAACTCTTTCTTGTGCATTAATGCTTCGAGTTGGCTTTGTAACTTCTCGATTTTCTCTTTATGAGGGTCATGAAAAGAATATTTATCCTCGTCCTCATGTGTCAAGTGGGCTTTTTCTTCTCTATCTTCCTCGTTCATTTTGTTGAACGGAGTTTCTTTTCCCTTTTTGACGTTATCCTCGACAATTTTCTGAGTATTTTCGACCACTTTTGAGAGCATCATTTTAAGATCCTCGATTGTCTTTTGTTGCTCCCGAATCATTTGTTCTTGGGCCTCAAATCTTTGGTCGATATCGTCAGATCTATTCATCATATATGATGCTGACTTCTGCAATGTAGACAATGCTGAAGAAGGAGGAGAGGCTATGGCCGAGTTATCACTATCGTCATCAAAAGAACCTTTCACAAGTTTCTTATAGTTTCGGGCCAGAGTAGCGCCTGACTTAAGTCGGGTAAAATGATGAGGTTCTTCATCACTTGATTTTGAATTATCATTTCTTTCTATAATTTTTTTAACCTTGCCAACCATATTAGAAGTTACAATTCTCCATTCTTCTCAGGGAGTAGCTTTTGTTTTCTTAGCAGGGTTTTTGTCCGACTCAGTTAATCGGTCGAACACCGATACTCTGTTCTTGCTGCAGCAACAATTATCCATTACAGCGGATACCGCTGTCATAAGCTGCTGGCAATGACAAGTAGGTTCAGACTGAATTTGATTTATACTCCTTTTCTTAGTTAGATATTCTCTAAGATCAGTGGCCTTAGATATGGAGTCGTGGGGCCTACTCATCCATTGAGAGGATCTAGGAGCCCACTGGAGCTTCTTGGGACCATTGGAGTCAAGTTCTGGTCCAACAGTACGATGATCATCCCTGATTTTGTATTCAGGGTGATTTACGAGGAGCTGAGCAGTAGCTTTGCATTTTGACACGCGGAGCTGAGAAGTAGCTTCGCGTTTTGATATGCGGAGCTGAGAAATAGCCTCGCGATTGGATATGCTAGCCTCGCGTTTTACGCTGGCTTGACGTTTTTGCAGAAGTTTATCTTCTGGAATCTTAGCCCCGCGTGGAAGAAAATTCTTGCACGCTGGTTTACTCTTGCGATTTACGCAAGTCATAACTTCGCGTTTAGCTCGATTTTTGCGATTAACGTAAATTTGCCAATCATCTTCGCAATTTACGAGGAGCTGAGGAGTCTTGCGATTAATACAAGTGTTACTGGCTTCGCGTTTATCGCTAGGCTCAGTAGTAGCCTCGCGTGGAGAATCACACGCTGGCTCTAGGAAAATTTTATCTTCGCGATTAACGCAAGTGTTAAAAATCTTGCGTTTATCGTAAGTTGTACTGGCTTCGCGTTTATCGCTAGGCTCAGTAGTAGCCTCGCGTGGAGAATCACACGCTGGCTCTAAGGAAACTTTATCCTCGAGATTAACGCGAGTGTCAGAAATCTTGATTTTATCGCAAGTTGTACTGGCTTCGCGTTTATCGCTAAGCTCAGTAGTAGCCTCGCGTGGAGAATCACACGCTGGCTTAAGGAAATTTTATCCTCGCGATTAACACGAGTGTTAGAAATCTTGCGTTTATCGCAAGTCTTAGCTTCGCGTTTATTGCGATATTGGCTGGTCTTGCGATTAACGCGAGCTAGTTTGCAAGGGACTATAGCCTCGCGTTTTGAGAAGTTAGCCTCACGTTCAATGCGGGCTTTGAGGGCCTTTCGCCTAGCTCTCCGATTTCTATTTCGGAGTTGGGTTCTGGTCAATCAAGTTCCTGTCACGCCCCCAATTCGGCTCTATTTTTTTTTTTTCCCTTCCTCAAAACAGGGGACGCCGCTTAAATACTATAAATAACCCAACAGTCCCATGATCTTGGAATAACCGTAACTACTGCCATGTCAAGATGGATAACCATGTCTGA
The DNA here is from genome assembly GCA_036321105.1 of Dracaena cambodiana. Lineage (NCBI taxonomy): Eukaryota > Viridiplantae > Streptophyta > Magnoliopsida > Asparagales > Asparagaceae > Dracaena > Dracaena cambodiana. The sequence continues at coordinate 20,904,472 of JAYEPQ010000002.1, forward strand.
AACTGAAAGGATTTCATTTATACAGAGAGTTGAGTACATAAAATGGCACACTGCTCTAAATATTTACACAAAGAGTTAAATACTACAAGTTAAAGAGTGCCCAGCAAAAGGAAATAAGAACAAGAAGTGCGAAGTACCCAAATAGTATTGTGCTAGTATCCTCTACTCGACCTGGTTGGTGAAGTAAGGATCGTTGTCTGGAGCAATCTCCCCTTCTCTTCTTTCATGATCTGGGCTTAAGAAAACTCAGGGGATTAAACCCAGTAAGTAACACAAAAGCAAGAAACACGTGTACTATCACAGTACAAATAAATAAAAGAATAAATAAATTGCGTTGGTACAAACGTATCCTAAGAGTACTGAAAATGAATTGAGTAAGACTATTCATTCAAATAGCAGAAACAAATCATGTAAAGGTGACAAGTGTAAGTGAAGTAAATGTCAATCATGTTGCATATAACCAGAACAATGTAAATCATTCGCAAGCTTCGTGTAAAATTTAACAGGTCCATATCATGTTAGTGTTGGAATTGAAACTCAATGATGGATAAGATAGCGCGCAGTTTCTCATATTGTACAAGTGTCCGTGTATACCCGGGACCCGGCCTCTAACTCATGGCGCTGAACCATGACACACCGCTAGGTGCTACAAGTCAGACCCCATTAAATGAAACAAGTAACGGGCATCAACCATATGGTGACTCATGTATCAGACGGTGGCTCAGTACCACCCAGTGCTGCTAGTAAAAAGGCCCTCAGCACATAATCAAGAAGTTGGCCAACAAAATTCTTGTACAATACAGTACTTATCTATCCATCATGTAGTTTTTTCCATGTTAGTAATGCATATGATATACGTGAATTAAAGGAAACACGTGGACTTTCATGTCAAATTGTATACATATCATTTCACAAGAATCAAGAGTTCAGGAATCAAGATTTGGAATCATGTACACATGTATCATAAGAGTACTTCATGTCATGTAATAAGGATACTAGTGTTGGCAGTGAAAATTTCTAAGTTAAAAGGATTTTCCACAACAGAACGCGGAGCCAATTCAATAGCCCCGCGTTTGGTTACATTAACCTTGCGTTTGAATAAAACGCGGAGATGTTTAATAGCTCCGCGTTGATTCCGCAGTCTGGCTTGTATTAGCCTCGCGTTTGAATAAAACGCGGAGATGTTTAATAGCTCCGCGTTGATTCCGCAGTCTGGCTTGTATTAGCCTCGCGTTTGAGTAAAATGCGGAGATGATCAATAGCTCCGCGTTAGCTCCGCGTTTTGGTTATTTAGCATCGCGTTTTGATGCGATTAAAGCTCCGCGTAAGCAGATAACCAGAATCTCAAATTGATTGAGATTATGATTCTGGGCTTATCCAAATACCCGAATCAAATCTAATCAGAATTCCATCAAAACTAAGATATTTGATCGGAATCCTTGATGAATGCGAGTTCTATTTAGATAGAAACTCTTGCATTAACCTGGGGCTATAAATACCTTCCTGGTGAAACCCTAAAAAATTGCTTCTTCTTCTTTTTTGGCATCGGAAGCCTCCTATTGATCCTTTGGCAATTCAAGTATGCGAGAGAGCCTTGAAGCCTTTGCCGATCATCTTTTGAGATCTTGGAGAATTCAAGTTACGCACAGAGCCTTGAGTTCGTGAAGATCAGAGAAAGTCACCATCTTCCTTCTGGAGTTCTTGAGAAGTTCGAGTTACGCGAGAGAGCCTTGAACAAATCAAAGCCAGAGAAGATCGTCTATATTCGGCCGATATCTTTAAAAGAAAAGATTTCAACGTACCGATCGTCCAAAGGAACTGCTTGACAGATCCCATCGCCACAGATCCCACAATATTGTAAAAGAGAGAGATTGAAATATAAAATCCTCTCGTTTGTTCTTTTTATATCTTGTTCACTTTCATTGTAATTTAAGTTAATTCAATGGGAGGAAGCGAAGGAACTTTTGCGACAAACAAACTGGCGACCACAGTGGGAGCCATCTCTTTCACTAATGAAGAGATTGTGGCGCAATCGGACGTTGACTTGATCAGATCCGAAGTAGACACGCTGGTCGTTGAAATCGACCAGCAGAAGTACGAGGAGTTCCTCTCCTCCGGATCAGGTGACTTGGATGAGACACGGCACTATCGCCGTATGTACTCCAATGCCCGAGTGACGGGTAGAAAGGTATCCACCGAGAGACGGGGATCCTTGGAGACTACGGTTATAACGCTGGAGTCCACACAAGAAATCCTAACCGAGGAAGAGCTTCCGATTGCCGAAGAAGATATGGGAACTGGACTGACCAGGACCCAACTCGGGAACAGGAACCGGAGAGCGAGGCGTAGAACCCTCAAAGCCCGCCTTGGACGCGGAGCTAACTTTAGAGGACGCGAGGCTATGGTCCCTCGCAAATTGCCTCGCGCTACCCGCGAGACAAATCTCTACCGCGTTAAACGCAAAGATACAACTTGCCTTAAAAGCAAGGAAAAGCCAGCGTGTGATTTTCCACGCGAGGCTGGTAATACTGGCGAGTTACGCAAGATTCCAAACACTCGCGAGTTACGCGAGTATAAAAATTATTCAAAGCCAGCGTGTGATTCTCCACGCGAGGCTATTACTGTGCCTAGCGAGAGACGCGAAGCCAGTAAGGGTTGCGCTAGTCGCAGAATACCCAACACTCGCGAGTTACGCGAGTATAAAAATTATTCAAAGCCAGCGTGTGATTCTCCACGCGAGGCTATTACTGTGCCTAGCGAGAGACGCGAAGCCAGTGATACTTGCAATAAACGCAAGACTTCTGACACCCACAAGGAACGGGAAGATGATTGGCAGATAGTTGTCAGTCGTAAAAACCACGCTAAGCGCGAAGCTATGATCTGCGTCAATCGCGAAGATAAGCCAGCGTGCAAGAACTTCCTTTCACGCGGGGCTATTATTCCAGAAGCTAAACTTCCAAGGATACACCAAGCCAGCGAGAAACGCGAGGCTAGTGTGGATCAACGCAGAGCTATTTTTCAAGCCCGCAATGTGAAACGCGAGGCTATTCCTAAGCCACGCGAGGATCAGTCCGACCCCAAAGTCAGGGTTGATCAATCAAAGAAGCTTCAGTGGATTCCTAAACACTCTCAAGAGTTGAATGGACCTCTTGATTTCATGGCTAGAGGCACTGACCTCAGGGAGCATCTTTCTAAGAAGAGAGGCATAAACCAACTTCAAGTTGAACATAGTTGCCATTGCCAGCAACTTATGACAACAGTATCAGCCGTGATGAATAACTGTGGCTGCAGCAAGAACAGGATATCTGTGTTCGACCGATTAAATGAGTCAAACCAGAATCCTGCTAAGAAGACAAGAACCACTCCCCTGAAACAAGGGAGAGCTGTAACTTCCAACATGGTAGGAAAAGGGAAGAAAATTGCAGAGACGGATGATGATTCAGAATCGAGCGATGATGAACTTCATCGTATTACTCGACTGAGATCAGGAGCCGTCCCGCCCCGAAATTATAAGAAGCTCGCAGGGGGTTCTTACGACGAGAACAGCGATAATTCCGCTATAGCCTCACCCCCATCCTCTTTATCGTCTCGGCTACAGAAGTCAGCGTCGCACATGGCAGATAAATCTGGTGATATCAATCAGAGATTTGAGGCTCAAGAAAGAATGATTCAAGAGCAACAGAAAACGATTGAAGACCTTAAGATGCTACTTTTAAAAGTTGTTGAAGATAATGCTAAACGGGGCAAGAAGACTCCAAATGAAGAAGAACAGGAGGAGAAAGCCCACTCGATGCATGAGGAAGAAGATAGATTTTCTTTCCATGATCCGCATGAAGAAAAGCTTGAAAAGTTACAGAATCAACTCGAAGCCTTGATGCGTAAAAAAGAGTTGAAGGAGTCAGGAGTCTCTAGACCATATCCAGCAGAATGGGATGTGGTACCCTATCCTCCAAAGTATAAGCCGCTCAAGTTGGAGCCCTATGACGGGGATCGCCCAGTCAGCACATCTATTATTTCTTGTCCCAAGCAGGACACTTAATGGGTAATGATCCCATCATGACCAAAGTATTTGCAAGTACTTTGCGAGGGCCTGCCTTTACTTGGTTCATGCAGCTGCCCCCAGGTACTATTAATACCTGGTTAGATGTTGAGAAATTATTTCTCTCACGTTTCTTCGAGGATGACACCGAGATTACGGTTCATTCCCTCCTTGCAACTAGGCAGGGGGAACAAGAAGCGGTTAAAGATTTCATAGAAAGGTTCCGGGAGAAGTCCGTACATTGTAAACACGGAATGATCCAGGAAACTCTAGTCGAGACATGTCGACACAACCTTAAGACCAATGTGCTCCTCAAAATGGGGGCCGTAGAGTCTAAGACGTGGAGAGACCTGCTCAAACAAGGAGAGCAAGCTGAAGACTTGATTCGCCGAGTTGAAGAGTCCCGCGGGCCAAGGAGTGCTGGGGGTAGTAAATCATATACCCAAAACAATAGCAACAAGAATAAAGGGAAAGCAGTAATGTCATCAGAAACTGCTCCTCAGAAAACCAGTCCTTTGCCAGAGCAGCCGAAATCTCAAGGTCAGCGAGGGTCAAGGCAAATTAGACCGCAGCAAGAAAGGAATTACACTTTCAAAGCTGAACAGACACCAGTCCTCTTTCACCTGCTCCAAAAGAAGGGAATGCTAAAACTTCCGGAGAATAAGAAGCCAGAAGACGTTGGTAAGACAAAAGATCCCAACTACTGTCTCTATCACCGGAATGTTGGACACCCCACCCGGGATTGTTTTTCCCTAAGAACAGGATCCAAGCACTAATAGAAGCTGGGATTCTGATGCTTAAGGAAGAGCAGAAGAAGGTCACTGCCAATATGGCAACCATAGTGGTTGGAACCCACGAGTTCCCCGCAGGAGTGACCCCAATCCCAAAGGGTGAGGCAATTACAAAGAATCTTGATCCTTACAACAAAGCCCAAGAAGGACTTGTCCCCATAACAACCCAAAGAGGGGAAATTATGTGGGTTCACCCTGATTTGCTGGAAGATGAACAATGGACTGCTTCAAAAGGTCTAGAGAAGAAGTGGGCTGTCAATGCCATTTCTGCGGATATAAAGGGAGAATATATAGCTTCGGGGGCCTTCACAGATTCTGAAGAAGAACCCGAAACTATGGCCACCCATCAAGATGAGGCAGGCCCTTCCAGTACTCGATCTGGAAAGACATATCTTAAGGACTACACTAGAGTGGATCCAAAAGATATCTATGCAGAACTTGCAAAGCCTGCGAAGCAGAAAAGACTTCGTTTCCAGAAGAATTCTACCAGAGATGAAGGAGCCAAAGAAACTCCCTTCGAATTTGACATAATTGCGCAGTTGGCTAACATCCCAGCGCGAGTAACGCTTTACGAATTGTTGAGATTATCAAAATCCACACGTGAAGCTCTAAGAGAGGCCTTGGCAGACTCTGAGTCGTTCCTAGCTCAGATTGTCGAGCCGGCCATCGAAGAGCGGGACTCTTGCCCCCACTGTCATCAAGTGAGGAGGCAAGTCCCACAAATCATCTTCTCTCTAGAAGACATGCAGGTGAGGAATATAAAGCATAATAGGCCTTTATATTTCACTGGATATGTCGGGTCCACAAAAGTGGACCGAATTCAGATTGATCCAGGTTCTGCACTCAGCGTCGTGCCCAGTAGATTGATGCAGTTGTTGGGGATTTCCTTTCATCGCTTGACACCTACACACACTACCATCTATGGATTCAACGCTAATAATAGCCATCCTCTTGGTAAGATCCGATTGCGGTGTCAGATTGGAGACTTGAAAACGGAGGTTACATGCTACGTAATTGATGTTGATACCTCCTACAATATGTTATTGGGGCGACCTTGGATCCACTCTCATATGATAGTTCCGTCGACTCTTCACCAGTGCATGAAATATTGCGATGAGGAAGGAGAGGTCCGGACACTAATTGCTGACAAGCAGCCATTCAAAGGGTTGGAGAATTACTTCACAGATGCTGCACTCTACAAGCCAGCACATGAAGCCTCCAATGACAATCTTAGCAAGTCTCCAAGGCCCGACGACAGTGGCAATGAAGCCGACACTGAGTACGAGCTCCTTGGAGAAGATGACGGGGGTGATTACGAAATCAACCCTCACCTAGATCTTAGCTTAGGTCTTGATAATATAGTGGATGTAACAGAAAGTGAATGGGTTATTAATGAAAATGTAAAGTTAGTCTACGAGCATGCTGTAGCTACTGAGTCTGAGCCCTCTTGTACCTCCACCGAAGCGGATGGCCTGACCGAACTTGAAGTTCTGGCGGCATACCATTTGCCCCTCAGGTCTTCCCTCCTCTCTCAATTAAAAATTACCGAGGATCAAGGGCACTTCTTTGAAGTGCCTCCCCGACAGAAGTCCCAAAGGCCGATCATGTTCGGCAAAGTGGCCACGTCGCCTCGACAGAGACAAAGTAGTGAAAGTGATGAACAAACATCACCTCAATTTCACTTATATGAGCAAAGGTCCCGATAGATGATGGAGAAAATGGGATATAATTTTACCCAGAAGCCGGGATTAAACTTTGGAAAAGGGCGGCGGAATCTCATACCCTCGTTTAGACCGAGAGGAAAGAGTCCTGATTATTATCAGAAGACCCGCAGGGGGTTGGGCTATGTGTCTACTCCACCCTCATCGCCATCCAAGGATGAAGAGAGTTCTTCGGATAAAGAAGAAACATCTTTACCAGATCATGATTTGGATATAAGCACCGGTGCTTGGTTTCAGTCTTTGACAGCCAATATGGTTTCAGCTGCGCTAGAAAGCGACGAGGAACCAATCGACGTTCAAGATGATGCTTGGGCTAGGCATATGGATACTCTCTGGGATGTCCGCTTTGAACAGCGTGACCCGCCCACAGAAGACAAATTAATACAGGTTAACATGGGAACGGAAGAAAATCCAAAACCCATTTTCATAAGCGACACACTAACTCTTTTAGAAAAGGAGGAACTTATATCTCTTATCAAAGAGTATATAGATGTGTTCGCATGGAGTTATGAAGATATGCCTGGGCTTGACCCTCAAATTGCCACACACCGGTTAAATATAAAAGAAGATGTCAAACATGTTAAACAACAACAGAGGCGTTTTCGACCGGAATTGATGGAGGCAATAGTTGCTGAGGTCAACAAGCTTATACAATCCGGGTTCATCCGTGAAGAACAACACCCAGACTGGGTGGCAAATATAGTGCCAGTTCGCAAAAAGAATGGCAAAATCCGGATATGTATTGACTTTCGAGATCTGAACGCTGCATGTCCCAAGGATGAATTTCCATTCCCCATCACCGACGTAATGATCGATAATACTTGCGGTTATGAGAGGATGTCCTTTATGGATGGCTTCTCAGGTTATAACCAAATCAAGATGCACCCGGATGATGAAAAGCATACAGCTTTCAGAACGCCACAGGGGGTATACTGTTATACGGTGATGTCATTCGGATTAAAGAATGCAGGTGCCACTTACCAACGCGCAATGAGCGCCATATTCAAAGAACACCTACGCAGAACAGTGGAGTGCTATGTGGATGACTTAGCGGTTAAAAGCAAAGACAAAGAAGATCATCTTCACGATTTAAGAGTGGTCTTCGATCTTATGCGGAAACATCACTTGAAGATGAATCCTACCAAGTCGTTCATGGGGGTATCCAGCGGGAAGTTTCTAGGATTCGTAATAACTTCAAAAGGAATTTTCCTCGACCCTGAAAAGGTAAAAGCGATTAGCGAAATGCCGCCTCCCCTCAATCTTAAGGAATTAAGGGGATTACAAGGGAAGCTCGCTTATATTCGGCGCTTCATATCCAACTTATCTGGACGATGCCAACCATTCTCCAAACTTATGAAGAAGGAAGTGTCTTTCATATGGGATGAGGCATGTCAGCAGGCATTTGATGACCTCAAGGAGTACCTTACTAAGCCTCCTGTACTAATGGCACCAGCCCCTGGGCAGCCCTTCCTTATATATGTAAGGGCCATGGATAATACTTTAGGAGCATTACTTGCTCAATATAATGAGCACGGCCATGAACATGCCCTCTACTATTTAAGTAGAACAATGATAGGGGCCGAACAGCGGTATACCCCGATTGAAAAAGAATGTTTAGCCCTAGTGTTTGCTGTTCAGAAAATGCGACACTACCTTTCAGGGCAAACAATTCATGTTATATCACGGGTTAACCCCTTGAAGATTCTAATGACCAAACCAGGATCCTTGAATGGCCGATTGGCAAAATGGGCGCTCTTACTATCGCCCTATGACATACATTTTGTCCCTCAAAAGGCCATGAAGGGACAGGCAATCGCTGATTTCCTTGCAGACCATCCAATTTGGTCCAAATTAAAGCAGACATCAGAAGTCAACACAGTTACCAAAGAACAGCCTTGGCAAATGTTCTTTGATGGTGCCGCGAGACGATCTGCTGCTGGAGTGGGGGTTGTGCTAATATTCCCACATAAACATATATTGCCTAACGGTTACTCATTAACAGAACCGTGCACTAATAATGTAGCGGAGTACAACGCGCTCATTATCGGCTTAAAAATAGCTCTGCAACTGGGGGTGAACCATCTAGAGGCATATGGAGATTCTAAGCTCATTGTCAATCAGATGACAGGTGAGTATGAAGTCAGACATGAAGCCCTCATCCCCTATCATCAGCTAGCTATTGAGCTAGCAAGATATTTTGAACAATTCTACATATATCATGTATCTCGAAACGAGAACATTTATGCAGATGCTCTTGCTGCATTAGCCGCAACGCTGGCAATCCCGCCAGGTGAAGCTAAAAGCATCACCATTGGTAGTAGAGAACTCCTCCACCCAGATGTGGTATCTCAAACCGAAGAGGTATGCCAGATTGGCTTAAACTTAGAGCCCCCCATGATTGGCAATTTCCGTTTGTGGATTATGCTTTGCATGGGATATTCCCAGAAGACCCTAAGGAAGCCACCTCAATAAAGAGGAAGGCCCAAAGATTTTATTATGACCATAAACTTCAGACTTTGTATAGAAAGTCAAGAGGTGGTCTATTGCTACGCTGCATATCGAAAGCAGAAGCAGAACAAGTGCTGAAAGAAACACATGATGGAATATGTGGAGCTCATTAGCCCGGTCCCAAACTTGGAGACCGTATAAGAAGGCTAGGGTACTACTGGCCGAGCATGGTTACGGAAGCAATGGCATACGCTAAACGATGTCATGCATGCCAAATACATGCCAATTTTATTCATCAACCCCAAGAATACTTGCACAATACCGTCGCAAGCTGGCCATTTGAAGCCTGGGGAATGGACATTGTGGGGCCAATAACTCCCCCGTCATCCAGAGGACATCAGTTTATTCTTGCAATAACCGATTATTTTTCAAAATGGGCCGAAGCCGTGCCCATGAAAGAGGTGAAAACGGTAGATGTGATCAAGTTTATCAAGCATCATGTCATTTACCGATTTGGCGTCTCTCGACGGATCATTCATGATAATGGTCCACAATTCATCAGTCAGGGGTTCTCCAGATTCTGCAATAAATTCAGAATCAAAGATATCGCTTCTACACCATATAATCCTGCGGCTAATGGGTTGGCCGAAGCTTTCAACAAGACAATCATCAAACTCCTTCGGAAGTTCGTCTCCTCCAATAAACGAGATTGGGATGAAAAGTTGGGAGAATGTTTGTGGGCTAATCGCACCACCGTTCGCACCCCGACTAAAGCAACCCCGTTCTCTTTGGTTTATGGAAGTGAGGCTGTTCTGCCTCTTGAAATCCAGATACCATCATTAAGAGTGGCTTTAGCCACAAAGATGACGACAGAAGAACGCCATCAGCAAAGATTGCAAGAACTAGAGGCGTTAGATGAAAAACGTCTCAGGGCTCAACAGCAAATTAAGTTGTATCAAGCCCGAATATCTCAAACGTTCAATAAGAACGTTAAACCAAGGACCTTTAAACAAGGAGACTTGGTTCTGGCTGTTAAAAGGCCAATGGTGCTAACCCACAAGACTAAGGGTAAGTTTGAACCCAAGTGGGAAGGACCGTTTATTGTGGAGACAGTCTACTCCAGTGGAGCTTATCGCTTAATGAATCAAGACGGCGATAGGATGATGATGCCGATCAATGGCAAATTTCTGAAGAAATACTATGCTTAATATCTCTGGGAGTATAAGCCTCCAATTTATCCATGTTACGCAGATGAGCACTTGGACTTCTTCTATTCTGGTGATTTTAACCCACTAAACCTGGTGCGTTTGGTTCTCAAGTTTGAACCACCATCAGTCTTTTTCTAGGCATGCGCATTGTGCGCCTCTGACCTAAACCCTGGCGTGTCTGGTTCTCAAGTTTGAACCACCTCCAGTCTTTTTCTTAGGCATGCGCAGTTTGGCGCCTCTGACCTAAACCTGGTGAGTTTGGTTCTCAAGTTTGAACCACCATCAGTCTTTTCTTAGGCATGCGCATTGTGCGCCTCTGACCTAAACCTGGTGTGTTTGGAGTGCCCAGTTCAAGTTACGCGAGAGAGCCTTGAACCGCCTCCAGTTTGGTTCTCAAGTTTGAACCACCATCAGTCTTTTCTTGGGCATGCGCAGTTTCGCGCCTCTGACCCCAAATCTGGTGTGCTTAGTTCTCAAGTTTGAACAGCCCCCAATCTTCTTTTAGGCATGTGTAATTAAGCGCCTCGACCGAAAAGTATGAATTGCCCAACGCTTCTATAGCAATGGGAAGAAGAGATTAAATTCCTCGCCAACCCATCATACTGGGGTAAAAGTATGAATTGCCCAACGCTTCTATAGCAATGAGAATAGGAGATTAAATTCCTCGCCAACCCATCATACTGGGGTAAAAGTATGAATTGCCCAACGCCGACTAGGCTATGGGAAGAGAACAAGTTTCTCGCCAACCCATCATACTGGGGTAAAAGTATGAATTGCCCAATGCCAACTAGGCAATGGGAAGAGAACTAGTTTCTCGCCAACCCATCATACTGGGGTAAAAGTATTAATTGCCCAACGCCAACTAGGCAATGGGAAGAGAACGAGTTTCTCGCCAACCCATCATACTGGGGTAAAAGTATGAATTGCCCAACGCCAACTAGGCAATGGGAAGAGAACTAGTTTCTCGCCAACCCATCATACTGGGGTAAAAGTATGAATTGCCCAACGCCAACTAGGCAATGGGAAGAGAACGAGTTTCTCGCCAACCCATCATACTGGGGTAAAAGTATGAATTGCCTAATGCCAACTAGGCAATGGTAAGAGAACTAGTTTCTCGCCAACCCATCATGCTTGGGTAAAAGTATGAATTGCCCAACGCCAACTAGGCAATGGGAAGAGAACGAGTTTCTCGCCAACCCATCATAATGGGGTAAAAGTATGAATTGCCCAACACCAACTAGGCAATGGGAAGAGAACGAGTTTCTCGCCAACCCATCATGCTGGGGTAAAAGTATGAATTGCCCAACGCCAACTAGGCAATGGGAAGAGAACTAGTTTCTCGCCAACCCATCATACTGGGGTAAAAGTATGAATTGCCCAACGCCAACTAGGCAATGGGAAGAGAACGAGTTTCTCGCCAACCCATCATACTGGGGTAAAAGTATGAATTGCCCAACGCCAACTAGGCAATGGGAAGAGAACGAGTTTCTCGCCAACCCATCATGCTGGGGTAAAAGTATGAATTGCCCAACGCCAACTAGGCAATAGGAAGAGAACGAGTTTCTCGCCAACCCATCATACTTGGGTAAAAGTATGAATTGCCCAATGCCAACTAGGCAATGGGAAGAGAACTAGTTTCTCGCCAACCCATCATGCTGGGGTAAAAGTATGAATTGCCCAATGCCAACTAGGCAATGGGAAGAGAACGAGTTTCTCGCCAGCCCATCATACTGGGGTAAAAGTATGAATTGCCCAACGCCAACTAGGCAATGGGAAGAGAACCAGTTTCTCGCCAACCCATCATGCTGGGGTAAAAGTATGAATTGCCCAACGCCAACTAGGCAATGGAAAGAGAACGAGTTTCTCGCCAACCCATCATGCTGGGGTAAAAGTATGAATTTCCCAACGCCAACTAGGCAATGGGAAGAGAACGAGTTTCTTGCCAACCCATCATGTTGGGGTAAAAGTATGAATTGCCCAACGCCAACTAGGCAATGGGAAGAGAACGAGTTTCTCGCCAACCCATCATGCTGGGGTAAAAGTATGAATTGCCCAACGCCAACTAGGCAATGGGAAGAGAACGAGTTTCTCGCCAACCCATCATGCTGGGGTAAAAGTATGAATTGCCCAACGCCAACTAGGCAATGGGAAGAGAACGAGTTTCTCGCCAACCCATCATGCTGGGGTAAAAGTATGAATTGCCCAACGCCAATTAGGCAATGGGAAGAGAACGAGTTTCTCGCCAACCCATCGTGCTGGGGTAAAAGTATGAATTGCCCAATGCCAACTAGGCAATGGGAAGAGAACGAGTTTCTCGCGAACCCATCATACTGGGGTAAAAGTATGAATTGCCCAACGCCAACTAGGCAATGGGAAGAGAACGAGTTTCTCGCCAACCCATCATACTGGGGTAAAAGTATGAATTGCCCAACGCCAACTAGGCAATGGGAAGAGAACTAGTTTCTCGCCAACCCATCATGCTGGGGTAAAAGTATGAATTGCCCAACGCCAACTAGGCAATGGGAAGAGAACTAGTTTCTCGCCAACCCATCATGCTGTGGTAAAAGTATGAATTGCCCAATGCCAACTAGGCAATAGGAAGAGAACTAGTTTCTCGCTAACCCATCAAACTGGGGTAAAAGTATGAATTGCCCAACGCCAACTAGGCAATGGAAAGAGAACTAGTTTCTCGCCAACCCATCATATTGGGGTAAAAGTATGAATTGCCCAACGCCAACTAGGCAATGGGAAGAGAACAAGTTTCTCGCCAACTCATCATACTGGGGTAAAAGTATGAATTGCCCAACGCCAACTAGGCAATGGGAAGAGAACAAGTTTCTCGCTAACCCATCATGCTGGGGTGAAAGTATGAATCGCCTAATACCGATAAAGTAAAGGGAAAAGGAAAAGTTTGGCATTTAAGCCCAAACGTAGTCCTCGACAACTCACCATGTTGAGGGGAATAACATGTCTAGCCCAACTCAAACGGTAGTTGGTAAAGGTTAATCAAATCCGTTAATAGCTGGGGGTTTGCTAAAAATCCCATATTAAACTTTAATTGTTATTTCGGCTCAAGAAACTGAGCATAAACGATACCGAGATAAATCGTTTTGACGACAGGTTATTTGTTAGGCAAGCAAATCTGTTTTGAAGCCGGCAAATAAAAGAGTCAAAAGAATCATCTTTATTAAAAAGGTGAAGATACAAAAATAATTTCAAAGAAACATAGTAAAGTTATCTCTCTCCTATTTACAAAGTTCTTATTACAAGGAAGATAAAAGTGTAAAGAGAGATGAAACTATTGGCCTCCCAGAAGTCTCAATTGGTTTATTGTCTCGTCCAAATTTCTACGATGAGAAGCCTCCACGGTTTGCTGAGCTTGCCTACGCAACTCATCATCACTTATTGTAAGTTGTTGCTGACGAGATTCTTCTATGGCACGATTCCTGGCCATCTCTTCCTGCTGAATCTGCTCCTGCTGGACAAGCAACATCTCCCGTTTCTTGACAGATTCTCCTAATCGGAGTTCATTTTCTATCAAGGTGGCCCGAGCTCTTGCAATCATCTCCTGGGCTTTAGAGATGGCCGCCTGACTTTCCTCAATTCCGAAGTTTACCATTTGCAGGTCGCCAATAACGGATTCCCGACTTGCCTGGAGCTCTGTCAGCTCCTGAGACCATCTCTCCTCCTGCTGCCTTAAAATAGTTCTTCGAGATAAGGATTCTACCCGAAGCCGCGCCAGCTCTATCTCAGTGATCGCCTCCACATCCGCCTGACGGAGTGTGTGTAGCGTGGTCACCTGCTCTTCTAAAGCTGCAAGGCGGGCCCGGTATGGAGCTGCTCAATCTTGTCCACCGAATTCTTCGATATTTCCTAAATAGCGGAGTAACAGTGGACGTGCGAAGTTGAAGAAATCATGGCCATCAAGAACCATCTTGACACATCTTCTTAACAAATGCATAAAATCCTCGACAGTGAAGCCGAAAAGTCTTTCAAGAGGATTTGCATTGTCGGTAGGCAAAGTAGGTAATGCCAAAAGAGGTGTCGTGAGCAAGGGAGCAGTAGTGGCTGGGATTGGAGAAGAAGAAGCCCGTCCCTGCATTAAATTCATGATCTGAGGGACCAGTAGAGCCAGTGCAGATCTGGAGGAACTGGAGACCCCAGACGAAGTACCGTCGGTACAGATCACTTGGGTACCCCCACCAACAGGAAGAGAAGATGGGACCACTTCGCCTGAAACTCCTTCGGTGGGAGAAGCATCTTCGAATGAGAATTTCAAATTATTCTCCTCCCCTGCTGGAAGGCTTGGAGTCGGAAGAGTTGCAGGTATCTCAGCAGCCACGACAACAGACGACATTAAAATCGCTGACTGATAAGGCACTCCAACGACCGTGGGAAATGTCTCAGTAGAGCAAACGGGTGTTGGAGACGGCATGCTAGGAGAAGGTGAAGCCTCATTAGCAGCAGCTGCGATAATGACTTCTGTTCTCTCATCGCTCCCCAATTCGTCAATTGGGGGAATTGAAGAGGAAACAGAGGCAGGAGCCGGTGTGGAATAATCAGCCGCAAACTCACCAACAAAGCTACCCACACCACCAACAGAGCCAGAATGGTCCATTCTATCGTTAGACTCTACTTGGGTAGTCGAGTGCATTGGCGAAAGAAGTTGATCACCTGCATTTCAGAAGACCAGAAAAGCAGTGTTGCGTTAAAATAATAACAGGCAAAAGATAAAATGCTAAACGCCATACCAGGCGATACAAGTCCAGTTGTCGGACTTAAAGGGGGAGCCATTATCGTTTCCAGTAATGTACCCGTCTCGCTACCCGTTAGTTGCGCCCTAGGTTCTGCCACAGGCTCTACGGCCAAAGGAGCTGAAATCTCAGCAACACTTGGAGCTTTGGCAGGTTCATCCTCCCTTGCCAACGCTGGGGGTACAGCTGAAGCCAATAAGTCGGAGCAAGTTTGATAGCCACTTCTTGGAGGACTATCAAGGTTTCCTGCCCCAATTTTTGCTTCTTACCAGGCCTTTTCTTTAAAGTGCCGCGGCGTTTGAGAGTTGGACTCAGGGAACGACTGACAATAGGCTGAGGAACTCCACCAGCACCAGCATTGTCATCATCATCACCGGCATCATCGTCTGATTCACTGATGTCCGAAGCCTCAGCCGCAGCGCCAAGGAATTCTTCCATTCCTTTTATCCTTACCCTAGAAGCACCCTGACGGCTAATATAGAGGGCTTCAATCTCTTTGCAACAACTGCGATTGAGAGAGAAGCCGGGCACGTCAGCATTCGCAATGTTGAACCAATTGCAGGAGCTGGGGGTCATGGCCAATTCTGGCACCTTCTGGGGCAAGGAGAATTCAGCTTCGGTCCCGCCCGCTGCAAAATGGAACCAGCCACGAGCACCTTCGTATAAATTCCCCTCGTAAGCGAGATCTTTATTTGGATTACCCACATAAAGTTGAGAATATCCAAACTGGCGAGCAAAGCGACTCGGAGTATATGGCTCAATCTGACACTGGAGATCTTGACGATACACCAAGTATCCGGGACGGATGTTGAGAAGCCACCAGAAGGCTCCTGCAGATAAAGTAGTGAACTTATCTGCTCCCATGGCATCCTTTAGCCTCGTCCCATATCCTCCGCCGAGAAAGTCAGGAAAACACCGAAAGATCTCGTAATTCTGAAAGCTACGAAGAGTCTTCCGAATCTGGGACATATAATTTTGCCTCCATGAAGAACGTTCATACAGTTCTACAAGGAAGCACTTTTCGCCCGAACGACGCTCTAGTGCACTCATTAAGGAGGGACAGTGCAAGACAAGCCACGCCATCAAATAGGTGTAGGGCATCTCCACCCTAGGGTTTGGAGTTTTCGGTTGGGCAGTCTCTTTCGACTTGCCCTTTCCTTTCCCCTTGACCTTAATAGTGGGGAGGAAATCACGACAAAATACCCTCAGTCCATATTGCAAATTGCATACCATGGCGGGAAGGAGTCCAAGGGGTCGGGCGTATGCAAGAAGAACTGCTGAATATACCACAGTCATTGCAATCGCTTCCTTGGGCAATGACGGCACGACGCATCTTTTGAGCCACAGCATCAAAAACCCGGCAATGAGATCTCTGTTGGAGATCAGAAATTGGGCTTGATAGTGATAGCTCTTGAATGAAGTACCGGGACCGTATCCATTCTCATTGGATTCCGTAGTATAGAACAAACGGTAATGGCCCCTGGCTACACGTTGGTCGATCTCTGAAATGGGGACAGGAGAATGACCATGGATAGTGGCCGAGCTATCCTTAGAATTTAGGTTGGCAAAAAGGTATTCGGCCCACTTCTTGTGGCCAATACCGTGATTACGTGCACCTGTCTGGTCAGCGCAGATATGATAATGGCACATCATCTCCCAGTACGTGACATAAATGCACTCATCCCTCGCCAATAGCATGTTCAACTCATCAGTGGTGGGGATATACTCCTCGTAAGGGACTTCGCCCATCGAGAGCCCAGAAACCTCAAACATCTCGTGGAGAGCGAACCCTAGCTCACCCACTGGAGTAAAGAAAGTACAGGTCTCAGGGTTATACATCTCCAAGAGGCAGTAAAAGTGATAAGCACTCTGGGGAAACCCGAATTGGACATTCTTGATGGCTTAATACAAGCCAATATCCTTTAAAATGGGCTCGTGGGAATCCAGCATGTACTGAACAAGGCGTGCCCACCACATATTGTTTGAAGAATGAACCCAGCCAGGCATCCTAAAGTCGCTAGCAGGGTACTGACCATCCTTCGCCAAGAACTCACTTAAGAAAGTTCGGGCACGAGATGGGACTTCACCCACTGGAAGCTCCTTGCCAAATCGGCCTGGAAGCAAGCCAGTAATGCATCTGGGGGAACCGTCTTGATAAACCCCTTTTGCACCAAATTTGCCTGTTGGGACGCCATCTTGCTCCTGAGTCAGTCCCCACTTTAATTCTCGAGGCATCGCTAGCCTCTGAAGATAGACCAGAGGATAGCTACGATCCATTCTAGGCAGAAACATCAGCATTTCGCCTGAGTTATATAACCAAACATGCTCCTCTTCAGAAAGGATCTCATCTGAGTGATCCATCTGGTCTCCAAAGAGGAAAGCGGGTTTCTCCATCGCCCTTCTGTTCACATCTTCAAAAGCCGCGTCAGTTATGATTTCTCGCGCAGTAGTGGGGTGGTACTTGATCAGCTTCTCCTTGCGTTCCTTCGGGTCTGGCTTGTATGAGGGCAGGATGGTAGTGAAACGGAATTGGCCTGAGGGATCAGAACCCCCAGCAAAGCCGAAGTAGTTCTTGTGGGGAAGAAATTCCATCGAATATCCTACTGCAAAAAGAAAGCAGAATGAGAGAAGTTTCTCTAGGGCAGAAAATTTCTCTAAGTATGGACGCGCGAAGCTAAAAATTAGAACGCGCGAAGCTAAAGATTAGACCGCGCAGAAATAGCCTCGCGTTTTCAGCGCGACTGCTACTTAAAATAGCCTCGCGTTTTCAGCGCGACTGCTACTTGAAATAGCCTCGCGTTTCAGCGCGACTGCTACTTAAAATAGCCTCGCGTTTTCAGCGCGACTGCTACTTAAAATAGCCTCGCGTTTTCAGCGCGACTGCTACTTAAAATAGCCTCGCGCTTTAAATGCGAGGATGACGCGATAACTTCGCGTAAGAAGGCAGTCAGAGACTTTCTTCTTCTCCAAGCCTTACGGCAGGAGTACGGCGATCTCGCCGGTAAAAGAGTTGATTGATCAGTTAAATTTAAGCCAAATCACTCTAGAAATGTTCTAAAGAGTCTCGATGGAAAGATTCTTACCCCCGATGGGCGAAATGTGGGCTGGCGCGTCGCTGCCTTGGCCGCCGCCACCACTGCTTGCGCCAGTCGCCAAAGATGGAGGCGCTCGAGAAGTAGCACGAGTTTTGGGTGCCATTGCTGAGAAAAATCGACTGACAATTTGGAGAAACTCGGTCGGAAGAAGATCGGGTCGTCTGAACTCTGATCGCCTGAATCTCTAAGTTTCTGGAAAATTCTCAAATAGAGTGAGAAGGATAAGAAATAGAGATTTCTTTTAAATGAAAGGAACAGCCTCTTGGAATTCGGCGTGAATTTCGGAGAAAGTGACTGGTCAGTTACTCTCCAAAACGCGAAGCTATTAGCCTCGCGCGACTAAGAAAAAGCGAAGTTGATTAATTCCGCGCAACTATACAAAATGCGAGGATAGCCTGTGCCTTAGCTTCGCGTTTTCATGGAAAAACTTAGATTTTTGACGAGTGCAATTAAGCGCTTCCATCTAAGTTAAAGCGATTCTTATCCAATCATTTGGGTATTATCAATCTAAGTCGCGCAGGAGTGCCTTAGACTATTTTACCAAAATTATTGACCATCTGTTTGTTGAGCAAGCAAAATTCTTGAAGCTAACATATAGAGAGGAAAATAATTTATCTTTATAAAAGAAGCAAAAGATTACAAAGAGGGAGTTATAGCTCTCCCAAAAGCTTTTTACATGGTCAATTTGTCAAAAACTAAACAGTAAGACTTCTCTACGGGGTGTTGAAGCTCAGTTCCCTGGTTCACATGCAAAAACAGTAAGACTTCTCTACGGGGTGTTGAAGATCAGTTCCCTGGTTCACATGCAAAAACAGTAAGACTTCTCTACGGGGTGTTGAAGCTCAGTTCCCTGATTCACATGCAAAAACAATAAGATTTCTCTACGGGGTGTTGAAGCTCAGTTCCCTGGTTCACATGCAAAAGATCTCCTCTGCAAATGTCAATTCGGATCTATCATCCGAAATGAAGCACGAGAGGAAAGGAAAGTGCTGCACTGAAGCGCAATTTTGAACTGCAAGTGCTGTAATTCTGCACTGCAAGTGCTGCAGCTCCTTATTTACAGCCCCTTCAGGAGTTTATCTCTCGGAGCCAGAGCTTGAAACCTGCAACTATGTTGTAAAGCATATGCTTCTGACTTCCTTAGAGTCACTTCTGCTGATGAAGATCGATGGACCCACATACATTCCTCTTCAGAAAGGATTGGACTTACTGCAAAAGGAACAGAGTTTCCAAAAGAGTGAAAACGCGGAGCTAAGCTAACTCCGCGCACAGTTGAAGAAATAGCCTCGCGCTTTAAACGCAGAGGATGATGCGATAACTTCGCGTAAAGGGGGGACAAGATTCCTTTCTGCTCTTTCCTTCTCTTTCAAATTAATAGCGACTGCTAATCAAGGATAGCCTCGCAATTCATAGCGACTGCTAATCAAAGATAGCCTCGCAATTCATAGCGACTGCTAATCAAAGATAGCCTCGCAATTCATCGCGACTGCTAATCAAAGATAGCCTCGCAATTCATCGCGACTGCTAATCAAAGATAGCCTCGCAATTCATCGCGACTGCTAATCAAAGATAGCCTCGCGGATTCATTGGGACTACTAGTAAAGCCCCGCGTTTCAAGCGCAGGGACGACACAATAAAACGACAATCTCGCCGACAAGATAAGCAATCGTCCAGAATAAACTAAGCCAAAATATCTCAGAATGGTTCTTAGAAAACCAAGAGATGAGGTTTTTACCTTCGGAAGACGCTGCATAGACTGGTTCGCCGTCGCGTCTACCTTCACGGCTGCTGCCATCAAAGCCGGCCAACTTGCGAAAAGCCAAACTCCTCTGGAGAGACATCCTGTGGAGAATTGAACGAAGATCAGTTGAAGATCATTCGTGAGTCACTCAAGTTCTCACAAATTCTTCGGATGAGATGAAGAAGAAGATGAGCCGGAAGCTCTATTTAAACAGAATTTCCGTCGCTTGGTATTCGGCGTGGAAACTCAGGGTAATTAATGACATAATTACTCATTTCACTGAAGACGAAGTGAAGCTGATTAGCTCCGCGTAAGTGAGCGTAACGCGAGATAGACTTGGTATTCTAACTCCGCGTTTTCAGTTTAAAGAATCCAAAGTATTTCAAAATCTGCTGAAGTCTAAGCCATTTTGAAAACTTTGGAGGGGGTTCTGTTGGCAGTGAAAATTTCTAAGTTAAAAGGATTTTCCACAACAGAACGCGGAGCCAATTTAATAGCCCCGCGTTTGGTTACATTAACCCTGCGTTTGAATAAAACGCGGAGATGTTTAATAGCTCCGCGTTGATTCCGCAGTCTGGCTTGTATTAGCCTCGCGTTTGAATAAAACGCGAAGATGTTTAATAGCTCCACGTTGATTCCGCAGTCTGGCTTGTATTAGCCTCGCGTTTGAGTAAAACGCGGAGATGATCAATAGCTCCGCGTTAGCTCCGCGTTTTGGTTATTTAGCGTCGCGTTTTGATGCGATTAAAGCTCCGCGTAAGCAGATAACCAGAATCTCAAATTGATTGAGATTATGATTCTGGGCTTATCCAAATACCCGAATCAAGTCTAATCAGAATTCCATCAAAACTAAGATATTTGATCGGAATCCTTGATGAATGCGAGTTCTATTTAGATAGAAACTCTTGCATTAACCTGGGGCTATAAATACCTTCCTGGTGAAACCCTAAAAAAAGGCTTCTTCTTCTTTTTTGGCATCGGAAGCCTCCTATTGATCCTTTGGCAATTCAAGTACGCGAGAAAGCCTTGAAGCCTTTGCCGATCATCTTTTGAGATCTTGGAGAATTCAAGTTACGCACAGAGCCTTGAGTTCGTGAAGATCAGAGAAAGTCACCATCTTCCTTCTGGAGTTCTTGAGAAGTTCGAGTTACGCGAGAGAGCCTTGAACAAATCAAAGCCAGAGAAGATCGTCTATATTCGGCCGATATCTTTAAAAGAAAAGATTTCAACGTACCGAT
The DNA here is from genome assembly GCA_036321105.1 of Dracaena cambodiana. Lineage (NCBI taxonomy): Eukaryota > Viridiplantae > Streptophyta > Magnoliopsida > Asparagales > Asparagaceae > Dracaena > Dracaena cambodiana. The sequence continues at coordinate 20,925,507 of JAYEPQ010000002.1, forward strand.
CGTCCAAAGGAACTGCTTGATAGATCCCATCGCCACAGATCCCACAATATTGTAAAAGAGAGAGATTGAAATATAAAATCCTCTCGTTTGTTCTTTTTATATCTTGTTCACTTTCATTGTAATTTAAGTTAATTCAATGGGAGGAAGCGAAGGAACTTTTGCGACGAACAACTAGAACTTGTTATCATGTCGTGTAAATAAGATACTAGAACTTGTTATCATGTCGTGTAATAAAGATACTAGAACTTGTTATCATGTCGTGTAAATAAGATACTAGAACTTGTTATCATGTCGTGTAATAAAGATACTAGAACTTGTTATCATGTGATGTAATAAAGATACTAGAACTTGTTATCATGTCGTGTAATAAAGATACTAGAACTTGTTATCATGTCGTGTAATAAAGATACTAGAACTTGTTATCATATAGTGCAATAAAGATACTAGAACTTGTTATCATGTCGTGTAAATAAGATACTAGAACTTGTTATCATGTCGTGTAATAAAGATACTAGAACTTGTTTTCATGAACAATCTTGCCTTCATATATCATGTTGATATTCATATGTCATGTTATCATAAATCCGCGAATCATGCCAAGTGTGTAAATCCGTGTTTCTCTTGAACGCGGAGTTTTTACGCGAGGTTAAAAATTGCCAAATACGAAGCTAAAAATAGCCAAACGCGAAGCTAAAAAAATAGCCAAACGGGAAGCAGAAAATAGCCAAACTCGAGGCTAAAAATTGCCAAATGCGAGGCTAAAAATGGCCAAACGCGAGCTAAAAAAATAGCCAAACGGGAAGCTGAAAATAGCCAAACGCGAGGCTAAAAATTGCCAAACGCGAGGCTAAAAATGGCCAAATGCGAAGCTAAAAAAATAGCCAAACGGGAAGCAGAAAATAGCAAAACACGAGGCTAAAAATTGCCAAACGCGAGGCTAAAAATAGCCAAACGCGAGGCTAAAAATGGCCAAACGCGAGGCAGAAAATAGCCAAACGGGAGACTAAAAATTGCCAAACGCGAGGCTAAAAATGGCCAAACGCGAGGCTAAAAAATAGCCAAACGGGAAGCAGAAAATTGCCAAACGCAAAGCTAAAAATAGCCAAACGCGAGGCTAAAAATTGCCAAACGGGAGGCTAAAAATTGCCAAACGCGAGGCTAAGCCAAAAATAGCCAACATCCGTAATTCAGGCTAAGTATGCAGTCTAAAAATTTTTCTAAGTATGCAGATCCAATATGATGTGAATTTATCCATAAAGAAAAAGGAATCATGTACTCATAATAAAAAATCAAATAATTTCCAAGAAATATCATACATGCTACTTGTACTCAAATACGATTCAAAGAGAGAACAAGAACAAGGTGATACTTGCCTCTATTCTCTTTAATCTCCTCCTTTGTTTTAGCAAAGCCTCCCTTCTATTTCCTTTACTCAACGAACTAGAAGAACCAAGGGTAAAGAGTGATTTTTATTTTGTTCTTTTGATAAGAATTCTCTTTGAGAGAATCAGGTTATATATACCTAACGGCATTTTGGTCACCTTATCCTCTCGCCTAGTCCTAAGGCTTCTTGCATGCATGACAAATGTCAACTAGAGTGCCACCTCTCACTCTCTTCTAACAACTCATCCCCACAAAATGCCAAAGGGGTGCCCTTGGAAACTTAATTAAATTTGAAGGGGAAAGGAATTTTTAACTTGATAATTTATAATTTAATAAACATGATAATTTTGGGGTGTTACATTCTACCCACCTAATAAAAGAATTTCGTCCTCGAAATTCCAATTCAAAACTATGTCTGTGTACCCAAGTATTTATTGTCATGTAAAAATATATTCAAGTAACATGCATGATCATAAAATTCTGATGTCGTCCTCATGTTCTCGAGTAGAGTCCCTTAGTCATCATGCATTCCATATTAGAATTCGTCTACTTTTGATAGAGTCACTATTTTGGACTTTCATCTAAGCGTCTCTTTATTTATGATACACAAAATACATGATGAAAAATTTTCTGTCTTTGATAGGAATGATATTGGATAGACAAGATTTCCAATTTATTTATAAATGCAAGATAAAGTTTAATCAGGAATAGCTGCTACTAATTCAAGGTGCCACGCTATCCTGATTAATCAATGGGAAAGATACAAGTGATAAAGATCTTATGTGGTCATATTACCTAGTTGTGACAGACACTAGAAGAGAAAATGAACCTCAATTATTACAATGTTGAAGTAATGGAGTAGTGAATGGTAAAAATACAAGATTGGAAATGACTTCATGGTTAATTACAAAATTTCAATTACACAAGATTGTCCTATCAAGTGGCTGCAATTGTTGGCGCTAGAGAATAAATCTCTACAATTGCCTCACTGTCTCGATAAGACTTGTGATATAAAAAAAAAATTTTAAAAACATGGACTACATTGAAATAAAGTGCAGATGGAAGATTTAAAATGTCAAATGGGATTGATCAACAAAAGTAATGAAATAAGACAATCGTTTGGGAAGATAAGTTTTAACTTGAGTACCAAGATATATGGTCATATTCTGACTTGATAAAATTTGTCTTCTTTAATTATAATTTATCATCAATTTTTTATCATCTACTTTCAATCGACTAATTCTCAGCCTTCTAAAATCTCTTTGTATCCTTACATTTACCTTTCCGTGAATTATTCCAAAGCTTCTAGTTCGCTTGCTTATTTAATCTCATCAACTATATTTACTCCGCCAAGTCTACCAACACCAATTATTCTTAATTATTCTTCTTCCCTTTAGAACTGCATACTCAAGGTTATATTTCTTATATTTAGTCTCCCCAATCTTCTAAAAGAAACACAAGTATGGAATCATTTTTTTTTTATATTTATTTTACCGTTCTTGGAAACTTAAGGGTAAGATCCAAATTTAATTATTTTTCCACTCTGTACCAACAGATATCGTAATCCCTAACTAAAAAAAATCATTACAAACTTTCATACCTCCAGTATTGTCCGGAATTACTAGCACTGATACTGTTGTCAGTCTCCATCTTAATTCTTCAAATGTCTTATCGCATTCCTCTATTTTGACATATTCTCCTCCTTTCCTAATTAATTTAGTCAAAGGAGATATGATTTTTGTAAAGTTTTGTACAAACCTTATGTAATACCCAGTCATCTCTTGAAATTTTTGAATTTCTAATACTGATTTCGGTACAGGCCAATCCATCACAGCCTCTATCTTTTAGGATCTGCTGATACACCATCTTCAGATATTATATGACCCAAGAAAGCAATTTTTTTTCAACCAAAATTCACATTTGCTCAATTTTCCGTATAGCCTTTGTTCCTTTAAAGTTTGTAAAGCTATCCTCAAATGTTTAACGTGCTCTTCTCTATTCGTAGAGTAGATCAATATATCATCAATAAACACTACCACAAATTTGTCTAAATACTTGAGCAAAAACATGGTTCATCAAATTCATAAACACTGCTGGAGCATTAGTTACCCCAAATGGCATCACTAAATATTCATAATGACCATGTCTGATTCTAAATGCAGTCTTTGGGATATCTTCTGTTCGGACTCTTACTTGACGAAATCCTGAACGAAGATCTATTCTTGAGAATACCTTCGCTCCTCCAAGTTGATCGAACAGATCAGTTATTTTTGGCAATGGATATTGATTCTTAATTGTTACTGCATTCAATCCTCTATAGTCTACGCATAACCTTTTACTCCCGTCCTTCTTTCATACTAATAATACTGGAGCTCCCCAAGGTGACACACTGGGTCTTATAAAATCCAATTTCATTAACTCGCCCACTTGCTTCTTAACTTATTCTAGTTCTGCAATCCTCATTCGATAAGGTGACTTACAAACTGGTTCAGCTCTAGGGATGATATCAATAGTAAATTCTACTATCCTTGCTGGTGATAGTCCAGGTATCTCTTCAAGAAATATTTTTAAGAATTCTGACACTACTGAGATCATTTCTTCTTCTACAACCTATTACTGCATGGAAGGTACTCAACCAATCAATACCTAAGATAATATCATATTATCCTCCACTAATAACTAATAAGTTGGCACAGAATTCATTAATCACCAAGGAATACAATCTATACTCTTATTGGTTATGATACTATCATTCCCGGTCTTGATATCCCACCTCGAAGGTAAGATAGTAAAATCGATAAAATTGCGGGAAACAAATATGCTAGTGATGAAACTGTGTGATGCTCCGGAATCAAATAAAATAATGGCCGGTATATTGCCAACTAAAATTATACCTGCCACGACTCCTACAGTGGTTTGAACTTTCTCCACATTCATCAGCTTAACTTACCATTTCCTCCATTATGTTCCTCCTCGGGTGCTGTCATGAGTTTGTTGTTAGTTTTCCAAAGGCCCTTTCTGATCTGGTCCTGAAACCTTCTGGGTTGATATGCTTGTTGGTCTGTCCTTTGCCTGAAATGGGACCTTAGCTTTTGCCGACTGTTGAGTTTTTGGGCAATCTCTCAACTGATGACTAGTGGATCTGCACACCAGACACAACTCTTGAGCTCTTCTACACATTTTCTTGATATGTCCTGGTTTATGACAATAATTACATATTACTATACCTCGATTCGGCATCACCTGCTTCTTTGTTGGTGTGCCATCAAATTTCCTGGCCGATGGGTTTGCTCCTTGCCTATATGACCTTTTAAATGCTACTGACCTCTTATTCGCCACCCTTAGAAGGTTCACCATTTTGATTCTCTCTTGTTTTTGGCACTGCAATATCCTTTCTAATATCATTATTGTAGTTTGTTGCGTTTGTGCTACCCTTTGTACCATATTTCTAAGCTCAGACTCTTCACTCATTGGATTTGGGCTCGCGCTAGTAGAAGATTGGGTCGTCATCATTCTGTGACGGACCAAGGAAGATTAATCAGATGGAGTTTCAAGATAGATATTCTAAATGAATTAGAAACAATAAAATAGGCACGATACTAGATCTGATGGATATCAAAGATAAGGAAGAAGTGTCAAGAGTGTATCTTAGACATGTTTTCATGTGGCAGTAGTCATATGGTCTCCCACCTAAACCTAGGCTCTGATACCAAATCTGTCACGCCCCCAATTCGGCTCTATTTTTTTTTCCTTCCTCAAAACAAGGGACGCCGCTTAAATACTATAAATAACCCAATAGTCCCATGATCTTGGAATAACCGTAACTACTGCCATGTCAAGATGAATAACCATGTCTGAAACTGAAAGGATTTCATTTATACAGAGAGTTGAGTACATAAAATGGCACACTGCTCTAAATATTTACACAAAGAGTTAAATACTACAAGTTAAAGCAGTGCCCAGCAAAAGAAAACAAGAACAAGAAGTGCGAAGTATCCAAATAGTATTGTGCTAGTATCCTCTACTCGACCTGGTTGGTGAAGTAAGGATCGTTGTCTGGAGCAATCTCCCCTTCTCTTCTTTCGTGATCTGGGCTTAAGAAAACTCAGGGGATTAAACCCAGCAAATAACACAAAAGAAAGAAACACGTGTACTATCACAGTACAAATAAATAAAAGAATAAATAAATTGCGTTGGTACAAACGTATCCTAAGAGTACTGAAAATGAATTGAGTAAGACTATTCATTCAAATAGCAGAAACAAATCATGTAAAGGTGACAAGTGTAAGCGAAGTAAATGTCAATCATGTTGCATATAACCAGAACAATGTAAATCATTCGCAAGCTTCGTGTAAAATTTAACAGGTCCATATCATGTTAGTGTTGGAATTGAAACTCAATGATGGATAAGATAGCGCACAGTTTCTCATATTGTACAAGTGCCCGTGCATACCCAGGACCCGGCCTCTAACTCATGGCGCTGAACCATGACACACCGCTAGGTGCTACAAGTCAGACCCCGTTAAATGAAACAAGTAACGGGTATCACCCATATGGTGAATCATGTATCAGACGGTGGCTCAGTACCACCCAGTGCTGCTAGTAAAAAGGCCCTCAGCACCTAATCAAGAAGTTGGCCAACAAGATCCTTGTACAATACAGTACTTATCTATCCATCATGTAGTTTTTCCCATGTTAGTAATGCATATGATATACGTGAATTAAAGGAAACACGTGCACTTTCATGTCAAATTGTATACATATCATTTCACAAGAATCAAGAGTTCAGGAATCAAGATTTGGAATCATGTACACATGTATCATAAGAGTACTTCATGTCATGTAATAAGGATACTAGAACTTGTTATCATGTCGTGTAAATAAGATACTAGAACTTGTTATCATGTCGTATAATAAAGATACTAGAACTTGTTATCATGTCGTGTAATAAAGATACTAGAACTTGTTATCATGTCGTGTAAATAAGATACTAGAACTTGTTATCATGTCGTGAATAAAGATACTAGAACTTGTTATCATGTCGTGTAATAAAGATACTAGAACTTGTTATCATGTCGTGTAAATAAGATACTAGAACTTGTTATCATGTCGTGTAATAAAAATACTAGAACTTGTTATCATATCATGTAATAAAGATACTAGAACTTGTTATCATGTCGTGTAAATAAGATACTAGAACTTGTTATCATGTTGTGTAATTGTTCGTCGCAAAAGTTCATTCGCTTCCTCCCATTGAATTAACTTAAATTACAATGAAAGTGAACAAGATATAAAAAAAAAGAACAAACGAGAGGATTTTATACTTCAATCTCTCTCTTTTACAATATTGTGGGATCTGTGGCGATGGGATCTGTCAAGCAGTTCCTTTGGACGATCGGTACGTTGAAATCTTCTCTTTTAAAGATATCGGCCGAATATAGACGATCTTCTCTGGTTTTGATTCGTTCAAGGCTCTCTCGCGTAACTCGAACTTCTCAAGAACTCCAGAAAGAAGATGGTGATTTTCTCTGATCTTCACGAACTCAAGGCTCTGTGCGTAACTTGAATTCTCCAAGATTTCAGAAGATGATCAGCAAAGGCTTCAAGGCTCTCTCGCGTACTTGAATTGCCAAAGGATCGATAGGAGGCTTCCGATGCCGAAAAGAAGAAGAACTCTGATCTCTGGTTTTGATTAGTTCAAGGCTCTCACGCGTAACTCGAACTTTACCAAAACTTCCAAAAGATCCTTTAGGGTTTCACCAAGAAGGTATTTATAGCCCCAGGTTAATGCAAGAGTTTCTATCTAAATAGAACTCGCATTCATCAAGGATTCCAATCAAATATCTTAGTTTTGATAGAATTCTGATTAGACTTGATTCGGGTATTTGGATAAGCCCAGAATCATAATCTCAATCAATTTGAGATTCTGGTTATCTGCTTACGCGGAGCTTTAATCGCATTAAAACGCGACGCTAAATAACCAAAACGCGGAGCTAACGCGGAGCTATTGATCATCTCCGCGTTTTACTCAAACGCGAGGCTAATACAAGCCAAACTGCGGAATCAACGCGGAGCTATTAAACATCTCCGCGTTTTATTCAAACGCAGGGTTAATGTAACCAAACGAGGGGCTATTGAATTAGCTCCGCGTTCTGTTGTGGAAAATCCTTTTAACTTAGAAATTTTCACTGCCAACAGTAATAAAGATACTAGAACTTGTTTTCATGAACAATCTTGCCTTCATATATCATGTTGATATTCATATGTCATGTTATCATAAATCCGCAAATCATGCCAAGTGTGTAAATCCGTGTTTCTCTTGAACACGGAGTTTTTACGCGAGGTTAAAAATCGCCAAATACGAAACTAAAGGCCAAACGCGAAGCAGAAAATAGCCAAACGGGAGGCTAAAAATTGCCAAACGCGAGGCTAAAAATGGCCAAACGTGAGGCTAAAAAAATAGCCAAACGGGAAGCAGAAAATTGCCAAACGCAAGGCTAAAAATTGCCAAACGAGAGGCTAAAAAAATAGCCAAACGGGAAGCAGAAAATTGCCAAACGCGAGGCTAAAAATATCCAAACGCAAGGCTAAAAATTGCCAAACGCGAGGCTAAAAATTGCCAAACGCGAGGCTAAGCCAAAAATAGCCAACATCCGTAAATCAGGCTAAATATGCAATCTAGAAATTTTTCTAAGTATGCAGATCCAATATGATGTGAATTTATCCATAAAGAAAAAGGAATCATGTACTCATAATAAAAAATCAAATAATTTCCAAGAAATATCATACATGCTACTTGTACTCAAATACGATTCAAAGAGAGAACAAGAACAAGGTGATACTTGCCTCTATTCTCTTTAATCTCCTCCTTTGTTTTAGCAAAGCCTCCCTTCTATTTCCTTTACTCAACGAACTAGAAGAACCAAGGGTAAAGAGTGATTTTTATTTTGTTCTTTTGATAAGAATTCTCTTTGAGAGAATCAGGTTATATATACCTAAGAGCATTTTGGTCACCTTATCCTCTAGCCTAGTCCTAAGGCTTCTTGCATGCATGACAAATGTCAACTAGAGTGCCACCTCTCACTCTCTTCTAACAACTCATCCCCACAAAATGCCAAAGGGGTGCCCTTGGAAACTTAATTAAATTTGAAGGGTATAGAAAGGAATTTTTAACTTGATAATTTATAATTTAATAAACATGATAATTTTGGGGTGTTACAGTTCCCGAGCTTTCTTCGGCAGTAAAGAGGCCATCCTCTGCTAGAGTTTCTTGCCCAAACGACGGCTTTATGGCCGCGGTCTCTAAGGGTCCCCGTTTATCGGTGGATTCCCGATTACCCGATCCTCGGGTATTAGAGCGCACACGACGATAGCGTCGCGTTTCAGTCAGGTTACCTGACTTAAAGGAGAGATACTCCTCGTACTTCTGCTGGTCGATCTCCACGACTAGCATATTCACGTCGGATCTGAACCTCTCGACGTCAGATTGCGTCACGATCTCTTCTTTGGTGAAAGAGATTTCTCCCACTGTGGTCGCCAGTTTGTTCGCAGCAGAAATTTGCTTTTCTTCAATTGAATACAACTTAAATTACAATGAAAGTGAACCAGAAAAAGAACAAACGAGAGGATTTATAATTTATCGTTCTCTTTTACAATAAAAACATGGGATCTCGCAGCGATGGATCTAACTAGTTGTTCCTTTTGATGATCTGACGACGATGATCTTCTCTCTTGAAGATGGCGGCCGACTTGGATCTTGATCTTCTCTGGTCTTCAAGAATTCGAGGCTCTCATGCGTAACTTGAATTCTCCAAGATGCCAAAAAGATGATCCGAAAATATTGATGATCAAAAAGATCCCTAAGGCTTCCTCAAAGGGGTATTTATAGTTTTAGGATAATATGAGAGTTTCTATCTAAATAGAATTTGTATTCATCAAGGATTCCAATTAAATATCTTAGTTTTGATTTAAATCTCTTGATTTAGAGTTCTGATCGGACTTAGTTTGGGTATTGGATAAGCCCAAATCTTAATCTCAATCAATTTATAATTCTAGTTATCTACTCACGCGGAGCTAATCATATCAAAACGCGGAGCTAAGAAACCAGAACGCGGAGATATGAATAGCTCCGCGTTTCATTCAAACGAGAGACTAAAAATAGCTAAACGCGGAGCTACATAGTTAGCTCCGCATTCTATTGTGGAAAACCCCATTTTACTTGGAAATTTTCACTGTCAACAGTATCAGCCAGATGCCTCCAGTTCTTAACAATACTAAAGAGGGCCAAGAAGAAAGCAATAGTATGGAGGAATCTACAAGGGCTGGATGTCAGTCCCACCGTTCAAATGTTGCAGAATGTACGGTGGCTTTCCAATATGATAATAGTGTTGATGCACTAACTTCAGCAGAAAATCAAAATATACCTGCCCCTTGTTTAAATTCGGCAGTTACAAATGCCAATCTACAAAATATGGATGCGTTACCGTAAGCCCTTGTTCCAGATTCTTGTCCAGAGGACTTATCTGGAACTGGTGATTCTTCGCTCTGTCCAACGGTAGAGATGGTGTGGTGCCAAGGTCTGTTAGTATAGATTGTGTGGTGCCAAAGTACTTGAAGCGTATTGGTCTCAAATCTGACATGCAGACTCGGTTGAGCAATGGGTCCAAACTGAGAATTAATGATGATTCAGAGACTTCTGCTGACAGAAAGGAAGAACTTGCAAAGATCAAAGGGGTCAGTAGTGAATCCAAATTCAATTTTTGCCGAGTAGATACTGTTCCTCCACAAGATTCTTCAAAATCATCTGTGAAAAAGTCAACTGTTCAGATGGATGAGAGTTCTGAATTAGGAATTGAATATGGAGAGATTGATGCTTTGGAAGTTGCAATTAAGGTTGAACGTGAGGTTGTTGATTATAGAGAACCATTCTGCAGCTCTTCACCTATAGTTCAGAAGAGGATATGGGTCCCCACTTTTCCGATGAACGGCGGAATCAACCTGTAAATGATGAAACAAAATGTGAGAGGATCACCACCTGCTGGAGTTCTTGATGATGCCTTATCGCTCAAGGATGACAATCTAAGAACCGCAGAAACAAACACAGGTCATGGAAAATGTGAACAAGATGCTGAAATATCAGAGTGGATAACTCAGGAATCAGGTGACAGGACTGACCAGGATAGATGTGTCTTTGATCTGAATGAGGATATTTGTGCTGATGAATCTGAATGTTTCATGGACTCCATTCCAACAACTCAGCCAATGTCACTGCACCAATAATTGTTGCGGCATCAAAAGGAGCTCCAGTTTTGCCTGTTAGTTCTCTCTGCTTTGAAGGTGAACTCCGTTGGATGGGTTCTGCTGCTACAAGTGCATTTCACCCAGTTTCCCCTCGGAGAACTCCGGATGTTGAGAAGACACCTTCTGGTCATAAACGAAAGGCAACCATGATCGAGTTTGATTTGAATGTGGCAGAGAGTGGGGATGATGCAATTGATCCGTTGGCAGTTAAACCAACACCTGTTTCCTCTGGTATTCCTTCTCGGGAGGATTCTGCAGAAGTCAGCTCAAGAAGAGCGGACAGATTAAAGTTGGACCTCAATCGTCTTGGTGACGAAGATGTATTGCCATTGCCACCGCCATCACCATCGCCATATCGGAATCTTCCACACCAAAATGGGCACCGAATCATGTCTCCTGCTTCATCATCATCTTCAAGACAACCTACAAGAGACTTCGACTTGAATGACAACCCAAACCCTTTTGATGCTATGGGATCTGATAACCTGAGCAGATTTTCTTCAAAGACCTCAGGGATGAATTCTGGCTCGAAACCTGACAATCATGCCATTACTATTATGGGTTCTTGAATTACAGAAAGAAAGGACTATCTGAATGAAGCTCCCCTGTCTTTTATGGGGAATGGCACCAGTGCAGATGCTGCTGCAATGGCGTCCAGGACTGTGATGCCATATGACCACATTCCTCATCCTGCTTATGGTTACAATGGACCTGTAATGGACCTCCATTGCCTTTCCCACCACCATTTTATGCATCCCATACATGGTAGTTTCTCGAGGTGCAATAGTTGTACCACCATTGTAAGTCGAACTTCTTCTTGCTAAGCCTTGGACTGCCGCCGTCGGCGTCGTCCATCTCGGATTTCGCTTGAAAAAAGAGCAAATTTTGGTCCACGCACCGCCGATCTTGCTAGTCGCCTGCCCTTGCAACATCACCACACCCCACGAAGCCGCCGTTTTCACATGACCTTGCTGGTCGCTCACCTCGACTCAGAGTTGGGAAGAAACACCGGATCCAACGGGGAGCATGATGAGCCAAAACACAAAACTGAGAACCAATTTGACCCAAAAGTTTAAGCCATTAGGTCATTAAACCTATAAAATTTCTTTGTCCTATCCAATGTGGGACTATACTCACATATGAACTTCACATATGAACTAACTTAACAATCTTCCCCTTCATTGTAAGTATACCAACTTAATTTTGGTAACCGTCCACGTGGAGGTAGACACGTGGAAACCAAACCCAAAGTTAACCCGACTATACTCACATATGAACTAACTTAACAATCTCCCCCTTCATTGTGAGTATACCAACTTAAATTTGGTAACCATCCACGTGGAGGTAGACACATCGAAAACCAAATCCAAAATTAATCCGACCAACTTAAATTTGGCAACCATCCGCATAGAGAGCCGATATGTGGGAAATCAAATCCAAACTTAACTCGAGTAATTCGGGCTTCAAACATCGGCTTCATTGACCTGACGAGAACTTGATTCGAAGCTGGGCTCTGATACCAATTATTGGGGAGAAACACCAGGTCCAACGGGGAGCATGATGGGCCTAAATACAAAACTGAGAACCAGTTTGACCTAAAAACTTAAGCTATTAGGTCAATACCCCAACTTTGTATTTAAAACCATAAACTTTCTTTGTTCTATCCGATGTGGGACTATACTCACATATGAACTAACTTAACACTCAGCCCACGCGCCGCCACCAGTTGTCACCGATTGCCTCACCCCCAAAGCCGCTACTTTCACCATTCCTCACCACTTCGTTCGAAAGATGAAAGAGAGTAGACCTTAACTCTAACCAAATGATCTAAAACTAAAACTAATTTAGAGTATGTTAGTCATTTTCTCTATCTCTTAAATATTAAAATTAAAATTTACTATTTATTTGCACTTATTTGCACGTAATAGCTAACGGAGGAATTAAAATAAAGTAAGGTAAAGGATTTGGGGACTAAAATTAAAATATGAAGATTTGAGTGACTAAAGTGAAATTTTTAAAGATGTAAGGGACTGATATGTTAAAACCCCTTTTATTTTTGTTAGATAGAGAGTACTACTGCTTATGGTGGCCGTGGATTTGTTACTGGTCGCATGTTTAATTGGAAAGGAGAGGTAATTCAATTTGTTCTAATTGTTCTAAATACACGAGTGACCGCTGCATACTAAGAACTTCACATCATGTTTCTGGTACACAGCTTGTGGTATCGTTGACTCAAGAGGCCCTTACCAGGAAGTTTAAGCCGAAAAATGAACTTATATCAAAGCTCTAAGAAGCTCGTTTTTAGGTACATCTTTCTGTTCTGCAGCAATTACTGCCTAGCCATAAAAAATGCCTGGAACCATCCTCTTAATCTGGATTAATTGATGCATGTGCAGGATGATACTACAAAAACTTTGTTTAATTAACCATTCTTAAGATATCTAAGCTTCGAATGGTATAGATGAAGCAATTGTATATAATCAGAGCCTGCTGGACCAGGAAATTTTGAAGCTATTTCATACAGTCTCGAAGGAGGAGGAGTTTTTAAATATATAGGTAAATGTTCAATAATGATCAGTGAATCATAAGTTATTTGATGTTTGGTGTTAGAGAAGGTAGGTATTTTTATGGGTAAATAGGCATTAAATAATTTCCACGGAGACTGGCGGGGATTTTGAGAATCATCTGTATTCAATCACATATTGTGAGTTCAAAATCTTGTATCTATCTCTTTAATTATTATGTATTCTTGCTGCAAAGAATTATCGTGAGGTGATGGAAGCCACGATATCCTTATTTCACAATATTGTAAGACCTCGACAGACTGTAGGGACTTGTATATTGTTATTGGCATGTTGGTTTTACTAATTTGATATGAGCACTTAGCAGTACTCGAACACCTTACATAATATTTTCCCATCCTCACATTTTATTAGCTACTATCTGTGTAGGGGGCTTTACTTATTTCTCCCCTACAATTTACAACAACCAATTTTCCTACAAATAAGGGGCTTCATTTTAATTGACACCGTGATGTGAAATTGAGGCGCTATGCAGTACCAGTCTGGAGAATGTATATCATGGTAACCAGTTGGAGCTAAACAAGTGTGTTCTTAAAAACATCATCTCTTTTAAAGTTGGGCTAATTACAGTAACATCCTATGTACTATATTGGGCTAATTACAGTAAGATCCTATGTACTATAAGAGTAGTGTAATTTATTATCTCTTAAATTTAAAACACTTAGTTTAGTTCTTAGATTTCTTACGGAATTAGTCAACGGTTTACTATTCTCACACCTGTTTAGTTTAAAGTGCATTTTTTTAAAAATGAAATTTCAAAATTATCCTCCTCTGGATATGTTTTGGATAGTTTTTAGTGACGGAGAGGGGGCTAATTTGGGGGTTTTATGAAAAAAATTCTGCTTAAGTTAAATATGAGTGAGAATAACAAACCGTTTGATTAATGGCGTTAGAAATTTATAGAATAAACTGATTGTTTTAAACTTAAAGCATAATAAATTACATTGCTCTTGTAGTACATGGAGTTTCAATGTAATTAACCCTTTAAAATTTACAGGTGAACTCAGTAGTTCTCATCTCTTATTTGTAACTCTTCTCATAGAAAATATTCTTTTAGTAGTAGCACAACAAATATCAACAAAAGTTGGCTTTTCGTAACAAAAGCATAATGTTTGCTGCTGTTGGAATTTAGGTATTAACTCTGCAAATTTGGGAAAAAGAGAGTCATTGCTACTGTCATCAAGCTAGGTAACAATTTTTTTTTTTATCAAGGTACCTGCCTCCTAGAACTTAGAAGGAAACACTCGAGTGGAAGAAACTAGCGATAACAGAATTTTTAAAATAGCCATACTGAATATTGGTAACTATAACGACACAAGCAGGGAATGTGGCAGATAGAGAAAGCAATACAGAAACCATAGTAAATATAGAACTAGAACTAGTGAGGCACTATTTTTATGCTTGATAGAACTTTTTAAATCCTTTCAGAGCAACCCAACATAGGATCCTCTTCTGCAAGACGTCGAAGAGTGCCAGGGAATGGAGGCATCTCCACATTCAAAGCTCCCTCGAAGATTTTAACCACCTCTGCCATTGACGGCCTCTGTACCTCCGAATCTTGAATGCACCAGCACGCAACTCGACAGACCCTGTTGAGTTCCGAAATGTCAACACAACCATCCACATTCTCGTCTAGCAAGCTGAGAACCTCCCCTGTGATAACTCTGCTAGCCGCCATGACAGGAAAGAATCCGATGCTCCCATCTTCAGCCCCTCGTGAATTTCTCCTTCCCGATACCATTTCAAACAGCATCATGCCAAAGCTGTAGACATCAGCTTTGGGTGTGATCGGTAGGCCTTCTATCCATTCCGGTGCCAGATAACCCACGGTTCCCCTTATGGTCGTCAGTACCCGGCTGAAGTCACGGCCAAGGAGCTTTGCCAGGCCAAAGTCTGACAATTTAGGACAGTCTTCGGAGTCCAGGAGAATATTCTCTGGCTTTATATCACAGTGGATGATGCATTCTCTGCACTCCTCATGGAGATATGCCAATCCCCTGGCAATCCCTAGGATGATCTGGTATCTGGTCTTCCAATCTAAACTCCTGGATTCTTTTCGAAAGAGGTGGTGAGCTAAAGACCCCTTTGGCATGTAATCGTAAACCAGCATCCTCTCAGTTCCTTCGCAGCAGAACCCGCAGAGGCGAACTAAATTGACATGCTGGATTCTCCCTAGTGTTCCCAGTTCGCTTCGAAATTCCTTCTCTCCCTGTTTAATGCCTTCAAGCCTTTTCACAGCTACCGCAACTGAATCGGATAGAGCTCCTTTGAAAACTGACCCAAAACCTCCACCACCAAGGTATTCAGAGAAATTCTTAGTCATGCGCCGCATGTCGCTGTAGGTAAATGAAACTAGAGGACCATCGGAGAAGGTTGATGCTCCATGACCTCTTTTATACAACACCCAAAATACAACAATAATGGTTGCTGCCATTGTTCCTGCTATTGCACTTACAGTGAACTTGGTAATTGATTTCCCTTCACAGCTTGGTTTTTGCAGTTCAGAAGCCGCAAGCCTCAGGTAAAGAGTACCGGCCTTATTGTCAGTGTTTGATATTCTTCGAAGATTACGAATGTCTCCCTCCCAAAATGAACATCCACTCTCATAAGCATAAGCAGTACATGAGCAATTCCTCAGGCAAGCCAACTCGCATTCTTCTCTGCTATTTGCTGACAAAGACTGTGAATCCACTGGCATACGCACATCGGATATGGCAAGAAATCCGTCCTTTTCTCCGGCCGTCAAGTTCTGGTCACCGCAGTGCAAGCGGGTGTTCCTCGTGCACCCTGAGCTCCAGGCGTCGAGCTCCCAGTCTCTCTTGGATGCCGGACTGAAGCCATACAGACAGCTGCATGCAGGCTTGCTCGTCTCATCACAGATGCCAAAGGCGCCACAGACGAAGTACACATCACAAGGAGAAACTGGCTCTTCATCTAACATCTCCCACCCGAGGCTATCCTCAAACCACATCCACTCCAGCACTTGCCCAGACGGGGTCAGCACGTTTCGTGCCAGAATTCGATCATCAGAGAGATTGGTCGTGAAATACCTGCGCTTGTTGTCATCCACAAACTTGTGCTTGAAGAGAGTGGACTTATCCATCGTGGGGATCAAGCTGAAGAATCTCCCATTCCAAGCTCCACTGCTCCAGTAAGTCTTTGAATTGTTCCACAGGAGGATGAACTGGTTGATGCCGCTTGGATCGATCGTATCGGTAAAAACCCCAGGAGCCGGGTCCTCAGAGTTCTTCCACGAAACTAGCCGTTGGTACTCTCCAGTGACTTTATTCATCCCGAGCCATCCTTTGGGCACCCATGTATCAGTCGGGTGATCAAAGCTCTGCCAGAATATGGAACTCGAGTTGGACTGGTCCGTCAGAACCAAATTCCCCGTATCAAGAAGCACTGCAATGTTAGACATGGAGAACGACGATGAGGTCGTGTTGGACGACCAAACTGGGATTCCGGAATCGTAGAGGACCAGATTTCCGTCCTCGGTCAGTTTCAGCTGGGAAGTAACAGTATCAGATACCGGAGCTTCTCTGTTCGCCACCCATATGACCGTTTGCACCGGAATCTTCTTGTACCATATGCCGATGTAGTATTTATGGGAGTTGCCTGGTGTGAAGAAGCCCAGTTCGAAGACTCCACCTCTCGAGATTATCGTTTTGTTTCCGGAGATGGACTGGCCTCCGGAGATGGTATCAGTTGCAATGGAGATATTGCTGCTCAGTATGAGAAGGAAAACGAGACTGGTCAATATAATAGTAGGAGATTTGGAGTACATTCTTGCAGAAGCGAAGCAAAGTGTGAGTTTTCTGTTGTGCGATAGCCTGCAGAAGCTTCACAAGCAGGAGATATAGATAAGAATCAAACAGTCTCAGCTTCTTGTTTTCCTTCGTTCTCTAAGATCAGAGCCGTTCATGAAGTAATGGATGATGATGATACAAATGTGATGGTCCATATTCTTTGTTACTAGAACTGGTCAAGTCTTGTGGCATTTATGAGGTGGTTGCTGTTTGCCTCACTGGAGTACTAACTTAGGTGTATCAAAAACTCGGGGCCAATTACAGTAGTTGTGCCCGAGAGATCACGGCGTAGAAAGTTTAAGCTTCTGGAGGCTTTTGCTCTCGTTGGCTCATTACTTGCTTGTGATTTTGAGCCTCTGCGTGATAGATGGTGTGGCTGGGGCCAAAGCCAACAATGGAGAAGGTTACTGCTCGTCCAGGCTATTACTTTTAAGGAGGGATATAATGAGACTCTTAGACCGGATCTTCATCGCAAAGGTCTCTTTTATTTGATTGATGGAATAGGTTGTAGTATGTGTTTACCACTGCTCGAGCGAGCGTGATGGTCACACTAGAGCTTCCCATGTTGACTCATGTTAGAGTTAATTCAAACCCAAAAAATGGATTAGGTGAAAAGAATAATTAAGTAAGAGTAATTAGGTGGAATAGTACCGGTAGGTGGAATAGTGCCGATTGGTGGAATAGTGCCGGTTGGTGGAATAGTGCCGGTTGGTGAAATAGTGCCACAATGAAGCCTATAAATAGATGCTCTCATTTGCCTTCATCCTACACACCAAGATCACCAAGTATCCATTCAAGAGAAGAGTGAAGAGAAGATAGAGAAAGGAAGAGAGGAGAGAAGAAGCTCGGTGTGCTCTTCGGGTGATATCCATCACGGTGTTAGTCTAGTGCTTCTACTGCAGACTACAGTTCTCTAACAAGGTTGGAGGTTTTTTTCGTGTTGGAGGTAACATTGTATCACTCTCTATTTTCTGTATATTCCCGAGTTCTCTGGACAAGACTCGGAAGGTTGTACTATTTATCTGGTATAGTGGAATTCGCTCTCTGATTGTCCCGTGGTTTTTCCCGTAAGGGTTTCCACGTAAATATTGTGTGTCATCTGTGACTTGTTGATTTGCTTATAGCTTACTTATTGTTTACATACAAGTAGGGATTTTTACTATTTTTCCCAACAGTGGTATCAGAGCTAAGGTTATTAGCTATTGTGTGTAAACAATGGAAAGTATAACAAGTCGCATGATTACTTTTAATGGATCTAATTGGATGATCTGGAAGTCAAGAATGGAAGATCTTTTATATTGTAAAGATCTTCATGCACCTTTAGAAGATGATGTGTCTAAACCAAAAGACATGAGTGATGATGATTGGAAAAAACTTGATAGAAAAGCTATTGGTTTCATTCGACAATGGTTGGATGATACCGTGTTTCATCATGTCTCCACTGAGAGTACATCCCACTCTCTTTGGAAGAAACTGGAGAGTATTTATGAGAGAAAAACAGCAGGCAACAAAGCTTTCTTGATTAGAAAGTTAGTTAGTTCAAAATATAAAGATGGTTCTTCAATTGCTGAACATTTTAATGAAATTCAAAGTATTATTAATCAGCTTTCTTCTATGAAAATGGTGCTTGACGATGAGTTGCAGACTTTATTGTTGCTCAGTTCACTACCGGAGAGTTGGGAGACATTGGTGGTGTCTCTAAGTAACTCTGCACCAGAAGGCGTAGTTTCTATGAGTTTGGTTACAAGCAGTTTGCTTAATGAAGAACTCAGACGAAAGAACTTGGGCACATCACAGTCTGAAGCACTTGTGTTGGAGAATCGAGGAAGACCAGTATCAAAAGATAGAAACAACTACTCCAGATCCAGAAGTAAATCCAGATCGAAGAAGGATATTACTTGCTACTTTTGCCACAAGAAAGGACGCATAAAAAAGGACTGCAGAATTCGGATAAGAGAAGAAAAAACAAAGCGTGAAGGTAAGTCTGAAGCCCATAAAAATACTACAGTTACAGCTGAAGGTGATTTAGTTGTATCTGAAAGTAATGATTTATGTCTTTGTATTACATGTCAAGATGCAGATTGGGTAATCGATACGGGAGCCTCGTATCATGCTACTCCACATAGCAATTTCTTCACAACTTATCAAAGTGGAGACTTTGGTGTTGTAAAGATGGGTAACAAAGACACTGCTCAAATTAAAGACATGGGAGATATACATCTTGAGACGAGTCTCGGTTGTAAATTAGTGCTCAAAGATGTAAAGTACGTTCCAGATCTTCGCTTGAATCTAATATCTGCAGGAAAGCTAGATGAAAATGGTTTTGGCAGCACCTTTTGCAATGGGCATTGGAAGCTTACAAAAGGTTCTCTTATCGTGGCAAGAGGAAAGAAATGCTGCACTCTTTATAAGATGCAGGCAAAACTGTGCAAATGTGAGGTGAACACAGTTGAGCAAGATTCTTCTCTAGAGTTGTGGCACAAGAGGCTTGGCCACATGAGTGAGAAGGGAATGCAGATTCTTACTAATGAAAAACACCTGCCAAACATGAAAGGTACACATCTTGATACTTGTGTGCATTGCATAGCTGGTAAACAACATCGAGTTTCATTTGCTAGAAGTGGATCAAATAGAAAGACTCACATATTAGATTTGATACACTCAGATGTTTGTGGTCCTATGAAAGTTAAAACATTTGGTGGTGCTTTCTATTTTGTAACTTTCATAGATGATTATTCCAGAAAAGTTTGGGCATATGCTTTAAAAACTAAAGATCAAGTTGCAGATGTCTTTAGAGAATTTCATGCCAAAGTGGAGAGAGAAACAGGAAGGTCTCTTAAATGTATCCGATCAGACAATGGTGGCGAGTATATCGGGCCATTCGACGAATATTGCAAGAGCAAGGGAATTCGACATGAGAGGATCATTCCGAAGACTCCTGAACAAAATGGTGTGGCAGAAAGAATGAATCGCACTATCATCGAAAGAATTAGGTGTATGCTATCACATTCCAAATTGTCCAAACCCTTTTGGGGGGAGGCATTAAGGACTGCGATAGACCTAATCAATTTATCACCCTCAGCTCCTTTAAAGGGTGATGTACCAGAGAAAGTGTGGACAGGAAAGAAAGTCTCCTACAAACACTTGAGAGTATTCGGCTGCCGTGCATTCGTTCACATTTCTAAAGATGAAAGATCAAAACTTGATGGTAAGACAAAACAATGTATTTTTCTTGGCTATGCAGATGAAAAGTTTGGCTACAGGTTATGGGATTCAGAAGACAAGAAGGTAATAAGAAGTAGAGATGTGATTTTTCTTGAAGATCAGACCATTAAAGATTTCAAGAAGGAAGAAACAGTGCAGTCTTCTACAGGTGAAGTTGTAGATCTGGATCCAGTTCCTTCTCCAGTCACAAACGATGAAGGAGAAGAAGTGCGAGACATCAAGCTGATGTTGATACTCCTATTCAAGAAGAAGAGGGAGAGCAGTCCACTACAACACAACTATCAATAGCGCCTCAGTTAAGGCGGTCTGACAGAGACCGTTATCCTTCTAGCAGTTATCCAACTAATGAGTATGTCCTGGTTACTGATGCAGGTGAACCAGAAACTTACCAAGAAATGCAAGAAGGCAGTCAGAAAACTGAGTGATTAAAAGCTATGAAAGAGAAAATGGATTCTTTGCACAAGAACCATACATATGATTTGGTAAAATTACCAAATGGAAGGAAGGCATTAAAGAACAAGTGGGTGTTCAAGATAAAGACTGAAGAGAAGAGCTCACAACCAAGATACAAGGCAAGGTTAGTTGTGAAGGGTTTTGGCCAAAAACAAGGAGTTGATTTTGAAGAAATTTTCTCTCCGGTGGTAAAAATGTCATCAATTCGTCTCGTTCTCGGAATGGCTGCAAGTATGGACTTGGAGATCGAACAAATGGACGTGAAGACAACTTTTCTTCATGGCGATCTAGAGGAAGAGATCTACATGGAGCAGCCTAAAGGTTTCACAGTTAAAGGTAAAGAAGATATGGTCTGCAAGTTGAGAAAGAGCTTGTATGGATTAAAACAAGCACCTCGACAATGGTACAAGAAATTTGATTCTTTTATGGTGGATCATGGCTATAAGAGAACAGTTTCAGATCATTGTGTTTATGTCAAAAGGTATGATGGTGATTTCATTATACTGTTGCTCTATGTTGATGATATATTGATTGTAGGTCAAGACATGTCCAAGATTGACAAGCTTAAGAAGGATTTAAGCAAATCATTTGCCATGAAGGACTTGGGAGCAACACAACAAATTTTGGGGATACACATATCTCGTGACAGGAATGCCAAAAGGTTATGGTTGTCGCAGGAGACCTACATCAATAAAATACTAAAAATGTTCAACATGGACAGAGCAAATCCAGTTGGTACTCCACTTGCAGGACACTTCAAATTAAGCTCCGAGCAATGTCCAAAAAACGAGATGGAAAAAGAAAAAATGAAAAGAATTCCATATGCTTCAACAGTCGGTAGTTTAATGTATGCAATGATATGTACTAGACCAGATATAGCATATGCAGTTGGTGTTGTTAGTAGGTTCCTTGCAAATCCAGGTAAAGAGCATTGGGCTGCAGTTAAGTGGATATTAAGGTATCTACGTGGAACTTCCAAAATAAGTATTTGCTTTACAGGAAGTAAGTCGGTACTAACAGGTTACACTGATGCAGATATGGCAGGAGATATTAACTCAAGAAAGTCTACATCTGGTTATTTGATTACTTTTGCAGGGAGAGCTGTGTCTTGGCAATCCAGGTTGCAAAAGTGTGTTGCCTTGTCAACTACAGAGGCTGAGTACATTGCTATTACAGAAGCTTGCAAAGAGATGTTGTGGATGAAACGTTTTTTGCAAGAAATAAGTATGTCACAAAATACCTATACAGTCTATTGTGATAGTCAGAGTGCTATTCATCTCAACAAAAATCCAAGTTTCCATTCTAAATCCAAGCACATCGATGTGAGGTATCACTGGATTAGAAATATACTTGATGAAAAGTTATTGCAGCTTGAGAAAATTCACACCGACAAAAATGGAGCAGATATGCTGACGAAAGGGTTACCTAAAGAGAAGCAGAATTTTTGTCGGAAGGTAGCCGGTATGGACTCTAAGTAAGAGTTCTAACTCATTCCCTTTCTTTTTTGGGTTGGAGGGGGAGATTGTTAGAGTTAATTCAAACCCAAAAAATGGATTAGGTGAAAAGAATAATTAGGTAAGAGTAATTAGGTGGAATAGTGCCGGTAGGTGGGATAATGCCGGTTGGTAGAATAGTGCCGGTAGGTGGAATAGTGCCGGTTGGTGGAATAGTGCCACAATGAAGCCTATAAATAGATGCTCTCATTTGCCTTCATTCTATACACCAAGATCACCAAGTATCCATTCAAGAGAAGAGTGAAGAGAAGATAGAGAAAGGAAGAGAGGAGAGAAGAAACTCGGTGTGCTCTTCGGGTGATATTCATCACGGTGTTAGTCTGGTGCTTCTACTGCAGACTACAGTTCTCTAACAAGATTGGAGGTTTCTTTCGTGTTGGAGGTAGCATTGTATCACTCTCTATTTTCTGTATATTTTCGAGTTCTCTGGATAAGACTCGGAAGGTTGTACTATTTATCTGGTATAGTGGAATTCGCTATCTGATTGTCCTGTGGTTTTTCCCGTAAGGGTTTCCATGTAAATATTGTGTGTTATCTGTGATTTGTTGATTTACTTATAGCTTACTTATTGTTTACATACAAGTAGGGATTTTTACTATTTTTCCCAACAACTCAGATATCATAGCAGTCGCAAGTTTATAGATTCTTCATCAAATCCAGGTTACTTGAAACCAAAGTGTTACGGCCAGACAGTTACAATACTTCAACCAAAATCCAATAACTAGTTTAGTTACATATGTGAACTTGATAGTAAGAAAGATTTAGTAATGAGAACTTCTAAGGGCATTATGCCCCAAATTTCTACGAACCCTACTTCTAAGGGCAAAAAAAAAAACCATAGTTTAATCCTAAAAAAACTAATCGATTTCCCCTATATCACCTGCCCCGATCCCCCTTTCCGACACAATACGCATGCCCTGCCCCCATCCCCACTTCATCGTTCCCCTCCACCTTGAAACCACTAAGGATGAGAATGAGCGGATCTACACATCAATTTTTACCCCCACTCTATTTAAAATTTTGAATTAGAAAAATAAAAATTTTCATTTTTAATTCAAAATTTTGCATTGGACGGGCAAAAAATTAGTCATTGGATATGCCCATTATCATGCCTAGCGACCCTCTCCCCCACTCTTGAACGATCGCCCTCTCCCCTACCCTAATTTTATTTGCCATCCCGCCACCTCTCCACTAATGCCACCCCTTTCTTCTACGTTGATACCTCTTGTCAACCGCTCAGATGAAGATAAATTTGTTAAAAAATTGATAGTAAACAAGTTCTTAAGTTAGTAGGTTTAATGCTTTTTGATGCAATCGCTCTAGATTTCAGTATAAGTGTGCAAATGGAGATGATTTACTGAGTAATCAAGTCTCTAGTGTGTGTGTAACTAGTAACCCCTTCTCTAACCCAGCATTAGACTATTTACAGAGGTTTGGGGACTTTTAAATTGGTGTAACGATCCAATTAATGGCCTCCTTGATTGATAATTAATTCTATGTCTTTTAATATATTGGATTTGTGTTAAATCTTCAGGATTTATAACCGACGTTTTTAATCTTATAGATTTATAACTGAAACACGGATCTCAATGTTTAGATCTGCGTTTTGGCTTCAGGTTGCTCACGTGGTATTCTCAGACCCGCATTTGAGTATCAATGATGGTTTTTGCCTCTTGAGACTTTGGAGTGAAAACACGACCCTCTGAGGCCCGCATTTTAGCTATACTAAGCTCCCTATATGTGCTTAGAAAAGAAAAGAAAAGTCAAACACGGATCTCTCTATGGTAGATGATTCGCATTTTATATCTCCTAGCAATGTGTCTTACTTGATTAAATCTGCGTTTGGGTACAAATGATGATAGTTTTAATCCTTTAAGTTGTTGGAGTGAAAACGCGACCCTCTAGGGTTTGTGTTAATTATATTTAGCTCTAATCCTGAGCCCTACGTGTTGGGTTTCCAGTTGGGCCCTCGTTTATACTGAAACGGGGTTATTTTTGATTTTTATAAGCCTTTGTGGGGCATAATGCGATCTTGCGTTTGAGTCGCGGATTAGATCCGCGTTTGTATTGAAACATGACCTTAAGGGTCTGCGCGGATCTTTCTGGACAATGATCCGTGTTTGAATATACAAGGAGATGACCTTATATTTCTAAGGCTATGGAGACGACATGTGATCCTGAGGGGTCCATATTTGTTAGCTTTTATTTTGCCTAATATGCGGGTCACTCCCCATTTTGGCTGTGGGAAATGAATATTGTGACTTTGTGAGAGTCATGTTTTAACCTTTCTTGGCTCTACACATGAATCTCTTTTAGGTAGATGATCCGTCTAAATCCTTCTTTTTCTGTTCTTTACTTGAAAATTTCGCCAACAGGAAAAGGCTTAGATGATGGCTATGATGCTAGTGGAGACGATAATATCTAACATGATCCGCTAATGTTGACCCAAGCCCTCCAATTAACCTTTGACACAGGCTCAGTACTTAGTTTGATATTTCTTATAATTCTGCTCATGCAAACTTCACTTCATGAGGTATTATGAAAGCAAATGGTAAAGAAAAATGAAATGCATATGTTTGTCTGTATTACACCATTATTATATTTGCTATAACACCCATTTGTTTTCTCTCCGTCCTTAGGATGTGGTTCCACAGGCTTGTCAGAGCTGATGACTGGTTGCTATACGTGGTAAGTATTTTATTTGTTAGATATATTGCAGGTTTAGTTGATACAATTGGTCATGGTCATACTTTGTATTTGCATCAAGAGATTCCAAACACATTCATGTTGTATTTTTATGTTTTGTTGATAGAGAGTCCTAATCCGTTCATGCTGCATTTTTATTTTTTGTAGATTGAGAGTCCTATTGCTTATGGTGGCCGTGGATTTGTTACTGGTCGCATGTTTAACCGGAAAGGAGAGGTAATTCAATTTGTTCTAAATTCATTAGTGACGGCTGCATACTAAGAACTTCACATCATGTTTTGTGGTATCATTGACTCAAGAGGCCCTTACCAGGAAGTTTAAGCCGAAAAATGAACTTATATCAAAGCTCTAAGAAGCTCGTTTGTTGGTACGTATTTCTGTTCTGCAGCAATTACTGCCTGGCCATCAAGAATGCCTGGAACCATCCTCTTAATCTGGATTAATTGATGCATGTGCAGGATGATACTACCAATACTTTGTTTGATTAACCATTCTTAAGGTACCTAAGCTTCGAATGGTATAGATGAAGCAGTAGTATGTAATCAGAGTGTCCCGCTGGACCCGGAGTTTCATACAGCCTCGAAGGAGGAGTTTATAAATGTATGTGTAATCAGGGTCTTAAACGTTCAATAATGGTCAGTGAATCATAAGTTATTAGATGTTTGGTGTTAGAGAAGGTTGGTATTTTTATGGGTAAATAGGCATTAAATAATTTCCACGGAGACTGGCGGGGATTTTAGGATCCTCCCAAATGCCATTCTCTGGCATCTGTATTCAATCACATATTGTGAGTTCAAAATCTTGTACAATGTTTAAAATAGCAATAACGATAATGTAACGTTTTGTTGCTGTTAGGTTATGTTGCATATAGCATAACGCATAACGTAAATTATGCAATTTTCTATTTATTTAATTAAAAATAAATATACAACTATATAAAATAATTTTCATAAATTCAAAAATAAATTTAAAATATCTAAAAAATGAATATAAAACCATTTTGTAATACATAATATATTATAATGTTATATTAAGTTTTACAATAATTTTCACATTTATCTTCATAAATTATATTAAGTCTCCAACTGCAATTCCAATTATAATTTAAACAAAAAAACAAGATTTCAATATTTGATTTCAATTTCAGTTATTATCACTGTTGTAATTTATATTTTGTAATGTTCAGTTTATCTTATTTGTAATTATTGATTTCAGTTCAGTTAAAAATTCAAAAAAATCAACAAGTAAGATATTTCAACAATCGGAGAGGAATTACAATAAGCAAACAAGAAAATAATCGCATATTAACAAGTTAGCAATCAAAGAAGCCAACAACTAATAAAAAATTACAACAATTCGCTAATAAACAAAATAATAATAAAAAATAATATAGAGATTACAAAAAAAAATAATTGTAAATAACGTAACGTTACGTAATATAACGTAAAATAACATTAAAAAAATGTACTGTTACGGTACACTGAGTTATTTTCAGTTATTATGTAGCGCTGGGATTCCGTTAGGTTAGTAACGCAATATAACAGATTTCATAACGTGTTATTTTCAACATTGATATTATATCTATCTCTTTGATTGTAATGTATTCTTGCTGCAAAGAATTATCGTGAGATGATGGTCAAAGCCACGATATCCGTATTCACAATATTGTAAGACTTCCTGTAATATGAGAGTCACTCATATAAGTGATTGAACTCCCTAACTTTATAAGTTCTATTATCTATTTGCTAATGGAATATGGAGGGTTACCACCCGTCGTTTTACTTCAAAAAAATATTGTAAGACTTCCACAGACTGTAGGGGCTTGTATATTGTTATTGGCGTGTTGGTGTTACTAATATGATATGAGCACTTAGCGGTACTTGAACACCTTACATAATATTTTCCCACCTTCGCCTCTTTTTTTGCCAGTAGCTCATAAGGGACTTTACCTATTTCACCCCTATAATTTACAACAACCAATTTTCCTACAAGTAAGGGGTTTTATTTTAATTGCACGGTGAGGCGAAATTGGGGCGCTACTCATTACTAGTTTTGGAGAACGTATATCATGGTAACTTGTCGGTGCTAAACAAGTGTGTTCTCAAAATGCACCACCTCTTTTAAAGTTTACAGGTGAAACCAGGAGTCCTCATCTTTTATTTTTTACTCTTCCCGTAGAAAATATTCTTTTAGCAGTAGCACAACAAATATCAGAAGTTGGCTTTTCGTAATGTTTGATGCTGATAGAAATTAGGTATTCTAGTATGTACTCTACAAATTTGGGAAAAAGAGAAAGTCACTGCTACTGTCATCAGGCTAGTTCACAGTTTTTGTTTTCGAGGTACCTGCCTCTCTAGAACTACACTTAAAATGAAAGACTTGAGTGGAAGAAACTAGCCACAACAGAATTTTGAAAATAGCCATACTGAATATTCGTAAGTATAACAACACAAGAAGGGAATTTGGCAGATAGAGAAAGCTATACATAAACCATAGTAAATATAGAACTAGAACTAGTGAGACACTATTTTATGCTTGATAGAACTTCTCAAATCCTTTCAGAGCAACCCGACATAGGATCCTCTTCTGCAAGACGTTGAAGAGTGACAGGGAATGGAGGCATCTCCAGATACAAGGCTCCCTCTAAGATTTTAACCACCTCTGCCATTGACGGCCTCTGTACCTCCGAATCTTGAATGCACCAGCACGCAACTCGACAGATCCTGTTGAGTTCCGAAATGTCAACACAACCATCCACATTCTCGCCTAGCAAGCTAAGAACCTCCCCTGTGATAACTCTGCTAGCGGCCCTGACAGGAAAGAATCCGATGCTCCCATCTTCAGTCCATCGTGAATTTCTCCTTCCTGATACCATTTCAAACAGCATCATGCCAAAGCTGTAGACATCAGCTTTGGGTGTGATCGGTAGGCCTTCTATCCATTCCGGTGCCAGATAACCCACGGTTCCCCTTATGGTCGTCAGTACCCGGCTGAAGTCACGGCCAAGGAGCTTTGCCAGGCCAAAGTCTGACAATTTAGGACAGTCTTCGGAGTCCAGGAGAATATTCTCTGGCTTTATATCACAGTGGATGATGCATTCTCTGCACTCCTCATGGAGATATGCCAATCCCCTGGCAATCCCTAGGATGATCTGGTATCTGGTCTTCCAATCTAAACTCCTGGATTCTTTTCGAAAGAGGTGGTGAGCTAAAGACCCCTTTGGCATGTAATCATAAACCAGCATCCTCTCAGTTCCTTCGCAGCAGAACCCGCAGAGGCGAACTAAATTGACATGCTGGATTCTCCCTAGTGTTCCCAGTTCGTTTCGAAATTCCTTCTCTCCTTGTTTAATGCCTTCAAGCCTTTTCACAGCTACCGCAACTGAATCGGATAGAGCTCCTTTGAAAACTGACCCAAAACCTCCACCACCAAGGTATTCAGAGAAATTCTTAGTCATGCGCCGCATATCGCTGTAGGTAAATGAAACTAGAGGACCATCGGAGAAGGTTGATGCTCCATGACCTCTTTTATACAACACCCAAAATACAACAATAATGGTTGCTGCCATTGTTCCTGCTATTGCACTTACAGTGAACTTGGTAATTGATTTCCCTTCGCAGCTTGTTTTTTGCAGTTCAGAAGCCGCAAGCCTCAGGTAAAGAGTACCGGCCTTATTGTCAGTGTTTGATATTCTTCGAAGACTACGAATGTCTCCCTCCCAAAATGAACATCCACTCTCATAAGCATAAGCAGTACATGAGCAATTCCTCAGGCAAGCCAACTCGCATTCTTCTCTGCTATTTGCTGCCAAAGACTGTAAATCCACTGGCATACGCACATCGGATATAGCAAGAAATCCATCCTTTTCTCCGTCCGTCAAGTTCTGGTCACTGCAGTGCACGCGGGTGTTTTTCGTGCATCCTGAGCTCCAGGCGTCGAGCTCCCAGTCTCTATTGGATGCCGGACTGAAGCCATACAGACAGTTGCATGCAGGCTTGCTCGTCTCGTCACAGATGCCAAAGGCACCACAGACGAAGTACACGGCACATGGAGAAACTGGCAGATCTAGGAACATCTCCCACCCGATGCTATCCTCAAGCCACATCCACTCCTGCACTTGCCCAAACGGGCTCAGCACGTTTCGTGCCAGAATTCGATCATCAGAGAGATTGGTGGTGAAATACTTGCGCTTGTTGTCATCCACAAAGTTGTTCTTGTAGGAAGTGGACTTATCCATTGCAGGGATCGAGCTAAAGGATCTCCCATTCCAAGGTCCACTGCTCCAGTAAGTCTTTGAATTGTTCCACAGTAAGATGAACTGGTTGATGCCGCTTGGATCTATAGTACCGGTAAAAACCCCAGGAGCCGGGTCCTCAGAGTTCTTCCACGAAACTAGCCGTTGGTACTCTCCACTGACTTTATTCATCCCGAGCCATCCTTTGGGCACCAATGTATCAGTCGGGTGA
Source organism: Dracaena cambodiana (assembly GCA_036321105.1). NCBI lineage: Eukaryota > Viridiplantae > Streptophyta > Magnoliopsida > Asparagales > Asparagaceae > Dracaena > Dracaena cambodiana. The sequence continues at coordinate 20,954,945 of JAYEPQ010000002.1, forward strand.
TCAAAGCTCTGCCAGAATATGGAACTCGAGTTGGACTGGTCCGTCAGAACCAAATTCCCCTTATCAAGAAGCACTGCAATGTTAGACATGGAGGACGACGATGAGGTCGTGTTGGACGACCAAACTGGGATTCCGGAATCGTAGAGGACCAGATTTCCGTCCACGGTCAGTTTCAGCTGGGAAGTAACAGTATCAGATACCGGAGCTTCTCTGTTCGCCACCCATATGACTGTTTGCACCGGAATCTTTTTGTACCATATGCTGATGTAGTATTTATGGGAGTTGCCTGGTGTGAAGAAGCCCAGTTCGAGGACTCCACCTCTCGAGATTATCGTTTGGTTTCCGGAGATGGACTGGCCTCTGGAGATGGTATCAGTTGCAATGGAGATATTGCTGCTCAGTATGAGGAGAAAGAAATAGAGACTGATCAATAAAATAGTAGGAGATTTGGAGTACATTCTTGCAGAAGCAAAGCAAAGTGTGCACTTTCTGTCGTGCGATAGCCTGAACCTTCACAAGCAAGAGACATAGATAAGAATCAAACAGTCTCAGCTTCATGTTTTCCTTCCTTCTCTAAGATCAGAGCCGTCAAGTCTTGTGAGCACTTTCTCTCTTTGTTATGAGAACTGGTCAAGTCTTGTGGCATATATGAGGTGGCTGCTGTTGCCTCACTGGAGTACTGACTTAGGTGTATCAAAAAGTTGTGGCCAATTACGGTAGTTGTGCCAGAGAGATCACGGCATGTAGAGGGTTTAAGCCTCTGAAGGCTTTTGCTCTCGTTGGCTCATTATTTGCTTGTGATTTTGAGCCTCTGCGTGATAGATGGTGTGGTTGGGGCCAAGTCAAGGATGGAGAAGGTTACTGCTCGTCCAGGCTACTGTTTTTGTCTTCTAAGGAGGGATATAATGAGACTCTTACACCGGATCTTCTCACGTCAGGGTCATGGTCGTCGCAATGGTGTCTCTTTTATTTAATTGATGGAACAGGTTGTAGTATGTGTTTACCGTTGCTCGATCGGTCACACTAGTGATTTCGGGAAAAACAGTGAATCTTTCCATTGCCATTAATAGAAAAATTACAGATTATTAAAATTTCTCTTTTCTTTTTTTAGATTACAATGAAAAGAAAATAAAAACAGACAGAGATGACTTATTGATCATTGTTATTTTTTTTTACAGAAAATTGCTCTCTCTTTACTGAAAAAGAAAATCGTGGGATTCGAGGCAGTTATGAGGATCGGTCCTTTCCTCTTCCTCATTGACAATCTGACGCCAATGATACGTCAATGATTTAGATGAGAGCTCATTTTTCTTCTCTTCTGTTCTTGAAGGAAGCTCAAGCTCTTGTACACGATAGAGATCTGGCAAAAGGTCCTTTTTTAGTTTTCTTAAAGGGTATTTATACGCTCCAAGTTGTTGAGAGAGTTTTTTTTAAATAGAACCGAGGTCTCTTTGTAATCTTAATGAGATATTCAAATCTTCTCTTAATTTAATTTGCTCCAGATTCATTCAATCGAGTCCTATTTCTGCACCCAAAATCAATTAAACTCAAATTATAATTTGTAGAATCATCAAACTCAAATAAAATTAATTAGAATCCAGTGTCAAAAAATTAATTAGACTCTGATTAGAATTTGGATCTAATCAGAAATTGCAAAATATCTCGAGATGGGGCCCAAATATATTGAAGTGAGAAAGAGAGAGAGAGAGAGAGAGAGAGAGAGAGAGAGAGAGAGAGAGATTGAGATTTTCTTCTTCATCCGGCCACTCTAGCCTCTTCTCCTGAGCCTCGCGGTTCTGTAAGGCTCAACCGCGAGGCTGGGAGCCTTGCGGGACCACAGGCTCACCAATTTATTTATTTATTATAATAATAATAATTATTATTATTATTATTATTATTATTATTATTATTATTTGATTTGGATTTGGATTTGGATTCAAATTCAGATTCGGATTTTGGATTTGGATTCGGATTTTATATTTGGATTCGGATTCAGATTTGGATTTAGATTAGTGTGGGGATAACTTTTCTCATTCTACAAGACCCCTCCAAAATTTTTAAATTTTTGTTTCTCCGTTTGTTTAGCAAAATTTTGAAATATTTTGGATTTTTTTTCTTTTAGAATCGGTGGATGAGTTCATGGAAATGGAACTTGCTAAGGATATAGAGATACCTTAGCAAACTGAGTATTTTGAATATGATGTGACTTGTTTGGATTGACAAATGAGCCGATGACTTACCTAATTGACAAACAGAGCCGGTAATTGCTTTTTCGAATTGAGAAGTGACTCGTGTGGCTGACGATAGAGCTGAAATAATAGAGTTTGAGATCGAAGAACCATGAGCAGAGGTGTTCAGAAAACATACGCATGGAACTTTGATAGAGGTGTACCGTTTAAGCATATTAAGATTTCGCGGCATGTTTAACGGGGTAACTCTCCCCTTTACCTTTTCGGCATCGGGTTGTTTCTACCCCCAATATGATGAGACTGGTCAAGGATTTTAGTGTCCTCTTTCCCCTTGCCTCGATGGCTCTAGGCTGTCTGCACATTCTTTCTTATCATAATGGATATCTATTCAATAGATTGTTGGAGTGTGACTGGATGAGGGTCGAAGAACCATGGACAAAAGTGAGGTGTTCAGATATCTTTGTTTGGTTGGATGCGGGTCCAACTCCCTGCATGGGACTTGTTTGGTTGTCCATGAGATTCGTCATGTGGTAATAAATTACTTCTTCTTTGTAATAAACTATGCGGGGCTGAATCATAGCTTCGCATTTCTATTCACTTTTGTACTTTGGATGAGTTTTGTGCACTGGCTTAGCCCCGCGCACTAGTATAACCATGTATGCTGGTTTAGTCTCGAGTTAGCATAGCATTTGGATGACTTTATATTGGCTTAATATCGAGTTAGTTTCATACTCTGGATGATTTTATGCTGGATTAACCTCACATTGTACACATGCATAGCCTTGCGTTCTTTCTTTGGGCTATTTGACTTCACACTCTTACCCCCAATATAATAGGGCTAGCGAGAGTTTTATTATCTTCCCGTTGCCTTGGTGGCATTAGACAACAAAAATTCGTACGCTTTTTATCTTTTTGAAATTTCTTTCCTTTTTTTTCTTTTTTCTTTTTTTACGATTTATGACAGTCATTTTGATGTCGTCCCATTCACATACACCTTTATCTGTTCAGATATCAACTAGATCACGTTTACATCGATGAGTGTCTGAATTTTATCTTTCAGAACATAGCACTCTTTGGTTGGGTGCCCAATATTTTGATGGAAGAGATAATATTTGGGATCATCTATTTTTCTAGCTTCCTCTGGCTTTTGATTTTCGGGTAATCTGAATATCCCTGTTCGCAGCAGAAATTCGTTGCTTTCCTTCCATTGAATTAACTTAGATTACAACGAAAGAGAACAAAAGAAAAAGAACAATAGAGATGATTTATATTTATCTCTCTCTTTTACAATAATCGTGGGATCTGTGTGGCGATCCTTTTGACTATCTGACGACGATGGTCTTCTTTCTCTTGATGAAGAAGATACCGGCCGACTGTAGGATCTTGATCTTCTCTGCTCTTCACGAATTCAAGGTCTATGCGTAACTCAAATTCTCTAAGATGCTTCAAGGATTTTCAGAAAAAGATCCCTAGGGCTTCCTCAAAGGGGTTTTTATAGCCTTAGGATGATATGAGAGTTTCTATCTAAATAGAATTTGTATTTATCAAGGATTCCAATCAAATATCTTAGTTTTGATTTAAATCTCTTGATTTTAGAGTTCTGATCGGACTTAATTTGGATATTTGGATAAGCCAAAATCATAATCTCAATCAATTTGAGATTCTGGTTATCTGCTCACGCGGAGCTAATCGCTCAAATCGCGGAGCTAAGAAACCAGAACGCGGAGCTATTGATTAGCTCCGCGTTTTTCTCAAACGCGAGACTAAAATAGCCAAACGCGGAGCTACTGACTTAGCTCCGCGTTCTGTTGTGGAAAACTCTATTTACTTAGAAATTTTCACTGCCAACAGAACCCCCTCCAAAGTTTTCAAAATAGCTTATAATTTAGTAAATTTTGAAATACTTTGGATACTTAAACTGAAAACGCGGAATTAAAATACCAAGTCATCTTCGCATTTTGTTCACTTGCGCGGAGCTAAATAGCTTCTCTTTTCAGTGAGTAACTGCTCATTAATTACTCCGATTACCGTGCCGAATATCAAGAGGCCGGTTAAATAGAGTCTCTAGCTCTTCTTCTTCTTTCATTCGAAGAATCTAGGAATCCAGAGTTCAGGCGCTGAGTGACTCATGTAAATGAGCGATCTTCGACCGGACTTCCTTCAATTTTCTATAGATTTTCATCATTAGAATGTAACCTAAGAAGAGTACGGCATCGCGCACCTTCTCACCATCGGCGGCTGTCGTTAGCAGTAGCGGCAGCGGCCGAGGGAGTGGATACAGCTGTGAACCAGTTCATACCATGCCCATTGGAGGTAAAAATCTCAACTTTTAGACTCCTTAGAACAATTTTGGAGTGTTTTGGCTCGATTTTGACCGACCAACCATTTTTGTACCGGCGAGATCGCCGTTTTTCGGCCGTAAGGCTTGGAGAGGAAGGAGAAGACGGAGAAGAACTCTGGTCTTCTTCTTACGCGAAGCTATCGCGTCATCCTCACGTTTGAAACGCGGGACTATTTTGACTAGCTGTCGCGTTTAAATGCGAGGCTATGAATTTTAGCTTCGCGAGTAAAACGCGAGGCTATCTTCTTGGCTGCGCGCGGAGTTATTTTTAGCTCCGCGTTTTTATACTTAGCAGATTTTTCGAGTTTTGTAAAACTTTTTCTAACTCTTGATTCTTCTTTTGCAGTGGGGTATTTGGACCAGATCCTTTTTGAAGAGGAGTGCATGTGGCTCTACCAATCTGATGGCTTGCTGATTTCTACCCAGCATGGAGCGTAGCTATCCCCTGACATATCTTCAAAGGCTAGCCATGCACCGATCTTCATCAGCAAAAGTAACTCTAAGGAAGCCAGAAGCATATGCTTTAAAACATAGTTGCATGTTTCAAGCCCTGACTCCAAAAGGTAAACTTTTGAAGGAGTTACAAGAATTCTGCGGCAACTCATTAAGTTTTCTTGAGGACCATTTCTGTTAGATGACAATCTCTGTCGCTTTCCAAAGCGATAGAGATGATTATCTAAGGGCTTGTAGCATGTCGAATTCAACTTGTGCATCCTCATTAGGATTCTTGTAGCAGTATCTTCAGATGATCCACTAAGAACTTTAAACAGATCATAGTTGACATTTGCAGAGGAGATCTTTTGCTTGTGAACCAGGGAATTGAACTGGAAAAGAATCTCATCAGTGGTTAGCCCAGCAATTCACATTAAATGGCGATGTCTTCCGCCGGCAAGTTCAACACTCCGTGGAGAAGACTCGTCGTTGAGTTATTGATGAGTCGACGAATAGGTTTAAAGCTTTTGGTAGAGCTATAACTCCCTCTATTTTTGTAACCTTTTTGCTTTATGAATAAAAATAATTCTTTTTCTCTTTATCTGTTGGCTTTAAGAATTTTGCTTGCTCAAGAAATAGATGGTTCATAGTTTTGGTAAAACAATTCAAGGCTCATCTGCGTAACTTAGACTGTTAGTACCGACCGGGTTACAATTATTAACCTCAGTAAAGCCCTTTAAATAGAGCTAAATGATAGTTTGGTGAAGGCGTTTAACTACTTACACCAGGATGATCGGGTCAGGATCACCAGATTTCGGCAGATGTGCCTAATTGCACATGCCTTGGTTTTTGATTTGAGGCAGTTCAAGGCACTTATGCGTAACTTGAACTGCACTTACCAAGCTGGTCGGGTCAGGATCACCAGATTTTGGCAGAGGTGCCTATTTGTACATGCCTAGTCCAAGTGCTCTCACACGTAACTTGAACGGGGATGAAAATAATCCAAATCATACTGTCAAAGGTAAGAGTTTAACATGACAGGTCCACGGGATTTTTAGCAAACCCCCAGCTATCAACGGATTTGATTAGCCTTTACCAACTACCGTTTGTGTTGGGCTAGCCATGCTATTCCTCTCAGCATGGTGAGTTGTCGAGGAATTGATTTCCTCTTTCATTTGCTTTTAACAGCATTGAGTAGTTGATTCATACTTTTACCCCCAGTATGATAGGGTTGGCAAGAAACTTGATCTCCTCTTCCCTTTGCTTTAACAGCATTGAGCAGTTGATTCATACTTTTACCCCCAGTATGATAGGGTTGGCGAGGAACTTGATCTCCTCTTTCCTTTGCTTTAACAGCATTGGACAATTGATTTCATACTTTTACCCCCAGTATGATAGGATTGGCGAGGAACTTGATCTCCTCTTCCCTATGCTTTAATAGCATTGAGCAATTGATTTCATACTTTTACTCCCAGTATGATGGGATTGGCGAGGAACTTGATCTCCATTTTCCTCTGCTTTAACAGCATTGGGCAATTGATTTCATACTTTTACCCCTCAGTATGATAAGGTTGGCGAGGAACTTGATCTCCTCTTCCCTCTGTTTTAACAGCATTGGGCAATTGATTTCATACTTTTACCCCCCAGTATGATAGGATTGGCGAGGAACTTGATCTCCTCTTCCCTCTATTTTAACAGCATTGGGCAATAAAATATTTTTATTTATAGCACCCATTTAGCCATTCCAATGGCTAGTAAAAGTAGCGGAAACAATATGATGTTTATCATCGTAAATATTTTCGGCACTCCCAGCCAAATCCGCCTGCTAGCCAATGAGAATGACTTTGTCACGACTGTGGTTCGGAGCGTATCCAAGGGGCTAACTTGCAAGTGCGGATTGCCCGTGCTTGGTGTCGATATTGGCTTTCCTACTGGTACAGGAATCGCTCTGGTAGGGAACTTATTAGTTCCAACTACCAAAGTTGCCATATTTGCAGAAACTTTCTTTTGATTCTCATTAAGTGTGAGAACTCCGGCTTCTATCAATGTTTGAATTCGGTTCTTAAGAGGATAGCAATCCTTAGTTGGGTACCCGACGTTCCGATGGTACAAGCAATAGTTAGGATCGTTGGTTTTACCAGCGTCTTTCGGTTTTTCATTTTTCGGAAGCTTCAACATGCCCTTTCTAAGGAGGAAATGGAATAGAGTACCTGTCTGCTCTGTCTTGAATGTATAAGTTCTATCTTGTCGGGGCCTATTTTGACTTGCACCTCTCGGATTCTGAGGTCTTGCTTTCGGATCTGCAACTAATGCCATCACAGCCTTCCCTTTATTTTTAGGATTCTGTGGATATGGCCTGTTATTCGTAGAGTTTCTCGTGCTACGAGATTCCTCAATCCGGCAAATTATATCTTCCGCCTGCTCTCCCTGCTTCAGCAGATCTTTTCAAGTTATGGACTTTACAGCTCCCATTCTTATCAGCACGCCGGTCCTGAAATTATGCTTGTAGGTTTCCACCAGAGTTTTTTGGGTCATACCTGTCGACATTGCACGGATTTTTTCCTAAAGCGTTCAATGAAACTCTTAACTGTTTCTTCTTCTCCTTGTTTCGTCGCAAGGAGGGAATGAACCGATATTTCGGTATCATCCTCAAAGAAATGTGCGAGAAATTGCTTCTCAACATCAAACCAAGTATTTATGGTTCCGGGGTCAACTGCATAAACCATGTAAAAGCAGGCCCTCGCAGGGTGCTCGCAAATATTTTGGTCATTACGAGATTATTTCCCTTTAGATGACCTGCCTGCGATAAAAAGTAATATAAGTGCTGGCTTGGGGATCCCTTCCCAATATATGACTCCAATTTGAGGGGTTTATATTTTTCTGGATAAGGGACGAAGTCCCACTCAAGCGGATATGACCTTGAAACCCCAGATTCGTTTAGTTCCTTCTTTTGCATTAACGCATCTAGTTGTTTCTGTAGGTTTTCCATATTCTCTTCATGAAGATCATGGAAAGAATATTTATCTTCATCCTCATGTGCCGAATAAGCCTTTTCTTCTTTAGTTTCTTCATTTGTCTTAGGTGGCGGTTCCGAAGAAGTTTTAGCCTTATCGTCGGCTATCTTCTGGGTATTTTCAACCACTTTTAGAAGCATTAGTTTGAAATCATCAATGGCCTTTTGCTGACCTCGAATCATCTGATCTTGGGCCTCAAATCTTTGGTCAATGTCGTCAGATTTGTCCATCATATGTGATGCTGACTTCTGCAATTTAGATGATGCTGAAGAACGAGGAGAGGCTATGGCCGAATTATTACTATCGTCGTCGTAAGAACCTTTCACGAGTTTCTAATAGTTTCGGGCCGGGATAGCGCCTGACTTAAGCCAGGTAAAGTGATGAGGTTCTTCATCACTTGATTCTGAGTCATCATTTCTTTCTATGATTTTCTTACCCTTGCCAACCATATTACGAGTCACAATTCTCCATTCTTCTCGGGGAGTAGCTTTCATTTTCTTAGCAGGGTTTTTGTCCAACTCGGTTAACAAGTCGAACACCGATACCCTACTCTTGCTGTAGCAACAATTATCCACTACAGCGGATACTGCTGTCATAAGCTGCTGGCAATGACAAGTAGGTTCGGATTGAATTTGTTCCATACTTCTGTTCTTGGTTAAATACTCCCTAAGGTCGGTGACTTTAGACATGGAGTTGTGGGACCCATTCAGCTGATGATCAGCCCTAATTTTGTATTCGGATAGATTTACGCGGAGCTAAGAGATAGCTTCGCGTTTTGGAATGCGGAGCTGAGAATTAGCTTCGCATTTTGTGTCGCGGGGCTGAGAAATAGGTCCGCGTTTTGCTACGCTATACTCGCGTTTTACGCTGGCTTGGCGTTCCTTCAGAAGTTTATCTTCTGGAAGCCCCGCGTAGAAGAAAATTCTTGCACGCTGGATTACTCATGCGATTAACGCAAGTCACAACTTCGCGTCTAGCGCGATTTTTATGATTAATGACAATTTGCCAGTCATCTTCGTGATTTACGCGGAGTTGAGGAATCTTGCGTTTATCGCAAGTACTACTGGCTTCGCGTTTATTGCTAAGCTCAGTATTAGCCTCGCGTGGAGAATCACACGCTGGCCGTAAGGAAATTTTATCCTCGCGTTTATCGCGAGTGTCAAAAATCTTGCGTTTTTCGCAATTTGTACTACCTTTGCGTTCATCGCTAATCCCAGTAATAGTCTCGCATGGAGAATCACACGCTGGCTTTAAGGAAATTTTATCCTCGCGTTTATCACGAGTGTTAAAAATCTTGCGTTTATCGCAAGTTGAACTGGCTTCGCGTTTATCGCTAAGTCCAGTAATAGCCTCGCGTGGAAAATCGCACGCTGGCTTTAAGAAAATTTTATCCTCGCGTTTATCGCGAGTGTCAAAATTCTTGCGTTTCTCGCAAGTTGAACTGGCTTCGCGTTTAACGCTAAGTCCAGTAATAGCCTCGCGTGGAGAATCACACGCTGGTTTTAGAGAAGTTTTATCCTCGCGTTTATCGAGAGTGTTAGAAATTTTGCGATTAACGCAAATCTTACTGGCTTCGCATTTATCGCCAAGCCCAGTAATAGCCTAGCGTGGAAAATCGCACGCTGACTTGTCCTTGCAATTAACGCAAGTTGTAGCATCGCGTTTAATACGATACTGACTGGTCTTGCGGTTAACGCGAGCCAGTTTGCAAGAGATCATAGCCTTGAGTTCAATGATGTTAGCCTCACGTTCAATGCGGGCTTTGAGGGCCTTTCGCCTAGCTCTCCGATTTCTATTTCGGAGTTGGGTTCTGGTCAATCCAGTTCACATGCCTTCTTCGGCAGTAGAGAGGCCATCCTCTGCTAGGATTTCCTGTCCAAACAACGACTCTATGGCCGCGGTCTCCAAGGATCCCCATTCATCAGTGGATACCTTTTTACCCGTTGCTCGGGTATTGGAGCGCACGCGACGATAGTGTCGTGTTTTGTTCAGGTTACCTGATTCAGAGGAGAGGTACTCCTCGTACTTCTGCTGGTCGATTTCAACGACCAACATATCTACATCGGATCCGATCCTCTCGACGTCAGATTGCGCCATGATCTCTTCTTTGGTGAAAGAGATGTCTCCCACTGTGGTCGCCAGTTTGTTCGCAGCAGAAATTCGTTACTTTCCTTCCATTGAATTAACTTAAATTACAACGAAAGAGAACAAAAGAAAAGAACAAACGAGAGGATTTATATTTATCTCTCTCTTTTACAATAATTGTGGGATCTGAGTGGCGATGGGATCTATCGAAGTAGCTCCTTTTGACTATCTGACGACGATGGTTTTCTTTCTCTTGATGAAGAAGATGCCGGCCGACTATAGGATCTTGATCTTCTCTGCTCTTCATGAATTCAAGACTCTATGCGTAACTCGAATTCTCTAAGATGCTTCAAGGATTTTCAGAAAAGGATCCCTAGGGCTTCCTCAAAGGGGTATTTATAGCCTTAGGATGATATGAGAGTTTCTATCTAAATAGAATTTATATTTATCAAGGATTCCAATCAAATATCTTAGTTTTGATTTAAATCTCTCGATTTTAGAGTTCTGATCGGACTTAATTTGGGTATTTGGATAAGTCCAAATCATAATCTCAATCAATTTGAGATTCTGGTTATCTGCTCACGCAGAGCTAATCGCTCAAAACGCGGAGCTAAGAAACCAGAACGCGGAGCTATTGATTAGCTCTGCATTTTTCTCAAACGCGAGGCGAAAATAGCCAAACGCGGAGCTACTGAGTTAACTCCGCATTTTGTTGTGAAAAACTCTATTTACTTAGAAATTTTCACTGTCAATAGAACCTCCTCCAAAGTTTTCAAAATAGCTTATAATTTAGAAAATTTTGAAATACTTTGGATAGTTAAACTGAAAACGCGGAGTTAGAATACCAAGTCATCTTCGCGTTTTGTTCACTTGCGCGGAGCTAAATAGCTTCGCTTTTCAGTGAGTAACTACTCATTAATTACTCCGATTACCGCGCCGAATACCAAGAGGTTGGTTCTCATTTAAATAGAGTCTCTAGCTCTTCTTCTTCTTTCATTCGAAGAATCCAGGAATCTAGAGTTCAGGCGCTGAGCGACTCATGTAAATGAGCGATCTTCTACCGGACTTCCTTCAATTTTCCATATATTTTCATCATTAGAATGTCACCTAAGAAGAGTATGGCATCGCGCGCCTTCTCACCATCGGCGGCCGTCGTTAGCAGCAGCGGCAGCGGCCGAGGGAGCAAATACAGCGGTGGACCAGTTCATACCGCGCCCATTGGAGGTAAAAATCTCAACTTTTAGACTCCTTAGAACAATTTTGGAGTGTTTTGGCTCGGTTTTGACCGACCAACCATTTTTGTACCAGAGAGATCGCTGTTTTCCGACCGTAAGGCTCGGAGAGGAAGGAGAAGACGGAGAAGAACTCTGGTCTTCTTCTTACGCGAAGCTATCGCGTCATCCTCGCGTTTGAAATGCGGGGCTATTTTGACTAGCTGTCGCGTTTCAACGCGAGGCTATGAATTTTAGCTTTGCGAGTAAAATGCGAGGCTATCTTCTTGGCTGCGCGCGGAGTTATTTTAGCTCCGCGTTTTTATACTTAGAAGATTTTTCGAGTTTTGTAAATCTTTTTCTAACTCTTGATTCTTCGTTTGCAGTGGGGTATTCGGACAAGATCCTTTTTGAAGAGGAGTGCATGTGGCTCTACCAATCTGATGGCTTGCTGATTTCTACCCAGCATGGAGCATAGCTATCCCCTAACATATCTTCAAAGGCTAGCCATGCACCGATCTTCATCAACAAAAGTAACTCTAAGGAAGCCAGAAGCATATGCTTTACAACATAGTTGCAGATTTTAAGCCCTGGCTCCAAAAGGTAAACTTTTGAAGGAGTTACAAGAATTCTGCGGCAACTCATTAAGTTTTCTTGAGGACCATTTCTGTTAGATGACAATCTCTGTCGCTTTCCAAAGCGATAGAGATGATTATCTAAGGGCTTGTAGCATGTCGAATTCAACTTGTGCATCCTCATTAGGATTCTTGTAGCAGTATCTTCAGATGATCCACTAAGAACTTTAAACAGATCATAGTTGACATTTGCATAGGAGATCTTTTGTATGTGAACCAGGGAATTGAACTGGAAAAGAATCTCATCAGTGGTTAGCCCAGCAATTCGCATTAAATGGCAATGTCTTGCGCCGGCAAGTTCAACACTTCGTGGAGAAGACTCGTCGTTGAGTTATTGATGAGTCGATGAATAGGTTTAAAGCTTTTGGGAGAGCTATAACTCCCTCTACTTTTGTAACTTTTTTACTTTATGAATAAAGATAATTCTTTTTCTCTTTATCTGTTGGCTTCAAGAATTTTGCTTGCTCAACAAATAGATGGTTCATAGTTTTGGTAAAACAATCCAAGGCTCATCTGCGTAACTTAGACTGTTAGTACTGACCGGGTTACAATTATTAACCTCGGTAAAGCCCATTAAATAGAGCTAAATGATAGTTTGGTGAAGGCGTTTAACTACTTACACCAAGATGATCGGGTCAGGATCACCAGATTTCGGCAGAGGTGCTTAATTGCACATGCCTTGGTTTTTGATTGGAGACAGTTCAAGGCTCTTATGCGTAACTTGAACTGCACATACTAATATATTCAGGTTAGGATCACCAGATTTCGGCAGAGGTGCCTATTTGCACATGCCTAGTCCAAGTGCTCTCACGCGTAACTTGAACGGGTATGAGAATAATCCAAATCATACTGTCAGAGCTAAGAGTTTAACATGACAGGTCCACGGGATTTTTAGCAAACCCCTAACTATCAACGGATTTGATTAGTCTTTACCAACTACCGTTTGCGTTGGGCTAGCCATGCTATTCCTCTCAGCATGGTGAGTTGTCGAGGAATTGATTTCCTCTTTCATTTGCTTTTAACAGCATTAAGTAGTTGATTCATACTTTTACCCCTAGTATGATAGGGTTTGCAAGGAACTTGATCTCCTCTTCCCTTTGCTTTAACAGTATTGAGTAGTTGATTCATAATTTTACCTCCAGTATGATAGGGTTGGCGAGGAACTTGATCTCCTCTTTCCTTTACTTTAACAGCATTGAGTAGTTGATTCATACTTTTACCCCCAGTATGATAGGGTTGGCGAGAAACTTGATCTCCTCTTCCCTTTGCTTTAATAGCATTGAGTAGTTGATTCATACTTTTACCCACAGTATGATAGGGTTGGCGAGGAACTTGATCTCCTCTTCCCTTTGCTTTAACAACATTCGGCAATTGATTTCATACTTTTACCCCCGGTATGATAGGATTGGCGAGGAACTTGATCTCCTCTTCCCTATGCTTTAATAGCATTGAGCAATTGATTTCATACTTTTACCCCCAGCATGATAGGGTTGGCGAGGAACTTGATCTCCTCTTCCCTATGCTTTAACAGCATTGGGCAATTTATTTCATACTTTTACCCCACAGTATGATAGGGTTGGTGAGAAACTTGATCTCCTCTTCCCTCTGTTTTTACAGCATTGGGCAATTGATTTCATACTTTTACCCCCCAGTATGATAGGATTGGCGAGGAACTTGATCTCTTCTTCCCTCTACTTTAACAGCATTAGGCAATAAAATATTTTTATTTATAGCACCCAATTAGCCATTCCAATGGCTAGTAAAAGTAGCGGAAACAATATGATGTTTATCATCGTAAATATTTTCGGCACTCCCAGCCAAATCCGCCTGCTAGCCAATGAGAATGACTTTGTCACGGCTGTGGTTCGGAGCGTATCCAAGGGACTAACTTGCAAGTGCGGGTTGCCCGTGCTTGGTGTCAATATTGGCTTTCCTACTGGTACAGGAATCGCTCTGGTAGGGAACTTATTGGTTCCAACTACCAAAGTTGCCATATTTGCAGAAACTTTCTTTTGATTCTCTTTAAGTGTGAGAACTCCGGCTTCTATCAATGTTTGAATCGGTTCTTAAGAGGATAACAATCCTTAGTTGGGTGCCCGACGTTCCGATGGTACAAGCAATAGTTAGGATCGTTGGTTTTACCAGCGTCTTTCGGTTTTTCATTTTTCGGAAGCATCGACATGCCCTTTCTAAGGAGGAAATGGAATAGAGTACCTGTCTGCTTCGTCTTGAATGTATAAGTTCTATCTTGTCGGGGCCTATTTTGACCTGCACCTCTCGGATTCTGAGGTCTTGCCTTCGGATCTGCAACTGATGCCATCACAGCCTTCCCTTTATTTTTAAGATTCTGTGGATATGGCCTGTTATTCGTAGAGTTTCTCGTGCTACGAGATTCCTCAATCCGGCGAATTATATCTTCCGCCTGCTCTCCCTGCTTCAGCAGATCTTTCTAAGTTTTGGACTCTACAGCTCCCATTCTTATCAGCACGCCGGTCCTGAAATTATGCTTGCAGGTTTCCACCAAAGTTTTTTGGGTCATACCTGTCGACATTGCACGGATTTTTCCCTAAAGCGTTCAATGAAACTCATAACTGTTTCTTCATCTCCTTGTTTCGTCGCAAGAAGGAAATGAACCGATATTTCGGTATCATCCTCAAAGAAACGTGCGAGAAATTGCTTCTCAATATCAAACCAAGTATTTATGATTTTCGGGGGCAACTGCATAAACCATGTAAAAGCAGGCCCTCGCAAATACTTTGGTCACTACGGGATCATTTCCCATTAGATGTCCTACCTGCGATAAAAAGTAATATAAGTGCTGGCTTGGGGACCCCTTCCCATCATATGACTCCAATTTGAGGGATTTATATTTTTTTGGATAAGGGGCGAAGTCCCACTCAAGCGGATATGGCCTTGAAACCCCCGATTTATTTAGTTCCTTCTTTTGCATTAACGCATCTAGTTGTTTCTGTAGGTTTTCCATCTTCTCTTCATGAAGATCATGGAAAGAATATTTATCTTCATCCTCATATGCCAAATAAGCCTTTTCTTCTTTAGTTTCTTCATTTGTCTTAGGTGGCAGTTCTGAAGAAGTTTTAGCCTAATCGTCGGCTATCTTCTGGGTATTTTCAACCACTTTTAGAAGCATTAGTTTGAAATCATCAATGGCCTTTTGCTGACCTCGAATCATCTGTTCTTGGGCCTCAAATCTTTGGTCAATGTTGTCAGATTTGTCCATCATATGTGATGCTGACTTCTGCAATTTAGATGATGCCGAAGAACGAGGAGAGGCCATGGCCGAATTATTACTATCGTCGTCGTAAGAACCTTTCACCAGTTTCTTATAGTTTCGGGCCGGGATAGCGCCTGACTTAAGTCGGGTAAAGTGATGAGGTTCTTCATCACTTGATTCTGAGTCATCATTTCTTTCTATGATTTCTTACCCTTGCCAACCATATTACGAGTCACAATTCTCCATTCTTCTTGGGGAGTAGCTTTCGTTTTCTTAGCAGGGTTTTTGTCCGACTCGGTTAACCAGTCGAACACCGATACCCTACTCTTGTGCAGCAACAATTATCTACTACAACGGATACTGTTGTCATAAGCTGCTGGCAATGACAAGTAGGTTCGGATTGAACTTGTTCCATACTTCTCTTCTTGATTAAATACTCCCTGAGGTCAGTGACTCTAGACATGGAGTTTTGGGACCCATTCAGCTGATGAGAGGGTCCAGGAGCCCACTGAAGCTTCTTGAGATTACTGGAGTCTAGTTCTGGTCCGTTAATTTGACGATCAGTCCTGATTTTGTATTCGGATAGATTTATGCGGAGCTGAGAGATAGCTTCGCATTTTGGAACGCAGCGCTGAGAATTAGCTTCGCATTTTGTGTCGCGGGGCTGAGAAATAGCTCCACGTTTAGCTATGCTAGCCTCGCGTTTTACGCTGGCTTGGCGTTCCTTCAGAAGTTTATCTTCTGGAACCTTAGCCCTGCATGGAAGAAAATTTTTACACGCTGGCTTACTCTTGCGATTAACGCAAGTCACAACTTTGTGTCTAGCGCGATTTTTACGATTAACGATAATTTGCCAATCATCTTCGCGATTTACGCGGAGCTGAGGAATCTTGCATTTATCGCAAGTACTACTGGCTTCGCGTTTATCACTAAGCTCAGTATTAGCCTCGCGTGGAGAATCACACGCTGGCCGTAAGGAAATTTTATCCTCACGTTTATCACGAGTGTCAAAAATCTTGCATTTATCGCAATTTGTACTAGCTTTGTGTTCATCGCTAAACCTAGTAATAGCATCGTCGTGGAGAATCGCATGCTGGCTTTAAGGAAATTTTATCCTCGCGTTTATCACGAGTGTTAAAAATCTTGCATTTATCGCAAGTTGAATTGGTTTCGCAATTATCGCTAAGTCCAGTAATAGCCTGGCGTGGAAAATCGCACGCTGGTTTTAAGAAAATTTTATCCTCGCGTTTATCGCGAGTGTCAAAATTCTTGCGTTTCTCGCAAGTTGAACTGGTTTCGCATTTATCGCTAAGTCCAGTAATAGCCTCGCATGGAGAATCACACGCTGGCTTTACGGAAGTTTTATCCTCGCGTTTATCGCGAGTGTCAGAAATTTTGCGATTAACGCAAATCTTACTGGCTTCGCGTTTATCGCCAAGCCCAGTAATAGGATATAATTTAATAGTGATCATCTCAAGTTTCTCTAACTGGCTAGGAGGGAGAAAATAAATTATAATACTTGCATAGAGAAAATAATTTACTTAGAAAACTTATACTTTTCTTACTCATATTATAATTACAAGTCTACAACAAATTTTCAGACAATAACAGAAAAAAAATCAAAAAATTTGCCGGCTACCAATTCAACCAATTTTCAATGCATCTCTAAAACCAACATTAATAGAATTTTATAAACCTTTCTTGCCAATATCAGGAGTTCCTTTATATTTTTCTTACTCATATTATAATTACAAGTCTACAACAAATTTTCAGACAACACCAGAAAAAAAGTCAAAAAATTTGCCGGCTGCCAATTCAACCAATTTTCAATGCATCTCTAAAACCAACATTAGTAGTATATTATAAACCTTTCTTGCCAATATCAGGAGTTCCTTTATGCATCATTGCGAAAAACTTATTGTAGTTGATGCATCCATCCTGCCAAAAAAAAATTGATACAAATAAAATAAATCATGGATGAACCTTAAATATGAGTCTTTTTTCAAAAAAAAAAAAAAAGGAACAAATTTGATACTAATAAAATCAATCAAAAGATGTACTAAAATTTGAATCTTTTTCCCAAAACAAAAAACCAATTTGATACAAATAAAATCAATCAAAAGATACTATAAAGTTTGAGTCTTTTTTTTTAAATAAAGAATAAGTTTCATACAAATAGAATCAATCAAAAGATACACTAAAGTTTGATTTTTTTTATATAAATAAAATCCTCAAATGATCTCATGCGAGAGCGAGTGAGAGGAGAGTGATGGCCCGATGGGGATGAGCAAACGCGGAGATTATTTGAGCATTAGGATGGCTAGTAAATACTGTGGATTTGGTAGTTTGAATTAATTTTTGTGTGGGTTTGGACATGTCCAAACCAATCCGATTTGAGAAAAGCTCAAAAAACTTATGTCCACTTGGATCCATTGGTTAATTGGGCGGATTAAAAACCAGCCGTTTTGGGCCGACTCAACTGATCTTTGGGCTGGCCCAAACCCATTAGCAACCCTAGTGGTGGGAGACTTGTTGATGTGTCTAATGTCAGGAAGAGTTGGAGGTCGTTGAAAAAAAATCACAAGAGGGAGAAAAAAATTACAAACCTTAGCCACTCTCTCTCGTCACTCACGATGATTTATTTTGCGAAAATGCTTGGTTCACATTTTGATTTATCGATTGATATTATTTATTTTGCGAAAATGCTTGGTTCACATTTTGATTTATCGATTGATATTAAGAAGTGAACCAAAATAGTATATCACATTTGATACATATAAATATTGCAATATTTATTTATTTTTGATAAAAAAATTTACGTATGCAAAATGACTTGCATGCAAATTTGCATGCAAGCAACCAAGAAAGAAAAGAGAGAATGAGAGAGGGAAAAAAAAAGAGAAAGAAGAAAAGCGAAGAAGAAACGAGAGAGAGAGAGAGAGAGAGAGAGAGAGAGAGAGAGAGAGAGAAGGAGAGTGTGGGCTGGGATGAGAGAAGAGAAAAAAGGGTAACTGGGCCTAGCCCAACCCAGTAAAATAAAAGACAAAAAAAGGAAAGAGAGCAGTGGGCTAGGATTGGGCTTGGGCCAGAAAGGAAAAAAAAAGACTGGGCCGACCAGCCTAGCCCAGTAAAAGAAAAAAAAACAATGGGCTTACGTCTGGGCCGGACAAAAAAGAAAAATAAAAATAAAAATATGATTAAGTAGAAATTTAGTTGGTTTGGACTTGGACAGGAAAAGAAAAGGAAAAGAAAAAAAGGGTTATATGTTTTAATTGGGCTTGGAGTTAGACTGGATAGGGAAAAAAGAAGAAGAAGAAAAAGCAGTAGTAGTGGGCTTGATGGATTGATTGGACTTGGACTTGAGGGATTGGATTTGGACTTGGGCTTGGATTTATCTGAAAATAACTGATAGATTAGAGATAAAATAAAAATAGTAATAATAAAGTACAGTGGGGCTTATTAATAATAACGCACGAAACCTAAATAATAAAAATATAGTGGGCCTTATGAATAATAATGCAATAGGTCTAAATAATAAATGTTCAGTGAACCTTATAAATAAAAATGCAACGGGCATTAATAAATAAAAATGCAGTGGGCTTAATAAATAACTATATAGTATTATTGATGCACTTGGTTGACAAATTGGTCTATTAATTGATATTTAAAATTGAAATAGATTATTGAATTAATTTTGATAAAAATATTATGCACTAATATTATTAAGACGATACAGATATCTAATTTATCATGCTACAAGTCATGTGCTTTGATATTATAAGTCATGTACTATAATGCTACAAGTCATGTGCTATAATATTACAAGTCATGTGCAGTCGTGGAGACACAAGCATGTTAACATAAAATTTAAAATAATTAAAGAAATAAAAATAAAATAAACAAACAAATATAAAATAAAATAAATCATGTTATGATGTTTGTAAGTCATGTGCATAATGTGTTATGAATCCGAGATGGGAGAAACTATATGATGGATAACATTATGCGTGGTGTATAATAATTGTTAATGATAAAGTGTATTATATGATACTTGCATGAATAATACAGTTTATATAATTAATGGAACATAATACATGGTATAAATACTTGAACCCAATACATGATATATTTGAATGAGTTATTTGAATACTTAATACACGATGAGTGATGTGATAAACTGCAAGCGCACAGTGTCAGTTGTAGCGCTTAACAGGTCGTCCCACATGGATCTCAGGTGTTTTGCGATTCTTACTATTTCTTTAGTTCTAGTGGATTAACAAAGAATTCTAAGTTGGAAGGATGGGTTTTAAATTCTAGAGATTAGCCTAGGATTTCGAATCTATTAGAATAATAGCTTAACAATAAATTATCTCTTTCTTCCTATCTTTTTAATTATGCATGGTTAAGTAACATATTAACAAGGTGATCTTTTTAATTTGATTTTAATCAAGTTCTCCTAAGTATGACCTATCAAGTGATGTGCAAGTATAAACCATAAAAAATAACACCTTTCTTAAAAACAAATCATATCAAGTAGAAAATCTCATAAACAAAAGAAAAGAAATAAACTTCAAACCCTAATCTAAGCATATGCTATCAAAAGACTGAACTTAAGTATAACCTATCAAAGAAATCAAATTTATAAGTTTATTCAAGTCAATTTATTTATAAGAAAATCTTTATTGATAATTCTAAAAATAAACAAAGAATAAGAATTCCAAACTTCATCTAAGCATAAATTATCAAAATATTAATTAAGCATAATCTATCAAAGAATTATGATTTGTGAACACTATCTTTTATTTATTTATAAAAAATCATAACTTTATTTCTTTTTAGAAGGAAGATTAGATAAATCCATGTTAGATCTATTAAACTAACTTCATCTACATCTTAGGGCTAAAGAAAATTAGCTACTCATATTCCTAATAAAAAAAATCAAATTTTTATTCATAAACACAATAAAATCTAATCTAGAAAGCAATAAAAGCTAAAATAGGAAGCAATTAATTCTATCTAGAAAGCAAATAAAGATCTAAAAACAATGGTTTACGTCTGGAGCACGGTATTATGGCCGTCACCCCTTCAGCAAAATCCTAATTTTATTATTTTAAATTGAGTACAAACTATATCTTAATTCTACATTAACTACTGTATAAAACCCTAGAATATAAAGATACAGCCAATATATAGGCTTTGAAAATCAAACCCTACTTCTAATACAACTGAAAACTATAAAATTACATCGAAGCCCACAACGAAAACCCAGCTTGTAAGTCCATCTCTTGGCTGCTATTTGGCGGGGAAAATCGCCAATTGGCAGCTAAAGCAAGGCAAATTGCTCTGGATTTTCTTCTTCATGATTCTCTTGTCTTGTACTCTTGATTTGCTTGACTATATTTGACTTTGACTCCCTGCAGTAATTTAATTTTGTAGTCTCGTCCAATTTAGAAACTTTTAGAACTTTGATTTCCTATTCCAATTATGATTTCATGCCATCTCTTTGTACGAATAAGATTACCTGAAAAAGACACTAAAAATACCTGAGTAGTATTTATTTATATATAAAAATAGATAAAGTATGGGAGGAAAAATACAATATATGATACTTATCACACCCCCATCCCATCTTTTGCTAGTTCTCGAGCAAAACCTAGACCTAAAAAGAAAAACAAATCCTAACTCACTTTCACACGAATCGCGATTGCATTTAGCACATGCAATAAGCCTTTAAACCCTTAAGTCACCCTAGTGAACGAGTGTTGTCTCGTGAGGGTTCGCAGTGAACATACCCACAAAATTCGTGAAGAAAATATAGATTAAGAAATTAAAAAAAGAAAATTAAGGATAACCGAAAATCAAAAAAATAAAAATCTTATACAAAGGAAAGAAAAATCTTTTTTTATGATATTTTTAATCAATTAATTTCACTAATATACAAATTCAAGAGCACATTTAAATTATCAATTTTCAAATCAAGCGTTATATCAGATACACTTATCATTTTAATCAAAAACTCAAATCCTATCTTTCAATACCCATTAATAGATAATCTATTGGCTCCTATACATCTACGTGCATGTGTTATAGTCTACTTCGGCCTTGGTTTCCAATTCTAACTCATGATTCATCTCCTCTCTCATAATTTTTTTTTTCTTCTTCTTTTTTATTAGAATATTTCACCTTTCATGCGAATATTCACACTTGCTTAGGCACAAAGTACCTGATTACTTGGATCACACACTCTCTTTTTTTTTTAAAATATTTCACCTTTCATGAGAATATTCACACTTGCGTAGGCACAAAGTACTCGATAACTCAGATCATACTCCTTTTTTTCACTCTTGAGACTATTGCCTTAATACCAGATGCACCCCATTATTTTATCCTCACTTTTTTTCTTTGTTTAAAAAGAGAAGACTTAATCGTTATCATTTTTGTCCTTAACCTAATAAGCTATTGTGAAGTGAAAAATACATGTATACTTGCCTCAAAACTACTGTTAGCAGTATTTATTTTTGGATTTTAATCTTTTTCATAAAATTCAAAGTGTATCACTCAATCTACTCTCCAATCTAATTTCAAATCTAAATTTATTACTTTATCTATAATTAGTTTGATCTATTGATAAAAACATATAAATTTTTTCTCAATTTTTTTTCAGTTTTTTTAGTTAGTTACCCTAAAAAATACGCAAAGTGTAAAATAAAGAAAGCCAAAAATGTAAAAATAAAATAAAGATTCTAAAAAGAACTAAAAATCCTAGAAAAATATGAAGAAACTATACTAACTCACTCCCCCACACCTAAACTCATGTATGCCCTCATAAACAAACAAAGGGTGGTAAAATAAATAAGAAAACTATTATACAAATACAAATAATGAGAGTCATAAAAAGTTACGATCTCAATATTGTTACCCTGTTAATACATGGAAAGCGGTTGCGACCTCTCGATCGCTTCCCACTTTCATAGTGTGTGCATTTTAAACGTGAAGTGGGTGCATTATTATATCTCATCATCCTCCTATGATTCACGAAATTTCTGTTTCTTATACCGTCCTCGCTTTTTCTTTGTCCACATGTAAGCATTAATAATTGGGTTAAAGAATTTTTTATTATAAACCTCCCAATTATCGTTAATAACAAGCATACCTGTAGAAATATCATGAGGTGAGAAGAGTGCAATATGATCAAGTGAATGTGGTGGGGGCTCTTCTAACTCATGAAGTAATGCGAGCTCCTCTGCAAACAAATCCTCAAAAGTTTGCTCATAATTCAATGGCACACTTGCATAAGTATCATCATACGTAGAATCAATATGTGCAAATTTATCTAATCATATAAGCTCATCTTTGAAAATTTACTCAAATGAGGGTTCATCATCAGTGCAAGAGGTCAAATGAGAGTGCAAACTGTAAATCATGTTAACCTCAATGCGGGAGCTCGTTGTGTGCTCATCTATATTGAATATATTCAATGTCACAGTCATATTCCCAAACGATAACTTCATGAGGCCACTCCTGCAATCAATTAATACATTTGATGTTGCAAAGAATGGTCTACCTAGGATAATGGGAATTTGATTCCGTGGATTGAAAATCGGCTCAGTTTCTAAGACAATAAAGTCTACAGGAAAGATGAACTCGCCGACCTTAATGAGCACATCTTCAACCATATCAAGTGGTCTCTTAATAGAACGATCAGCTAGCTGTAATATGACCTTGGTAGGTTGAAGTTTTCCTAACCCCAGTTGCTGATAAATAATGTAAGGAAGCAAGTTGATACTTGCCCCTAAATCAAGCAACGCCCTATAAAATGTAGTGTTCCCAATGATGCATGAGATTGTTGTGAAACCTGGATCTTTGTACTTGACAGGCAAGGGGTTAAAGAGGATATGTGCTATATTTGCAGCAAGAAAAACTTTCTCAGGGATATTTCTAGCACGTTTCTTAGTACACAAATCTTTGAGGAACTTAGCATAGTAAGAACATGTTGTGTAATATCAAGGAGTGGAATATTAAACTTCACTTGCTGAAATGTTTCAAGAATTTTCTCTACTTGCGGTGAAGGCTGCCTAAACCGATTTGGATATGGTACTTTCAGCTCAGGAATAGGTTCTTCTGAATGAGTATGTGACG
This sequence comes from Dracaena cambodiana, assembly GCA_036321105.1. Classification (NCBI taxonomy): domain Eukaryota; kingdom Viridiplantae; phylum Streptophyta; class Magnoliopsida; order Asparagales; family Asparagaceae; genus Dracaena; species Dracaena cambodiana. The sequence goes on from JAYEPQ010000002.1 coordinate 20,978,223, forward strand.
GTGATGGAGGTGATGGAGATGGTTGTGGAGAAAGGGGTGGAAGAGATGATGTAGCCTGCGAGATAGTAGGAGTGGGATTAAGGGGCATTATTGTCCACTTGCTTGTCAGATCTAAGTGTGTGAATGGCAATGCAGTTATGGTTTGACTTGGAAAAGTACCCTGGCCACGTTCACTCATCTGACTCGCTAATTGTCCAATCTGCTGCTCTACATTCTTAATAGATTGAGAGTTCACGAGCAGTTGCTGACCTGTACTTTGAATAAAATCAGTTGTCACTTTTATAAGATTTTGCATGTGTGTGTCAAGGTTGGACATATGCGTGTCAAATTTGGAATGAGACTTGAGAAGATTTTCAACGTTCATCACAAGTGACTGGAGTCGCTTTTCTTGATCATTATTAGTCCCCTGTTGTGGATGCGAGTGGTTTTGTGCAGGTGGTCTATTCTAGTTGTTCCTATAATTTGAAGCGCTTGAGAGTTGATAAGCACCCACATTTGGTCTTGGAAACTGACCAGTGGCTTGAGGTTGCATGTTAGGGTTAGGGGCCCATGATATTGCCCTTGACCCCATGATAGATTTGGATAGTTTTTCCAGCCAGGATTGTATGTAGGAGCATAACAATTATTCATAGGTCCTTGATACAAGGCGTTAGCCTGCTCAAGTGTGGGACCCATGGAAATTATTAATAATGGACACTCCTCCATAATATGATTCGGAGTTTCGCAATTAAAGCATGTGGAAACTTGTATTTGATTTACCTGACCTACCTGTGGAGCACGAGTAGTTTCCAATGCCTCAACTCTCCTCATAAGGGCTGCAATCTTAGCTTCGGCAGCTATAGAGCTATCGACACGATGGATCCCACCCTTATGCACAAAAGTTGATGCACTGGGCTTCTCAGCGGGACTCTCTCACTGCATAGTCTTCCACGATAGGTCCTCAAGAAAGTCCCATGCTTCATCCTCGTTCTCTCATGAACTCCCCCTGACACATGGACTCAAGAAGAGTTTTGGATGTGTAATCGAGTCCTTCGTAAACGATTTGACACAACTGCTACTTTTCTATCGTATGGTGGGGGCATTGAGCTAATAAATTTTTGAACCGTTCCAAGTATTTCCAGAAGGATTCTCCCGGCACTTGACGAAATTGATTGATTTGATTTCGTATCCTTGTCGTCTTATGCGTGGGATAATACTTCTTAAGAAACACCGTAACGAATTCATCACAAATAGTGATTGAATCAGTAAGCATACTGTACAACCACTTCTTGCATTATCTTTAAGTGCAAAGGGAATGAAGCGGAGCTTAATTGTGTCCTCCGATAAGTGTTGCAGTTTTATCATCAAGCATACTTCCTGTAATTCACTGATAAAGAGATATGCATCCGCTGAATCAGAACTAGTAAATTTAGGAAGCATACTGATGTACTGCAGCTTCAATTCATAGTGATTACTCGCTACGTGTGGAAGTTTGATGCATGATGGTAATGATGTACTCAACGGGTAACATCGATCCTGAAGGAGCGGGATCGGTTGGTCCATCTTGTCACCCATAAATAAATATGATCTCACTAGTCGACCAAATTGATCACGGGTCCAATGTGGCATGAACCAGTGACCGTGAGTGTATGCGTGAATTTCCTAAACTAATGTAAGAAGTGGGGTGTGGTGGAGATAAAACGGTGGAAGAGATATGATCAAATAAAAATGTGATTTCTACTGTTCCAAAACAAATTTGAATTCTTTTACAAAACCAAGGAACCAAACTACAAAACTGGTGAAACTTAGAGACCTGAATTTACTTGTGAGGCCGCCAAATAGCAGTTTTAGCCGCTAAATTGCGGCCTAACCAGAGAGGTTTACTCTCTGATTTCTGCTGTGCATATTTGAGGCTTCTTCGATCCTTTTTGTCTTTCTGTATCTACAGTTTCTAGTTCCTGCACACTCTATTAACCCGTAAAACGTTAGAAATAGCAAGAAAAACACCGTTGATCCTCGGCAACGGCGGCAAAAACTTGATGTGATAAACTGCAAGCGCACAGTGTCAGTTGTAGCGCTTAACAAGTCGTCCCATAGGGATTTCAGGTGTTTTGCGATCTTACTATTTTTTTAGTTCTAGTAGATTAACAAAGAATTATAAGTTGGAAGGATGAGTTTTAAATTCTAGAGATTAGTCTAGAATTTTGAATCCATTAGAATAATAGCCTAATAATAAATTATCTCTTTCTTCCTATCTTTTTAATTATGCACGGTTAAGTAACAGATTAAAAAGGTGATCTTTTTAATTTGATTTTAATCAAATACCCCTAAGTATGACCTATCAAGTGATGTGCAAATACAGACCATAAAAAATAACACCTTTCTTAAAAACAAATTATATCAAGTAGAAAATCTCATAAATAAAAGAAAAAAAATAAACTTCAAACCCTAATCTAAGCATAGGCTGTTAAAATACCGAACTTAAGTATAACCTATCAAAGAAATCAGATTTATAAGTTTATTCAAGTCAATTTATTTATAAGAAAATCTTTATTGATAATTCTAAAAATAAGCAAAGAATAAGAATTCCAAACTTCATCTAAGCATAGATTATCAAAATATTATCTAAGCATAATCTATCAAAGAATTATGATTTGTGAACTCTATCTTTTATTTATTTATAGAAAAATCATAACTTTATTTCTATTTAGAAAGAAGATAAGATAAATCCATGTTAGATCTATTAAACTAACTTCATCTACATCCTAGGCCTAAAGAAAATTAGCTACTCATATTCCTAATAAGAAAAATCAAATTTTTATTCATAAACACAATAAATCTAATCTAGAAAGCAATAAAAGCTAAACTAGAAAGCAATTAACTCTATCTAGAAAGCAAATAAAGATCTAAAAATAATGGCTTACCTCTAGAGCACGGTATTATGGCTGCTACCCCTTCAGCAGAACCCTAATTTTGTTAATTTAAAACGAGTACAAGCTATATCCTAATTCTACATTAACTACTGTATAAAGCCTTTGAATACAAGGATACAACCAATATATAGGCTTAGGAAATCAAACCCTAATTCTAATACAATTGAAAAACTACAAAATTATATCAAAGCCCTCGACGAAAACCCAACCTGTAAGTCCATCTCTTGGCTGCTACTTGGCGGGAAAAACCACCAATTGGCAGCTAAAGCAAGGCAAATTGCTCTGGATTTTCTTCTGCACGAGTCTCTTGTCTTGTACTCTTGATTTACTTGACTGTATTTGACTTTGACTCCCTGCAGTAATTTAATCTTGCAGTCTCGCCCATTTTAGAAACTTTTCAAACTTTGATTTCCTACTTCAATTATGATTTCATACCGTCTCCTTGTACGAATAAGATTACCTAAAAAAGACACTAAAAATACCCGAGTAGCATTTATTTATATATAAAAATAGATAAAGTATGGAAAAAAAAATACAATGTATGATACTTATCAATGAGCATGACCATTCATGGAAACATGATTACAAGTTTCTTGTATTTTGATTGCATGACATGAAGTATCTTAGTGATATGTGTGCATATGATCATAAATTTTGATTCCTGAATTCTTATTTCTCGTAATAAGTATATGTACATAGTTTGACTTGACAAACCATGTTTCCCATTAATTCATGTATATTGTGCATTATTGACATGGGAATTGAAAAAATTACATGATGGATAAGAACTGTATTGTATAAGGAACTTATTGACGAACTTATTGATTAAGGTCAGGATTTTTTTACTACAGTGGCCTGGGTGATTGTTGGATCATCAATTGATAATTGAAACCCTGAGTGGTATGTCCGTTACTATAATATAGTACAAAAATTGATTATTGCGCCTAGCGGCATCTCATGGTTCAATGTCATGAATATTGAGGCCGGGTCCCGGGTATGCACGAGTACTTGTAATATGAAAAATTGCACGCTATTTTATCCATCATTTAGTTTCAAATGCTAAAAGGACTTGATCTAAATTTGACATCTTTACAAGATATTTATCTGCTATTGTAAATGACATGCACAGTTTTGCTTATTCTATTTTTCATTATTCACGTGACATATTTAACACTATCACTATTTAATTGCATACTTTATTTTCAGTACTGTGGTAGTACATATATATTTTTCTTGTGTTACTTAATGGGTTTAATCCCCTGGGTTTCGAACCCAGGTTTAGGAGACGAAGAAGGAGAACCAGTCTTGGCTAAAAACCCGTACTTCATTAATCAGACTGAGCGATAGTAGCTAGTGAAGTACTTTTGGAGGACCTTTGTTTATATTTGTTTATATTTCCTTTTTTCTGTACATTGTTTTTCTCTTTTGTGTTCATATTTAGAGTAGTGTGCTATCTTATGTACCTAACTTTTTATATATATGAAATCTTTTCAGTCTCAGATGTGTTATTTAGTCATCTGATTATGGCAGTAGTTATAGTTATTCCAAGATTTGTGATTGTTGGGTTGTCTATTACAAATTGCAAGTAACGTCCTCTGTTTTGGAAAGCAGCTAAAAACGAGGGCATTACATTATATGTCCATTGCGATCTAGAAGAATCTTGATTATTTTGTAATTTTTTGTTTGCAGCAGGTCTAGTGGTCATTGCCTCCTTTCCCTTAGGATGGGATGATTTGTGGTTGCGGCTGATTCATGATCATCCTCCTCTGGGCATGGTATTCATTAATACATCAGATTATATCCTCCACTTGCTGCCCTTATTTAACTAGACTCTTCCAGGTTTTGAACTCTACTGCTCCCATTTTGACCAATATTCTAGTCTGAAGATTGTGTTTGTAAGTCTCTACTAATGTTTCCTGCGACATGTCATGCAGGCATCGCACTGACATTTCGCATAAATGCTCAATGAAGCTTTTAACCGTCTCATCCTCTCTTTGTTTATTTGCCATAAGAGAGTGGATGGATGCTTCGATATCTTCTTCAAAGAAGCAGGTTAGAAATTCTCTCTCCATGTCAGGACCAGATATTGATGGTTCTTGGAGGTACCTGCATAAACCAAGTGAATACAAGTCCTCGCAGGGTACTTATGAAAATCTTCATCATCACTGGGTCATTGCCTATGAGATGACCAGTTTGCGAAAGGAAATAGTACATAAGTTGGTTCAGCGATCCCATTCCATCATTTGACTCTAACTTAAGAGGTTTGTATTTCGTCGGAAACAGCGAGGACTCCCACTCTATTGGGTAGGGTCTCGTAATTCCCGTCTCCTACAATCCTTTCCGGTGCATTAACGGTTCTATTTGACTTTGAAGTTTCTCCAATTTTTCGACGTGAGGATCAACGAAATATTCCTCCTCACTGCCTTCTCCCTCGACATCTGGGTTGGATTTGGTCTCATCCTTCTTGGTCTTATCAGAAGAGGAAGAACCTCCTGCTTTGTCTTCTGTGTTCTTTTGATTGTTTTCCAGGACCTTCGCAAACATCGCTTTGAGGTCCTCGATACTTTTTTGTTGCTCCTAGATAAGGCGTTATTGCGCCTCAACCTTTTGACCCATCTTGACCGACCGTTCGACCATGTGGACCGTCCTCCTCCTGGACCAAGAGGAAGTGTGTGATCGCAGCGTTGCTATAGCCGAATGATCTTTGAACACTTCATATTCCTTATCATAACCCCAACTAATCTTTTGTAATTGCGGGGAGCCGTCACACCTGACCTGAGGCGTGTGTAATGATAGATTTTCTCTGCTTTCGTATCAGAGGCATACTCTTCGACCACTGGTTTCTTTCCCTTATTCACCATGTTAGACGTGAAAGTGGGCAAGTCTTGATCTGAGTTAGAGTTTTGTTGTTGCAACCAACTTCTTTCTGGAATATTAGATTCCGGTGCTGGCAACCAGTTAAATGCATATGGTTTTGGGGCTTGACAGTGACAGTAGTCAAAATTGTCATGATTAACTCCTCACAGCAGCATGACTGATGGGGTTGTGTCACCCTTCTTTTATTTGTGAGACGACTCAGCAAATCCAGAGTTTCTTCACGCAGTACTGATATAACCATCCTTTGGGGACGGGGCTCGTTTCTTGAGAGATGTCTATTTGTCTATACATGTGGTTTGGCAAAGTCAGGGAAGTTATACTTGTCAACCCCCAGATTAGTTCTATGTTCAGCATTAGTTTTGATATGTCTTATATGAATCTGCTGGATAACTTGACATTCTTTTGTTCTTATATGAGGCTGAGGCTTAACTCTTCTCTCGCGCACTGGACAATCTTCACATGTTGGATGAGCCTGGCGTGCTGATCTAGCCTTGCACGCTGGCTTAGTTGAACTAGCCTTGCATGTTGGCTTAGACTTAGTTCGTTTTTCAAGTTTATTTGTGGCAAGCTAGCGTGGCTGAGAATTGTTAGGCTGGCTAGGCTGAGGACCACTATGTTGGCTAGGCTGAGAACCGCTAGGCTAAGGACCGATAGGCTGAGAACTACTGGCTGATGTTTGCCAAGTTATCTTTTGCCAGGCTGATGACCACTAGGCTGGCCGGTCTGAGGACTGTTAGACTGATTTTTGCCAAGTTGTCTTTTGCCAGACTGATAACCGCTAGGCTGGCCAGGCTGAGCACTGCAAGGCTAATTTCTACCAAACTGTGGATAGCTAGGCTGTGAACAGCTAGGCTGGCCAGGTTGAGAACCGCTAGGCTAGCCAGGCTGAGGACCGCTAGGCTGATTTATACCAAGTTGTGCACGGTCAGGCTGAGAACCGCTAGGCTGACCAAGCTGAGCACCGCTAGGCTGAGAACCGTTAGGCTGGCTAGGTTGATGACCGCTAGGCTGATTTCTGCCAAGCTGTGGACCGCTAGGTTGAGAACCGCTAGGCTGGCCAGGCTGAGAACCGCTAGGCTGATTTTGAGCCTGGTAAGCAAAATGGGATTTGAGTGCCCCACGATGCGTCCTTTGATTTTGGTTGCGGATTTGGGTCCGTTTTTGCACCATGATAGGTTCTCCTTTGGCATCATAAGCAGCAAGCTCTCTGAACATTGGGAGGGACATAGTTTTCTTAGATGGACCGGGGGCTAGAAATCTAAGGGGCTGTTGATAGATCAACACCTCCTTAATATCTAAAACTATCAGGTCATCTTTTTGTTTAGGTGATATTAAACGTTTTGCGTCGACCTCGACCACCAACTTTTCCATCGTTTCTCCAATTTCGTTGACGTTAGATTTGACCACAATCTCCTCTTCAGTATAGGAGATTTCTCCCACTATGATCGCCAGTCTGATTTTAGGTAAAACAGTGGATCATTCCATTGCCATGAAGAGAAAAATTATAGATTATTAAGAAAAATTTGATTACAATGGAAAGAAAATAAAAACAGACAACGAGAACTTATAGATTTTCGCTCTCATTTTATAGAAAATCGTGGGATTCGAGGCAGTTATGAGGATCGGTCTTTTCCTTGTTGACGATCTGACGTCGATGATTTGGAGGAGAGCTCATTCTTCTTCTCTTCTGTTCTGGGAGGAAGCTCAAGCTCTTACACGTGAGAGAGATCTGGCCAAAAGTTCTTTTTGAGTTCTCTTGAGGGATATTTATAGGCATCAAGTTGTTGAAGAAGTGAAGTTTCCTTGTAAATAGAATCGAGATCTCTTTGTAATCTTAATGAGATATTCGAATCTTCTCTTGATTTGATTTGCTCTAGATTCATTGTATCTGGTCCGATTTCTACACTCAAAATCAATTAAACTCAAATTAGAATTTAGTTAGAATTTGCAGAATCATTAAACTCAAATAAAATTAATTAGAATTCAATGCCCAAAAATTAATTAGGCTCTGATTAGAATTTGAGTCTAATAAAAAATTGAAAAATATCTCAAGATAGAGCTAGAATATATTGAAGTGAAAGAGAGAGAGAGAGAGAGAGAGAGAGAGAGAGATAGAGAGATAGAGAGAGAGAGAGATAGAGAGATAGAGATTTTTTTCCTCATCCGACAACTTTGGCCTCTTCTCCTAAGCCTCACGGTCCCGCTAGGCTCGACCGCGAGGCTCACCAAAAATTATTTATTTATTGCATTTTGGCTTTCTTCGTCCCGCGAGGCTCACCAATTTTTATTTATTTTTCTATTTATTTATTATTATTATTATCATTATTATTATTATTTGATTTGGATTTGGATTCGGATTCGAATTCAGATTTTGGATTTGGATTTGGATTAGTGCGGGGATAATTTTTCTCGTTCTACACCTAGAGCTTCCTGTGTTGACTCAGATATCATAGTTGTGGCAAGTTTATTGATTCTTCATAAAATTCAAGTTACTTAAAACCAAAGTATTACAACCAGAATAGTTTTAGTTATGATGATTCAACCAAAATCCAATAACTAATCTGATTACATAAGGTGCTAAATTGATAGTAAGAAAGATTTAGTAATGAAAGCTTCTAAGGGCATTATGTACCAAATTTCTAAGAAAACCTGCTTCTACGGGAGCCACCAAAAAAAATGAAAAAAATAAAAAATAAACCTTAGTTTTGTAATACCAAAGAAACTAATCGATTCACTCTATATCACCTACCCCAATCCCCCCTTCCTGCACAATACACCCGCCCTGCCCCTATCTCCTCTTCATCGCCCTCCTCCACCTCGCAACCACTAAGGATGAGAATTGACATATCTACGGATCAATTTTTGCCTCGCTCTATTTAAATCTTTGAATTAGAAAATTAATTTTTTTTATTTTTAATTCAAAATTTTGAATTGTGCGGACCAAAAATTAGTCTCTAGACCTGCCTATTATCATCCCTCTCTCTCAGTTAGAGAGGGAGCGTGAGTGACTGAGAGAGAGAGGGATAGAGAGGGGGAGAGAGAGAAGAGAGAGAGAGGGAGTGTGCTGGTTAAAGGAAGGGATGATGGTAGAATAGGAATTTGAGAGATAAGAGTGTACTTTAATAAAAAAAAATGAGAGTGAAAATAACTAACTTTCACTAACAGTGTTAACAATCTATGTTTTTTTTTTTTTTTAGAGTTTCAAATTTCAGGAGTGTTGAGTTACACACCCCCAATACTATAGGGGGTCTGACTGTCATTAACCCTACCTAAAAACTAGAGTTTGCTATGAGGATATAGTTAATTTTTTAACTAGCCTAAGAGAAGTTAGCTAGAGGATTAAAGTGAAATAACTTAAAAGATTTGAGAAACTAAAATCAAAATATGAAGATATCATAGACTAAAGTCTAATTTTTAAAGATTTAAGGGACCGATATATAAAAACACCTTCAATATATTACATCAAGTCTTGATAACCATATGAATTAATCCCATAACCTGCTTTTCACTGGTTGAAGCTTTTAGATATAGTCTTCGAGAGTAAAACAACCCTGATAGAAAACCTAAAGGATCTGTGCTGACATGTCAATTTGAAGCACTGTATCACATAAGAATTTTAATTTGCTGAAGCATTAGACAAGGTGAAGAATTTGCCCATGTAAAAAAGAAGATGACTAGTATAAGAGGGTACCAATGGGAAATATACATCAAAGAAGGAATTCTTTCATGAACTATTTGCAAAAGAGGAGAATGTTGGAACTTAAAATGGTTGCTAACGAATGAAATCAAAATTTTGAATGAGGATCAATGAGTAAGTAAACAAATAAACACTTTCGGAGAACATACTTTCTTTTTTTTACCTAGTAACTAATTGCATATGGCTTGTCTAATATGCATTATAAGTAAATTAACAAATAAACACTTCTGGGGAATAATGCTAGGTTGAGTTTTAGACCGAGGATAGGTGTTGGGTTCATTTTCATTTTGATAAGAGTGATAATTATGAAAAGGCAGTAAGTCTAGAGGCGGACCCAGACATACAAATCGAGGGGGCAAAGTTACTAGGGGATCAAATTGCCCCCCTACGCTAACGGCGCTATACTCTATGTACCCCCGACGAATTGTCTAGACAATTTGATCCTCGAGTAACTCTCTCCTCCTAGTTCGGATGTATGGGTCCGCAATAAAGAAAGCCCACATGCTTTTGATAGGCATGGAACGTGTTTTTATTCCTGAGAGGTTCCAATAAAGAAAGCCCACATGCTATAATGAGAATATAATTCCCTTAGTGGGATGTAATGACCTTGATAATGATGTATTTTTAGCAGTAAATTTCAGGCTGATGCGTATGAAAATAGAACTTGGAAATTTGCCTAGGTATACTCGCTCCTACCCAAAACTGCCTATGAGTGAAGTGTGAGATTTGGCATGTCATTCACTTGGGTGTTGAGGTCTTGATCCTATCTTTTATGTTTTTTCAAACTCTCGTTTTTCCTCAGATTCCCGGAATCTGTAAATACTTTATTTTAAAACCATAAAATCACGTCTGTCCCGCGTCAATAAGCCAAGAGACAAACAAAGAACATGATATTCTCAGTTGAATGCTTAGTACATACCTTTTCAAATAGATAGATCAGAATCTTTAGCCAAAGGAGTAGATTGAGGTAGTATGCTTATGAAATGAGTATTAATCGTTTTGTGTTGTTGATTAACCTTAAGTGATTATTTTCTGTTGTCTTGGTAACAAGTGACATAGGAAGTGGAATAGAAGTAGTTTGTAATGCAACAAACTCTGAAAAGTAAGGCGTTCTTGAAGAACATGACATAAAAACAAACAACATACTTATGAGATGTAGGATCCCAACCTTGGTATCCTATGTACGACGTGAATAACCTGAAAGCACTCTTAATGGAACAATTAAAAACAACGAAAACAAGAGGAAGTTTTTTCTTAATCGTGGGTTCTGCAGCGCGAGAATAATCTGCATTTTTCTTATAAAATGGTTAGTGGCTAGGATTTGAAGGAGGAAGTAATAAAATTAGATTGATCAATTGAAACATAGAGAAGTAAAAGAAAAAAGACGCTCTAAATTGAAAGAAGAATGGGAGATTCTTTAGATGATATATTGAGAAGATACGGATATTTAGAGTCAATGGAATTTATGTTATTTCAAGAATTTGAAGAGGAACAATAGCTCTGATACCATTTTGGGTAGAAATGGAGCATCCAATTCTAAATTAAGTTGTACCTTTTCTTATATAGATTTGGAGAATAGGTTTGGAAACTATTACATTGTCTAGGAACCTAACATAATTCCTTAAACGATTGGGAAACTGTATTCCTATCCTTATTGAATATATATATATATATATATATATATATATATATATATATATATATATATATATATATATATATATATATATATATATATATATTCCAAATCTTTATGGAGCCTTGCTCCATATGACCCCATCTTGTTGGGTGAAGTCTTAGATGATGGCTATGATGACAGTGGAGACGACAATATCTAACATGACCTGCTAATGTTTTTTTTTGACCAAAATGGCGGGTGAAAAAGACCCTCCGTGTTCCATTAGCAAGTAGATAATAGAACTACAATAAGGTTTGGGTCAGGTGGACCCTCATATAGAAGAAGTATATAAGTGAAACAATAAATAAAAACTAAAACAAAGAGTACATAAGGGACAAAGTCCTCCTCACAAAAACAACGAAAGCAACAATGATATCCCCAAGTAGTAGCTTCTTATCAGGTATGGTCCGGGGATGGATGAGGATCTCCCGAGTCTTCTCCTGATGTCCCTCTTGAAATTTGAACGTGCTCCTCATCCGAAGATATTTCTGCCCAAAAAATAATATCATGAGTAATCATACGAATACAAGTAAGTGGAGAACGTGCTGTAGAGTTAAATATTCTATTATTTCTTTCTCTCCATACATTCCAGTACAGAGCCGCTAATAGTGTCCTAACTAACTGTGTCGGCTTGCCATTAACATCAATTTTACTTCTCAAGTTGATGCAGATGTCTGTGTTAATGATAACCCTAAATTTTTTGGCACAACTGGTCCATAGAACTCTAGTAAAGTGGTAGTTCAATAGTAGATGAGAGGTGGATCCTCCATCTCTATTATAGAGTACACAGACATTCGGACCTATCCATCCCCTTTTTGTAAGAGTAGCCACGTGAGTAGGGCTTCCATCATGGCTAACCATAGAAATACCCGTACTTTGGGTGGGCAAGCAATCTTCCAAATCCAAAATGTGTCGGGGAAAACAACTCCACTATCCACAAAATGATTATATGTAGACTTGGCAGAGAAATTCCCATCTCTGGAATATCTCCAATGGGGTTGGTCGTCTAACACGTGATTAGGCCTGACGTTATCAAGGAGTTGTCTCAACTCCCGAAGTTGTGTCCTTTCCTGAGTAGAAATAGCATGGTGGAGGTTCAATTTCCATCTGAAGCGACCCCAAACTTTATATACCTTAGCCTCCTTATTCCTGGATAAATGGTATGCTTGGGGAAATAAAATTTTTAAAGGTACTTGTGCGCACCATCTATCATGCCAGAATTCAATATTGTGTCCATTGCCCAATTTAAACTCCAGACTCGGCCAGGCGCTGCGTCTGGCCAAAATCATACCTTTCAGAATCCAGACGAGACGTTTCGGGGTCCTGTGAGCCAGATACCATTCTGAGAACAATATTTCGTGGTCACAAGTTTCTGAAAAGAGCCATGGGGGCGTGAGAATACATGCCACCACCATTTTGCCATTAGAGAAAAATTGAAGGTTTTAAGATCAAGAACTCCAAGTCCTCCAGCCTTTTTTGGTCTACATTTATATCCCCAAGAGATTAAGTGGTACTTTTTAGAATCAGACACGCCATTCCATAGAAAATTTCTTCTGATACGGTCTATTTTGTTTCTCACCCAACAGGGTAATATAAAAAACGACATATAATACAGGGGTAGAGAAGATAAGACCGAATTCAGCAACACAACCCTTCCTCCTAGAGAAAGTAAATTACTTCTTCATCCTTCCAGTTTCTTTTCGAAGGAGTCAAGTAAGGGGTTCCAATCCTGTCTGGAGAGTTTACCTGGTTTAATAGGGATGCCTAGGTATTTGATCGGGAACGTAGCCTCTTTACATTTGAAAATGTCTAGAATAAGGCTAAGAGTGAATTTTTTTGGTCCTAAACAGATAAGAGAGCTTTTAGAGAAATTAATCCTCAATCCAGACCAAGCCTGAAAGCAACAGAGAAGCCACTTGATATGTATGGCCTCTCTTATATTACCCCTACCAAAAATGAGTGTATCATCAGTATATTGTAGGTTAGTGATATTGAAGGATGGGGCCCTGATAGACCATGAATAAGATTTGCCTTCTCTAACTTTCTGTACATAGTATTCAAACTGTCGGCAACCAGAACAAATAGTAGTGGGGAAAGGGGATCTCCCTGTCGAAGGCTCCGTCTTATTAGTATTTCTTTGGTGGCTTCGCCATTGACTAAAACTTGTGTTTTGGCTGAAGAAAGCCATTATTCTACCCACAGAATCCACCTTTCACCAAAGCCGCGTAGGCGTAAAATTTCCAATAAGCAGTCCCAATCTACCATGTCATATGCTTTTTCAAAGTCCAGTTTCAATAAATAACCTCCCGATCCGGTCTTCTTGACCTGATGGATCACTTCATAGGCCGTCGCCACGCCCTCCAAAATGTTCCTACTCGCAATAAAGCCTGTCTGGTAGTCACCTATCAGCTCCTGCAGTTTAGGTGCTATACGGTTGGTTAACATCTTGGCAACGATTTTGAGTGAGCAATTAAGTAAAGCAATTGGCCTATAGTCTCCAATGTGCTCTGCATGCTCCTTCTTGGGGATAAGCGTGACCATCGAGTAGTTGATCCTATCCAATTTAGCCACGCCCAAATAAACTTCATCGAGCATCCGTTTTAGATCATCCTTTACTTCCGTCCAGAAAGTTCTATAGAAGAAAATGGGGAATCCATCCGGACCCGGTGCCTTATCGGGACCTAGCCCCCAAATAGCTATCCTAATCTCTTCTTCTCGGAATTCCTCTTCTAATTCAGCTAAATTTGTGTTGGCCGTCCAGGCATCCTCCTTCATCTTGAGTCTGAATGGAGTCTTTTTTTCGAATAATTGTTTAAAATATTGGTAGATATGTTCTTTAATCAAGGGGCCCTGTATAACTCCATCCTCTGTCTGTAAGTTATGTATCTTGTTGATCTTGTATCTCATGCAAGCGGATCGGTGGAAAAAGGCTGTATTGGCATCTCCTTCCTTTAACCATTTGCAGCGGGCTCTTTGTTTCCAAAATAATTCCTCCTTCTTATAGATTTCTTCTATAGATTTCCTCATCCCCATAAGTCTGGCATTCTCCTCCAAATCAAGTGGCCTCATCTCTTCCTGTTTCTCCAACATCTCCATTTGTCTTAAGATCTCAGTCTTCTGCTCCCGCGATTGAAAGCGATGTCTATATTCCCATCTCCATAGACTTTTTCTTAGGCGGCGTAGTTTGGTGCACATGATACCTGTGGCGTCTACTGCTGAAGTCGGTTGAGACTAACTTTCTTTAATCAAGTTGTGGACTTCGTCGTGCTCCAACCACCATTTTTCGAACCGGAATCGCCTATGGAATTTATATTTTTCCTTTGATTCCAAACAAATTGGGACATGATTTGATGTTGGTCTTTGTAGCGGTTTGAGTTCCGCTAATGGGAATTTCCTGTCCCATTTATCACAAACTAGCACTCTGTCTAGTTTTGCTAATCTGGGGTCTTCTCTCATATCTGACTAGGTAAAGTGTCGGTTGCACAGAGGTAAGTCTATAAGTTGGAGTTGTGAGATAACTTCATTGAACTCCTTTCGATCTTGAGGGTTGCGGTCTGTCCCAGTTCTCTCGTAGGCAAACCTTGTGATATTAAAATCTCCTCCTATGATCCATGGGGTATCCCATTTGTTTTTTAGACTCCTAAGTTTTTTCCAAAATCCAGGACGCAACTGGGAGTTATTAGGGCCATATACAGCTGTGACAGATTGAATCCACCCATCGGATAGTCTCTTCAGTTTGATTGAAAGGGAAAATTCCCCTTCCCAAACGTCCATAATATCAAACTTTTTACTAACTCCATTTATGATCCCCCCCGAAGCCCCCTTGGCGTTCTTAATTTTAAAGGAGAAAGAATTATTGGGGCCAATGTTTCTAAGTACTCTGTGATGTGGATTTGTGAGTTTGGTTTCTGCTAGACAAACTGTATCAATCTTGTTGGTGCGAATAACCTCAGCAACCATGCGCCGCTTGGTTGGGGTACCCAGTCCTCGAATATTCCAAAATAAACAATTCATAAAAACTCAATCTAAATACTTCTCCAGATCTATAGGAGGTGATCTTCAATTCACCGTCTTATAGGACTTCTCCCCCTTTAGGGAATCTATTTCTTTTAGATGTGAGAGGTTGTTATTAAGTTCATTCGCATTTAAACCCATATCAATATCACATATTTGTGCTAGGGAAAGTAACACATCATCGGGAACTGAATTAAGAATATTAAAACCAGTTTGTGAGGTACCTGGAATCGGATCTACAAGGAAGGCCTTGCGTCTCATAGCTGAAACAGTGATTTGGCCAGTAAGATAGTGTTGACCACCTCTCTTTTCTTCCAGTCTTTTACTGTGCCTACTAGGAGTAATAGCAGGGATGATCTGCAGATTTTTCGGTTCCACCACTTCCGCAGTTGAGCTGATCAATTGTGAATCAGCTTCGACATTATGATCCCTAGGGGTAAGCTCTAGAGCTTTTCCATCTTCCATGAATGAAGTAGGTTGTGCCTCGGGTATCACTGTGTCTTGGATTCCACATGCAACCTATTCGTCACCCTGTGATTTGTTGTCTGGTGATTTTATCAGTGCCTTTTTTTTGTCCCGGATACGCTTCGGTAAACGGGAAGCCTGTCTCTTGCGGGCTCTGTTGGGTATTTTGGTCTGCTCTCCTCTCATAACATTCTCCAATAATTTTGCTATAGTATCCCGAGCACACTCCTGATCAAAATTTTTTAAGGTCGTAAACAGACCCATATAATCAACAGGCTGTTGGTTAGAACAGCCTTCTCCAAAATCAACAAATTTAGAGCAAGGTGGATCAGATATAAGCTGGGCCTCCAAATTTTCCTTAAGGAGAAAGGCTTCTGAGTTGGGCACCTGGGCCAGCCCAATAGAACCAGTTGTGCAATTATTCTTCAAATCAGAACGGGGGCCACTTGAAAAAGGGGAAGCTTCTCTCTCGGGTTCTCTCTCCTCCCGGTGACCCTCAAAAGGGGTGTGGTGGGTGAGCGTCCCAAACGAGGGCGCCCCCTCGACTGATGCGCTCATTAAGTGCCTCTGAGATTTCCCTTTTGGTTCTTGCGCTCCCTGCCACTCATCTTCTTCCCAAGGTCGGCCTTTTCCTCTTTCGTCTCCGAGACTGACCTCTGTTCTGTCCCATTTCGAAAGGTCGAGAGTCAGATGACCCTTCTCGTCCCGGTATATGGAACCGAGGTTGGAGCCTTGTTGATCTAAGCTTTAGGTATGTGTTGCTCTTTCCCCTAGGTTTACCCGTTCGGGTGATTTGCCTCTTCTTTCGAATGAAAGTGATTTTGGTGATGTTTGCGAAAGGGGAAATGGTAAGTCTTCGGTTGATCCACCTCTGTCCTTCCCTAATTGGGTTGTTTTTGTGGTCTCCCCCGAAGATAAATTTGTCTTCTTCCTACTATCGGTTCTGAGACCGGTCCGTAGCAAAACGCTCGGATCTGGGTGTGTTTCTGTGTTGACAGGTTTGGAAACCCCCTCTTGACCGTTGGACTTTCACTGTTCCTCGACCCTTCACCACGTGTAGCTCCTCGGGGGACCGGCGGGGAGGAGGACGACACCTTGGGATGGCCAATCGGAACCACCGACTCTGGTTGACCCAGTTGTCTTCCCCTCTCCCACCGAGGCCGAGGTGTCTACTCTGGATGAGGGCGTTGTGAGCTCCGACGAAAGACCGGTCTTTTCTGAGGCGTCTATCTTACAGGTAAACTCTATTCTGATAGAGCACAGCTGATCGTCAATAACGGCATGGAACTGGCGGGGGATCACCGATAAGTTTTCGCACCCCACAAAAACTCTAGCACAATCCAAGTTTAATTTTTTGCTTGTTTGTTCACTGATATCAATTACATGCGCAAATTTTATTAGCAATTTGCTGATGTCAGTCCGGTTCCAATGATGGATCGGAACACCGTGGATGGCAATCCATGCCGTTACCGGGAAAGGGTATGTGTGAGAGTCCTCATCCCCTCTCCATGCACAGACCCTGAACCCAGAATTGCTCCCGCGGCATACAAACGGAAATCTGCTTACTGCACTAACCATAGTTTCCATCAAGGGGAATTGGGTAAGAAATTTATCTCCGACCTTGTCTATCCTCCAGTTATGATTTTCAGCTATGGCAGAAAGTGTTTTCAGGGAATTCTCAATCTCCTCTGCTGACGGCTTGCCATGAGTTGGGTAGATAACCGCTACTACTCTGGCAAGTCGCTGCTGCTCCATGAATGCTGACTCGGAGGCCGAAATGAAGGCTACTGGTTTGTTCTTTGGGATTTGCCTAGTCTGTCCCAGTGATGATTCTGTAGGGGGACTCAGTCTCCCAGCTTGGTGGTGTGTTTTCTTGACATGGTTGATGTTTTTTGTTGTGTGCTCCTTCCTTGCTGGGGCAATCGGGCACTCTCCAATACGATGTCCTAGAGTCTTGCAGAACCTGCATCTAACAAAGGGACATTCGTCCTTGAAGTGACCATAATTTCCACAGATCCAGCAGGCCTCTGGGTTCCCCAGGGTCGTTTTCCTCACCGGAGAAAGTTTTCTTTTTCGACCTCCTCGGACAGTTGATGCCAATGTATCGGCACGTTCCTTCTTCATTGAGGTTTTTGACTTGACAATTGTCCATGCCTCCTCCTTCCCCTAAACCGGGGCAGTATAATCACCAACTCTGGCAGCAGCAAGGAGGGCGAGAACCTCTTCACCAGATTAAGTGGTCTTAGTGGGAAGGAACACCGAGGATGAGGGGGGCTGAGTCCCCTTGACCGGCGATTCCCTCACCATTTCGGACCAACTCTTTCTTCTGTGTTGTGGGTTCATGTACTCATCGCTAGTGGTTTCCTCTTTACTTTTGCCTTTACCTAGCCAACTCCAGGCTCTATCCATTGGAGAAGTGAGTGGTCGTAGGTCGAGAGAAAGGCCTCCCAACTTGCTCCCAATGAAAATTGCCGATGATGATACCCTGAGGCAAAAGAGAAAAATTCCCCTTCAATGGAGGCATTTTGCTCTCCCCCGTTCTTTTTTTTTTTTTTTTTTCAGGCTCGAAGATGATCGGAGATGGGGACCTCTACCGGAGAAGAAGGATACTTACCTCTCTCTCGATTGTTGCAGTGTTCGAATTTAGATTTAGCCAGCTGTCATGACCTGCTAATGTTGACCCAAGCCCTCCAATTAGACTTTGACACAGGCTCAGTACTTAGTTTGATTTTTCTTATAATTTTGCTCACGCAAACTTTACTTCATGGGGAATTTTGAAAGTAGATGATAAAGAAAAATGAAATGCATATGTTTGTCTGTATTACACCATTACTGTATTTGCTGTAACACCCATTTGTTCTTTCTTCGTCCTTAGGATGTGGTTCCACAGGCTTGTCAGAGCTGATGACTGGTTGCTATACGTGGTAAGTATTTTATTTGTTAGATATATTGCAGGTTTAGTTGATACAATTGGTCATGGTCATATTCGTGTTACATTTTCGTATTTGCATCAAGAGATTCCAAACACATTCAAGTTGTATTTTTATGTTTGTTGATAGAGAGTCCTAATGCGTTCATGCTGCATTTTTATTTTTTGTAGATAGAGAGTCATATTGCTTATGGTGGCCGTGGATTTGTTACTGGTCGCATGTTTAACCCGAAAGGAGAGGTAATTCAATTTGTTCGACTTGTTCTAAATACATGAGTGACCGCTGCATACCAAGAACTTCACATCATATTTCTGGTATACAGCTTGTGGTATCATTGACTCAAGAGGCCCTTACTAGGAAGTTTAAGCCAAAAAATGAACTTATATCAAAGCTCTAAGAAGCTCGTTTGTAGGTACATCTTGTTGCTAAAGGAGCCCATTACCGTAACAGGTTTCGATCAACCAAAACGGGTCCAAAATCGGCCCAAACCCATTATGATATAATATAAATATGGGGTTGTAGCGCTAGGGTTTGTGTGCCGAAAAAAAGTGAGCCGGGAAAAAAAAAAAGCCGCAACAAATAAAAAAAGAAGCAGGGAAATTAGTCTGCTGCTTTTGGCCTAAGAAAATAATTGAGGTTGCTAATTATTTTGGGTGGAGGCAAGGGCGGATGCTGCTCGGCTTTTTCCGGAGTTGTTTGGTTCGGCCAAAACAAATAGGAGGAAAGGAGCGGCTTTTCTTTGGTGAATCTTTGGTTTTTCGGCGGTCGAAGCAAAGAGGTAAATCACTGCAACAAGAGGTTAGAGTTTTGATCTCAAAATCTTATGTGATTTCATTGTGATTTCTCTTGTGGTTGAGAACTAGAAAGTTGTAATCCTTTTTTGATATAGTGAAAGTTTTTCGATCGTGTCCCGTGGACGTAGGCATATTGCCGAACCACGTTAAATTTGCGTGTTCTCTGTCTCTGCTATTTTTCTCTTTGGTTAACTATTTGATTCCGATGGTTATGCATTAGTATTATTCCGCTATCTTTTGCTAACAATTGGTATCAGAGCCCTGGTTCGGGTCAGGTTTCAATCAGATCGGTGTTGATTTTGAGTGGGAGTTATGACGGAAGATAGGAAGGGAAAGATTGAAAATTTTGATGGGACAGATTTCCAATGGTAGAAGTTGCAGATGGAAGATTATTTATATCAAAAGAATTTACATCAATCACTGTTTGGAGAAAAGCCAGAAAAGATGACAGATGAGGAGTGGAAATTGTTGGACAGGAGGGCTTTGGCGCAGATTCGATTATGCCTGACAAAGCAGGTTGTGTTCAATGTCTCCATGGAGAAGACCACTTCAGGTTTGATGTCAGCGTTGGCTAAATTTTATGAGAAGCCGTCTGCTTCAAATAGACTGTTTCTAATGAAAAAGTTGTTCAACTTAAGAATGCCTTCTGATAGTTCAGTTGTTAATCATTTGAATGAATTTAACACATTATGGGCACAACTTGAATCCTTAGATTTTGTCTTTGCTGATGACATTAAAGCTTTGATGTTTATGTGTTCGTTACCGGATAGTTGGAGTAATATTGTTATGGCCATCAACAATTCTTCCAAAACTGTTCTTAAATTTGATGATGTTGTGAGTACAATCATGAATGATGAATTGATGAAAAAGAGCATTGGTGAGAGCACAGTTTCTACAAGTACTGCTCTGTCTATTGATAATGACAGAAGGAAGAAAAGAGGTAGAAGTTTAAGCAGGGAGTCGAAGCAAAGAGGGAGATCAAAATCTAAGGGGAAGTTCAAGAAAAAGTTAGTGTGTTGGAAATGTAAGACAGAGGGTCATATGAAGAAGGATTGTCCAAACAAAGACAAGGAAGGAGCGAATGTGGTGAATCCAAGTGAGGAGTATGATGACTTGTGCTTGTCTGCTCATACAAAATCGAGGTCAGATCTGTGGTTTGTGGATTCAGGGGCTTCGTTCCATTGCACTGCTCGCAGAGAATGGTTTGAGAATTATGTCCAAGGTGATTTTGGGCATGTGACTGTTGGTAATGGGCAGGAATGCAAGATTGTCGGTAAGGGGACAATTCAGTTGAAGTTGCACAATGGTGGAAAGTTACTTTTACAAGAGGTCAGGCACATACCAGATTTGAAGAAGAATTTGATATCTATTGGCAAGCTGGATGGCGAAGGTTATCAAATCTCATTTGAGAGGAAACAGTGGAAGATCAGTAAAGGAGCAATGGTAGTGGTCAAGGGTGAGAGAGTGAGAACTCTATATTTACTCTCAAGCTCGATGGATCACGTTGTTTCTTTGGCCACTGTGAAGAATGAGATGGCTACCTTATGGCATCAGAGGCTCGGTCACTTGAGCGAAAGCGGCATGAGGGTATTACAATCCAGATGTATGTTGACAGATGTAAAAGATGCTAATTTTGATTTCTGTGAGAACTGTGTGTTTGGAAAGTAGAAAAGAGTTAGCTTTATAAAAGATGGCAAGGAGAAGAAAACCGAGAGATTGGAGTTAGTATATACAGATGTATGGGGGCCTTCTTCGGCAAAGTCTCTTGGACGTAATTCTTATTTTGTGTCTTTCATAGATGATGCAAGCAGGAAAACATGGGTGTTTGCACTTAAGTAGAAATCCGATGTCTTCAAGATCTTCAAGGTATGGAAAACTCTTGTTAAGAATGAAACAGGTTTGAAAGTGAAATGTCTGTTGTCAGACAATGGTGGGGAATTTTGCAATAGAGAGTTCGATGATTATTGCTCTACCCACGGGATCAGGAGAGTAAAGACTGTACCGAGAACACCACAACAAAATGGCTTGGCTGAGAGGATGAACATAACCATTTTGGAGCGAGCTCGGAGTATGAGAGTACAAGCAGGTTTGCCTTTGCAACTTTGGGGAGCCGCTGTAAATACGACAGTCTATCTGATCAACAGGAGTTCAGCTAGTGCTTTAGATGGAGGAATTCCAGAGGAGATGTGGTCTGGTAAGACTGTGAATTATTCATTCTTAAAAGTGTTCGGTTGTATAGCATATGCACATGTGGATCATGAGATGAGAAAGAAGCTTGAGTCTAAATCTCAGAAGTGTGCATTCACTGGATATGGTGGCGACGAATATGGTTATCGCTTATGGGATTATGAGCATAATAAGGTAATTCGTAGCAGAGATGTATTTAATGAGGGCTATATGTATAAAGACCGAATGGAAAGTAAGAGTGACAATACAGTGGAGAAAGAACACTTGGAGCTGGATGAGCCACAGGATGGGATGGATCCCATGGATAAAAGAAAGGAAGAAATACCTACATCTGAAGGAGAAGAAATGGCTACACCTGAGAATACACAAGCTTCAGATGAGACCGAACAGGAAAGAGAGCCATTGACTGACGCGGATGGTTCCAGTACTTCATCAGAGAGTGTTCCCACTTTGAGGAGGAGCACGAGAATAAGGAAGCCAACCCAAAAACTTTGTCTTCCATTATATCAAGTTTTGTATACTGATGCAGGTGAACCAGAAGTTACCAAGAGATTATGCAGGATAAATTTCGTCTTAAATGGGAGCAAGCCATGCGTGATGAGATGTCTTCTTTGGAGGAGAATCACACATGGAAATTGGTGAAGCGATCGGAAAAGATAAAAGTATTGCATAACAAGTGGGTATACAGGGTAAAATATGAGGCAGGAGGGACACAAAGGTTCAAGGCTAGACTTTTGGTGAAGGGATACGGTCAGAGAAAAGGTATTGACTTCAATGAAATATTTGCACCTATTGTCAAGATGACTTCTATCAGAGCAATACTAAGTATTGTGGCTGTGAAAGGATTGTATTTAGAGCAGTTCGATGTGAAGACTACTTTCCTTCATGGTGATTTGGAGGAGAAAATATACATGGAACAGCCGGAGGAATATGAAGTTAAAGGAAAAGAGAATTGGGTATGTCGACTGAAAAGGAGCTTGCATGGGTTGAAACAAGCGCCAAGGCAATGGTACTTGAAATTCGACAAGTTTATGCTGGATTCGGGTTTTGCCAGAAGCAATTCAGATCATTGTGT
This sequence comes from Dracaena cambodiana, assembly GCA_036321105.1. Taxonomy (NCBI): domain Eukaryota; kingdom Viridiplantae; phylum Streptophyta; class Magnoliopsida; order Asparagales; family Asparagaceae; genus Dracaena; species Dracaena cambodiana. Next base: position 21,000,852 of record JAYEPQ010000002.1, read on the forward strand.
ATATCTACAAAAGTTTAAGGATGGTAACTTTATTATACTTACTTTGTATGTAGATGATATGCTTGTGGCAGGTACATGCATGAAGAAAATCAATGATCTGAAAAGAAAGTTGGTAGGGAGATTCTCTATGAAAGACATGGGTGAGGCTAAACAACTTCTTGGAATGCAAATTATCCGAGATAAGAAAAATAAGAAATTGTGATTATCTCAGGAGGGGTACATCAAGAAGGTATTGGAGAGATTAAAAATGGAGAATGCAAAACCAGTAACTACAGCTCTTGGTGGTCAGTTCAAACTGTCAAAAGAGCAAAGTGCTAAGACAGATGAGGAGACGAGACACATGGAGAATGTGCCTTATTCATCGGCCGTTGGGAATCTTATGTATGCAATGGTGAGTACAAGACCAGATATTGCACATGCAGTGGGAGTAGTGAGTAGATTCATGAAGAACCCTGGAAAGGAACATTGGCAAGCAGTGAAGTAGATTTTCAGATATTTGAAAGGTACTTCAAATTATTGTTTATGTTTTTGGGTTGATAACATTGATGTGCAAGGTTTTGTGGATTCGGACCATGCGGGTGATAGAGACAATGGCAGGAGCACAACTGGTTACGTCTTTACTGTAGGAGGGACAGCGGTAAGCTGGGTTTCAAGATTACAATCAATTGTTGCTTTATCTTCGACAGAAGCTGAGTATGTTGTAGCTGCAGAAGCAAGTAAGGAGTTTATTTGGTTGCAGCGATTGATGAGTGAGTTGGGTTTTGATGGAGTGGATTGCAGGTTATTCAGTGACAGTCAAAGTGCAATTCATCTTGCTAAGAACTCGGCGTATCATTCACGGACTAAACATATTCACTTGAAATATCATTTCATTAGATCCTTATTAGAGGATGACCAATTGAAATTGGAGAAGATTGAGGGCAGGAAGAATCCTGCAGATATGTTGACAAAGACGGTTGATGGGAAAAAATTGAGCTATTGCTCAACTTTGGTGCATTTGTGTTGAATACTGAAATCGGGACTTTAAACGATCGAGGTAAAAGCTTTGGACACTAGGATTATCATGTACAGAGATTACAATTTTTGCAATAGGTCTCCAAGTGGGAGATTGTTGCTAATAGAGCCCATTGCCGTAACGGGTTTCGGTCAACCAAAACGGGTCCAAAACCGGCCCCAACCCATTATGATATAATATAAATATGGGGTTGTGGTGCTAGGGTTTGTGTGCCAAAAAAAAGTGAGCCGGAAAAAAAAAAGCCGCAACAAATAAAAAAAAAGCAGGGAAATTAGCCTGCTGCTTTTGGCCTAAGAAAATAATTGAGGTTGCTAATTATTTTTGGGTGGAGGCAAGGGCGGCTACTGCTCGGCTTTTTCCGGAGTTGTTTGGTTCGGACAAAACAAATAGGAGGAAAGGAGCGGCTTTTCTTTGGTGAATCTTTGGTTTTTCGGCGGTCAAAGCAAAGAGGTAAATCACTGCAACAAGAGATTAGAGTTTTGATCTCAAAATCTTGTGTGATTTCTTTGTGATTTCTCTTGTGGTTGAGAACTAGAAAGTTGTAATACTTTTTTGATATAGTGGAAGTTTTTCGATCGTGTCCCCGTGGACGTAGACATATTGCCAAACCACGTTAAATCTGCGTGTTCTCTGTCTCTGCTATTTTTCTCTTTGGTTAACTATTTGATTCCGCTGGTTGTTGCATTAATATTATTCCGCTATCTTTTGCTAACACATCTTTCTGTTCTGCAGCAATTACTGCCTAGCCATCAAAAATGCCTGGAACCATCCTCTTAATCTGGATTAATTGATGCATGTGCAGGATGATACTACCAATACTTTGTTTGCTTAACCATTCTTAAGGTACCTAAGTTTTGAATGGTACAGATGAAGCATTAGTATGTAATCAGAGTGCCCCTGCTGGACCAGGAAAATTTTAAGCTATTTCATACAGTCTCGAAGGAAGAGGAGTTTATAAATATATGGGTAAGAAGGGTCTTTAACGTTCAATAATGATCAGTGAATCGTAAGTTATTTGATGTTTGGTGTTTGAGAAGGTAGGTATTTTTATGGGTAAATAGGTATTAAATTATTTCCAAGGAGACTAGCGGGGATTTTTAGGATTATCTGTATTCACATATTGTGAGTTCAAAACCTTGTATCTATCTCTTTAATTATTATGTATTCTTGCTGCAAAGAATTATCATGAGGTGATGGTCAAAGTCACGATATCCTTATTTCACAATATTGTGAGACTTCAACCGACTGTAGGGGCTTGTATATTATTATTGGCGTGTTGGTGTTTTTTTTTTTTCTTTTTTACTAGTCAAACTCATTGGCAATATTGGTGTTACTAATGTGATATGAGCACTTAGCAGTACTCAAACACCTTATATAATATTTTCCCACCTTCACCATTTTTTAGCTACTAGCTACGTAGGGGGGCTTTACTTATTTCTACCCTACAATTTGCCACAACCAATTTTCCTACGAATAAGGGGCTTCATCTTAATTGGTACTGTGAGAAACAAAATTGAGGCACTACGCAATACCAGTCTTGGGGAACATATATCATGGTAACATGTTTGGTGCTAAACAAGTGTGCTCTCAAAAAACACCATCTGTTTTAAAGTTGGACTAAGCAAGGGTAGTGTAAGTTATTGTCTCTTAAGTTTAAAACTCTCAGATTAGTCCTTGAATTTCTAATGGTGTTAGTCAATAGTTTGCTATTCTCACACTTATTTAGTTTAAAGTGCACTTTTTTTATGAAATTTCAAAATTACCCTCCTGTATGCATGTTTTGGGTGGTTTTTAGTGATGGAGAAGGGGCTAATTTTGGGATTTCATAAAAAGTATTCTGTTTAAGTTAAACATGATTGAGAATAGCAAACTGTTTGATTAACGATGTTAGAAATCTAGGGACTAAACTAATAGTTTTAAACTTAAAGGATAATAACTTACACTACTCTTGTAGTATACGGAGTCTCAATGTAATTAACCTTTTAAAGTTTATAGGTGAACTCAGTAGTTCTCATTTCTAATTTTTAACTCTTCCCATAGAAAATGTTCTTTTAGCAGTGGCACAACAAATATCAGAAGTTGGATTTTCGCAACAAAAGCATAAAGTTTGATGCTGTTGGAATTTAGGTATTCTAGTATATACTCTACAAATTTGGGAAAAAGAGAAAGTCATTGATACTGCTATCAAGCTAGGTTATAGTTTTTGTTATCAAGGTACCTGCATCTCTAGAACTTCATTTAGGCCTTAGGCCCTGTTTGTTTACTTGGAAGTGTAGGAAGTAGAGAATATAATTAGAAGTAACTTTTCAAAAATAAAGTGGTTGAAAAAGTACTTCTTGATCTTCTTTTGTTTGTTTGGTCTATATAGAAAGTAAAAAGTGTATACCTCTTTTATTTCCACAAAATAGGTTGTTTGTTTTGCACGTGAAAGAAACTCCAATGAAGTAGTACTTTCTCTATTTTCTTTGTTGGCTAGTAAAAAGAAAGAATTGGAAGTAAGGTTTCAAACATCATGATGAGATTACCTTCCTTAATGCTCCAAATAATCTGTCTTTTTCATTTTCAGATCATTACCATAACATATTCAAATTTAGAAAGAAAAATAAAAGTAATTATTTTGAAAATTTATGATAATGAATATATTAACTAAATTAATTTTAAATATGAAATAGATTAAAATGATTAGTTTCATTTTATTTTATGATTAGTCAGTTTCATGCATCAAGAATAGACATTTATAGTTTATTTTATGATTGGTTGTTAACTTCATCTATAATTGTAACTCGTGGATGCTACGACTGACATCACTGCTCTCAGTTGCCATCTTTCTGACGAAGAAACTATCAAAAGACTTTTTAGATAGAACAAAAAAAAGGAAAGAAAATGCCTTTTAAAGAATGTATGCTATCACTGGTAATCTTTTCAAGCGTAACAAACAAGGACAATATATCAACGAAAGTGAATGAAACAACAAAAATCTATATTCTGCACTTCAATTTGAAACCTTTGATCTAGAAGAAAATTGAGAACTAAAATAAAAAAAGCAACAGAAACAAAATCGTAGTGGTAATGGAGAGATGTGATAAACTGATGAAACTTTCAGTTTGAAACACCCTCTAGTGAATGGAAAGCATACATGTCCTAGAATTAACCAATTCAATACAGGGAGGTGTTTAGCTGTAAGGAGGAGCAGCTCCCCATCACATACTTGGGTATACCGGTAAATTCTGGAAAACCCATTGGCTTCCCCTGGTAGATTGCTTTGAAAGGAAACTGGAAGCTTGGAAAGGAAAATATCTGTCATTAGGAGGGAAAGTGGTGATGCTCAATACGGTACTCTCCGCTCTACCGCTATATCTAATGTCCGTCTTTATAAAGCCGAAATGGGTCAGGGACAAAATTAACAGGATTAGGAAAAGGTTCCTCTGGAATGGAGTAGAGGAATCATTCAAAAAATACCATTTGGTTCCGTGGGGACAGGTGTGTAGACCGAAAGAGACGGGGGGTTTGGGGGTGATGGATCTCAGAATCTTTAATCTATCATTAATGACTAAATGGTGGTGGCATTTAATCACCCGTAACCAGGGCTCATTCCAAAAATTAATAATTAATAAATATGGCCCTAAGGGAGGTACAATACATGGGGAAACAAGACAAGGACATAATATCTCAAGCTTCTGGAGGGGGATGCTAATAGTAAGACAGCTAACATGCTATAGTCTGATATATAAACTAGGAAGGTTGAATAAGATAGTTTTCTGGCATAACAGGTGGTGTTCACAAATACTCCTGAAGATTTTATTTCCAGATGTGTTCCAAAAAAAAAATAATAAAGATGCCAGGGTGTGTGACTATTGGGGACGCTCGAGATGGAGGTGGAACTCAACGGCATTGTCTGGACAAGATCTTGTCAAAGTTAGAAGATTAAAAGCGTTCCTGAGCGATTTGGCACCCTTACCCTTAATAGAGGATACACCTATGTGGATATGGGAGAAAGAGGGCAATTTCACAGTAAAATCCACATATCAACATCTCATAGATGGGGGAGTGACCCCGCTAAATACTAAGTGGATTTGGATGGTAAAGTCACCTCAGAAGATAAGATTATTCATGTGGCTTGTGTGTAAGGAGGCTCTACTTACCTGGTCGAAACTGCAAAGAAGAGGTTGGAATGGTCCCAATATTTGCATTTTGTGCAAACAGGAGGGGAATCAACTGAACACATCATGTGCAATTGCTCCTTTTCCAAAAATACATGGAATTCATGTACTTCGGCATTAGGGCTAAACATCAATATTAAACTAGATTTTAATATTTGGAGAAGAATTACCAGGGGGGATAATGACAGCCATAGAGTTAGAACAGTTATTGCTGCTTTTTGCTGGAATATATGAAAAGAGAGAAATAATAGATTATTTAGTGATAAATATCATTCCATCCAGCACTGTATAAGACTTATTATTCATGATTTCATTATATGGACAGGAATCCCTTCGGATGAGGAGAGGCTTCATCTATCTGGTGGATTTTCGGGAGAAGATATGGATACTAGCCCACTGGAGCAGGAGTAGAGGAACACTCCAGAAGAAGAGCGCGAAAGCAAAATTGGTGGTGATTTGTATGACTGATTTCATGTATTTTCCTTTTGTTCTCTTTTTTTTTTTCTTTTTTAGAATCATTATGATGTAACTCTATGTAAGGACCTCCTTCTAGAGGTCCATAACACTTATTGTTCTATTATTTTCTCTTTAATGGAACGCGGAGGGATATATATCCCGCCGTTTATCGTCAGAAAATAAAAAATACACTTTGAACAAAAACAAAACATAGCAATCGACCTGCTATATTGGACCACTGTAGGCCAAAGTAAAGACTTTGGTAAGAATTCTACAATGAATGAATGTAAAACATGAACAAAACCATCATAAACCATGACTACAAACTCTCAGCAAGCAGCCAACAATAGCCCAAAACTGTGTCGTCCCCGTAACAAGCAAATTGAAGGGTTACAGATGACTAATACCTCTTGTAAATGAAATGATGTAGAAAAGCAAAACAAGATAACATTAAAAACCTGAAGGATAAATCATAGTCACTAGAATAGATGCATTTATTTATAAGATTATTGTACATCAAATAAATATAATCATAAATAATGCGGGCTAGACACATCTGATATTTCTAATGCGTCTCTGAGGGATGCAGAGCAACTACAGATATTTCTAATGCATCTCAATTTTTATGCATGGAGTTAGATACCGGACATGCCTTCTCCAACAAAAATGCAGCATCAGACGCATAGATCGTAGAGGCATAGGCATTAGTAGAGAGATTGCTCTACAAAAAATGAAGTTGAGGGTAATGTTTTAAGTCTCTTGGATAAATTCTTCAGACAATGGTAAATGAGTTTGAAGCAGAACCCTCAGCTGCACAGTCTAACAGTACCTGTCATCCCATATCTTCAGGATGGTACATGAAGATAGGTCCCCTGCATTTAAAAGTTTGAGGCAGAACCCTCATATCTTCTGGATGGTCCCCTGCATTTAAAAGTAGGCAGTAAGATACATGACTAATTGAGCTAAAGTTTCGTAATTGCTTGGTAGACAACTTCTCACAATTCAAGTGATATCAAAGTTATTTTCGAGCTCCACCAAATCGAACTAAGACAGGTGTACCACAAGTTTCTCCTTTTTTTAAGAGAATCACAGACTAATACTAACAAAATAATAACAAGGATCATTCCTCCACAATTTCACACGTCACAAATAAAAAATAAAGTTACTGGAAGCCATTTTTGTAAAATATTATGAACAGTTGTTATGGATCTCTACTCATTCTATGCAATTATGCTTACATTTCCTTTATAAACAATGAAAAGGAGAATAAAGAATAATAAAATGAGAATAAAAGTTGTATCCATGCTACACTAAATTTAAAAATCACATAGCATTCATGTAAAATGCAACCTTCTAATCCAGCAACATCAATTAACCAACATAAGAGACTCAATCTGTTCATCATCAAAGGAAATTAAAGAAAAACTAACTTCAAAGAAAATTAACGGAATGAAAATAAACTACACATCTTTTTCCTTCAACAACATGATTATTCTCCATCTGTTCATCATCAGCCACCAAAAACAAAACAAAATATGACCAGTCAATCGAGACAAATATTAGAAGCTACAATAAATTTGCTAGGAGCCTTATAATGATTATGCACAATAGTCACTTGATTTGTGTCCCTCAACATACACTACATGCAAATTTAAAACACACTTGGTTCTCATCCCAATTCCAGATATTGACTTGTTCTATTGAAATTTTAAATTTAATAAAAATAATTTGAGCCACACAAATCATTTCAGTAAATCGAAAATGAGTTCCCCATGTATAAATAATGGCAAGAAAATTGTACCCATAAGTGCGGGTTTCAAAGAATTCGGTTCAGAAACCAAATCCCGCTATTGATATTTCCTCGTGATGTGTTGAACTCTGCAAGCAAAACGTAAAAGAGAAGAAATCGCAGTTAGAATAAGGGAAAAAGAGAAAGACAAAATATGGCAGGGTCTCTTTAGCATTTCGTCATTCACAGGTAAACAAGAGAACGTTACCACCTAATTATACCAAATTCTGATTAAAAAAACCAATCTTGACATAAAAAACAACTCATTACATTCATATGAATTCGTTTAATTAAAAAAATAGAGTATATAATATGGACCACAATGTTAAAAAAGCATAACTGGCTTTTTTTTGTAATGTTGTTTGTTCGTAGCAAAATCCATACCTCCTTCCATTGGAATAACTTAATTACAATGAAAGTGAACAAGAAAGAACAAACGAGAGGATTTATAGATTACTGCTCTCTTTTACAATATAAAGTAGGTTTTCGTAGCGATGAGATCTACTAAATAGCTCCTTTGGACGATCTGACGTGAAAATTTTCTTGCTTGACGAAAATGACGACCGACTCTTGATCTTTCTCTTCTGGTCTGGATGTGTTCAAGGCTCTCACGTGTAATTTGAACTTCTTTAATGCTCAAAAAAAGATCCCCTAAGGCTTTCTCAAGAGGGTATTTATAGTTTTGGGTCAATATGAGAGTTTCCAATTGACAAGAATTGGAAAGTAGTTGTGTTCATCAAGAATTCTAATCAAATATCTTAACTTTGATTTAAATCTCTTGATTTTGAATTCTGACTAAATTCAATTTGGGTATTGGATAAACCCAAATCTCAATCTCAATCAATTTAGAATTCTGATTATCTACTCACGCGGAGCTAATCGCATCAGAATGCGAAGCTAGAAAACCAGAATGCGGAGCTAGAACACCAGAACGCGGAGCTATAGATTAGCTCTGTATTTTACTAAACGCAAGGTTAAAGTAGTCAAACGCGGAGCTACGGAGTTAGCTCCGCGTTCTGCATGGTTCTTTCCTTTATTATTGATTTTTGGAAATTTTACCACCAACAGAACCCCCTCAAAAGTTTTCAAAATGGTTTAGAACTTAGCAAATTTTGAAATACTTTGGATCTTCAAACTCGAACGCGGAGTTAGAATACCAAGTTATTTTCGGGTTTTTCATCATTATGCGAGGCTACTAGCTTTGCGTTTCAGTTAGCAACCGCTCCGATCCTCGCGCCGAATACCAAGGGACGAGTTTTTTCATTTAAATAGAGTCTTAACTCTTCTTCTTCTTCATTCAAAGAATTTTCAAGAACTTAGGCGACCAGAGCTCTTTGCAACCGGCGACCGAGTTTTTCATTGATTTTCCTTGCCTATTTCTTCAATCTTCCTCAAGATTTCTAGAGCAATGGCACCCAAGAAGAGCACCTCCTCTCACGCTTCTGCTCTGCCGGTAGCCGGCGCAAGCAGCAGCGGCCACAATGGTGGTCCAATCCATGCCACACCTATCGGAGGTAAGAATCTCCATTTTTCGGCCCCTTTAGAACAATTTTGGAGTGATTTGGCTCGGTTTTGACCGGCCAATCACCTCTTTCATCTGTGAAATCACCGTACTCCGGCCAAATGGCTTGGAGAAGAAGAGACCTCTAGTCTTCTTCTACGCGAAGCTATCGCGTTATTTTCACGTTTTGTACGCGAAGTTATTTTTGTTAACTGTCGCGTTTCCTACGCGAGGTTGCAGATTTAATTTCGCATTTGTGAACGCGAAGTTATTCCCTTAGCTTCGCATTTTTACGCTGAACGTGAAGTTATTCCCTTAGCTTTGCATTTTTAGATTATTAACTTCGCATTTTAACAGAACGCGAAGATATTTTCTTAGCCTCAAGTGAAGTTATTTTTAGCTCTGCGTTTCTACACTTAGGACATTTTCTAGATTTTCAAAATTTTTTCTAACTCTGATTCTTCTTTTGTAGTTAACTATTCAGTGGATCCAATCTCCCACGGGCATCACTTCGGGTATGTTGGGGCGTAGACTTGGCGACCCAATTCCGCTTCATCACCGATCTCCCTACATACAAGCCGGGTTTGAGGGAGCGCAAGGAGAAGCTGATCAGATACAACCCTGCTACAAGGGAGATCATCACCGATGCTCCCTTCGAGGCAACGAACCGAGAGGCTTTGGAGAAGCCAGCATTCCTCTTCGGGGATGCCATGGAGCACTCGGATGAAATTTTGTTTGAGGAGGAGAGCAAATGGCTCTACCAAGCTGGCAATTTGCTAATGTTCCTGCCTGATATGGAATGCAGCTACCCTCTGGTATATCTCCAGAGGCTATCGTCTCGTCGTGAGTTAGAATGGGAGCTAACTGGGGAATACGACGGAGCTGCAACCGGCAAGTTCAGCGCGAATGAGGCTTTTCAAGATGGTCCCCCCAGATGTGTCACTAGGCTCCTTACGGGTAGAGTTACCAAGGAGCACCCAGTTGTTGAAGTCCCAACTCAAGCCAAGACCTTCCTTAGTGAGTTTATGGCTAAGGGTGGTCAGTACCTTGCGAAGGACTTCAGGATGCCAAGATGGATTCATTCCTCGGGCAACATGTGGTGGTTCCGGCTTGTTAAGTACGTGCTGGACACCCATGAGCAAACTCTAAAGGAGATTGGTCTTTATAAGGCCCTCAGGAATGTCCAGTTCGGATTGCCTCAAAGCTCGTACCATCTCTTCAGTCTCTTGGAGATGTACAACTCTGAAACTAGCACCTTCTTTACACCAGGGGGTGAGTTAGGACTTGCTCTCCATGAGATGTATGAAGTGTCTGGGTTATCGATGGGCGAAGTCCCTTATGAAAAATACATTCCTACCGCCGAGGAATTGAATATGTTGAAGGTAAGGGATGAGCACATCTATCAAACCTATTGGGAGATGATGTGCCATTATTACATCTGTGCTAAATTAGCAGGTGTGCATAATCAGGGGATTGACCACAAGAAGTGGGCAAACTACCTCTTCATTAATTTAAAAGAGAGTCTCTGATGTGTTATATTTACTGCAAGCGCACAGTATCGTTGTAGCGCTGTACAGGTCGTCTCACAAGGATCTAGGGTGTTTCTGCGTTCTTACTTTCTCTATAGTTCAACGGGCTAACCAAAGGTTCTAGATTGAGGTCGGATTAATCTAAGTAGCCTAGGATATAGAATCCACTAATTTCCAACCATGTTCTTACTTCTACTATTTTCTTCTATCATAAAAATTCAATCTTTTTAGTTTAATTTTTACTTAAAGTGCCCTAAGCATGAGCTATCAAGTGTTGTGCAAGTATAGCTCATCAAAAGATGCTACTTCATATAAAAATAAACTAATTAATTTAGATAATTCAAATAAAAAGACAAAACCAGCAACCCCAATCCCTAACTAAGCATAGATTATCAAGAATCCTAATTCAAGTATAACCTATCAAAGTTCTAAACTTCGGGTCCTTATATTTTAATCTTTCATTTGAAAAATCATGGCTTTATTAATTTTATTTAAGAAGAAAAATATTAGAAAATAATTGCATGGTGGATCTTAGCTTCATCTACATCCTAGAGCTGATCTAATTAGCTACTCATGATTTTTGCTAAGGAAGATCAAATTTTAATTCATACAATGATAAACCCTAATCTAGAAAGCGATAAACCCTAATCTAGAAAGCAATAAACCCTAAATAGAATGCAATCAAATCTATGCAGAAAGAAAATAAGAATCTCAAAACAATGGGTTATCTCTGGACACGGTGTTGTGGCCGTCGACCTTCAGTAAAAATCCCAACTTTATTGAACAGCAAAATCGCAAAACAAAAATTCCAGCGTTCAGTCTCTCGTCAAAATACAAGGGTTAGCCCCTAAATAGGCATCGGAAACCAAACCCTATTTCTAGCAGAACCACAAGACCTATCAATTTACAATTAAGCCCAAGACAAACATTACTCTGATTCGACCACTTATGCGCCGCTATTTAGCGGCTAATACCGCTATTTAGCGGCTCAATTTTGAGCAATTGAATTCAACTTTCTTCTGCAGAAGTATCTTCTCTTGTACTCTTCCCTTTCTTGACTGTATTTAACTTCTACTTTCTTCAATACTTTGATATTGTAGTCTCGCCCGTTTTAGAAACTTTTCGGCGTTTGATTTCCTAGTCTAACTCTGGTTTCATGCCTTTTCCTTGTATAATTTGGATTACCTGCAAAAGACACTAAAAATACCCAAGTAGCATTTATTTATATACAAAAACATATAAAGTATGAGAGAAAAAAAATACAATATATGATATTCATCACACCCCCACACCTATCTTTTGCTAGTCCTCGAGCAAAACCTAAACCTAAAAAGAAAAACAAAAATCCTAACTCACTTTCGCAGGAATCGCGATTACACTTAGCACGTGCAACAAGCCTTTAAACCCCTAGGTTACCCTAGTGGACGAGTGTTGTCTCGTGAGGGTTTGCAGTGAATATATCCACAAAATTCAAGAAGAAAATAGATTAAGGAATAAAGAAAAGAAAAATAAGGATAACCGAAAATTAAGAAAAATAAAAATTTTATACAAAAGAAAGAAAAAATCTTTTTTTATATTTTCGTCAATTGGTCTCACTAATATACAAACTTAAGAACGCATTTAGATTATCAATTTTTAAATCGAGCATCATATCAGATACACTTATCATTTTAATCAAAAATTTAAATCTTATCTTTCAATACCTACTAACAGATAATTTATTGGCTCCTATACATCTACGTGCATGTGTGATAGTCTACTTTGGTTTTTGGACTCCAACTCTAACTCATGATTCGTTTTTGGACTCCAACTCTAACTCATGATTCATCTCCTCTCTCATAAATTTTTATTTTTTTTTTCTTTAAGAATATTTCACCTTTCATGCGAGTATTCACGCTTGCTTAGGCGCAAAATACCCGATTACTTAGTTCATACTCTTTTTTTTTTTTTTTTTTTATAAGAATATTTCACCTTTCATGCGAATATTCACGCTTACTTAGGCGCAAAATACCCGATTACTTGGATCATACTCTTCTTTTTTTTTTTTCACTCTTGAGGCTATTGCCTTAATACCAGGCGCACCCCATTATTTTATTCTCACTTTTTTAGAGAGAGAAGACTTACTCATTCGTTATTATCTTTATCCTTAACCTAATAAACTATTGTGAGGTGAAAAATAGATGTATAATTGCCTCAAAACTACTGTTAGCGATATTTATTTTTCGGATTTTAATCTTTTTTTCATAAAATTCAAAGTGTATCGTCCAATCTACTCTCATATCCAATTTCAAATCTAAATTTTGTTCCTTTATCTGTAATTAGTTTGATCTATTGATGAAAACAATTTTTTTTTTTTATCTTTTTAATCTTTTTGTTGGTCACCCTAAAAACTACCCAAAGTGTAAAATAAAGAAACCCAAAAACCTAAAAAAGAATAAAATGAAATAAAAATAAAATCCTAAAAATCCTAAAAAAAGAAAAAATAAAATAAAATAAAATAAACATCTCCTAATACACTCCCCCACACCTAAACTTGTGTATGCCCTCATACACAAATCATTGGTGTCGTCCTCTTTGCCGTCTACTAGATTCACCATGTGCAGGACGTGCTTGTACTGTAGAAGACTCACCCCTATCAATCTGTTTCAACCGGTGCCAAATTTTTCCAAGACCTTGCCAGACGACGTTGATTTGCTCAGTGGGATCAGCTGGCAAGTCTTGGTCAAAGAAGGCATCATCCTCCTCCTCTTGTGTTAAGTCAGTGGCATATATATCCTCGTTATCAGCATGTCTGTTCCAATCTTCTGGAACAGCAGCATGATATGTCACTGAAATATGTTCGGTAGTGATCAACACGCGTGAGGGTGCGTATGCGTCAAATTCGGCACTAGATATAAACTTGCGACACAACTGTGTAATTAAACACGGCAGAGGCAAACTAGTCCTCGACCGCATCTTAGCATCAATAATAGTGTCGAGTAGTTGTGTGCACATACAGAAGTGAGTATCTTGACGCATAATACAATCAACAACATAAAGTGTGGGCGTATAAAAAGATGACATATGTGTAATGCCCATAACATTAGTGTTGACCCAGCGGCAAGTTGCGTGAATATTTCGGTAGAGTGTCTTGCTGCTGATCCCTTTATCACGTGTTATTTTGCAGTTTGGGCCCATCTGTGTAAGATAGTCCTCAATCCTACCAGGAGTGTGATTCCCGGTATGAAGGAGGATACCCGTAGAAGTTGAGATGGCCTCTGCGTGCATTTCATATAATTGGCCGCGCCAATGGAGGTTTATGGTTTTGCGATCGTCCGAAATGTCAGATTTCGCAAAACTCGCATAAAATTCCTCCACCAACTCTGGGATGTAGAATGCATTAGATGAATAAATGAGGTAATTCCAACCTAGAGTTTCGATTGCAGCGGCAAAATAAACACTAAATGCCGCAAAAATTTCTCCAAAAAACTTCTCACAAACAAATCTACCCATGATATCGTACTGTAATTATCAATTTGCAATCTGATCAACACAGTAAATGTAAAAGATAGAACTCGTACCTCCCCTGAAGTTTCAGAGGGAAAACCACAGTGTAGCCGCTGAATAGCGGTCTATACCGCGGTTTGGCGGCTTGGAATTCACGGATGGCCGAGAGCTTCGGGGTGGTTGTCTACGCCGGTGATATGGATCTTTTAAGCATCTCTGGTCGAAGAAAAGTTGAAGATCCTACACTATCCTGCAAAGAGAGAAACAAAAACCAAAAGGAGGAAGTGGGGAAGGAAGGGGGGCAGCTAGGGTTTTGGATGAAATGATTTGGGGAAGATGAGGGCTGCTTGGGTGTATATAGGAATGGAAAATTACCGTTAGCTCCCCATCTTTCCCTAATTTTGCTTTAAAACCCTGCATCACGTTAGTAACATAATATACATGCTATTATACACATGACTACATGCCTTTATGCATAGATTGGATCGTAAAGTGTCACGACCTCTACGTTATCGCTCACTCGAGGTTCTAAAAATGGTTTTAGTCTGTGACCGTTTACTTTGAATAAATTACCATTTTTAGGATCCTCGAGATCAACTGCACCGTGATGGTGCACTGTCCGTACTATGTACGGTCCACTCCATCTTGACCTCAATTTTCCTGGGAATAAATGTAGCCTCGAATTATATAAGAGAACTTTTTGTCCGGGTGCAAATGACTTGCGAATGATTGCTTTGTCATGAAACACTTTTGTTTTCTCTTTATAAATCTTGGCACTCTCATATGCGTCCCGCCTTATCTCATCAAGCTCATTAATTTGTAATCTCCGCTGCTCGCCAGCTTTTTCGAGCTCAAAATTTAGAAATTTAATTGCCCATAAAGCTTTATGCTCAAGCTCCACCGGTAAATGACACGCTTTTCCAAATATCAAACGATATGGAGACATGCCTAGATTAGTCTTGTAAGCAGTACGGTAAGCCCATAATGCATCAGCTAGCTTACAAGACCAATCTTTTCTATTATGATTTACTGTTTTCTCCAAAATCAGTTTGATTTGGCGATTGGAAACTTCCACTTGCCCACTAGTTTGTGGATGATATGGTGTGGCTAACTTGTGGGTAATGGAATATTTCCGCATAAGCGCCTCAAATGACCGGTTGGTGAAATGGGTACCATTATCGCTAATAATAGCTCGAGGAATGCCAAATCGAGAAAATATATTCTCTTTCAAAAACTTGACAACTACTTTGTTGTCATTCAATTTTGTGGCTATTGCCTCTACCCATTTAGAAACATAATCAACAGCAACTAATATGTATTGATTTCCAAATGAGTTGGGTAACGGTCCCATAAAATCTATACCCCATACATCAAAGATTTCGACCTCAAGGATGGGTTGCAGAGGCATCATATTGCGCCGTGAAATTTTGCCGACGAATTGGCATCGTGTGCATGCTTTGCAATATTCCACGGTATCTTTGAAAATAGTTGGCCAATAGAAACCACTCTGCAATACCTTTTCAGCCGTTTTCCTGGGACCAAAGTGTCCTCCACAAGCTAGATCATGACAAAAAGAGAGGACACTTTGTATCTCATCATTAGGTATGCATCGACGTATGATCTGATCTGGACAACATTTGAACAGATATGGTTCATCCCAGTAAAAGAATTTTACTTGGGACAAGAATCTATATCGATCTTGCTTGGACCAATGGGACGGAATCTCCTTAGTCACAAGATAGTTCACAATGTCAGCAAACCATGGTTCGTGCATCAATGCAAACAGTAGCTCGTCAGGAAATGATTCATTTATGGGGCACAAATTAGTTGGAGCGTTGGGCAGACGAGACAAGTAATCAGCTACTGAATTATCCGCACCTTTCTTGTCTAATATTTCAAGATCAAACTCTTGTAGCAAGAGGATCCATCGAATAAGTCTTGCTTTTGCATCTTTCTTGGTTAACAAGTATTTCAAAGCAGCGTGATCGGTGTAAACGGTAATTCGTGTTCCAATCAAGTAGGAACGAACTTCTCAAGTGCAAAGACGACTGCCAGAAGCTCTTTCTCTGTGGTAGAGTAGTTCAACTGGGCGTCATTAAGTGTCCTACTTGCATAGTAAATCACATGTGGCTGCTTATTAATACGTTGACCAAGGACGGCACCGATAGCGTAATCAGATGCATCACACATGAGCTCAAAGGGTAAGCTCCAGTCTGGCGCATGAATAATAGGAGTGGTGGTCAGCGCCTTCTTGAGCTGCTCAAATGCTCTTAGACAATCAGGTGTAAAATTGAATGGTATTTCCTTGGCTAGTAGATGTGTCAAAGGCCTAGCAATTGTGCTAAAGTCTTTGATAAATCTTCTATAAAAACCAGCATGACCAAGGAAGGATCGTATATCTTTCACTGATTGCGGAGGTGGCAGATTATTGATGAGGTCTACCTTAGCTTTGTCAACCTCGATACCATTCTTCGAGATGACATGCCCTAGCACTATGCCATTTTTGACCATAAAATGGCATTTTTCCCAATTGAGTGTCAAATGCTTCTCATTACAGCGTGTGAGAACTAACTCTAGATGATGCAGACACTCTTGGAATGAATCTCCAAAGATAGAAAAATCATCCATGAAAATTTCAAGAAATCGTTCAACCATGTCAGAGAAAATACTTACCATGCATCTTTGGAACGTGGCAGGTGCGTTGCATAACCCAAAAGGCATGCGTCTATATGCAAAGGTGCCGAATGGACATGTGAACGTGGTCTTTTCTTGATCCTCCGGAGCGATGGGAATTTGGTTGTAGCCAGAGTATCCATCTAGAAAACAATAGAACTCATGTCCAGCCAACCGTTCCAACATCTGATCAATGAATGGTAAGGGGAAGTGGTCCTTCCTAGTTGCAGCATTAAGCTTCCTATAATCAATGCAGACTCGCCATCCCGTCTGCAAACGCGTCGGGATAAGTTCATTTGCATCGTTCTTGACTACAGTGATTCCGGATTTCTTAGGTACTACTTGAACTGGGCTTACCCATGCGCTATCAGAGATAGGATAGATAATCCCATTGTCAAGACACTTAAGAATATCCTTCCTCACAGCTTCTTTCATTACCGGATTCAACCTACACTGAGGATCTCTTGTAGGTCGTGCATTGTCTAGCAGATGAATTCTATGCTGCACTATAGAAGGACTTATCCCCTTGTTATCAGCCATACTCCAGCCTATGGCTTCCCTATGTGCTTTCAACACTGATATGAGTTTTTCCTCCTGAGCGTCAGTCAATTCTGCAGAGATAATGACTGGTAGTGTGTCGTGTTCACCCAAAAAAGCGTACTTGAGATGACTCGGAAGGGTCTTCATCTCAAGCTCAGGTGGACACTCAATAGATGGTCGTAACTGAACTCGTGGTTCAGTTATCAATGGCTCAGGTGGAAGTTTCCATTGAGTGGAAGACACATAATTAGATGATTCATCGAGCGTCTCCAAGAATACACTCTCATCAACTAAACCATTCAGCTCGTCAAAGAATTTCTCCTCTTGGTGTTCACTGGACAATCCTTGGATCATATTCACTTCTAGGGGCTCGTCATGTGGATCACTTGGTTGGCACCCTAGATTGAATATATTCAAGTCAAGTGTCATATTTCCAAAGGAAAGTCTCATCGATCCACTCCGGCAATTGATAACAGCATTAGAAGTGGCCAAGAATGGACGTCCCAAAATAACTGGGATACAATGGTGTGGATTCACTACAGGTTGAGTTTCGAGAACTATGAAATCAACTGGGAAGATAAACTCCCCAATCTTAATCAAGACATCCTCAATTTCTCCCATAGGTGTCTTTACGGATCTATCAGCTAGCTGTAACGTAATCCTTGTTGGTCTCAACTCTCCCAGTCCTAACTGCTGGTATACTGAATAAGGAAGCAAGTTGACACTTGCTCCTAAATCTAGTAAAGCCCTTTCAATCACTGTAGTCCCTATAGTGCAGGAGACAGTAGGACTTCCAGGGTATTTATACTTTACAGGTGCTGACTGAGAGAGGATACTAGATATGTTAGCAGCTAAGAAGACTTTCTTTGAAACATTGGTTGTTCTCTTCTTTGTGCATAAATCCTTTAAGAATTTTGCATAAGCAGGTACTTGTTGGATTGCATCAAGAAGAGGAACATTGATCTTAACTTGCTTGAATAACTCAAGCATGTGCTCCACTTGAGGAGAATTTTTCTTCAAACGATTTGGATAGGGAGCCTTTGGCTTATAAGTATGGTCAATTGGAGGATCAGAATTAGAAGGATCAGATTCTTCTGTCGTGCCAGTGGGTAGATCGTGGGAGGATGATGATGAATCATGAGGTGGTGATGGAATCGTGGTATCAGGGAGTGTAGCTTGCCGTACAATAGGAGTGGAATCAGGTGGCATGGCTACATGATTGTCAACCAGTTTGCCAGATCTAAGTGTGTGAATGGCATTAATTTGGTTGACATGCGACTGATTCAAATTTGAGGAACTGGCATTAGGATTTGTTATGGGTTGACTTGGAAAAGTGCCCTTGCCACGTTCACTCATTTGATTTGCTAGTTGTCCAACCTGCTGCTCTACACTCTTAATGGATTGAGAGTTTACGAGCAGGTGCTAATCTGTTCTTTGAATGAAATCAGTTGACACTTTCATAAGATTCTGCATGTATGTGTCAAGGTTGGATTGAGACTTGAGAAGAGTTTCAACATTCTTCTCAAGTGATTGAAGTCGCTTTTCTTGATCATTATTAGACCCCTGTTGTGGATATGAGTGATTTTGTGCAGGTGGTCTATTCTGGTTGTTCCCATGATTTGAAGTATTTGGGTGTTGATAAGCACCCATATTTGGTCTTGGAAACTGACCAGTGGCTGGAGGCTGCATGTTAGAGTTCGGGGCTCCCTGATATTGCCCTTGACCCCATGAGAGATTTGGATGGCTCCTCCAGCCAGGATTGTATGTTGGAGCGTATGGATTATTGACGGGTCTTTGATACATAGCGTTAGCTTGCTCAAGTGTAGGACCCGTAGGATTTACTAACAATGGACACTCCTCCATAACGTGGTTGGGAATTCCGCAATTAAAGCATGTGGGACTCTGGAGTTGATTCACTTGACCCACTGGTGGAGACTGAGCACTAGGAGTCTCCAGTGCCTCAATTCTTCTCATAAGAGCTGCGATCTTTGCTTCAGCAGCTATAGAGTTGTCGACGCTATGGATCCCACTCTTTTGAGCAGAAGTTGATATACTGGGCTTCTCAGTGGAACTCTCCCACTGCATAGTCTTCCATGATAAGTCCTCAAGAAAGTCCCATGCTTCATCCTTTTTTTTTCTCATAAACTCCCCTTGACACATGGATTCTAGAAGAGTTTTGGATGCGTAATCAAGTCCTTCGTATATGATCTGACACAACCGCCACTTTTCTATTGCATGGTGGGGGCATTGAGCTAATAAATCCTTAAATCGTTCTAAGTATTTCCAGAAGGGTTCTCCTGGCACTTGACGGAATTGATTAATTTGATTTCTGATTCGTGCCGTCTTGTGCGTAGGATAATACTTCTTGAGAAATACTGTAACGAATTCATCCCAAGTAGTGATTGAATCAGTAGGCATACTGTACAACCACTTCTTGGCATTATCCTTAAGTGCAAACGGGATGAAACGGAGCTTAATTGCGTCCTCCGATAAGTTTTGCAGTTTAATCATTACGCATACTTCTTGAAATTCACTGATAAAGAGATATGCATCTTCTGAATCAGAACCAGTGAATTTGGGAAGCATACTAATGTACTGCGGTTTTAATTCGTAGTGATTACCCGCTACGTGTGGAAGTTTGATGCATGATGGTAATGATGTACGCAACGGGTAACATCGATCCTGAAGGATCGGGATCGGCTGGTCCATCTTGTCTCCCATGAACAAATCTGATCTCACAAGTCGACCAAATTGATCACGGGTCCAATGTGGCATGAACCAGCGACCGTGAGTGTATGCGTGAACTTCCTAAACTAATGCAAGAAGTGGGGTGTGATGAAGAGATAAAACGGTGGAATGATATGAGCAAATAAAAATGTGGTTTCTACTGTTCCTAATTTTTTTATGTTTTTTTTTTTTTAAATTTTTCTACACAACTAGGAAACAAAAATACAGCAACAGAGAAAATTGGGGTTCCACACGTACCTCCTTGGCCGCCAAATGGCGGTTCTACCCGCTAAATAGCGGCTAAAATAAAGAAGTGGATTCTGATATTTTTTCCACTTGGTCCAGAGGCTCTTCCAATTCTTTCAATCTTCCTGTATCTGCACTTTCTATTTCCTACACACTCACACACACTGTTAACCCATAAAATGCTAGAAAAAGCAAGAAAAACACCGTTGATCCCCGGCAACGGCGCCAAAAACTTGATGTGTTATATTTACTGCAAGCGCACAGTATCGTTGTAGCGCTGTACAGGTCGTCTCACAAGGATCTAGGGTGTTTCTGCGTTCTTACTTTCTCTATAGTTCAACGGGCTAACCAAAGGTTCTAGATTGAGGTCGGATTAATCTAAGTAGCCTAGGATATAGAATCCACTAATTTCCAACCATGTTCTTACTTCTACTATTTTCTTCTATCATAAAAATTCAATCTTTTTAGTTTAATTTTTACTTAAAGTGCCCTAAGCATGAGCTATCAAGTGTTGTGCAAGTATAGCTCATCAAAAGATGCTACTTCATATAAAAATAAACTAATTAATTTAGATAATTCAAATAAAAAGACAAAACCAGCAACCCCAATCCCTAACTAAGCATAGATTATCAAGAATCCTAATTCAAGTATAACCTATCAAAGTTCTAAACTTCGGGTCCTTATATTTTAATCTTTCATTTGAAAAATCATGGCTTTATTAATTTTATTTAAGAAGAAAAATATTAGAAAATAATTGCATGGTGGATCTTAGCTTCATCTACATCCTAGAGCTGATCTAATTAGCTACTCATGATTTTTGCTAAGGAAGATCAAATTTTAATTCATACAATGATAAACCCTAATCTAGAAAGCGATAAACCCTAATCTAGAAAGCAATAAACCCTAAATAGAATGCAATCAAATCTATGCAGAAAGAAAATAAGAATCTCAAAACAATGGGTTACCTCTGGACACGGTGTTGTGGCCGTCGACCTTCAGTAAAAATCCCAACTTTATTGAACAGCAAAATCGCAATACAAAAATTCCAGCGTTCAGTCTCTCGTCAAAATACAAGGGTTAGCCCCTAAATAGGCATCGGAAACCAAACCCTATTTCTAGCAGAACCACAAGACCTATCAATTTACAATTAAGCCCAAGACAAACATTACTCTGATTCGACCACTTATGCGCCGCTATTTAGCGGCTAATACCGCTATTTAGCGGCTCAATTTTGAGCAATTGAATTCAACTTTCTTCTGCAGAAGTATCTTCTCTTGTACTCTTCCCTTTCTTGACTGTATTTAACTTCTACTTTCTTCAATACTTTGATATTGTAGTCTCGCCCGTTTTAGAAACTTTTCGGCGTTTGATTTCCTAGTCTAACTCTGGTTTCATGCCTTTTCCTTGTATAATTTGGATTACCTGCAAAAGACACTAAAAATACCCAAGTAGCATTTATTTATATACAAAAACATATAAAGTATGAGAGAAAAAAAATACAATATATGATATTCATCACACCCCCACACCTATCTTTTGCTAGTCCTCGAGCAAAACCTAAACCTAAAAAGAAAAACAAAAATCCTAACTCACTTTCGCAGGAATCGCGATTACACTTAGCACGTGCAACAAGCCTTTAAACCCCTAGGTTACCCTAGTGGACGAGTGTTGTCTCGTGAGGGTTTACAGTGAATACACCCACAAAATTCAAGAAGAAAATAGATTAAGGAATAAAGAAAAGAAAAATAAGGATAACCGAAAATTAAGAAAAATAAAAATTTTATACAAAAGAAAGAAAAAATCTTTTTTTATATTTTCGTCAATTGGTCTCACTAATATACAAACTTAAGAACGCATTTAGATTATCAATTTTTAAATCGAGCATCATATCAGATACACTTATCATTTTAATCAAAAATTTAAATCTTATCTTTCAATACCTACTAACAGATAATTTATTGGCTCCTATACATCTACGTGCATGTGTGATAGTCTACTTTGGTTTTTGGACTCCAACTCTAACTCATGATTCGTTTTTGGACTCCAACTCTAACTCATGATTCATCTCCTCTCTCATAAATTTTTTTTTTTTCTTTAAGAATATTTCACCTTTCATGCGAGTATTCACGCTTGCTTAGGCGCAAAATACCCGATTACTTAGTTCATACTCTTTTTTTTTTTTTTTTTTTATAAGAATATTTCACCTTTCATGCGAATATTCACGCTTACTTAGGCGCAAAATACCCGATTACTTGGATCATACTCTTCTTTTTTTTTTTTCACTCTTGAGGCTATTGCCTTAATACCAGGCGCACCCCATTATTTTATTCTCACTTTTTTAGAGAGAGAAGACTTACTCATTCGTTATTATCTTTATCCTTAACCTAATAAACTATTGTGAGGTGAAAAATAGATGTATAATTGCCTCAAAACTACTGTTAGCGATATTTATTTTTCGGATTTTAATCTTTTTTTCATAAAATTCAAAGTGTATCGTCCAATCTACTCTCATATCCAATTTCAAATCTAAATTTTGTTCCTTTATCTGTAATTAGTTTGATCTATTGATGAAAACAATTTTTTTTTTTTATCTTTTTAATCTTTTTGTTGGTCACCCTAAAAACTACCCAAAGTGTAAAATAAAGAAACCCAAAAACCTAAAAAAGAATAAAATGAAATAAAAATAAAATCCTAAAAATCCTAAAAAAAGAAAAAATAAAATAAAATAAAATAAACATCTCCTAATACACTCCCCCACACCTAAACTTGTGTATGCCCTCATACACAAATCATTGGTGTCGTCCTCTTTGCCGTCTACTAGATTCACCATGTGCAGGACGTGCTTGTACTGTAGAATACTCACCCCTATCAATCTGTTTCAACCGGTGCCAAATTTTTCCAAGACCTTGCCAGACGACGTTGATTTGCTCAGTGGGATCAGCTGGCAAGTCTTGGTCAAAGAAGGCATCATCCTCCTCCTCTTGTGTTAAGTCAGTGGCATATATATCCTCGTTATCAGCATGTCTGTTCCAATCTTCTGGAACAGCAGCATGATATGTCACTGAAATATGTTCGGTAGTGATCAACACGCGTGAGGGTGCGTATGCGTCAAATTCGGCACTAGATATAAACTTGCGACACAACTGTGTAATTAAACACGGCAGAGGCAAACTAGTCCTCGACCGCATCTTAGCATCAATAATAGTGTCGAGTAGTTGTGTGCACATACAGAAGTGAGTATCTTGACGCATAATACAATCAACAACATAAAGTGTGGGCGTATAAAAAGATGACATATGTGTAATGCCCATAACATTAGTGTTGACCCAGCGGCAAGTTGCGTGAATATTTCGGTAGAGTGTCTTGCTGCTGAT
Source organism: Dracaena cambodiana (assembly GCA_036321105.1). Lineage (NCBI taxonomy): Eukaryota > Viridiplantae > Streptophyta > Magnoliopsida > Asparagales > Asparagaceae > Dracaena > Dracaena cambodiana. The sequence continues at coordinate 21,024,348 of JAYEPQ010000002.1, forward strand.
CCCTTTATCACGTGTTATTTTGCAGTTTGGGCCCATCTGTGTAAGATAGTCCTCAATCCTACCAGGAGTGTGATTCCCGGTATGAAGGAGGATACCCGTAGAAGTTGAGATGGCCTCTGCGTGCATTTCATATAATTGGCCGCGCCAATGGAGGTTTATGGTTTTGCGATCGTCCGAAATGTCAGATTTCGCAAAACTCGCATAAAATTCCTCCACCAACTCTGGGATGTAGAATGCATTAGATGAATAAATGAGGTAATTCCAACCCAGAGTTTCGATTGCAGCGGCAAAATAAACACTAAATGCCGCAAAAATTTCTCCAAAAAACTTCTCACAAACAAATCTACCCATGATATCGTACTGTAATTATCAATTTGCAATCTGATCAACACAGTAAATGTAAAAGATAGAACTCGTACCTCCCCTGAAGTTTCAGAGGGAAAACCACAGTGTAGCCGCTGAATAGCGGTCTATACCGCGGTTTGGCGGCTTGGAATTCACGGATGGCCGAGAGCTTCGGGGTGGTTGTCTACGCCGGTGATATGGATCTTTTAAGCATCTCTGGTCGAAGAAAAGTTGAAGATCCTACACTATCCTGCAAAGAGAGAAACAAAAACCAAAAGGAGGAAGTGGGGAAGGAAGGGGGGCAGCTAGGGTTTTGGATGAAATGATTTGGGGAAGATGAGGGCTGCTTGGGTGTATATAGGAATGGAAAATTACCGTTAGCTCCCCATCTTTCCCTAATTTTGCTTTAAAACCCTGCATCACGTTAGTAACATAATATACATGCTATTATACACATGACTACATGCCTTTATGCATAGATTGGATCGTAAAGTGTCACGACCTCTACGTTATCGCTCACTCGAGGTTCTAAAAATGGTTTTAGTCTGTGACCGTTTACTTTGAATAAATTACCATTTTTAGGATCCTCGAGATCAACTGCACCGTGATGGTGCACTGTCCGTACTATGTACGGTCCACTCCATCTTGACCTCAATTTTCCTGGGAATAAATGTAGCCTCGAATTATATAAGAGAACTTTTTGTCCGGGTGCAAATGACTTGCGAATGATTGCTTTGTCATGAAACACTTTTGTTTTCTCTTTATAAATCTTGGCACTCTCATATGCGTCCCGCCTTATCTCATCAAGCTCATTAATTTGTAATCTCCGCTGCTCGCCAGCTTTTTCGAGCTCAAAATTTAGAAATTTAATTGCCCATAAAGCTTTATGCTCAAGCTCCACCGGTAAATGACACGCTTTTCCAAATATCAAACGATATGGAGACATGCCTAGATTAGTCTTGTAAGCAGTACGGTAAGCCCATAATGCATCAGCTAGCTTACAAGACCAATCTTTTCTATTATGATTTACTGTTTTCTCCAAAATCAGTTTGATTTGGCGATTGGAAACTTCCACTTGCCCACTAGTTTGTGGATGATATGGTGTGGCTAACTTGTGGGTAATGGAATATTTCCGCATAAGCGCCTCAAATGACCGGTTGGTGAAATGGGTACCATTATCGCTAATAATAGCTCGAGGAATGCCAAATCGAGAAAATATATTCTCTTTCAAAAACTTGACAACTACTTTGTTGTCATTCAATTTTGTGGCTATTGCCTCTACCCATTTAGAAACATAATCAACAGCAACTAATATGTATTGATTTCCAAATGAGTTGGGTAACGGTCCCATAAAATCTATACCCCATACATCAAAGATTTCGACCTCAAGGATGGGTTGCAGAGGCATCATATTGCGCCGTGAAATTTTGCCGACGAATTGGCATCGTGTGCATGCTTTGCAATATTCCACGGTATCTTTGAAAATAGTTGGCCAATAGAAACCACTCTGCAATACCTTTTCAGCCGTTTTCCTGGGACCAAAGTGTCCTCCACAAGCTAGATCATGACAAAAAGAGAGGACACTTTGTATCTCATCATTAGGTATGCATCGACGTATGATCTGATCTGGACAACATTTGAACAGATATGGTTCATCCCAGTAAAAGAATTTTACTTGGGACAAGAATCTATATCGATCTTGCTTGGACCAATGGGACGGAATCTCCTTAGTCACAAGATAGTTCACAATGTCAGCAAACCATGGTTCGTGCATCAATGCAAACAGTAGCTCGTCAGGAAATGATTCATTTATGGGGCACAAATTAGTTGGAGCGTTGGGCAGACGAGACAAGTAATCAGCTACTGAATTATCCGCACCTTTCTTGTCTAATATTTCAAGATCAAACTCTTGTAGCAAGAGGATCCATCGAATAAGTCTTGCTTTTGCATCTTTCTTGGTTAACAAGTATTTCAAAGCAGCGTGATCGGTGTAAACGGTAATTCGTGTTCCAATCAAGTAGGAACGAACTTCTCAAGTGCAAAGACGACTGCCAGAAGCTCTTTCTCTGTGGTAGAGTAGTTCAACTGGGCGTCATTAAGTGTCCTACTTGCATAGTAAATCACATGTGGCTGCTTATTAATACGTTGACCAAGGACGGCACCGATAGCGTAATCAGATGCATCACACATGAGCTCAAAGGGTAAGCTCCAGTCTGGCGCATGAATAATAGGAGTGGTGGTCAGCGCCTTCTTGAGCTGCTCAAATGCTCTTAGACAATCAGGTGTAAAATTGAATGGTATTTCCTTGGCTAGTAGATGTGTCAAAGGCCTAGCAATTGTGCTAAAGTCTTTGATAAATCTTCTATAAAAACCAGCATGACCAAGGAAGGATCGTATATCTTTCACTGATTGCGGAGGTGGCAGATTATTGATGAGGTCTACCTTAGCTTTGTCAACCTCGATACCATTCTTCGAGATGACATGCCCTAGCACTATGCCATTTTTGACCATAAAATGGCATTTTTCCCAATTGAGTGTCAAATGCTTCTCATTACAGCGTGTGAGAACTAACTCTAGATGATGCAGACACTCTTGGAATGAATCTCCAAAGATAGAAAAATCATCCATGAAAATTTCAAGAAATCGTTCAACCATGTCAGAGAAAATACTTACCATGCATCTTTGGAACGTGGCAGGTGCGTTGCATAACCCAAAAGGCATGCGTCTATATGCAAAGGTGCCGAATGGACATGTGAACGTGGTCTTTTCTTGATCCTCCGGAGCGATGGGAATTTGGTTGTAGCCAGAGTATCCATCTAGAAAACAATAGAACTCATGTCCAGCCAACCGTTCCAACATCTGATCAATGAATGGTAAGGGGAAGTGGTCCTTCCTAGTTGCAGCATTAAGCTTCCTATAATCAATGCAGACTCGCCATCCCGTCTGCAAACGCGTCGGGATAAGTTCATTTGCATCGTTCTTGACTACAGTGATTCCGGATTTCTTAGGTACTACTTGAACTGGGCTTACCCATGCGCTATCAGAGATAGGATAGATAATCCCATTGTCAAGACACTTAAGAATATCCTTCCTCACAGCTTCTTTCATTACCGGATTCAACCTACACTGAGGATCTCTTGTAGGTCGTGCATTGTCTAGCAGATGAATTCTATGCTGCACTATAGAAGGACTTATCCCCTTGTTATCAGCCATACTCCAGCCTATGGCTTCCCTATGTGCTTTCAACACTGATATGAGTTTTTCCTCCTGAGCGTCAGTCAATTCTGCAGAGATAATGACTGGTAGTGTGTCGTGTTCACCCAAAAAAGCGTACTTGAGATGACTCGGAAGGGTCTTCATCTCAAGCTCAGGTGGACACTCAATAGATGGTCGTAACTGAACTCGTGGTTCAGTTATCAATGGCTCAGGTGGAAGTTTCCATTGAGTGGAAGACACATAATTAGATGATTCATCGAGCGTCTCCAAGAATACACTCTCATCAACTAAACCATTCAGCTCGTCAAAGAATTTCTCCTCTTGGTGTTCACTGGACAATCCTTGGATCATATTCACTTCTAGGGGCTCGTCATGTGGATCACTTGGTTGGCACCCTAGATTGAATATATTCAAGTCAAGTGTCATATTTCCAAAGGAAAGTCTCATCGATCCACTCCGGCAATTGATAACAGCATTAGAAGTGGCCAAGAATGGACGTCCCAAAATAACTGGGATACAATGGTGTGGATTCACTACAGGTTGAGTTTCGAGAACTATGAAATCAACTGGGAAGATAAACTCCCCAATCTTAATCAAGACATCCTCAATTTCTCCCATAGGTGTCTTTACGGATCTATCAGCTAGCTGTAACGTAATCCTTGTTGGTCTCAACTCTCCCAGTCCTAACTGCTGGTATACTGAATAAGGAAGCAAGTTGACACTTGCTCCTAAATCTAGTAAAGCCCTTTCAATCACTGTAGTCCCTATAGTGCAGGAGACAGTAGGACTTCCAGGGTATTTATACTTTACAGGTGCTGACTGAGAGAGGATACTAGATATGTTAGCAGCTAAGAAGACTTTCTTTGAAACATTGGTTGTTCTCTTCTTTGTGCATAAATCCTTTAAGAATTTTGCATAAGCAGGTACTTGTTGGATTGCATCAAGAAGAGGAACATTGATCTTAACTTGCTTGAATAACTCAAGCATGTGCTCCACTTGAGGAGAATTTTTCTTCAAACGATTTGGATAGGGAGCCTTTGGCTTATAAGTATGGTCAATTGGAGGATCAGAATTAGAAGGATCAGATTCTTCTGTCGTGCCAGTGGGTAGATCGTGGGAGGATGATGATGAATCATGAGGTGGTGATGGAATCGTGGTATCAGGGAGTGTAGCTTGCCGTACAATAGGAGTGGAATCAGGTGGCATGGCTACATGATTGTCAACCAGTTTGCCAGATCTAAGTGTGTGAATGGCATTAATTTGGTTGACATGCGACTGATTCAAATTTGAGGAACTGGCATTAGGATTTGTTATGGGTTGACTTGGAAAAGTGCCCTTGCCACGTTCACTCATTTGATTTGCTAGTTGTCCAACCTGCTGCTCTACACTCTTAATGGATTGAGAGTTTACGAGCAGGTGCTAATCTGTTCTTTGAATGAAATCAGTTGACACTTTCATAAGATTCTGCATGTATGTGTCAAGGTTGGATTGAGACTTGAGAAGAGTTTCAACATTCTTCTCAAGTGATTGAAGTCGCTTTTCTTGATCATTATTAGACCCCTGTTGTGGATATGAGTGATTTTGTGCAGGTGGTCTATTCTGGTTGTTCCCATGATTTGAAGTATTTGGGTGTTGATAAGCACCCATATTTGGTCTTGGAAACTGACCAGTGGCTGGAGGCTGCATGTTAGAGTTCGGGGCTCCCTGATATTGCCCTTGACCCCATGAGAGATTTGGATGGCTCCTCCAGCCAGGATTGTATGTTGGAGCGTATGGATTATTGACGGGTCTTTGATACATAGCGTTAGCTTGCTCAAGTGTAGGACCCGTAGGATTTACTAACAATGGACACTCCTCCATAACGTGGTTGGGAATTCCGCAATTAAAGCATGTGGGACTCTGGAGTTGATTCACTTGACCCACTGGTGGAGACTGAGCACTAGGAGTCTCCAGTGCCTCAATTCTTCTCATAAGAGCTGCGATCTTTGCTTCAGCAGCTATAGAGTTGTCGACGCTATGGATCCCACTCTTTTGAGCAGAAGTTGATATACTGGGCTTCTCAGTGGAACTCTCCCACTGCATAGTCTTCCATGATAAGTCCTCAAGAAAGTCCCATGCTTCATCCTTTTTTTTTCTCATAAACTCCCCTTGACACATGGATTCTAGAAGAGTTTTGGATGCGTAATCAAGTCCTTCGTATATGATCTGACACAACCGCCACTTTTCTATTGCATGGTGGGGGCATTGAGCTAATAAATCCTTAAATCGTTCTAAGTATTTCCAGAAGGGTTCTCCTGGCACTTGACGGAATTGATTAATTTGATTTCTGATTCGTGCCGTCTTGTGCGTAGGATAATACTTCTTGAGAAATACTGTAACGAATTCATCCCAAGTAGTGATTGAATCAGTAGGCATACTGTACAACCACTTCTTGGCATTATCCTTAAGTGCAAACGGGATGAAACGGAGCTTAATTGCGTCCTCCGATAAGTTTTGCAGTTTAATCATTACGCATACTTCTTGAAATTCACTGATAAAGAGATATGCATCTTCTGAATCAGAACCAGTGAATTTGGGAAGCATACTAATGTACTGCGGTTTTAATTCGTAGTGATTACCCGCTACGTGTGGAAGTTTGATGCATGATGGTAATGATGTACGCAACGGGTAACATCGATCCTGAAGGATCGGGATCGGCTGGTCCATCTTGTCTCCCATGAACAAATCTGATCTCACAAGTCGACCAAATTGATCACGGGTCCAATGTGGCATGAACCAGCGACCGTGAGTGTATGCGTGAACTTCCTAAACTAATGCAAGAAGTGGGGTGTGATGAAGAGATAAAACGGTGGAATGATATGAGCAAATAAAAATGTGGTTTCTACTGTTCCTAATTTTTTTATGTTTTTTTTTTTTTAAATTTTTCTACACAACTAGGAAACAAAAATACAGCAACAGAGAAAATTGGGGTTCCACACGTACCTCCTTGGCCGCCAAATGGCGGTTCTACCCGCTAAATAGCGGCTAAAATAAAGAAGTGGATTCTGATATTTTTTCCACTTGGTCCAGAGGCTCTTCCAATTCTTTCAATCTTCCTGTATCTGCACTTTCTATTTCCTACACACTCACACACACTGTTAACCCATAAAATGCTAGAAAAAGCAAGAAAAACACCGTTGATCCCCGGCAACGGCGCCAAAAACTTGATGTGTTATATTTACTGCAAGCGCACAGTATCGTTGTAGCGCTGTACAGGTCGTCTCACAAGGATCTAGGGTGTTTCTGCGTTCTTACTTTCTCTATAGTTCAACGGGCTAACCAAAGGTTCTAGATTGAGGTCGGATTAATCTAAGTAGCCTAGGATATAGAATCCACTAATTTCCAACCATGTTCTTACTTCTACTATTTTCTTCTATCATAAAAATTCAATCTTTTTAGTTTAATTTTTACTTAAAGTGCCCTAAGCATGAGCTATCAAGTGTTGTGCAAGTATAGCTCATCAAAAGATGCTACTTCATATAAAAATAAACTAATTAATTTAGATAATTCAAATAAAAAGACAAAACCAGCAACCCCAATCCCTAACTAAGCATAGATTATCAAGAATCCTAATTCAAGTATAACCTATCAAAGTTCTAAACTTCGGGTCCTTATATTTTAATCTTTCATTTGAAAAATCATGGCTTTATTAATTTTATTTAAGAAGAAAAATATTAGAAAATAATTGCATGGTGGATCTTAGCTTCATCTACATCCTAGAGCTGATCTAATTAGCTACTCATGATTTTTGCTAAGGAAGATCAAATTTTAATTCATACAATGATAAACCCTAATCTAGAAAGCGATAAACCCTAATCTAGAAAGCAATAAACCCTAAATAGAATGCAATCAAATCTATGCAGAAAGAAAATAAGAATCTCAAAACAATGGGTTACCTCTGGACACGGTGTTGTGGCCGTCGACCTTCAGTAAAAATCCCAACTTTATTGAACAGCAAAATCGCAATACAAAAATTCCAGCGTTCAGTCTCTCGTCAAAATACAAGGGTTAGCCCCTAAATAGGCATCGGAAACCAAACCCTATTTCTAGCAGAACCACAAGACCTATCAATTTACAATTAAGCCCAAGACAAACATTACTCTGATTCGACCACTTATGCGCCGCTATTTAGCGGCTAATACCGCTATTTAGCGGCTCAATTTTGAGCAATTGAATTCAACTTTCTTCTGCAGAAGTATCTTCTCTTGTACTCTTCCCTTTCTTGACTGTATTTAACTTCTACTTTCTTCAATACTTTGATATTGTAGTCTCGCCCGTTTTAGAAACTTTTCGGCGTTTGATTTCCTAGTCTAACTCTGGTTTCATGCCTTTTCCTTGTATAATTTGGATTACCTGCAAAAGACACTAAAAATACCCAAGTAGCATTTATTTATATACAAAAACATATAAAGTATGAGAGAAAAAAAATACAATATATGATATTCATCACACCCCCACACCTATCTTTTGCTAGTCCTCGAGCAAAACCTAAACCTAAAAAGAAAAACAAAAATCCTAACTCACTTTCGCAGGAATCGCGATTACACTTAGCACGTGCAACAAGCCTTTAAACCCCTAGGTTACCCTAGTGGACGAGTGTTGTCTCGTGAGGGTTTGCAGTGAATACACCCACAAAATTCAAGAAGAAAATATATTAAGGAATAAAGAAAAGAAAAATAAGGATAACCGAAAATTAAGAAAAATAAAAATTTTATACAAAAGAAAGAAAAAATCTTTTTTTATATTTTCGTCAATTGGTCTCACTAATATACAAACTTAAGAACGCATTTAGATTATCAATTTTTAAATCGAGCATCATATCAGATACACTTATCATTTTAATCAAAAATTTAAATCTTATCTTTCAATACCTACTAACAGATAATTTATTGGCTCCTATACATCTACGTGCATGTGTGATAGTCTACTTTGGTTTTTGGACTCCAACTCTAACTCATGATTCGTTTTTGGACTCCAACTCTAACTCATGATTCATCTCCTCTCTCATAAATTTTTTTTTTTTTCTTTAAGAATATTTCACCTTTCATGCGAGTATTCACGCTTGCTTAGGCGCAAAATACCCGATTACTTAGTTCATACTCTTTTTTTTTTTTTTTTTATAAGAATATTTCACCTTTCATGCGAATATTCACGCTTACTTAGGCGCAAAATACCCGATTACTTGGATCATACTCTTCTTTTTTTTTTTCACTCTTGAGGCTATTGCCTTAATACCAGGCGCACCCCATTATTTTATTCTCACTTTTTTAGAGAGAGAAGACTTACTCATTCGTTATTATCTTTATCCTTAACCTAATAAACTATTGTGAGGTGAAAAATAGATGTATAATTGCCTCAAAACTACTGTTAGCGATATTTATTTTTCGGATTTTAATCTTTTTTTCATAAAATTCAAAGTGTATCGTCCAATCTACTCTCATATCCAATTTCAAATCTAAATTTTGTTCCTTTATCTGTAATTAGTTTGATCTATTGATGAAAACAATTTTTTTTTTTTAGCTTTTTAATCTTTTTGTTGGTCACCCTAAAAACTACCCAAAGTGTAAAATAAAGAAACCCAAAAACCTAAAAAAGAATAAAATGAAATAAAAATAAAATCCTAAAAATCCTAAAAAAAGAAAAAATAAAATAAAATAAAATAAACATCTCCTAATACACTCCCCCACACCTAAACTTGTGTATGCCCTCATATACAAATCATTGGTGTCGTCCTCTTTGCCGTCTACTAGATTCACCATGTGCAGGACGTGCTTGTACTGTAGAAGACTCACCCCTATCAATCTGTTTCAACCGGTGCCAAATTTTTCCAAGACCTTGCCAGACGACGTTGATTTGCTCAGTGGGATCAGCTGGCAAGTCTTGGTCAAAGAAGGCATCATCCTCCTCCTCTTGTGTCAAGTCAGTGGCATATATATCCTCGTTATCAGCATGTCTGTTCCAATCTTCTGGAACAGCAGCATGATATGTCACTGAAATATGTTCGGTAGTGATCAACACGCGTGAGGGTGCATATGCGTCAAATTCGGCACTAGATATAAACTTGCGACACAACTGTGTAATTAAACACGGCAGAGGCAAACTAGTCCTCGACCGCATCTTAGCATCAATAATAGTGTCGAGTAGTTGTGTGCACATACAGAAGTGAGTATCTTGACGCATAATACAATCAACAACATAAAGTGTGGGCGTATAAAAAGATGACATATGTTTAATGCCCATAACATTAGTGTTGACCCAGCGGCAAGTTGCGTGAATATTTCGGTAGAGTGTCTTGCTGCTGATCCCTTTATCACGTGTTATTTTGCAGTTTGGACCCATCTGTGTAAGATAGTCCTCAATCCTACCAGGAGTGTGATTCCCGGTATGAAGGAGGATACCCGTAGAAGTTGAGATGGCCTCTGCGTGCATTTCATATAATTGGCCGCGCCAATGGAGGTTTATGGTTTTGCGATCGTCCGAAATGTCGGATTTCGCAAAACTCGCATAAAATTCCTCCACCAACTCTGGGATGTAGAATGCATTAGATGAATAAATGAGGTAATTCCAACCCAGAGTTTCGATTGCAGCGGCAAAATAAACACTAAATGCCGCAAAAATTTCTCCAAAAAACTTCTCACAAACAAATCTACCCATGATATCGTACTGTAATTATCAATTTGCAATCTGATCAACACAGTAAATGTAAAAGATAGAACTCGTACCTCCCCTGAAGTTTCAGAGGGAAAACCACAGTGTAGCCGCTGAATAGCGGTCTATACCGCGGTTTGGCGGCTTGGAATTCACGGATGGCCGAGAGCTTCGGGGTGGTTGTCTACGCCGGTGATATGGATCTTTTAAGCATCTCTGGTCGAAGAAAAGTTGAAGATCCTACACTATCCTGCAAAGAGAGAAACAAAAACCAAAAGGAGGAAGTGGGGAAGGAAGGGGGGCAGCTAGGGTTTTGGATGAAATGATTTGGGGAAGATGAGGGCTGCTTGGGTGTATATAGGAATGGAAAATTACCGTTAGCTCCCCATCTTTCCCTAATTTTGCTTTAAAACCCTGCATCACGTTAGTAACATAATATACATGCTATTATACACATGACTACATGCCTTTATGCATAGATTGGATCGTAAAGTGTCACGACCTCTACGTTATCGCTCACTCGAGGTTCTAAAAATGGTTTTAGTCTGTGACCGTTTACTTTGAATAAATTACCATTTTTAGGATCCTCGAGATCAACTGCACCGTGATGGTGCACTGTCCGTACTATGTACGGTCCACTCCATCTTGACCTCAATTTTCCTGGGAATAAATGTAGCCTCGAATTATATAAGAGAACTTTTTGTCCGGGTGCAAATGACTTGCGAATGATTGCTTTGTCATGAAACACTTTTGTTTTCTCTTTATAAATCTTGGCACTCTCATATGCGTCCCGCCTTATCTCATCAAGCTCATTAATTTGTAATCTCCGCTGCTCGCCAGCTTTTTCGAGCTCAAAATTTAGAAATTTAATTGCCCATAAAGCTTTATGCTCAAGCTCCACCGGTAAATGACACGCTTTTCCAAATATCAAACGATATGGAGACATGCCTAGATTAGTCTTGTAAGCAGTACGGTAAGCCCATAATGCATCAGCTAGCTTACAAGACCAATCTTTTCTATTATGATTTACTGTTTTCTCCAAAATCAGTTTGATTTGGCGATTGGAAACTTCCACTTGCCCACTAGTTTGTGGATGATATGGTGTGGCTAACTTGTGGGTAATGGAATATTTCCGCATAAGCGCCTCAAATGACCGGTTGGTGAAATGGGTACCATTATCGCTAATAATAGCTCGAGGAATGCCAAATCGAGAAAATATATTCTCTTTCAAAAACTTGACAACTACTTTGTTGTCATTCAATTTTGTGGCTATTGCCTCTACCCATTTAGAAACATAATCAACAGCAACTAATATGTATTGATTTCCAAATGAGTTGGGTAACGGTCCCATAAAATCTATACCCCATACATCAAAGATTTCGACCTCAAGGATGGGTTGCAGAGGCATCATATTGCGCCGTGAAATTTTGCCGACGAATTGGCATCGTGTGCATGCTTTGCAATATTCCACGGTATCTTTGAAAATAGTTGGCCAATAGAAACCACTCTGCAATACCTTTTCAGCCGTTTTCCTGGGACCAAAGTGTCCTCCACAAGCTAGATCATGACAAAAAGAGAGGACACTTTGTATCTCATCATTAGGTATGCATCGACGTATGATCTGATCTGGACAACATTTGAACAGATATGGTTCATCCCAGTAAAAGAATTTTACTTGGGACAAGAATCTATATCGATCTTGCTTGGACCAATGGGACGGAATCTCCTTAGTCACAAGATAGTTCACAATGTCAGCAAACCATGGTTCGTGCATCAATGCAAACAGTAGCTCGTCAGGAAATGATTCATTTATGGGGCACAAATTAGTTGGAGCGTTGGGCAGACGAGACAAGTAATCAGCTACTGAATTATCCGCACCTTTCTTGTCTAATATTTCAAGATCAAACTCTTGTAGCAAGAGGATCCATCGAATAAGTCTTGCTTTTGCATCTTTCTTGGTTAACAAGTATTTCAAAGCAGCGTGATCGGTGTAAACGGTAATTCGTGTTCCAATCAAGTAGGAACGAACTTCTCAAGTGCAAAGACGACTGCCAGAAGCTCTTTCTCTGTGGTAGAGTAGTTCAACTGGGCGTCATTAAGTGTCCTACTTGCATAGTAAATCACATGTGGCTGCTTATTAATACGTTGACCAAGGACGGCACCGATAGCGTAATCAGATGCATCACACATGAGCTCAAAGGGTAAGCTCCAGTCTGGCGCATGAATAATAGGAGTGGTGGTCAGCGCCTTCTTGAGCTGCTCAAATGCTCTTAGACAATCAGGTGTAAAATTGAATGGTATTTCCTTGGCTAGTAGATGTGTCAAAGGCCTAGCAATTGTGCTAAAGTCTTTGATAAATCTTCTATAAAAACCAGCATGACCAAGGAAGGATCGTATATCTTTCACTGATTGCGGAGGTGGCAGATTATTGATGAGGTCTACCTTAGCTTTGTCAACCTCGATACCATTCTTCGAGATGACATGCCCTAGCACTATGCCATTTTTGACCATAAAATGGCATTTTTCCCAATTGAGTGTCAAATGCTTCTCATTACAGCGTGTGAGAACTAACTCTAGATGATGCAGACACTCTTGGAATGAATCTCCGAAGATAAAAAAATCATCCATGAAAATTTCAAGAAATCGTTCAACCATGTCAGAGAAAATACTTACCATGCATCTTTGGAACGTGGCAGGTGCGTTGCATAACCCAAAAGGCATGCGTCTATATGCAAAGGTGCCGAATGGACATGTGAACGTGGTCTTTTCTTGATCCTCCGGAGCGATGGGAATTTGGTTGTAGCCAGAGTATCCATCTAGAAAACAATAGAACTCATGTCCAGCCAACCGTTCCAACATCTGATCAATGAATGGTAAGGGGAAGTGGTCCTTCCTAGTTGCAGCATTAAGCTTCCTATAATCAATGCAGACTCGCCATCCCGTCTGCAAACGCGTCGGGATAAGTTCATTTGCATCGTTCTTGACTACAGTGATTCCGGATTTCTTAGGTACTACTTGAACTGGGCTTACCCATGCGCTATCAGAGATAGGATAGATAATCCCATTGTCAAGACACTTAAGAATATCCTTCCTCACAGCTTCTTTCATTACCGGATTCAACCTACACTGAGGATCTCTTGTAGGTCGTGCATTGTCTAGCAGATGAATTCTATGCTGCACTATAGAAGGACTTATCCCCTTGATATCAGCCATACTCCAACCTATGGCTTCCCTATGTGCTTTCAACACTGATATGAGTTTTTCCTCCTGAGCGTCAGTCAATTCTGCAGAGATAATGACTGGTAGTGTGTCGTGTTCACCCAAAAAAGCGTACTTGAGATGACTCGGAAGGGTCTTCATCTCAAGCTCAGGTGGACACTCAATAGATGGTCGTAACTGAACTCGTGGTTCAGTTATCAATGGCTCAGGTGGAAGTTTCCATTGAGTGGAAGACACATAATTAGATGATTCATCGAGCGTCTCCAAGAATACACTCTCATCAACTAAACCATTCAGCTCGTCAAAGAATTTCTCCTCTTGGTGTTCACTGGACAATCCTTGGATCATATTCACTTCTAGGGGCTCGTCATGTGGATCACTTGGTTGGCGCCCTAGATTGAATATATTCAAGTCAAGTGTCATATTTCCAAAGGAAAGTCTCATCGATCCACTCCGGCAATTGATAACAGCATTAGAAGTGGCCAAGAATGGACGTCCCAAAATAACTGGGATACAATGGTGTGGATTCACTACAGGTTGAGTTTCGAGAACTATGAAATCAACTGGGAAGATAAACTCCTCAATCTTAATCAAGACATCCTCAATTTCTCCCATAGGTGTCTTTACGGATCTATCAGCTAGCTGTAACGTAATCCTTGTTGGTCTCAACTCTCCCAGTCCTAACTGCTGGTATACTGAATAAGGAAGCAAGTTGACACTTGCTCCTAAATCTAGTAAAGCCCTTTCAATCACTGTAGTCCCTATAGTGCAGGAGACAGTAGGACTTCCAGGGTCTTTATACTTTACAGGTGCTGACTGAGAGAGGATACTAGATATGTTAGCAGCTAAGAAGACTTTCTTTGAAACATTGGTTGTTCTCTTCTTTGTGCATAAATCCTTTAAGAATTTTGCATAAGCAGGTACTTGTTGGATTGCATCAAGAAGAGGAACATTGATCTTAACTTGCTTGAATAACTCAAGCATGTGCTCCACTTGAGGAGAATTTTTCTTCAAACGATTTGGATAGGGAGCCTTTGGCTTATAAGTATGGTCAATTGGAGGATCAGAATTAGAAGGATCAGATTCTTCTGTCGTGCCGGTGGGTAGATCGTGGGAGGATGATGATGAATCATGAGGTGGTGATGGAATCGTGGTATCAGGGAGTGTAGCTTGCCGTACAATAGGAGTGGAATCAGGTGGCATGGCTACATGATTGTCAACCAGTTTGCCAGATCTAAGTGTGTGAATGGCATTAATTTGGTTGACATGTGACTGATTCAAATTTGAGGAACTGGCATTAGGATTTGTTATGGGTTGACTTGGAAAAGTTCCCTTGCCACGTTCACTCATTTGATTTGCTAGTTGTCCAACCTGCTGCTCTACACTCTTAATGGATTGAGAGTTTACGAGCAGGTGCTGATCTGTTCTTTGAATGAAATCAGTTGACACTTTCATAAGATTCTGCATGTATGTGTCAAGGTTGGACTGAGACTTGAGAAGAGTTTCAACATTCTTCTCAAGTGATTGAAGTCGCTTTTCTTGATCATTATTAGACCCTTGTTGTGGATATGAGTGATTTTGTGCAGGTGGTCTATTCTGGTTGTTCCCATGATTTGAAGTATTTGGGTGTTGATAAGCACCCATATTTGGTCTTGGAAACTGACCAGTGGCTGGAGGCTGCATGTTAGAGTTCGGGGCTCCCTGATATTGCCCTTGACCCCATGAGAGATTTGGATGGCTCCTCCAGCCAGGATTGTATGTTGGAGCGTATGGATTATTGACGGGTCTTTGATACATAGCGTTAGCTTGCTCAAGTGTAGGACCCGTAGGATTTACTAACAATGGACACTCCTCCATAACGTGGTTGGGAATTCCGCAATTAAAGCATGTGGGACTCTGGAGTTGATTCACTTGACCCACTGGTGGAGACTGAGCACTAGGAGTCTCCAGTGCCTCAATTCTTCTCATAAGAGCTGCGATCTTTGCTTCAGCAGCTATAGAGTTGTCGACGCTATGGATCCCACTCTTTTGAGCAGAAGTTGATATACTGGGCTTCTCAGTGGAACTCTCCCACTGCATAGTCTTCCATGATAAGTCCTCAAGAAAGTCCCATGCTTCATCCTTTTTTTTTCTCATAAACTCCCCTTGACACATGGATTCTAGAAGAGTTTTGGATGCGTAATCAAGTCCTTCGTATATGATCTGACACAACCGCCACTTTTCTATTGCATGGTGGGGGCATTGAGCTAATAAATCCTTAAATCGTTCTAAGTATTTCCAGAAGGGTTCTCCTGGCACTTGACGGAATTGATTAATTTGATTTCTGATTCGTGCCGTCTTGTGCGTAGGATAATACTTCTTGAGAAATACTGTAACGAATTCATCCCAAGTAGTGATTGAATCAGTAGGCATACTGTACAACCACTTCTTGGCATTATCCTTAAGTGCAAACGGGATGAAACGGAGCTTAATTGCGTCCTCCGATAAGTTTTGCAGTTTAATCATTACGCATACTTCTTGAAATTCACTGATAAAGAGATACGCATCTTCTGAATCAGAACCAGTGAATTTGGGAAGCATACTAATGTACTGCGGTTTTAATTCGTAGTGATTACCCGCTACGTGTGGAAGTTTGATGCATGATGGTAATGATGTACGCAACGGGTAACATCGATCCTGAAGGATCGGGATTGGCTGGTCCATCTTGTCTCCCATGAACAAATCTGATCTCACAAGTCGACCAAATTGATCACGAGTCCAATGTGGCATGAACTAGCGACCGTGAGTGTATGCGTGAACTTCCTAAACTAATGCAAGAAGTGGGGTGTGATGAAGAGATAAAACGGTGGAATGATATGAGCAAATAAAAATGTGGTTTCTACTGTTCCTAATTTTTTTATGTTTTTTTTTTTTTAAATTTTTCTACACAACTAGAAAACAAAAATACAGCAACAGAGAAAATTGGGGTTCCACACGTACCTCCTTGGCCGCCAAATGGCGGTTCTACCCGCTAAATAGCGGCTAAAATAAAGAAGTGGATTCTGATATTTTTTCCACTTGGTCCAGAGGCTCTTCCAATTCTTTCAATCTTCCTGTATCTGCACTTTCTATTTCCTACACACTCACACACACTGTTAACCCGTAAAATGCTAGAAAAAGCAAGAAAAACACCGTTGATCCCCGGCAACGGCGCCAAAAACTTGATGTGTTATATTTACTGCAAGCGCACAGTATCGTTGTAGCACTGTACAGGTCGTCTCACAAGGATCTAGGGTGTTTCTGCGTTCTTACTTTCTCTATAGTTCAACGGGCTAACCAAAGGTTCTAGATTGAGGTCGGATTAATCTAAGTAGCCTAGGATATAGAATCCACTAATTTCCAACCATGTTCTTACTTCTACTATTTTCTTCTATCATAAAAATTCAATCTTTTTAGTTTAATTTTTACTTAAAGTGCCCTAAGCATGAGCTATCAAGTGTTGTGCAAGTATAGCTCATCAAAAGATGCTACTTCATATAAAAATAAACTAATTAATTTAGATAATTCAAATAAAAAGACAAAACCAGCAACCCCAATCCCTAACTAAGCATAGATTATCAAGAATCCTAATTCAAGTATAACCTATCAAAGTTCTAAACTTCGGGTCCTTATATTTTAATCTTTCATTTGAAAAATCATGGCTTTATTAATTTTATTTAAGAAGAAAAATATTAGAAAATAATTGCATGGTGGATCTTAGCTTCATCTACATCCTAGAGCTGATCTAATTAGCTACTCATGATTTTTGCTAAGGAAGATCAAATTTTAATTCATACAATGATAAACCCTAATCTAGAAAGCGATAAACCCTAATCTAGAAAGCAATAAACCCTAAATAGAATGCAATCAAATCTATGCAGAAAGAAAATAAGAATCTCAAAACAATGGGTTACCTCTGGACACGGTGTTGTGGCCGTCGACCTTCAGTAAAAATCCCAACTTTATTGAACAGCAAAATCGCAATACAAAAATTCCAGCGTTCAGTCTCTCGTCAAAATACAAGGGTTAGCCCCTAAATAGGCATCGGAAACCAAACCCTATTTCTAGCAGAACCACAAGACCTATCAATTTACAATTAAGCCCAAGACAAACATTACTCTGATTCGACCACTTATGCGCCGCTATTTAGCGGCTAATACCGCTATTTAGCGGCTCAATTTTGAGCAATTGAATTCAACTTTCTTCTGCAGAAGTATCTTCTCTTGTACTCTTCCCTTTCTTGACTGTATTTAACTTCTACTTTCTTCAATACTTTGATATTGTAGTCTCGCCCGTTTTAGAAACTTTTCGGCGTTTGATTTCCTAGTCTAACTCTGGTTTCATGCCTTTTCCTTGTATAATTTGGATTACCTGCAAAAGACACTAAAAATACCCAAGTAGCATTTATTTATATACAAAAACATATAAAGTATGAGAGAAAAAAAATACAATATATGATATTCATCACACCCCCACACCTATCTTTTGCTAGTCCTCGAGCAAAACCTAAACCTAAAAAGAAAAACAAAAATCCTAACTCACTTTCGCAGGAATCGCGATTACACTTAGCACGTGCAACAAGCCTTTAAACCCCTAGGTTACCCTAGTGGACGAGTGTTGTCTCGTGAGGGTTTGCAGTGAATATACCCACAAAATTCAAGAAGAAAATAGATTAAGGAATAAAGAAAAGAAAAATAAGGATAACCGAAAATTAAGAAAAATAAAAATTTTATACAAAAGAAAGAAAAAATCTTTTTTTATATTTTCGTCAATTGGTCTCACTAATATACAAACTTAAGAACGCATTTAGATTATCAATTTTTAAATCGAGCATCATATCAGATACACTTATCATTTTAATCAAAAATTTAAATCTTATCTTTCAATACCTACTAACAGATAATTTATTGGCTCCTATACATCTACGTGCATGTGTGATAGTCTACTTTGGTTTTTGGACTCCAACTCTAACTCATGATTCGTTTTTGGGCTCCAACTCTAACTCATGATTCATCTCCTCTCTCATAAATTTTTATTTTTATTTTCTTTAAGAATATTTCACCTTTCATGAGAGTATTCACGCTTGCTTAGGCGCAAAATACCCGATTACTTAGTTCATACTCTTTTTTTTTTTTTTATAAGAATATTTCACCTTTCATGCGAATATTCACGCTTACTTAGGCGCAAAATACCCGATTACTTGGATCATACTCTTCTTTTTTTTTTTCACTCTTGAGGCTATTGCCTTAATACCAGGCGCACCCCATTATTTTATTCTCACTTTTTTAGAGAGAGAAGACTTACTCATTCGTTATTATCTTTATCCTTAACCTAATAAACTATTGTGAGGTGAAAAATAGATGTATAATTGCCTCAAAACTACTGTTAGCGATATTTATTTTTCGGATTTTAATCTTTTTTTCATAAAATTCAAAGTGTATCGTCCAATCTACTCTCATATCCAATTTCAAATCTAAATTTTGTTCCTTTATCTGTAATTAGTTTGATCTATTGATGAAAACAATTTTTTTTTTTTATCTTTTTAATCTTTTTGTTGGTCACCCTAAAAACTACCCAAAGTATAAAATAAAGAAACCCAAAAACCTAAAAAAGAATAAAATGAAATAAAAATAAAATCCTAAAAATCCTAAAAAAAGAAAAAATAAAATAAAATAAAATAAACATCTCCTAATACACTCCCCCACACCTAAACTTGTGTATGCCCTCATACACAAATCATTGGTGTCGTCCTCTTTGCCGTCTACTAGATTCACCATGTGCAGGACGTGCTTGTACTGTAGAAGACTCACCCCTATCAATCTGTTTCAACCGGTGCCAAATTTTTCCAAGACCTTGCCAGACGACGTTGATTTGCTCAGTGGGATCAGCTGGCAAGTCTTGGTCAAAGAAGGCATCATCCTCCTCCTCTTGTGTCAAGTCAGTGGCATATATATCCTCGTTATCAGCATGTCTGTTCCAATCTTCTGGAACAGCAACATGATATGTCACTGAAATATGTTCGGTAGTGATCAACACGCGTGAGGGTGCGTATGCGTCAAATTCGTCACTAGATATAAACTTGCGACACAACTGTGTAATTAAACACGGCAGAGGCAAACTAGTCCTCGACCGCATCTTAGCATCAATAATAGTGTCGAGTAGTTGTGTGCACATACAGAAGTGAGTATCTTGACGCATAATACAATCAACAACATAAAGTGTGGGCGTATAAAAAGATGACATATGTGTAATGCCCATAACATTAGTGTTGACCCAGCGGCAAGTTGCGTGAATATTTCGGTAGAGTGTCTTGCTGCTGATCCCTTTATCACGTGTTATTTTGCAGTTTGGGCCCATCTGTGTAAGATAGTCCTCAATCCTACCAGGAGTGTGATTCCCGGTATGAAGGAGGATACCCGTAGAAGTTGAGATGGCCTCTGCGTGCATTTCATATAATTGGCCGCGCCAATGGAGGTTTATGGTTTTGCGATCGTCCGAAATGTCGGATTTCGCAAAACTCGCATAAAATTCCTCCACCAACTCTGGGATGTAGAATGCATTAGATGAATAAATGAGGTAATTCCAACCCAGAGTTTCGATTGCAGCGGCAAAATAAACACTAAATGCCGCAAAAATTTCTCCAAAAAACTTCTCACAAACAAATCTACCCATGATATCGTACTGTAATTATCAATTTGCAATCTGATCAACATAGTAAATGTAAAAGATAGAACTCGTACCTCCCCTGAAGTTTCAGAGGGAAAACCACAGTGTAGCCGCTGAATAGCGGTCTATACCGCGGTTTGGCGGCTTGGAATTCACGGATGGCCGAGAGCTTCGGGGTGGTTGTCTATGCCGGTGATATGGATCTTTTAAGCATCTCTGGTCGAAGAAAAGTTGAAGATCCTACACTATCCTGCAAAGAGAGAAACAAAAACCAAAAGGAGGAAGTGGGGAAGGAAGGGGGGCAGCTAGGGTTTTGGATGAAATGATTTGGGGAAGATGAGGGCTGCTTGGGTGTATATAGGAATGGAAAATTACCGTTAGCTCCCTATCTTTCCCTAATTTTGCTTTAAAACCCTGCATCACGTTAGTAACATAATATACATGCTATTATACACATGACTACATGCCTTTATGCATAGATTGGATCGTAAAGTGTCACGACCTCTACGTTATCGCTCACTCGAGGTTCTAAAAATGGTTTTAGTCTGTGACCGTTTACTTTGAATAAATTACCATTTTTAGGATCCTCGAGATCAACTGCACCGTGATGGTGCACTGTCCGTACTATGTACGGTCCACTCCATCTTGACCTCAATTTTCCTGGGAATAAATGTAGCCTCGAATTATATAAGAGAACTTTTTGTCCGGGTGCAAATGACTTGCGAATGATTGCTTTGTCATGAAACACTTTTGTTTTCTCTTTATAAATCTTGGCACTCTCATATGCGTCCCGCCTTATCTCATCAAGCTCATTAATTTGTAATCTCCGCTGCTCGCCAGCTTTTTCGAGCTCAAAATTTAGAAATTTAATTGCCCATAAAGCTTTATGCTCAAGCTCCACCGGTAAATGACACGCTTTTCCAAATATCAAACGATATGGAGACATGCCTAGATTAGTCTTGTAAGCAGTACGTTAAGCCCATAATGCATCAGCTAGCTTACAAGACAAATCTTTTCTATTATGATTTACTGTTTTCTCCAAAATCAGTTTGATTTGGCGATTGGAAACTTCCACTTGCCCACTAGTTTGTGGATGATATGGTGTGGCTAACTTGTGGGTAATGGAATATTTCCGCATAAGTGCCTCAAATGACCGGTTGGTGAAATGGGTACCATTATCGCTAATAATAGCTCGAGGAATGCCAAATCGAGAAAATATATTCTCTTTCAAAAACTTGACAACTACTTTGTTGTCATTCAATTTTGTGGCTATTGCCTCTACCCATTTAGAAACATAATCAACAGCAACTAATATGTATTGATTTCCAAATGAGTTGGGTAACGGTCCCATAAAATCTATACCCCATACATCAAAGATTTCGACCTCAAGGATGGGTTGCAGAGGCATCATATTGCGCCGTGAAATTTTGCCGACGAATTGGCATCGTGTGCATGCTTTGCAATATTCCACGGTATCTTTGAAAATAGTTGGCCAATAGAAACCACTCTGCAATACCTTTTCAGCCGTTTTCCTGGGACCAAAGTGTCCTCCACAAGCTAGATCATGACAAAAAGAGAGGACACTTTGTATCTCATCATTAGGTATGCATCGACGTATGATCTGATCTGGACAACATTTGAACAGATATGGTTCATCCCAGTAAAAGAATTTTACTTGGGACAAGAATCTATATCGATCTTGCTTGGACCAATGGGACGGAATCTCCTTAGTCACAAGATAGTTCACAATGTCAGCAAACCATGGTTCGTGCATCAATGCAAACAGTAGCTCGTCAGGAAATGATTCATTTATGGGGCACAAATTAGTTGGAGCGTTGGGCAGACGAGACAAGTAATCAGCTACTGAATTATCCGCACCTTTCTTGTCTAATATTTCAAGATCAAACTCTTGTAGCAAGAGGATCCATCGAATAAGTCTTGCTTTTGCATCTTTCTTGGTTAACAAGTATTTCAAAGCAGCGTGATCGGTGTAAACGGTAATTCGTGATCCAATCAAGTAGGAACGAAACTTCTCAAGTGCAAAGACGACTGCCAGAAGCTCTTTCTCTGTGGTAGAGTAGTTCAACTGGGCGTCATTAAGTGTCCTACTTGCATAGTAAATCACATGTGGCTGCTTATTAATACGTTGACCAAGGACGGCACCGATAGCGTAATCAGATGCATCACACATGAGCTCAAAGGGTAAGCTCCAGTCTGGCGCATGAATAATAGGAGTGGTGGTCAGCGCCTTCTTGAGCTGCTCAAATGCTCTTAGACAATCAGGTGTAAAATTGAATGGTATTTCCTTGGCTAGTAGATGTGTCAAAGGCCTAGCAATTGTGCTAAAGTCTTTGATAAATCTTCTATAAAAACCAGCATGACCAAGGAAGGATCGTATATCTTTCACTGATTGCGGAGGTGGCAGATTATTGATGAGGTCTACCTTAGCTTTGTCAACCTCGATACCATTCTTCGAGATGACATGCCCTAGCACTATGCCATTTTTGACCATAAAATGGCATTTTTCCCAATTGAGTGTCAAATGCTTCTCATTACAGCGTGTGAGAACTAACTCTAGATGATGCAGACACTCTTGGAATGAATCTCCGAAGATAGAAAAATCATCCATGAAAATTTCAAGAAATCGTTCAACCATGTCAGAGAAAATACTTACCATGCATCTTTGGAACGTGGCAGGTGCGTTGCATAACCCAAAAGGCATGCGTCTATATGCAAAGGTGCCGAATGGACATGTGAACGTGGTCTTTTCTTGATCCTCCGGAGCGATGGGAATTTGGTTGTAGCCAGAGTATCCATCTAGAAAACAATAGAACTCATGTCCAGCCAACCGTTCCAACATCTGATCAATGAATGGTAAGGGGAAGTGGTCCTTCCTAGTTGCAGCATTAAGCTTCCTATAATCAATGCAGACTCGCCATCCCGTCTGCAAACGCGTCGGGATAAGTTCATTTGCATCGTTCTTGACTACAGTGATTCCGGATTTCTTAGGTACTACTTGAACTGGGCTTACCCATGCGCTATCAGAGATAGGATAGATAATCCCATTGTCAAGACACTTAAGAATATCCTTCCTCACAGCTTCTTTCATTACCGGATTCAACCTACACTGAGGATCTCTTGTAGGTCGTGCATTGTCTAGCAGATGAATTCTATGCTGCACTATAGAAGGACTTATCCCCTTGATATCAGCCATACTCCAGCCTATGGCTTCCCTATGTGCTTTCAACACTGATATGAGTTTTTCCTCCTGAGCGTCAGTCAATTCTGCAGAGATAATGACTGGTAGTGTGTCGTGTTCACCCAAAAAAGCGTACTTGAGATGACTCGGAAGGGTCTTCATCTCAAGCTCAGGTGGACACTCAATAGATGGTCGTAACTGAACTCGTGGTTCAGTTATCAATGGCTCAGGTGGAAGTTTCCATTGAGTGGAAGACACATAATTAGATGATTCATCGAGCGTCTCCAAGAATACACTCTCATCAACTAAACCATTCAGCTCGTCAAAGAATTTCTCCTCTTGGTGTTCACTGGACAATCCTTGGATCATATTCACTTCTAGGGGCTCGTCATGTGGATCACTTGGTTGGCGCCCTAGATTGAATATATTCAAGTCAAGTGTCATATTTCCAAAGGAAAGTCTCATCGATCCACTCCGGCAATTGATAACAGCATTAGAAGTGGCCAAGAATGGACGTCCCAAAATAACTGGGATACAATGGTGTGGATTCACTACAGGTTGAGTTTCGAGAACTATGAAATCAACTGGGAAGATAAACTCCCCAATCTTAATCAAGACATCCTCAATTTCTCCCATAGGTGTCTTTACGGATCTATCAGCTAGCTGTAACATAATCCTTGTTGGTCTCAACTCTCCCAGTCCCAACTGCTGGTATACTGAATAAGGAAGCAAGTTGACACTTGCTCCTAAATCTAGTAAAGCCCTTTCAATCACTGTAGTCCCTATAGTGCAGGAGACAGTAGGACTTCCAGGGTCTTTATACTTTACAGGTGCTGACTGAGAGAGGATACTAGATATGTTAGCAGCTAAGAAGACTTTCTTTGAAACATTGGTTGTTCTCTTCTTTGTGCATAAATCCTTTAAGAATTTTGCATAAGCAGGTACTTGTTGGATTGCATCAAGAAGAGGAACATTGATCTTAACTTGCTTGAATAACTCAAGCATGTGCTCCACTTGAGGAGAATTTTTCTTCAAACGATTTGGATAGGGAGCCTTTGGCTTATAAGTATGGTCAATTGGAGGATCAGAATTAGAAGGATCAGATTCTTCTGTCGTGCCGTAAATGTAGTCTACCTAGCGGTACTACTGGCATATGGAGGACTTCTGCCAGCCATGGTAAGCAATCTCCAAAGCAGGCTTCGGGCCTTATGCAATGGATTCATCCCTGCGGAGAAGGGCAAGGGAAAAGGTGCCAAAGGAAAGGGCACAAAGGAGACGACCGTGGTGAAAACGCCAAGTCCGAGGGTGGAGATGCCCTATACTTATCTGATGGCGTGGCTTGTCATATACTGCCCCTCTTTAATGAGTGCGGCAGAGTATAGTCCTATTGACAAGCCATTCTTTGTGGAGATATACGAACGCTCCACATGGAAGAGTCACTACATGTCCATCATTTGGAAGACACTCTGTCATCATCAGAACTACGAGATCTTCTGATGCTTCCCAGATTTTCCTGGTGGAGAATATGGATCCAAGTTCAAAGACATCTTGGGTCCCAATAACTTCACTAATCTATCTTCAGGAGCATTTTGGTGGCTTCTCAACATTCGTCCCGGACACTTGGTGTATAAGCAAGACACTATGTGCTATATAGAGCCATATATCCCTAGCCATTTTGCTCGTCAATTCAGATATTTACAGCTCTATATAGAGAATCCAAATAGGGGACTGGCGTACGAGGGCAACCTGTATGCGGGAGCGCAAGGCTGGCTTCACTTCGTTGCTGGAGGAACCGGGGCGAGTTCGCGCTTAACCAGAAATCACGAAGCTGAGCATGGCGTTAAGCTTTTGCACATGGTACAGCATTGCCAACACTGATGTACCCAATTTCTCTATCAAGCACAGCTGCTGTAAGGAGATAGAGGCCATCTACTCTTGCCGAAAAGGGGCGAAAAGAGTTAGAGTGAAAGGAATGGACGAATTCCTTGGCACGGCGGCCGATCCATCAGATGCAGGTGATTCTGATGGTGATGACAATGGCGGTGATGATAACGCTGATGTTGGAGGTGCTCTCCAACCTGCCATCACTCATTCCCGAAGCCCAACTGCAAAGCACCGTGGGTCCACCAAAGGTGAGCCAGCCCGAAGCAGAAAAAGCTGGCTGGGGAGACCTTGGTAATTCCCGAAGAAGCAGCGGTCCAGTTTGCCACGGACTTACTTGCTTCAACTCTGCCAACAGCATCGGCAGAGGAAAACAGGGTTGCTGTAGCTTCCAACACTACTGAAGTCCCGATCCCGCCCACTATAGAATCTGCCGAGCACACTACGACGCAACCTCAAAGTAGCGAGCAGGGTGTGCTCCTAGAGATGGCTACAGCTCCTCCTTCAAGTCCAACCACGGGACTTGTATCCACTGGTATGATTTTGATCTCTAACTTTGTATTCTAACTTTTTTTTTCCTTCTTTTTTTTTATATGTGACACTTTCTGTCTGCTTTTTGAGATCCAGGTAGTCAACTTCACTCACCCATGCATTCGACTACTAGGGTGGAGTTCGAGGAGTTAGTTGATTATTTCGGTACCACTGGCTCGTGGGCAGACTCGGTAGTTCTGCAGACAGATTTGATGCAGACTACTTCACACCAGCTCCACATTCTATTCCTTCTTCACCTCCTCCAATCGACGAATTAGGGAGTGACGACAGGAAAGATACTATTGCTGCTATGCCAAGAGATGCTCCTCCATCTCCAAGCCTACCATCTCCAACACCGGTTGTTTGTTCCGAGGACACCTTCCCGGTGGTCATTGGTGCGCCCTTAGTTCCTCAAGCAGCGGTATTAACGTCATCAACAATTATGGCTGTTGAGACCCCAGTGGCCCCTCCTGCTTCAACATGCTTGCCAACGGGGGATGAAGATAATCTAAAGTTCTCCTTTGAGGCTACTTCTGCTACAGGAGGGGCTTAAGGAGGAGACACTCCATCATCTACTCCTGTTGGCGAGGCTGCTCGACTAACTAGTACCAGCGATAGTTCGCCTCGGGTCTCCAGTTCTGCCAAGTCTTTATTGGCTTTACTGGCCCCACATGTCATGAATCTGGTACAAGAGCGAGCTTCTTCTTCCTCAACTCCTACAAAAGCCACCCCTGCCCTGGTGACATCTTCCTTAGAACTGCCTGCTCTCAACTTAAACATTGCTGATCCTCTTGAAGAATTTTTCAACCACAATGTTAACGATTTCATGCAGCTGCTAAGGAGATGCATTTGCATGATTCTGGATGGGAGGGACTTCCTTGAGCTTGGACGCCCAATGTTGGCCAGTTACCTAGACAATATTGAAAGGATTGGAGGGCGTGACCAAGCAGCTCCTTACCAAGCCCGCCTAGAAACTTTAGAAGAGCAGGTGCAAACGCTAAACACAATTCGCCAAGCGGATGTGGAAGTGATCACCGAGATTGAACTGGTGCGGCTACGAGTAGAGTTGACAGCTCGTCAAGAGGAGTTGAAGTGTCAAGAGGACGACTGGTCTTGGGAGTTGGCGAAACTGCGAGCCAGTCAGGAGTCAGTCCTTAGGGGGCTAGAGATGGTGGATTTTGAAATCGAGGGGAGTCAAGCAGCCATCCTCAGAGCCAAGGAGACTATTGCCAAAGCTCATGCTATTTTAGAAGCTAGCGAGTCTCGGCTAGGGAAATCCGTAAAGAAATGGGAAGAGCTGATCCTTCAACAGGGATAGCTCGAGCAAGAAGGCACGATGAGGAGTCGTTTTATTGAAGAATCTCATCAGCTGTTGGCTCAACAACTTGCTATAAATGACGATGATTTATGCAGGCAGGCTCAACATTTGGTAGAAGAAACCCGTCGTCGAGTTATTGATGAGATGACAAATAAGTTGAAACTTTTGGGAGAGCCTTAACTCCCCTGTTTTCTTATACACATTTGTTTATTCTTGTAATAAAAAGGGATCTCAATGATTTTTGAATTCTTTTTGTAACTTTATTCTTTCAATTCATGAATAAAGATAATTCTTTTGATTCTTTTATCTGTTGGCTACAAATTTTTCTTGCACAACAAATAATGACATAAGTAGTTCATAGTTTTGGTAAAAACAGTCCAAGGCTTATCTGCGTAACTTAGATTGCTGATACCAGAATGACCGGGTCAAAATTGCTGACCACGGTAAAGCTCTTCAGTAGAGCAAGCTGATAGTTTGGTGAAAGCATTTAATTGCATACACCAGAATGATCAGGTTAGGATCACTGATTTAGATAGAGGTGCCTAATTGCACATGCCTTAGTTTGATAAAGAAGTTCAAGTACTCATGTGCGTAACTTGAACACGTGGATGGTTATACTCTTAGGAATAGGAACCAGATGTGACAGTAATTTTATTTTTTTTATGCATAATACTTTTTCAAAAATTTGCTATTAATTGGCATCATCATTATGTCACCATTCTGCTTTATTAAGCCATAAGCTCCACTAGAGTATACCGTCTCCACGATGAACAGTCCTTCCCACTTGGGTTCAAATTTACCCTTAGTTTTGTGGGTCAGAACCATTGGCCTTTTAATAGCCAGAACCAAGTCTCCTTATTTAAAGGTTCTTTGCTTAACGTTCTTATTGAACGCTTTCGAGACTCGGGCTTGATACAACTCAATTTGTTGCTGAGCCCGGAGATGCTTCTCATCTAGCGCTTCTAGTTCTCGCAATCTTTGTTGATGTCGTTCCTCTGCAGTCCTCTTTGTGGCAATTCCACTCTTAATAATGGTATCTGGACCTCCAGAGGCAAGACGGTCTCGCTTCCATATACCAAAGAGAAAGGGGTAGTTTTTGTTGGGGTGCGGACTATGGTGCGATAAGCCCACAAATACTCTCCTAACTTTTCATCCCAGTTTCGTTTGATGGAAGAGACGAACTTCCAAAGGAGTTTAATAATGGTCTTATTAAAGGATTCGGCCAATCCATTTGCCGCGGGGTTATATGGCGTTGAAGCAATATCTTTGATTCTGAACTTTCACAAAATCGTGAAAACCCCTAGCTGATGAATTGTGGTCCGTTATCGTGAATGATTCTTCGAGGAACGCCAAAATAGTAAATGACATGATGCTTAATGAATTTGACCACATCTGTCGTCTTTACCTCTCACATGGGCACGACTTCAACCCATTTTGAGAAATAATCGGTTATCACAAGTATAAACCGATATCCTCTGGATGATGGGGGAGTTATTGGCCCCACGATATCCATCCCCCATGCTTCAAAAGGCCAACTAGCAACAGTATTGTGCAAGTATTCTGGGGGTTGATGAATAAAATAGGCATGTACCTGACATGCATGGCACCGTTTAGCGCATGCCATTGCATCGATAATCATCTTCGGCCAGTAGTATGCTAGTCTTCTTATACGATCCCCGAGTTTTGGCTCAGGCTGATGGGCTCCACATACTCCATCATACGTCTCTCTCAGCACTTCATCGGCTTCTGCTTTTGAAATGCAACGCAGTAGAAGATCGTCACTTGACTTTTTATATAAAGTCTGAAGTGTAGGATCATAATAAAATCTTTGGGCCTTCCTCTTTATTGAGGCGTCTTCCTTTGGACCCTCTGGCAGCATCCCGTATAAGGCATAATCGACAAACAAAAATTGCCAATCACGAGGTTCCAGAGTTAAGCCTACTTGGCACACTTCCCTGGCTTGGAAAACCGTATCCAGATGGAGAAGTTCTCTACTTCCAATAGTGATACTCTTAGCTGCGCCTAACGGGATTGCCAATGTTGCAGCTAACGCGGCAAGAGCATCTGCATAGATATTCTCATTTCGAGGTATATGGCAAATATAAAACTGTTCAAAATATCCTGCCAACTCAACGGCCAGTTGATGATAGGGGATGAGGGCTTCATATTTGACTTCATATTCGCCCGTCATCTAATTGACGATGAGCTTAGTGTCTCCATATGCCTCTAAATAGTTCACCCCCAGTTGCAGAGCCATTTTCAAACCAATAATGAGTGCATTATATTCCGCCATATTATTTGTGCATGGCTCTGTTAATGAGTAACCATTATGTAGTATGTGTTTATGTGGAGAAATTAGTACCACCCCCACTCCTGCAGCAGATCGTCTTGCAGCACCATCAAAAAACATCTGCCATGCTTGTTCTTTGCAAGTCGTGTTGACTTCTGACGTCTGTTTTGAGATATCCCCTAACGATTTAGAGTTGGACCAAATTGGATGGTCTGCGAGGAAGTCGGCGATCGCTTGTCCCTTTATAGCTTTTTGAGGAACAAAGTGGATGTCATATGGCGATAGCAGTAACGCCCATTTTGCTAATCGACCATTTAAAGACCCCGGTTTTGTCATTAAGATTTTCAGGGGATTGACCAGTGATGTGACATAAATTGTTTGCCCTGAAAGATAGTGTCGCATTTTCTGGACGGCAAACACTAGGGCTAAACATTCCTTTTCAATCGGGGTATACCGATGCTCAGCTCCGATCATTGTTCAACTCAAGTAATAGAGGGCATGTTCATGACCCTGCTCATTATACTGAGCGAGTAAAGCTCCTAACGCGTTATCCATGGCCCTTACATATATAAGGAATGGTCTTCCAGGAACAGGTGCCACGAGGATAGGAGGTTTCGTAAGGTATTCTTTAAGATCGTCAAATGCCTGTTGGCATGTTCATCCCATACGAAGGAAACCCCTTTTTTCATAAGTCTGGAGAACGGCTGGCATCGTCCCGATAGATTGGAGATAAAGCGCCAGATATCGGCCAATTTTTCTTGTAACCCCCTCAATTCTTTAAGGTTGCGGGGAGGTGGCATCTCCTTGATCGCTTGTACCTTTTCGGGATCAAGGAAAATTCTTTCTGAAGTAACTATGAATCCAAGGAATTTTTCACTAGACACCCCCATGACGGATTTAGCGGGATTCATCTTCAAGTGATGTCTTCGCATTAGATTGAAGACTGTTTTTAAATCCTGAAGATGGTCTTTTCTGTTTTTACTTTTGACTGCCAAATATCTGCGTAACACTCTACTGTTTTATGCAGATGTTCTTTAAATATAATGCTCATCACGCGTTGATAAGTGGCACCAGCGTTCTTCAACCCAAATGGCATTACTATATAACAATACACCCCCAACGGCGTTCTGAAAGCTGTGTGTTTTTCGTCATCTAGGTGCATTTTAATCTGATTGTATCATGAGAAGCCATCCATAAAGGACATCCTCTCATAACCGTAGGTGTTATTGATCATTACATCGGTAATCGGGAGTGGAAACTCGTTCTTAGGGCATGCAGCGTTTAGATCCCAAAAGTCGATGCATATCTGGATCTTACCGTTCTTCTTACGAACTGGCATGATATTAGCCATCCAATCAGGATGTTGTTCTTCACGAATAAATCCTGATTTTATGAGCTTGTTATCCTCAACAACTATCGCCTCCATTAGTTCTGGTCGAAAACACCTTTGCTGTTGTTTGACTGGCTTGGCATTTTCTTTAATGTTTAACCGGTGCGTGGCAATCTGAGAATCAAGCCCGGGCATATCTTCATAGCTCCATGCTAACACGTCTATATATTCCTTAATAAGGGATCTAAGTTCCTTCTTTTCTAAAGGAGTTAGTGTGTCGCTTATGAAAATGGGCTTCGGATTCTCTTCCGTTCCCATGTTAACTTGTACTAGTTTATCTTCTGTGGGCGGGTCTCGCTGTTCAAAATGAACATCCCAAAGAGTATCCATGTGTTTAGCCCAGGAATCATCTTGAACATCAATTGGTTCCTCGTCTCTTTCTGATGCGGCTGAAACCATGTTTGCTGTCAGAGATTGAAACTAGACGCTAGTACTTAGATCCGAATCATGATCAAACAGATATAAATCTTCATCGGCCGAAGAGCTTTCTTCGTATTTATATGGCGGTGGGGGAGGAGTGGACACATAGCCTAACCCCCTTCGAGTTTTCTGATAATATCTGGGCTCTTCCTTCTTGGTCTAAATGAGGGTATGAGATTTCGTCGCCCTTTCCCAAAGTTTAATCCCGGTTTTTGGTTAAAATTATAACCCATCTTTTCCATCATCCACTGGAATTTTTGTTTGTATAAGTGAAATTGAGGTGATGTTTGTTCATCACTTTCACTACTTTGTCTTTGGTTGGGCAACGCGATCACTTTGTCGAAGACAATTGGCTTTTGAGATACCTATCGTGGAGGTACTTCAAAAAAGTGATCTCGTTCCTTCGTTATTTTAGACCGAGAGAGGAGGGATGACCTGATTTGCAAATGATATGTCATCAGAACTTCAAGTTTGGACAGGTCATCCGCCTCGGTGGAAGAACAAGAAGGCTCAGACTCTGTAGCAACAGCAGGTTCGTAGACTAATTTTATATTTTCATTAATAATCCACTCATCCTCTGCTACATCAGTTACATTATTATCAAAATTCACATTAAAATTTATATGAGGGTTTATCTCATAGTCACCCCCGTCATCCTCTTCCGGAGATTCATGTTCAGTGTCCACCTCATTGCCGCTGTCGTCGGGTTTTTGAGGCTCTTTGTGGTTCTCATAGGGGACCTCATGGGCCGGCTTGTAGAGCATGGCATCGGTGAAATAATTTTCTAGCCCTTTGAATGGTTGCCTATTTGCAACTAGTGTCCGAACTTCTCTTTATTCATCGCAATATTTCATACATTGGTGGAGAGTCGATGGAACTATCATATAGGTGTGGATCCATGGTCGCCCCAGTAGAATGTTATAAGACGTGTCTGCATCAATAACGTAGCACGTAACTTCTGTCCTCAAATCTCCGATTTGGCATCGAAGTCGGATCTTTCCGAGGGGACAGCTATCATTGGCGTTAAACCCGTATATCGTAGTATTTGTCAGTGTCAGGCGATGGGGAGAAATTTCCAATAGCTGAATCAACCTTTTGGGAATGACACTTAATGTAGACCCTGGATCAATTTGAATGCGATCCACCTTTGTGGATCCGACATATCCGGTGAAATATAAAAGCCTATTATGTTTTATATTCCTTATCTGCATGTCCTCTGGGGAAAAGGTAATCTGTAAGACCTGCCTCCTCACTTGATGACAGCCGGGGCAGGAATCCTGTTCTTCATCGACTGGCTCGACGATCTGTGCTAAAAAAGATTCAGAGTCTACCAAATCCTCTCTTAATGCTTCGCGAATTGATTTTGACAATCACAGCAACTTGTAAAGCGTAACTCGAGCTGGGATATTTGCCAACTGAGCTATTATGTCAAATTTGAACGTAGCATCCTTGACCTCTTCATCTTTTTCGGGATTTTTCTGGAAACGGAACCATTTTTGCTTTACAGGTTTCGCGAGTTCCCCATATATATTCTTCGGGACTACTCTGGTGTAGTCTTTGAGGTAGGCTTTACCAGATCGAGTGCCGGAGGGTCCTGCCTCATCTTGGTGAGTGGCCATAGTTTCGGCCTCCTCTTCAGAGTCCGTGAATGCTCCTATGATTATGTACTCTTCTTTTATTTTCACAAAAATAGTATTACTAGTCCGCTTTCTCCTATGGCTCCCTGAGGTGGTCCATTATTCATCCTGTAATAGATCAGGATGGACCCACATGACCTCCCCTCTTTGTGTTGTTACGGGGACAAGTCCTTTCTGTGCCCTTTCATGTGGGTCATGATTCTTCATGACCAGTTTTCCTTCTACTATCGGAGTTACTCCTGCAGGGAATTCATGGGTTCCTACCACCAGGGTTGCCATATTAGCAGTAACTTTCTTCTGTTCCTCTTTCAGCATTAAGACTCCAGCCTCTATCAATGCTTGAATCCTGTTCTTTAGAGTGTAATAGTCCTTGGTAGGGTGTCCAACATTCCTGTGGTATAGGCAATAGTTAGGGTCGTTGGTTTTACCAGTATCCTCCGATTTTCTATTTCTGGAAGTTTCAACATTCCCTTCCTAAGGAGCAGGTGGAAGAGTGTGGGCTTCTGTTCTGCCTTAAAAGTGTAGGTCCTCTCTTGTCGGAGCCTATTTTGTCCCGTGCCTTTTTTATTTTGAGGCTTCGGGTTTGGAGGATTTGTCTTCTGTGGAGCGGCATCTGATACCATTACCGCTTTCCCCTTATTCTTATTGTTGCTTTGTACATGCGGCCTATTATTTCCAAGATTCCTTGCTCCACGAGATTCTTCAATCCGGCGGATCAAGTCTTCGGCTTGCTCCCCCTATTTAAGCAAATCCATCCAAGTCTTGGATTTTACGGCTCCCATTTTTAAGAGCACGTTAGTCTTGAGGTTATGCCTGCAAGTTTCCACCAGAGTTTCCTGGACCATTCCGTGTTTACAATGCACGGACTTCTCCCGGAACCTTTCTATAAAATCCTTCACCATTTCTTGTTCCCCTTGCTTTGTTGCAAGGAGGGAATGAACCAATATTTCGGTATCATTCTCGAAGAAACGTGCGAAAAAGTGTTTCTCAACGTCATACCAGGTGTTGATAGTACCTGGGGGCAACTGCAAAAACCATGTGAAGGCAGACCCTCGCAAGGTACTTATAAATACCTTGGTCATTACTGGGTCATTGCCCATCAAATGCTCCGCCTGAGACAAGAAGTAGTAGATATGCTGACTGGGAGATCCTTTCCCATCATATGGCTCCAACTTGAGCGGTTTATACTTTTCAGGGTACGGTGCCAAATCTCATTCAGGCGGGTATGGTTTCAAAACCCCCGACTCCTTCAGTTCCTTCTTGTACATCAAGGCATCAAGTTGGCTTTGTAACTTCTCAATTTTCTCTTCATGAGGGTCATGAAAGGAATATTTTTCCTCGTCCTCATGTGCCGAGTAAGCCTTTTCTTCTTTATTTTCTACATTTATCTTGAACGGAGTTTCTTTTTCTTTCTTCCGCGGTGATTCTGTAGCCCGACCATTTTTTGAGTGTTCTCGATCACCTTCAAGAGGATCATTTTGAGATCCTCGATCTTTTTTTGCTGCTCTCAGATCATTTGCTCTTGGGCTTCAAATCTCTGATCGATATCGTCATATTTATTTGCCATATGTGAGGTTGATTTCTGCAGTCTGGATGACGCCGAAGAGCAAGGTGAAGGTATAGCCGAGTTGTCACTGTCGTCGTCATAAGAACTTTTTACAAGTTCTTATAATTTCCAGGTGGGACAATGCCTAATTTAAGTCAAGTAAGATGATGAGGTTCTTCATCACTTGATTCCGAATCATCATCCCTATCTACGACTTTCTTCCCCATTCCAACCATATTAGAAGTTACAACTCTCCATTCTTTTTCTCGGAAAGCATTTTTTGTCCTTTTTGAAGGATTTTTGTCCGACTCAGTTAATCGGTCGAACATCGATACCCTGTTCTTACTGCAGCAATAATTATTCATCACAGCAGATACTGCCGTCATAAGCTGCTCGCAATGACAAATAGGATTCGATTGAACTTGATTTATGCTCCTCTTCTTGGTTAAGAATTCTCTGAGGTCAGTGGTGGGGCCCACTCTCTGATTTATTCTCTGAAGTTTCTTAGAATCATTGATGTCAAGTTCTTACCCAACAGTGCGATTATCAACCCTGATTTTGTTTTCAGGTTGCTTTACGTGGAGCTAGATATTAGCTTCTCGTTCTAGTACGCGGAGCTGAGAAATAGCTTCGCATTTTGATACGCGAAGCTGAGAAATGGCTTTGCGTTTTACGCTAGCCTCACGTTTTACGCTGGCTTGGCGTTTCTGTAGAAGTTTAACTTCTGGAATATTAGTCTCGTGTGGAGGAAATTTTTTGCACGCTGGCTTATTCTTGTGATTTACACAAGTCATATCTTTGCGTTTAACGCGATTCTTGCGATTAACGCAAGTCTGAAAATTATCTTCGCGATTTACGCGAACGTAAGGAGTCTTGCGATTAACTCAAGTTTCACTGGCTTTGCGATTTACGCTAAGCTCGGTTTTAGCCTCGCGTGGAGAATCACCTTCACACGCTGACTTTATGAGAAGTTTATCCTCGTGATTAACGCGAGTGTCAGGAATCTTGCGATTAACGCAAGTCTTACTGGCTTCGCGTTTTACGCTAAGCTCAATCTTAGCCTCGCTTGGAGAATCACCATCATACGCTGGCTTTATAAGAAGTTTATCCTCGCGATTAACGCAAGTTTCTCTAGTTTTAAGTCCAGATAGAATAGCCTCGCGTGGAGAATCACATGCTGGCTTGTCCTCCCGATTCACGCAAGTTGCAGTTTCGCGTTTAATGCGATACTGACTGGTCTTGCAGTTAATATAAGCCAATTCGCGAGGTACAGTAGCCTCGTGTTCTGCTACCTGATTAGCCTCGCGTTTAACGCGGGCTTTGAGGGCCTTTCGCATAGCTCTCCGATTTTGGTTGCGGAGTTGGGTTCTGGTCAATCTAGTTTCCAGGCCTTCTTCGGCAGTGGAGAGGTCATCCTCTGTTAGGATTCTCTGCCCAAACGACGGCTCCATGGCCGCGGTCTCCAAGGGTCCCCGATTAACGGTGGATTCCCGATTACCCGATTTACGGATATTGGAGCGTACGCGACGATAGCGCCGCGTTTCGGTCAGATTACCTGACTCAGAGAAGAGATACTCCTCGTATTTCTGCTCGTCGATCTCCACGATGAGCATATTAACGTCGGATCCAATCCTCTCGACATCAGATTGTGCCACGGTCTCTTTTTTCAGTAAAAAAGACTTCTCCCACTGTGGTCGACAGTTTGTTCATAGCAAAATCCATGCCTTCCATTGGAATAACTTAATTACAATGAAAGTGAACAAGAAAGAACAAACGAGAGGATTTATAGATTATCGCTCTCTTTTACAATATAAAGTGGGTTCTCGTAGCGATGGGATCTACTAAATAGCTCTTTTGGACGATCTAACGCGAAAATCTTCTTGCTTGATGAAAATGATGGCCAACTATTGATCTTTCTCTTCTGGTCTGGATGTGTTCAAGGCTCTCACGCGTAACTTGAACTTCTTCAATGCTCGAAAGAAGATCTCCTAAGGCTTCCTCAAGAGGGTATTTATAGCCTTGGGTCAATATAAGAGTTTCTAATTGACAAGAATTGGAAAGTAGTCGTGTTCATCAAGGATTCTGATCAAATATCTTAACTTTGATTTAAATCTCTTGATTTTGAATTCTGATTGGATTCAATTTGGGTATTGGATAAACCCAAATCTCAATCTCAATCAATTTAGAATTCTGATTATCTACTCACGCGAAGCTAATCGCATCAGAACGCGGAGCTAGAACACTAGAACGCGGAGCTAGAACACTAGAACGCGGAGCTAGAACACCAGAATGCGGAGCTATGGATTAGCTCTGTGTTTTACTAAAACACGAGGTTAAAGTAGTCAAACACGGAGCTACAGAGTTAGCTCCGCGTTCTGCATGGTTCTTTCCTTTTTTTATTGATTTTTGGAAATTTTATCACCAACACTGTTATGGAGCTGCATAATGTATACACATTTTCAATATGCAAATACTATTATGCACACAAAAGCACATGTTATCCAAGATCACAATGTTTCTTCCTTATCAGATTTTAGATGGTTGAAGCTAATAGCCACTTTTAAACCTTACATCTATATGGAATAGAGTTTGCATAAGCTTTTTTTTTTGTTTTAAGAGAAAGTTTGCACAGGCTAATGGGTATCTTTAGAACTTACGCCCATATTTTGCAATCATGTTTGCATAAGCCAAACAGAGTGGCATTGGAATATCATTAACTACTTTAATGCTTTATTTACGCACTACTTGTCATGGAAAAGAATACATCATTGCCTGAGAAGGAAAATAAAGTACTGGGCCTACGGAGCATTAAGAGAATTACAATTCTTTTAAAATAAAATCCAGTACCACACACTGGATTTCGAACGAGTGTGAAACTTGTAACTTAAAAAAAAAAAACAAAAACAAAAACAAAAAAACAGAAACAAAATCAAAGTGATAATATAGTTAAGAGAATAGTGTAATAAAAGAAGAATCCCCACAATCACAAACTCATTTCCTCTAATCCAAATTTAGACCATCATAAGGATTTTATGCCAAATCCGAAGCAATTACAAAAGATATCCCTATACGATTACAAAAAACTAGCAAGGGCGAATTATTCAATTCAACACGAAACTGATCCTAACCGCAAAATTTAAAAAAAAAAAAAAAAAAAAAAAAAAAAACACACAAATTCTACTTTAAAATCAAATCAAAACCCTAACCAGCAGAATCACTCAATCCAGCATGAAATTGATCAACACAAACTCACAGATTAAACAATTATCAACTAAATAGCGAAATATTAGAAAAAAGGGGGAGAAACCCTAGGGCTTACCTTTAAACAAAAAATCCCCAAATTTTCACTGAAACAATGAATGGAGAGAGCTAACATCAAAAAAGTGGTCCCATTTAGGGAGCAATAGTCTGTTAACTATCTCATCTGATTTTTTTTTTTTTTTTTTTAAGAGACAAAAGTTGAGGCTATTAAAGGAATAATGCCTTCTTTGCGGGTGACGAAAAATCACAGAAAAAGAATTTTTACATGAAAAGATTTAGGTAAAGCCCTAAATTTCTAAAAAAATGGATAGATTATGGTTATAATTCAAAGAAAAAAAAAATCGCAGTTATTTTAGAAGAGAGATTTGAGAAAAAAAAATTCGCAGCTATTTTCAAAGAAAAAAAATTCAAAAACTTACTCGGTATTTATTTTATTAAGACCCACACGAAAAAAATAAGAGATGAAAAGAATTCTCTAGATGGAGGAAGTGAAGGGACTCAAGCTATTTTGGAAGAGAGAAGGAAATAAAAAAGGAATCTTTTGATTTTTTTTTTAATTAATTTTTTCCTCGAAACGTGAGATCCGTTCCTGATCCGTCCCTCTTCCGATAGTTTTGGAGTGAAAGAAAATTTTAGGAGTTATATTCTCACGTAGGATCCAACTCAGCAAATAGAAAGTAAAAATAAGTTACTTCACCTTCTTCTTATACCACTTCAGTGCAAACAAACAGGCCCTACAATGAAACACTTGAGTGGAAGAAACTAGCCATAACAGAATTTTGAAAATAGCCACACTGAATATTGGTAACTATAACGACACAAGTAGGGAATGTGGCAGATAGAGAAAGCTACACATAAACCATAGTAAATATAGAACTAGAACTAGAGAGACACTATTTTTATGCTTGATAGAACTTCTCAAATCCTTTCAGAGCAACCCGACATAGAATCCTCTTCTGCAAGACGTTGAAGAGTGACAGGGAATGGAGGCATCTCCAGATACAAGGCTCCCTCTAAGATTTTAACCACCTCTGCCATTGACGGCCTCTGTACCTCCGAATCTTGAATGCACCAGCACGCAACTCGACAGATCCTGTTGAGTTCCGAAATGTCAACACAACCATCCACATTCTCGTCTAGCAAGCTAAGAACCTCCCCTGTGATAACTCTGCTAGCGGCCCTGACAGGAAAGAATCCGATGCTCCCATCTTCAGCCCATCGTGAATTTCTCCTTCCTGATACCACTTCAAACAGCATCATGCCAAAGCTGTAGACATCAGCTTTGGGTGTGATCGGTAGGCCTTCTATCCATTCCGGTGCCAGATAACCCACGGTTCCCCTTACGGTCGTCAGTACCCGGCTGAAGTCACGGCCAAGGAGCTTTGCCAGGCCAAAGTCTGACAATTTAGGGCAGTCTTCGGAGTCCAGGAGAATATTCTCTGGCTTTATATCACAGTGGATGATGCATTCTCTGCACTCCTCATGGAGATATGCCAATCCCCTGGCAATCCCTAGGATGATCTGGTATCTGGTCTTCCAATCTAAGCTCCTGGATTCTTTTCGAAAGAGGTGGTGAGCTAAAGACCCCTTTGGCATGTAATCGTAAACCAGCATCCTCTCAGTTCCTTCGCAGCAGAACCCGCGCAGGCGAACTAAATTGACATGCTGGATTCGCCCTAGTGTTCCCAGTTCGTTTCGAAATTGCTTCTCTCCCTGTTTAATGCCTTCAAGCCTTTTCACAGCTACTGCAACTGAATCAGATAGAGCTCCTTTGAAAACTGACCCAAAACCTCCACCACCAAGGTATTCAGAGAAATTCTTAGTCATGCGCCGCATGTCGCTGTAGGTAAATGAAACTAGAGGACCATCGGAGAAGGTTGATGCTCCATGACCTCTTTTATACAATACCCAAAATACAATAAGAATGGTTGCTGCCATTGTTCCTGCTATTGCACTTACAGTGAACTTTGTAATTGATTTCCTTTCACTGCTTGTTTTTTGCAGTTCAGAAGCCGCAAGCCTCAGGTAAAGAGTACCGGCCTTATTGTCACCATTGGATATTCTTCGAAGATTACAAATGTCTCCCTCCCAAAATGAACATCCACTCTCATAAGCATAAGCAGTACATGAGCAATTCCTCAGGCAAGCCAACTCGCATTCTTCTCTGCTATTTGCTGCCAAAGACTGTGAATCCACTGGCATCTGCACATCGGATATGGCAAGAAATCCATCCTTTTCTCCGGCCGTCAAGTTCTGGTCACCGCAGTGCAAGCAGGTGTTCCTCGTGCACCCTGAGCTCCAGGCGTCGAGCTCCCAGTCTCTCTTGGATGCCGGACTGAAGCCATACAGACAGCTGCATGCAGGCTTGCTCGTCTCATCACAGATGCCAAAGGCACCACAGAAGAAGTACACGTCACAAGGAGAAACTGGCAGTTCATCTAACATCTCCCACCCGATGCTATCCTCAAACCACGTCCACCGCTGCAGTTGCCCAGACGTGCTCATCACGCTCCGTGCCAGAATCCGATCATCAGAGAGATTGGCAGTGAAATACCTGCGCTTGCCGTCGTCCACAAACTTGTTCTTGTTCAGAGTGGACTCATCCATCGCGGGGATCAAGCTGAAGGATCTCCCATTCCAAGCTCCACTGCTCCAGTAAGTCTTTGAATTGTTCCACAGTGAGATGAACTGGTTGATGCCGCTTGGATCTATAGTAACGGTAAAAACCCCAGGAGCCGGGTCCTCAGAGTTCTTCCACGAAACTAGCCGTTGGTACTCTCCAGTGACTTTATTCATCCCGACCCATCCTTTGGGCACCCATGTATCAGTCGGGTGATCAAAGCTCTGCCAGAATGTGGAACTCGAGTTGGACTGGTCCGTCAGAACCAAATTCCCTGTATACATGGAGAACGAGGTCGTGTTGGACGACCAAACTGGGATTCTGGAATCGTAGAGGACCAGATTTCCGTCCTTGGTCAGTTTCAGCTGGGAAGTAACAGTATCAGATCGGAGCGTCTCTGTTCGCCACCCATATGACTGTTTGCACCGAAATCTTCCTGTACCATATGCCAATGTAGTATTTATGGGAGTTGCCTGGTGTGAAGAAGCCCAGTTCAAAGACTCCACCTCTCGAGATTATCGTTTGGTTTCCGGAGATGGACTGGCCTCCGGAGATGGTATCAGTCGCAATGGAGATATTGCTGCTCAGTATGAGGAGAAGGAAATAGAGACTGATTGATAAGATAGTAGGAGGTTCGGTGTACATCATTGCAAAAGCAAAGCAAAGTGTGAGCTTTCTATTGTGCGATAGCCTGAAGCTTCACAAGCAGGAGATTTAGATAGGAATCAAACAGTCTCAGCTTCTTGTTTTCCTTCGTTCTCTAAGATCAAAGCCGATCATGAAGTAATGGATGATGGTGATACAAAAGTGATGGTCCATATTCTTTTTCTCTTTCTTTTATTAGAACTGGTCTAGTCTTGCGGCATTTATGAGGTGGTTGCTGTTGCCTCACTGGAGTACTAACTTAGGTGTATCAAAAAGTCGTGGCCAGTTACAGTAGTTGTGCCAGAGAGATCACGGCACATAGAAAGTTTAAGCCTCTGAAGGCTTTTGCTCTCGTTGGCTCATTACGTGTATGTGATTTTGAGCCTCTGCGTGATAGATGGTGTGGCTGGGGCCAAAGCCAAGGATGGAGATGGTTACTGCTCGTCCAGTCTGTCGCTTCAGTCTTTTTAATGAGGGATATAATGAGACTCTTTGACCGGATCTTCTCACGTCAAGGTCATTGTCAAGTCTCTTTTAATTGATTCATGGAAAGGTCATAGTATGTGTTTACCGCTGCTCCAACAAGAGTGATGCTGACGCTAGAGCTTCCTGTGTTGACTCAGATATTATAGCTGTCGCAAATTTATTGATTACTTGAAACCAAAGTGTTACGGTCAGATCAGTTTCAGTTACGATACTTCAACCAAAATCCAATAACTAGTCTGGTTACATATGTGAACTTGATAGTAAGAAAGATTTAGTAATGAGAACTTCTAAGGGCATTGTGCCCCAAATTTCTAAGAACCCTGCTTCTAAGGGCCAAAAAAAAAACCTAGTTTAATCCCAAAGAAACTAACCGATTCCCCCCTATATCACCTGCCCCGATCCCCCCTTCCGGCACAATATGCATGCCCTGCCCCCATCCCCACTTCATCGTTCCCCTCCACCTCGAAACCACTAAGCATGCGAATGAGCGATCTACGGATCAATTTTTGCCCCCACTCTATTTAAAATTCTGAATTACAAAAATAAGAAATTTCATTTTTTATTCAAAATTTTGAATTAGACGGGCCAAAAATTAGTCATTGGATCTGTCCATTATCGTGCCTAGCAATCCTCTCCCCCACCCTTAAAACGATTGCCCTCTCCCCTACCATGATTTTATTTGCCAGCCCGCCACCTCTCCACTAATGCCACCCCTTTCTTCTATGTTGATACCTCTTGTCAACCCCTCAGATGAAGATAAATTTTTCAAAAAAAGATTGTAAACAAGTTCTTCAGTTGGCAGCTTTAATGCTTTTGGATGCAATGGCTCTAGATTTCAACACAAGTGTTCAAATGGAGATGATTTACTGAGTAGTCAAGTCTCTGGTGTGTATGTGTAACCAGTAACCCCTTCTCTAATCTAGTATTTGGCTATTTACAGAGGTTTGGAAATCTTTGAATTGGTGTAACGGTCTAATTAATGGCCTTCTTGATTGATAATTAATTGTCTATCTTTTAATCTATTGTATTTGTGTTAAATCTTCAGGATTTGTAACCGACATCTTTAATCCTCTTGATTTGTAACTGAAACACGGATCTCAGACTTTAGATCCGCGTTTTGGCTTCTGGTAGCTCACGTGGTATGCTCATACCCGCGTTTGAGTATCAATGAAGATGGTTTTCGCCTCTTGAGACTTTGGAGTGAAAATGCAACCCTCTGAGACCTGCATTTCAGCTATAATTAGCTCCCCATATGTGCTTAGAAAAGAAAAGAAAAGTCAGACGCGGATCTCTCTATGGCAGATGATCCGCATTTTATCTCCCAGTAATGTGTCTTGCTTGATTAAAGCCGCTTTTGGATACAGATGTGAATAGTTTTTATCCTTTAAAATTTTTGAGTGAAAAGGTGACCCTCTGGGGTTTGCATTAATTATATCTAGCTCTAATCATGAGCTCGAAAGATAGCTAAAAATGCGGATCTCTCTTTAATTGATGATCCACGTGTTGGCTTTTTAGTTGGGCCCTCATTTATACTGAAACGGGGATATTTTTGGTTTTTATAAGCCTTTGTGGGCCATAACGCCATCTTGCGTTTGAGTCTTGGATTAAATCCGCATTTGTATTGAAACATGACCTTATGGGTCTGCGCGGATCCTTTTGGATGATGATCTGTGTTTGAATATACAATGAGATGACCTTATATTTCTAAGGTTATGGAGACGACATGCGACCCTGAGGGGTCCATATTTGTTAGCCTTTACTTTGCCTAATATGTGGGTCACTCCGTTTTTTGGCTGTGGGAAATGAATATTGTGATTTTATAAGGGTTGCGTTTTAGTCTTTCTTGCTTCTACATGCAGATCTCTTTTCGGTAGATGATCCGCCTAAATCCTTCTTTTTCTGTTCTTTTCTCGAAAATTTTGCCAATAGGAAAAGGCTTAGATGATGGCTATGATGACAGTGGAGACGACAATATCTAACATGACCCGTTGACCCAAGCCCTCCAATTAGCCTTTGACATAGGTGTTCGCAGCAGAAATTCTTTGCTTTCCTTCCATTGAATTAACTTAACTTACAATGAAAGTGAACAAAAGAAAAAGAGAACAAACAAGAGGATTTATATGTATA
This sequence comes from Dracaena cambodiana, assembly GCA_036321105.1. NCBI lineage: Eukaryota > Viridiplantae > Streptophyta > Magnoliopsida > Asparagales > Asparagaceae > Dracaena > Dracaena cambodiana. Next base: position 21,067,850 of record JAYEPQ010000002.1, read on the forward strand.
TCACTCTCTTTTACAATGAATTGTGGGATCTGTGTGGCGATGGGATCTAGTTATGTAGTTCCTTTGGACGATCTGACGTCTAACTCTTCTCTTGAAGATGGCGGCTGACTGTAGTTGATCTCCTCTGGTCTTGATTCGCTCAAGGCTCTATGCGTAACTCGAACTGCTCAAAAACTCCAGAGGAAGATGATCTGAAAAAAGATCCCTAAGGCTTCCTCAAGAGGGTATTTATAACCTTAGGGTTATATGAGAGTTTCTATTTAAATAGAATTTGTACTCATCAAGGATTCCAATCAAATATCTTAGTTTTGATTTAAATCTCTTGATTTTAGAGTTCTGATCGGACTTAATTTGGGTACTTGTATAAGCCCAAATCATAATCTCAATCAATTTGAGATTCTGGTTATCTGCTCACGCGGAGATAATCTCGCCAAAACACGGAGCTAAAGAACCAGAACGCAGAGTTATTGATTAGCTCCGCGTTTTGCTCAAACGCGAGGCTAAAAATAGCCAAACGTGGAGCTACAGAGTTAGCTCCGCGTTCTGTTGTGAAAAACCCCATTTACTTAGAAATTTTCACTGCCAACAGAACCCCCTCCAAAGTTTTCAAAATGGCTTAGAACTTAGCAAATTTTGAAATACTTTGGATCTTCAAATTGAAAACGCAGAGTTAAAATACCAAGTCATCTTCGCGTTTTGTTCACTTGCACGGAGCTAAATAGATTCGCTTTTTAGTGAGTAACTGCTCATTAATTGCTCAGTAATTACTCAGTAATAGCTCAGTAATTACTCCGAACCTTGCGCCGAATACCGAGAGGCGGGTTCTCTCTTTTAAATAGAGTCTTTAACTCTTTTTCCTTACTTCATTCCAAGAATCCAGGAATCCAGAGTTCAGGCGCCGAGCGACTCATGTGAACGAGCAGTCTTTGATCGGATTTCGTTCAATTTTCCATAGATTTTCATTATTAGAATGTCACCTAAGAAGAGTACGGCGTCGCGCGCCTCCTCACAATCGACAGCCGGCGCTAGCAGCGGCGGCAACGACCGAGGGAGTGGATACAGCGTGAACAAGTTCATACCGCGCCCATTGGAGGTAAAAATTTCAATTTTCGGACTCCTTAGAACAATTTTGGAGTGTTTTGGCTCAGTTTTAACCGACCAATCATTTTCATACAGGCGAGATTGCCGTTTTTTGGCCATAAGGCTTGGAGGAGAAGGAGAAGACGGAGGAGAACTCTGGTCTTCTTCTTACGCGAAGCTATCACGTCATCCTCGCGTTTTAAACGGGGAGCTATTTTAACTAGCAGTCGCGTTTTCAACGCGAGGCTATGAATTTTAGTTTCGTGAGTGAAACGCGAGCCTATCTCCTCAGCTGCATGCGGAGTTCGTTTTAGCTCCGCGTTTTTACATTTAGAAGATTTTTCGAGTTTTGTAAAATTTTTCTAACTCTTCTTTTGCAGTGAAGTACTTGGACAAGATCCTTTTTTGAAGAGAAGTGCATGTGGCTCTACCAATCTGATGACTTGCTGATATTTCTACCCAGCATGGAGCGTAGCTATCCCCTGATATATCTCCAAAAGCCAGCCATGCTCCGATCTTCATCAGCAAAAGTTACTCTAAGGAAGCCAGAAGCATATGCTTTACAACATAGTTGCAGGTTTCAAGCTCTGGCTCCAAAAGATAAACTCTTGAAGGAGTTACAAGAACTCTGCGGCAGCTCATTAAGTTTTCTTGAGGACCATTTCTGTTAGATGACAATCTCTGTCGCTTTCCAAAACGATAGAGATGATCATCTAGGGCCTGTAGTATGTCGAATTCAACTTGTGCATCTTCATTAGGATTCTTGTAGCAGTATCTTCAGATGATCCACTAAGAACTTTAAACAGATCACAGTTGATATTTGTAGAGGAGATCTTTTGCATGTGAACCAGGGAATTGAACTGGAAAAGAATCTCATCAGTGGTTAGCCCAGCAATTCGCATTAAATGGCGATGACTTTCGCTGGCAAGCTCAACACTCCGTGGAGGAGACTCGTCGTCGGGTTATTGATGAGTCAATGAATAGGTTGAAGCTTTTGGGAGAGTTATAACTCCCTCTTCTTTTGTAACCCTTTTGTTTTATGAATAAAGATAATTTTTTTCTCTTTATCTGTTGGCTTCAAGAATTTTACTTGCTCAACAAATAGATGGTTCATAGTTTCGGTAAAACAATCCAAGGTTCATTTGCGTAACTTAGACTTGTTAGTACCTGAAATGATCGGATAAGGATCATTTAATTTAGATAGAGGCGCCTAATTGCACATGCCTTAGTTTGATGGAGACAGTTCAAGGCTCTCTCACGTAACTTGAACTATATCTCACTGTCAGAGGTAGAAACTTAACATGACAGAGTTTAAGGGATTTTTAGCAAACCCCTAGCTATAAATGGATTGGTGAGGAACTTGATATCCTCTTCCCGCCGCTTTGACAGCATTGGGTAATTGATTTCATACTTTTACCCCCAGTATGATAGGGTTGGCGAGGAACTTGATCTCCTCTTCCCGCCGCTGTAATAGCATTGGGCAAATTTTTTTTATCTATAATACTCAATTAGCCATTCCAATGGCTAGCAAGCATAGCAGAAACATGATGTGTATCATCGTCAATATTTTTGGCACCCCCAGCCAAAACCGGCTACTAGTCAATGAGGATGACTTTGTCACAGCTGTAGTTCGGAGCGTACCCAAGGGGCTAGCTTGCAAGTGCGGGCTGCCCGTTCTTGTTGTCGACATTGGCTTCCCTACTGGTACAGGGATCGTTTTGGCAGGGAACTCATTGGTTCCTACAACCAAAGTTGCCATATTTGCAGAAACATTCTTCTGTTCTTCTTTAAGTGTGAGAATCCCGGCTTCTATCAATGCCTGAATTCGGTTCTTAAGAGGATAGCAATCCTCAGTTGGGTGCCCGACATTCCGATGGTACAGGCAATAGTTGGGGTCGTTGGTTTTACCAGCGTCTTTCGGTTTTCCGTTTTCCGGAAGCTTCAGCATACCCTTTCTGAGGAGAAGATGGAACAGAGTACCAGTCTGCTCAGTCTTGAATGTATAAGTTCTATCTTGTCGGGGCCTATTTTGAACTGCACCTCTCGGATTCTGAGGTCTTGGCTTTGGATCTGCAACTGAAGTCATCACAGCCTTTCCTTTATTTTTAGGATTCTGTGGATATGGCCTGTTATTTATAGAGTTTCTCGTGCTACGAGATTCCTCAATCCGGCGAATTATATCTTCTGCCTGCTCTCCCTGCTTTAACAGATCTTTCCAAGTTTTGGACTCTACAGCTCCCATTCTTATCAGCACGCCGGTCCTGAAATTATGCTTACAGCTTTCCACCAGAGTTTCTTGGGTCATACCATGTCGACAATACACGGACTTTTAGCTGAAGCGTTCAATAAAACTTTTGACAGTTTCTTCTTCCCCTTGTTTTGTCGCAAAGAGGGAATGAACAGATATTTCGGTATCATCCTCAAAGAAACGTGCCAAGAACTGTTTCTCGACATCATACCAAGTATTTATGGTTCCCCGGGGGCAACTGCATAAACCAAGTGAAGGCAGACCCTCGCAAGGTACTTGCGAATACCTTGGTCATTACTGGGTCATTGCCCATTAAATGCCCTGCTTGGGACAAGAAGTAGTAAATATGTTGACTGGGAGATCCTTTCCCGTCATATGGCTCCAATTTGAGCGGTTTGTATTTTTTAGGGTATGGTACCAAATCCCATTTAGGCGGATATGGTCTTGAGACCCCTGATTCTTTCAACTCCTTCTTGTGCATTAATGCTTTGAGTTGACTTTGTAACTTCTCTATTTTCTCTTCATGTGGATCATGAAAAGAATATTTGTCCTCATCCTCATGCGTCGAGTGGGCTTTTTCTTCTTTATCTTCTTTGTTCATTTTATTGAACGAAGCTTCTTTTCCCTTTTTGACGTTATCCTCGACGATTTTTTGGGTATTCTCGACAACTTTCGAGAGCATCATTTTAAGATCCTTGATTGTCTTTTGTTGCTCCCGAATCATCTGTTCTTGGGCTTCAAATCTTTGATCGATGTCGTCAGACTTACCCGCCATATGTGATGCTGACCTTTGTAGCTGAGATGATACAGAGGAACGAGGTGAAGCTATAGCTGAGTTATCGCTGTCGTCGTCATAAGAACCTTTTGCAAGTTTCTTATAGTTTCGAGGCGGGACAGCTCCTGACTTAAGTCGGGTATTGTGATGAGGTTCTTCATCACTTGATTCCGAATCATTATCCATCTCTACAACCTTCTTCCCCTTTCCAACCATATTGGAGGTTTACAATTCTCCATTATTTTCGGGGAGTAGCTTTTGTTTTCTTAGCAGGGTTTTTATCCGACTTGGTTAATCGATTGAACACCGATACCCTGTTCTTATTGCAGCAACAATTATCCACTACAGCAGATACCGCCGTCATAAGTTGTTGGCAATGACAAGAAGATTCGGATTGAACTTGTTCTATACTTCTCTTCTTGGTTAAGTACTCCCTGAGGTCGGTGACTTTAGTTATGGAGTTATGGAACCCACTTTTCTGCTGAAAGGGTTTAGGGGCCCACTGAAGCTTCTTGAGATTACTGGAGTCCAGTTTTGGTCCATTAGTGTGACGATCAGCCCTGATTTGTGTTCGCCATGAAAGTTGCACGCTCTTTATATCGAAGTATTTTCAATATAAGGGTTACAATCGAACGGTTTCCCGTTTACAGAAGATGAGGAAGATAGTTTTTCCTCTTTGTTTAAAGCTGAGTTTCTAGGTAGCTATGGAAGACGATCCTGCTCTCCGTTGACACTCCGTACAATCTCCCTCAGTTGGCTAAAAGGAAAAGAAAAAGGGGCTCTTTACTCTTGATCACAAGGGGTAACTTTTGGGAGAAGACGTCCGTCTCTGTTTGTGTGTGTTTCTTTCGCTCCCCGCCTTTTATAGGGGGCTTGGTGCAATGTCCCGCCATATTTTGCTTGACCGTTAGCTCCCACTACTCGAGAGGTGCCGCCATATTCGTTAGGTGGTTACTCCCACGATCGCAGTAACACCGCTGCATTCGTTTGGCAGTTATTCCCACAATCCGAGGTGGCAATTCTTCTGTTCGGGTCGGGTGACTTTGTATTAAACTCCCACCCAAAAGCTATGGGTAGTGTCGCGAATCTCAGCTTTAGATTTACGAACCTGTTCCGTCGCCTGGATCGCAGACCTCAGTTTCTTAAGTTCGTGGACCTCAGTTTCTTAGGTTCGCGGACCTCAGTTTCTTAGATTCGCGGATCAGATGAGTTGCGGGCTTCTGTCTCTGAATTCGTGGATCTATTTTGCTTTTCCAGAATTTTTCGCCGACAAAACCCCCTCCAAAGTTTCCAAAACTCCCATGATTCTTTGAAGAGTTTCGAAATACTTTGGATATAATCTTCTGTATTAGAACTTCAATTTCGTTTGTTTGAAGTCTGTGACTCTGTATTAGCGCCACTACTGCTTCTTGCTCTTGAAGGGACACGTCTCTGTATTAGGGACGCGACTTCTTCATCTTTGAGTAGAAGACGACTCTGTATTAGGGTCGTGAACTCCTGTTTTGGAAGGAACAAGTCGCTGTATTAGGGGCGTAAGCTATCATCTTTGAATAGAAGATGACTCTGTATTAGGGTCGCGAACTATCTTCGGAAGGGACACGTCTCTGTATTAGGGGTGCGAGCCTTTATCTTTTTGAGAAGAAAGCGGCTCTGTATTAGGGTCGCGAACTCTCACTTCGGAAGGGGCACGTCTCTGTATTAGGGGCGCGAGCCTTCGCTTTTTGAGTAGAAAGCGGCTCTGTATTAGGGTCGCAAACTTCGCTTTTTGAGGAGAAACTGACTCTGTATTAGGGTCGCGAACTTTTGCGGGAAGGCTGGCAGGCGGTTGTTTTTCTGCGGCGTCAGAATTGAGACGTTTCTCTGAGCTGCATTAAATGAAAAGGTATTCATGAGATTCGAGTTAGATATCACGTCTGTCCAGAGATCTCGACCATCAAATCATCGGCTATATAACCTCCAATTTACGAGAGAGGTTGCCCTTATCTCAAGAAATTTGAAATCTGAGTTCTTCGTTTGGACTCCTCAGACTTCTCGTCTTCAAGCTCCAATAGTTTTTGATTCTCTGTGTGAAGGATTTTCTCCCTCTGCAAAAGATGCCGAAAAAGCTTCTTCCTCTGATGTTGCCGCCAGTGGTCGTCAAGATTCTCGAGCAACTTCTAGTTCGATAGTGGTTCGGCAGGAACCCTTGATCGGAGGTAAGTAAAAAAAAATCGGAAGGCAGTCCCTTTTCTTATTTTTTTTCTTCTTATCTCTGAATCTGAATGTCTTTTGCAGTTGATTACGCCTTGAATCCTTGGCTAAAGGATCATTATCTCGGATATTCTGACGGCTATGATGGGAAGAAAGAGTTCAGATTTGGTCATGTCTTTCCCCATTATACAGCCGCAGATAACCAAGAGAGAGCAGACAAGATTTTCCACCCTTCTCGCTCAACATTGCGAGAGTTGATGACCAATGTATCTTTCGAAGGAGATAATCGGTCTCCGTTGCTCAAACCTGTCTTTTTGTTTGGGGACCATATTTGAATGCCCGATAGTGGTTTGGAAGATGGCGATTACAAGTGGTTTCGCCAAGTTGAAGGTCGCCACTTGTTTCTACCCAATATGGAGAGATCCTATCCATTCTTATTCTTTCAGTCCCTTTCTTTGCCCTGGCGAATGGACTGACACATAAACAGGCCACAAGACGGTATCTTGTTGGGGGGCTTCAATGCTCAAAATGCTTTTCCTCGTGGTACTGGGAAGAGCTTTCGCAGATTGCTGCCGGGATTGCTTAAACACGATCTCCCCAGAGGCGAGATTCCTATAATTGCGCAGACTTTCCTGCACCGTTTTACCAATGCACAAGGAGAGTTTCCTGTTCAGGATTTTCGTCCTCCTGGATGGGTTCACTGTTTTCAAAAGGAGATTGGGCGGTCTTGACTGACTTCTTTCTGCGATCATTTAGAGATCAGCTTCATCATGCGGGGCTGTATCGAGCCATCAGGGCTGTTCAGCATGCCATTCCCGCCAGCAGATTCCATTTCTTTGCTTTATTAGAATTGTATAATCCTGATACTTGTACAATCTTTTGCCCTCGAGGCGAGTTGGGTTTCGCCCTCCACAAGATGCATGAGGTCTCGGGCTTGCCTATGGGAGACGTCCCGTATGAAGAGTACGTCCCTACTGGAGAAGAACTCCATCTGCTGAAGACTCAGGATCTTTTGGCTTATGATACTTACTGGGAATTGCTCTGCTATTATCATATATGCACCCACACATCGGGCACCCATAATTTGAAACCAAAGAAGTGGCTGCAATATCTCCAGCCTAATTTTTCTAGGAGTAATCCGAACTTCATTCGCCTTCCTCCAGTTTCTGAAAAGGAGGTTGAGCGAAGAATTGCAAGCTTCGGGATAGATGCTTATGTTGTCGAAGCTGACGAGGACATTTTCAAAGCTGGGACGTCCTTCGAGAGTTTCCATTATTAGGCCCTTCAACCCTTATCTGACCCTGTCTTCTTGGTGGGTTATTTGCTGGTTTGGCTGAAAAAGTGTGTTATTCCTTCGCAGGAAAACATACCCCTTGGGGCCGTATATCCAGCCGTTCTACTGGCGTTGGGTAGGCGACTCAGTTTGTTGCCCGCTATGGTCTGCAGTATCCAAAGCGGATTGAGAAGAATATCTGATAAATTCTGCAATGTAAAGAAGGAGCCAAGGAAGAAAGGAGACCATGTCATCAAGACTCCTAATCTGCATGTAGAACTCCTCTATACTTATTTGATGGCTTGGTTGGTTCTACATTGCCCTACTTTGATGAGTCCTGCAGACTCAAAGATTGAGTTAAGTTCTCCCAAAGTGCAGCACTACGAGAGGTCGCAGTGGAAAGGAGGCTATATGGCCGCGATCCGTAAAACCCTTCGTCATTTCTCAACTTTTGAGTTGTTCGAATGTTTCCCATACTTCCTGAATGCTGGATACAGGGAAGAATTCGCGGACACTGCTGGCGCTGATGAATTTACCACCCTATCCTCGGGATGTTTCTGGTGGTTGATAAACATCCGCTCAGGACATTTGGTCCTCCATTTGGGAAACCTCTACTATATAGAACCTTACTACCCAAGTCGTTTTGCCCGACAGTTTGGGTATGATCAGTTTTACGTTGGTAATCCCAACAGAGAATTAAGCTTTGTTGGGAATGTTCTTGAGGGAGCTCGAGCTTGGTTTCACTTCATCGCAGGTGGAACTCACGCCAAATTTGATCTTCCGCTCAAGATCCCAAACTCAAGTATGAGCTTCTGCTTTTGTAAATGGTTTGCGGATGCTAACTCTGCTCCTCAGAATTTCAACATAAATCATACCAGTCTGTGGAAGATTAGATCCTGGTATGCCCAGAAAAAGAGGGCCAGCAGCACAAAGGTGGCAGGGATGGAAGACTTCAGGGGGGATAGCACATCTAATGAATTGGAACAAAGGGAAGAGGACACTAATGCACCGGTTCAGGCTGCCTCTCTTGATGCTTCTCCTGATCCGACATCGAGGAAGACTTCTCCTACACCGCAGTCTTCTCCCGAGAAGTCTTTACATAAACGAAGGAGGCTAAGGCGTCTTAGCGACTTGCCTGCCATTCCGCAGGAAACTGATTCGCAGAGCACCCCATCTGGGACTAGCACTGCAACGTCCCTTCTGGTTTCTGAGTCCCTCATTGAGGAACCTGAGGAGGATGAAGATGACTCATCTTTAATCCTCTGTTCCTTTAAGAGGCGTCAGAGTCAAGGACCTGTTCTTTGCAATGACCCTGTTCCCATTATTCAAAAGGATTCTACCTCTCCTATTGGCCAGGCCAATGTTGAAGTCAATATTTCTTCGACCTTACAAGAGGATTCTGTAGCTCTTGTTGCTCAAGACATTGCCGATGATGAAGTGCAAATCATTGGGGATACTCACGCATTGGATCCCCCAAAAGCAGCACCTCCTTCTGAAGACCAAGATGAATGGGACGATGATGATAACGCCAGTAGTGACAGTTTTCGCTCTTCTGCTCCTCCTTCAGATCATGGAAAAAGTGTCTTTTTGAGCAAGGAGGTTCGAACCGAAGTATACGGGCCGGAAGTGTTTGGTCCTGAAGTGTACGGACTTGGAGAATCCAGCGTCCAACCTTCAGGTCTTCATCTTCTTTCTTCAGCAATTGTGCTATTTTATCAAACGATATTGTAATACTTAACTGTCAATTTTCTTCTTTTCTTTTTGCTAGCTCCAGTTTTGACTCCGGACTTAGAGTGCATGGGCGCGAAGGTGACTTCACCAGACAATACCATCGCGGGAATTGACACTGGTGGAGCGACCGAAATTACTACTGCCGCGGTTGATACTTCAGAAGCAGTGATTCCCGAGACTGCTATGCCTACGACCTTGGTCACGACCGCTCCGACTAATGTTATAGTTCAGGAGGCTATGATTAGTAGCTCCATGGGGATCTCCAGAGGTGTCATTCCTCCTGTTGCGGATCAACCCGCTTCTGCCTCATCCAGTATTACTCCTTCTCATGCAGAGATTGACATGCTTGAGAGTGATTTGCTGAAGGACACAGTGGAGACTTTCCTTCACTTTCTGGACCGCTGTATCGATAAATACTAAAAGGGATTCTTTTTGCTTCAATCGCCAATGTTCTCAACATTTACCTAACTGGTATCGTTAGCATTGGTGGGGAGGATAGAGCTGCTCCTTTTAGGCTTATGATAGCTCAACTTCAAAGGCATGCTAAATCTCTGTCGAAAGCTAGAAGTGCTGATAAATCTGAGTCAGTGCAAATCATTTTCCAAAAGCTGAAAGAGGAACAGCTTAAGTCTCAGAAGGAGATTCAAGAGAAGACAACTATTTGCAAGGCCTCTTTAGAGCAATGTCAATCAATTCGCGAATCTTTGGTTCTTCAAGTGGAGGCCGCTGCTTCGATTGTCAAGAGCCATGACCAAGCTATTACTAAGGCTCAAGAGACCATCGCCAAGGCTCAAGCTTTCTTGGCCAAAACAACCAAGGAGCGCTATGAATAAATGAGGAACCTCGTCGACTTATCGCGCCAGCAGGACAATACAACCAGAGATCTCCAGGCGGTACAGGCTGAATTGGCTACACTGGAGGCTGCTGTAGCGCAGAATGTTATCGCCAGTGATGAGGAATTATGTTATCAGGCCGTTGTTCAAGCTTATGAAACCCTTCAACAAGACATTGACGATGCGGAGGAGAAAATAAAGGCCCTTTTGAACCATTGAATTGTAAAGCTATTGTGTACACTGTTTTAGATTCCCTTTTTTTTTGTAATAGTTCCCTTATTGTTTATGGAGAGCCTCATTTTGGCCTTCCGAGGTATGATTCTGCAGTTATTCTTCAGAGATTTGTAACGAACTTGCCATCTTTTGTCTGAAGTTTGCGAATCATCATAAAACTCTGGTATCTGTATATCTGTTACGCGATTTTCTTAAGTCACGTAAATTTTAGGGGTTTGCGGATTTACACTATCCATATCTAACCCGCGACCCGGGTTCCGGAACTCTGATCCGCGATGCTTTGTCTGGAAGTTCGCGGAATAGACCATAGATTTTTCAAAATTTGTAGACTTCTGCAAGCCGTGGGATGCAGCCGTTTGGTCGTGGAATTCCAAGCGTTGCATGCTTCTATTAATGACGAGATCTCCGGGTTGCGATATCAAAGCGTCCCATGCAACAGCAATAAATTCTGTTGAGATCTGAACTAAAAATCTTGGCCGAAGATCTCGGTCTTATCTCTTCTAAACTGGAGGTCACAGTTAGCAGCTCGCCTATATAAGGCACATGCTCTCTTCAATGAAGGATCATTCAGCCGTGAGAAAATTTCTTCTTGACTCTCTTTTCTTTCTCTCTTTTTGTAGTCGATCCACCAGCGCAGCTATATTTTCTTCTTCTTCAACCGAAGTGATGGATAAGAGTTGGCGTGTCACAAAACCTCCAGACTGTATCAATCCAGCGGGGTGTCTCACCGAAAAGGTCCTTCTGACCGTAGTCATTTTCCTTAATTAAGGTATATCTCTTCTTCTGATTCATAACCTCCTCCTCTTTCTTTTTCTTTCTTTTTAACGAGGATTTGTTTCGGCTGCAGGAGATAACCGTAGTCATTCTCCTTAACAATGACCCAGACCCAATGAGCTCGTAATTGCTTCCAATGCCTCAAGGGGCTTGGAAGGTCTCATGTATTTTTCATGAGAGAAAAGATTTCGGGTCTGGGGCATTGTTTTTCTTCTTTCCTAGTATCCCACAAGGTTGGGGTACTAATGACCATGACCTTGAATTTGCGCAATCCGTCAGCTATATAGCTGGGGTTTGCATTCGGTATGCCCAGTTTGAACTAATCAATTCACTGGCATCATCCCTGGGAGAACCAACCAGGAGGTCCCTGATTGTGGTCGGAAAGAAGAAACAAGATTATGCTTTTTAAGCCATCCCTAAAAAGAAGGAGGCTACAAGAGCAAATTGGAAGTGGAGGCCAGGAAGTAAACTTTTTGATCTGAACCATGACGAAAGAGGCGGTTACAGAAGCAAGTTTGTCATTCCAGAAGAAGGGCCTGCAGAAGCAAACTTTTTGATCTGAACCATGCCGAAAGAGACGGTTACAGAAGCAAGTTTTCCTTTTTTTTATTTTATATTTACTCTTATTGGCTGTATAGCACTTAGAGAATTCTCTGTAATTTTGTTCTGATGATGAATAAAGAAGTTCTTTTCTTTCTACGTAACTGAGAGTATCTGAAAGATGATTCTGATGTTGATTATCAGAGGTAACTGTTAACTTGATAATTTCGAAATGAATCACAATTTTTAAGTACCCAAAGCTACTATGAATGCAAGAACTTTCTTGTTGATGAACTTGATTCGCCAAATGTGTTATTGACTTGGTAAATTTGATAGGCAAGGAAATCCGATTCGCCAGACGTAATTTTTAACTTGGCAAATTTTGATAGAAGGAAAATCCAATTCGCCAGAGATAATTTTTAACTTAGCAAATTTTGGAAAAAGGAAAATCCGATTCGCCAGCGGTAATATTTAACTTGGCAAATTTTGGAAGAAGGAAATCTTGTTCGCCAGAGGTAATATTTAACTTGGCAAATTTTGATAGAAGGAAAATCTGGTTCGCTAGAGATAATTTTTAACTTGGCAAATTTTAATAGAAGGAAAATCTGGTTCGCTAGAGGTAATTTTTAACTTGGCAAATTTTAATAGAAGGAAAATCTGATTCGCCAGATGTAATTTTTTAACTTGGCAAATTTTGATAGAAGGAAAATCCGATTCGCTAGAGGTAATATTTAACTTGGCAAATTTTGATAGAAGGAAAATCCGATTTGCCAGAGGTAATATTTAACTTGGCAAATTTTGATAGAAGGAAAATCCGATTTGCCAGAGATAATTTTTAACTTAGCAATTTTGATATGAAGAAAAATCTGATTCGCCAGAGGTAATTTTTAACTTGGCAATTTTTATAAAAGGAAAAAATCTGATTCGCGAACTAAAGGCTTTTTAGTCCGGAACCAAGAACTTTTATTAACGAAGTTCTGATTACAGAGAAACCATTTGCTCATGACTAGCCTAGAACTACCCAGGCCGTATTATAACTGGTGTTATGCAATTTTTCTAAGGATAATACTTCTTCAAAAACTTGCCGTTGATTGGCATTAGGACTTTGTCACCATTAGGCTTTGTCAACTGATACGCCCCGTTGGAGTAGACCGTATCAATGACGAAGGGTCCCTCCCACTTTGGCTGGAACTTTTCCCTAGGCTTTTGGCTTGTTATGATTGGTCTTCTAACTGACAGGACCAGATCACCTTTCTTAAAAGTCCTTCGTTTAGCCTTTTTGTTAAAGGTTCTAGAGATCCGCGCCTGGTATAGCTCGATACTCTGTTGAGCTTCTAAGCGTTTATCATCCAAGACTTCTAACTCTTGGAGTCTTTGCTGATGCTCTTCTTCTTCTGTCATCCTTGTTGTTAACGCAACTCGTAATGAAGGGATTTGAATCTCCAAAGGCAAGACCGATTCTGATCCATATACCAAGGAGAACGGCGTGACATTGGTGGGAGTTCGGACTGTGGTTCGGTATGCCCACAGACACTCTCTGAGCTTTTCGTCCCAATCCCGTTGATTGGACGACACAAACTTCTTAAGAAGTTTTACAATGGTCTTATTGAAGGCTTCTACTAGACCATTGGCTGCAGGGTAGTATGGCGATGAAGCCACATCTTCAATCCTGTATTTGTTGCAGAATCTAGAATACACTTGGCTTACGAATTGAGGTCCGTTGTCATGAATTATTCTTCTAGGCACCCCGAAACGATAAAGCACATGGTGCTTGATGAACTTGATTACTTTGGTCAGGGAGATGGCCTCAGTCCACTTTGAAAAGTAATCAGTTATGGCCAAAATGAACCGTTGTCCTCTCGTTGATGGCGGAGAAATTGGCCCAATGATATCCATACCCCCATTGCTCAAACGGCCATGATGTAGCCGTCGGATGGAGATATTCTGGAGCTTGATGTATAAAGTCTGCATGTATTTGGCAGACTCTACACTTCTTGGCGTAGTTGACTACTTCTATCATCATCTTAGGCCAATAATAACCCATCCTTCGGATTCTATTCCAGAGTTTCGGTCCTGGCTGATGTGCTCCGCAGATGCCAGCATGAGCTTCTTCGAGTACCTTTTGAGCTTCGCGGTTGGGAAGACGGTGAAGTAAAACTCCGTCGTAGGATTTTCTGTACAACGTCTGGAGTTCCGCGTTGTAATAAAACTGGATGGCCCTTCTCTGAATGGCTTTGGCTTCTTTTGAACTTTCGGGTAATATCCCGTAAAGGACATAGTCTATATAAGGAAAACGCCAATCCCTTGGCTCTTGGCTAGATGCGCAAGTGTCAGCTTCATTTTCTTGTGGCTTTTTCGCTTCTTCTTTGAGCTCATCCTTTGAGCAAAATAACTCCTTGCTGCTTACCATAATTTGCCTTTTAGCATGCTTGGGTAAGGATAATGTAGCAGCCAAGGAAGTTAGCGAATCCGCATAACTATTGAGGTGGCGCTTTATGTGGCTGATATAGAAACCAGTGAAACCGTTAGCGACCTTGATCACCGCATGATAATACGGCAGGAGGTCTTCATGTTTGACTTTATACTCCCCTTTTATTTGGTTCACAACGAGTTGAGAGTCCCCATACGCCTCCAAATATTTGACCCCCAGTTGTTTGGCTATTCTTAAGCCGATTAGGAGGGCGTTGTATTCCGCGACGTTGTTGGAGCACGAGCTTGTCAATGAGTAAGCTTGAGGAATGATGTGGTTGCGAGGAGAGATGAGAACAACTCCCACCCCCGCTGTCGTCTTTCCTTTGGATCCCATTCGGGAGGCACCATCAAAGAAAAGTTGCCATACACCTTTTGAAACCGTATTCGATTCGGAAGACCTTCTCGAACCATCCTTTTCTGAAATTAAATCCCGTTCCTCCAACTCTCCTGGGATTTGTTCATATAACCTCGAGGATGCCGGGACTGGATGTTCGGCCAAGAAGTCGGCCACGACCTGTCCTTTGATAGACTTCTGTGGGACAAAGCGCATATCATATTGTGATAGCAAAATAGCCCAATTGGATAGTCTTGAATTTAATGACCCGGGTTTAGTCATTAATATTCTCAGAGGGTTAACTCTCGATACAACATGGATAGTTTGTCCAACTAAGTAGTATCGCATTTTCTGTATTGCTAACACCAACGCTAGACATTCTTTTTCCACGGAATTATACTGGTGTTCCGCCCCCGATCATCATTCTGCTAAGGTAGTAAATGGCTTGCTCGTGGCCTGACTCATTCTTCTGTGCTAGCAAAGAGCCCAATGAATGGTCCATAACCCTTACATATAACTGGAAGGGCCTTCCTGAAACTGGGGACACGAGCACTGGTGGCTTCGTGGTATATTGTTTGATCTCTTCAAAAGCCTTTTGGCATGCGTCATCCCAGATGAACGAAACTCCTTTCCTCATCAATCTGGTGAAAGGTTGACATTTACCAGATAAATTTGATATAAATCTGCGAATGTACACCAGTCTGCCTTGTAATCCTCTTAACTCTTTGAGGTTACGGGGAGGTGGCATGTCTTGGATAACTTTGACTTTATCTGGATCAAGATGTATTCCGTTCGAAGTTACGACAAAGCCGAGAAATTTCCCACTAGAGACCCCCAGGAAAGACTTAGCTGGATTCATCTTGAGCTGGTCCTTCCTCATGAGGTCAAACACTGTCTTCAAATCTTTCAAGTGATCTTCTTTATTTCTGCTTTTAATTGCTAGGTCAGCTACATAGCACTCCACTATTTTCCGGAGGTGCTCCTAGAAAATTGCATGCATGGCGCGTTGATACGTAGCACCTGCGTTCTTTAGGCCAAAGGGCATTACTGTATAGCAGTATACTCCGAGTGGTGTTCTGAAGGACGTATGCTTCTCATCATCGGGATACATCTTTATTTGATTATATCCCTAGAATCCATCCATGAACGTCATGCGCGCATACCTACAAGTATTATCTATCATGATATCAGTGATGGGTAATGGGAATTCGTCTTTGGGGCAAGCCTCATTCAAATCCCTAAAGTCTATACAGACTCGAATTTTTCCATTTTTCTTGGTCACAGGAACTATATTTGCAACCCAATCAGGGTGCTGTTCCTCGCGAATAAAGCCTGACGCCATCAACTTTTTGATTTCAGCTTCTATAGCTTCCATGATCTCTGGGCGGAATCTTCGTTGTTGCTGCTTTACTGGCTTGGCTTCTGGTGGGATCTTCAATTTGTGAACCGCCACGCTTGGATCCAACCCTGGCATCTCCTCATAACTCCAAGCGAAAATATCGATGTATTCGCGGATGAGGGATATCAATTCCTTCCTTTCTTCCGAGGATAGGTTCTCACTTATAAATATGGATTTAGGATTCTTTTCATCTCCCATATTGATTTGGAAAACTTTATCTTCAGTTGGGGGCTCCCGTTGTTCAAACTGAATCTCCCACGCCATATTAAGATGCTTGTTCCAAGGGTCGTCTTTTACTGGTGAGGTTTCCTTCAAATCTTCGTCTTCTTGGATCGCGGAAGCCATGTTCGTGGATACCTCGTGGAAAATCACACCTATGCTGACATCTGAATCCCAGCATGATGATTTTGACGAATGATCGTACTGTCTTTCCTCAGCTTTGTCACTTGAGGAGGCCTCGAAAGTGGTGACGCAGCCCAACCTCCTGCCGATTTTCTGGTAATAGACTGGCGTCTTCCCTTCGAGGACAAAAAGTTGAAGGATTGTCTTCCTTCATTTTCCGAAATTCAACCCCCCGCCTTCAGCCAGATTGTATCCCATTTTCTTTATTATTCCACGGGAATTTTCATCATAATGGAAGAACTCGGGTTTTTCCTATTCTTCCTCAGAATCTGAACATTTCTCTTTGTTCCCGTGACTTGCTTTTCCAAATATTATGGCCTTTTGGATTCCGTTTTTGGGAGGGACCTTAAAAACAGCTTGGTCAACACTTCAACGTCATCACTTAATTCATATAAGGATGATCGGATAGGTGCTGGGAAGGAAGTCAGAGAATATATCTCATTTACACAGTCGCTAAATGCATCTGTGCTAGTGCTCGAGGGCTCAGAATCAACACCAGAAGAATAAGCAAATTCTAGATTTTCATTTATCACCCATTCACCATCAGAGTGAATGGCGTTATTTACATCAAGGCCTTCGAGGCTTATCACGATGGGCTCACCATCCCAAATTACATCCTCGGATTCCGAATCTTCGGATCCTGATTCTATATCAGCCTCTTCGCCACTATCAGAGTCATCTTAAACGGGCCGATCTGCGATGCCAAACGCATCTTGATACAGCAACGCGTCAGTAAAGTAGTTTTCAACTCCTTTGAAGGGTTGTTTTTCCCCAATGAGCGTCTTCATGTTCGCATCTTCATCGATATACTTCATGCATTGGTGTAACGTGGAGGGCACGATTAAATTGCTATGGATCCAGGGTCTCCCCAATAGCAGATTGTATGATGTGTCCGCATCTATCACGTAACACATGACTTCCGTTTTCAGGTCGCTGATTTGACACTTGAGCTTTATTTTACCCAGGGGTCTACTACCGTTAGCATTGAACCCGAAGATAGTAGTGTTGGTTGCGGCTAACCTGTTCATCGGCACTCTAAGATATCGTAGTATCCTTCATGGCATGATGCTCAAGGCCGAGCCTGGATCAACTTGAATACGATCAATCTCCGTAGACCCTATGTATCCCTTGTAATACAAAGGGCGATGATGCTTATAACTCCTGACTTGCATATCTTCCGGAGAGAAGATGACGCAAGGGATGTTTTTACCAGAGATCTGGTGACATGTCACGCAAAGAGACTCTCCTTCTTCGATCGTCTCTGGTATTTGCGCAAGAATACTTTTGAATCTTGCAGAGCCTCTCTTAAAACTTCCCTAGTAGATTTGGAGAGCTTCAGGAGCTCGTACAAGGTTATCCTTGCAGGGATATTACTGTTAGGATGTCGAACTGGAATGACTTTCGCGAGTCTTCCGCAAGTTCTTTTTCCTTCTTCCTTAGAGCTTTGTCAAACTTCAACTCCTTTTGCTTGACTTTCTCTGGAGATGGTTGAGAACCCGTTGTTTGGCCGTAATTCTTTAAGTAATGTTTTCCCGAACGGGTCCCCGCGGAGGGAGGGTCTGCATCGGCGACCAAGGAATTTCCTATTTCTTTTTCCGAATCGGTCAGAGCAGGAATGATCTCATCGTCTTCGAGAATTACGGAAACGACATTAGAGGTGAAGACCCTCTCTCTTCGCTTCTTTCCAGATGAACTGAAACTCCATTGTTCATCATTTAGGAGATCAGGATGTACCCATAGTATCTCCCTCCTATCAGTTTCAAAGGGGAAGAGTCCTTTCTTTTGTTGTTGGTGTGGATCAAAATTTACGACTTGCATCGTGCCTTTATGAATGGGTTGCACTCCATCT
Source organism: Dracaena cambodiana (assembly GCA_036321105.1). Taxonomy (NCBI): domain Eukaryota; kingdom Viridiplantae; phylum Streptophyta; class Magnoliopsida; order Asparagales; family Asparagaceae; genus Dracaena; species Dracaena cambodiana. Next base: position 21,085,984 of record JAYEPQ010000002.1, read on the forward strand.
TGAACTGTTGACTCTATCCAGTGGGGCGCTTTACCGAACTTGACGGTCACCATGTTCGCAGTCACCTTCTTCTGGTGCTCTTGAAGCTTGATGATATTAGCGTCCACTAAGGCTTGAATTTTGTCTCTAAGGATGTAGCAGTTTTGGGTGGGGTGGTTAATGATCCTATGGTAGACACAGTAGTTAGGATCATTAACTTTCCCAGCTTCCTCTGGACGTTTAGACTCTGGCAACTTCAGCATCTTCTTAATCATGAGGAGGTTGAAGATAGTCTTCGTGTGCTCATCCTTAAAGGAGTATTGCTTTTGTAGCACTCGCCCCTGAGGATGAAGTTTGGGTTGAGTCTTCGTGGGTTGTGGCACATCAGTGACCATCGTTTCCTTCCCCTTATACCCTCGGGGTCGGGACTTATAACTGTTATCACCACTTCGCTTCGGTTTCTCCTCGCCTCCTTCTTCTTCAAGCCTTTGCGCAATTTCTTCAGCTTCTTCAGCTTGTAGGGCGAGATCCTTCCAAGTTGAGGACTTCACCCCCCCATCCTGGCTAGAACCTTGATCGATAAACTATGTCAACAGGTTTCTACCAGGGTCTTTTCTGGCATCCCATGCAGACATCTGAGAGAATCGTTTCGGAACCTTTTGATGAAGTCCCGGGCTGACTCTCCTTTCTTTTGTTTAGCGGCTAGAAGCGCCGGCATTGACACCTCCATATCATCTTCATAGAATCTAGAGAGAAAGGCTTTCTCCATGTCGCTCCAGGAATTGATGGTTCCCGGTTCTAATCTCCGAAACCATTCAAAAGCTAGCCCGGTTAAGGTACTAACAAATATTCTTGTAATAATAGGGTCATTTCCGGATAAATGCCCTATCTGCGACTTAAAATAGTAGAGGTGTTGGTTTGGCAATCCTCTACCATCAAAAGATTTGAGCTTCAATGGTTTATAGCTTTCTGGGAACGACACCGTTTCCCACTCCATGGGATATGGCCTTACTACACCCAGTTCTTGTAGGTCACCCTTGTGCATGAGGGCATCCAGTTGGTTCTGGAAGCTCTCCATCAGACAGTATTTGCATTTCCCTCCTAGTGCATGGAGCGGTTGTCATCATCTTTATGATGTTCTTCCTCTTCCCGATTGTTATGAGGACCATGACCTTCTTCTTCGGTCTTCTTCCCTGTATTCTTCAGTTTGGCTTTTTCTAACTCCATCAGAATGTGTAGCATATCTTTAAGCTCGCTGATGGCGTTCTGCTGTTGCTGGATATGCCTATCTTGCTCCTCCATTCTCCGCATAAACTCTTCTGAGATATTGTTCTGCGTCATATTTGCAGAGGCGGAGTCTTCTAAGAATGAATCAGACGTCTGTAATTCAGCCATAACAGACTTGCTATATCTTCTTCATCAGATGAGATCCCCGCCATCTGTCTATAATTCATAGGGATCGCCACCCCACTTTTGAGTTGAGTGTGCCGAAAAACTCCTCGCTCTTCGTTGGATGAGTCTTTCGAACTCGAAGAGAGCTCTGGGTCAGAAGCTTCTTCTTTGGAGATTTTCTTCGGCTTCTTTTTCTTCTTCTTTTCTCCAACGCTTATCATGTTGGAGGTCATCGCAGGATTTTCTGGCTCAGAAAACTCGAGCTCGCATCGTCTCCTTTTTGCCAGTTGGGATGACGATGTTGATGGAGACGACAATCGACAAAACACTGAGGATCGGGCATGAGTTGAACAACGACAGTGAGACAGTACTGCATTGATCAGTCGTTCACAGTGGCATTGAGATACATAGGATTCTTCTTTTCTTCTGTTTAGAAGTTTCCTAAGATCTCTTGCACTGGAGTCCCTTGTGATGGGCTCATTTGTGAGAGATAACTTCAGGGATGGTGGAGTTTCAGCCTTGCGGATACGCATGCACCTTCTGCGAATTTGAGATTCGCGAGTTTCTTCATATTTTCCCCTTGGGACGTGAATATGCTCCGCGTTGATTATGGACAATTTTGACGGGTTCACTCCGCTTCCTGTAGAAAATGTGAGTGAATCCTTCTACATCTTGACCAACCTCACCCTTAGGCTTGTATATTTGGATCGTAGGTTTCTGCCGAGATGAGTTGGCAGTTTCCTTTTGTTGTGTGTTCCTGTGAAGGGCATGAGCTTTGCTTCTCCTCAGGTTTCTTTTCATCATACGAGTGGGAGGAACCTCCTTCTTCGCATGACAGCTTTGCGGAGCGGGTGGTGGTCGCTTCCCCTTGTTGAAGCGGGGACCTTGGTCCACTTTGCTTGAAAGATCAAGAGTCTTTATCGGAACTGGCAGAGAGCCCGTTGTTAAGGAAAGGAATTTCGGACTATCTTGGTCTGTTGATTCCCTCAACTGGGCTATTGCCATCTCCTTGGAAATTGACCCCTTGGAGATTTTATGGTATCCCCTTAAGGAAGTAGGGCTCTTGGAGCCTGAAGAAAGAAATTCTTCATACCTTTGCTGGTCGACGGAAATGGTGAGCGAGTCGACCATACTACCAACTGGAATGTTGTCGGATTGAGCCACCACCAAGTCACCGGAGGTGATGGTAGTCCCCAGTGGTGTTGCCAATCTTCTGTTCGCCATGAAAGTTGCACGCTCTTTATATCGAAGTATTTTCAGTATAAGGGTTACAATCGAACAGTTTCCCGTTTACAGAATATGGGGAAGATAGCTTTTCCTTTTTGTTTAAAGCTGGGTTTCTAGATAGCTATGGAGGACGATCCTGCTCTCAGTTGACACTCTGTACAATCTCTCTCAGTTGGCTAAAAGGAAAGGAAAAAGGGGCTCTTTACTCTTAATCACAAGGGGTAACTTTTGGGAGAAGACGTCCGTCTCTGTCTGTGTGTGTTTCTTTCGCTCCCCGCCTTTTATAGGGGGCTTGGAGCAATGTCCCGTCATATTTGCTCGACCGTTAGCTCCCACTATTCGAGAGGTGCCGCCAGATTCGTTAGGTGGTTACTCCCATGATCGCAGTAACACCGCTGCATTCGTTTGGCAGTTATTCCCACGATCCGAGGTGGCAATTCTTCTGTTCGGGTTGGGTGACTTTGTATTAAACTCCCACTCGAAAGCTATGGGTAGTGTCGCGAATCTCAGCTTTAGATTCGCGAACCTGTTCCGTCGCCTGGATCGCGGACCTCAGTTTCTTAGGTTCGCAGACCTCAGTTTCTTAGATTCGCTGATCAGATGAGTTGCTGGCTTCTATCTCTGAATTTGTGGATCTGCTTTGCTTTTCCAGAATTTTTCGCCGACAATTTGGTATTCGGGTTGATCTACGCGGAGCTGAGAGATAGCTTCGCGTTTTAGAACGCGGGCCTGAAGAATAGCTCCACATTTTTCTACTCTAGCCTCGCGTTTTACGCTGGCTTGGCGTTTCTTCATAAGTTTATTTTCTGGAATCTTAGCCCCGCGTGGAAGAAAATTCTTGCACGCTGGCTTACTCACAACTTCGTGTCTTGTGTGATTTTTACGATTAACGATAATTTGCCAATTGTCTTCGCGATTTACGCGGAGCTGGGGAACCTCGCGTTTATCGCAAGTAGTACTGGCTTCGCGTTTATCTCTAAGTTCAGTATCAGCCTCGCGTGGAGAGTCACACGATGGCTGTGAGGAAATTTTATCCTCACGTTTATCGCGAGTGTCAAAAATCTTGCGTTTCTCGCAAGTTGTACTGGTTTCGCGTTTATCGCTAGGCCCAGTAATAGCCTCCCGTGGAGAATCACACGCTGGCTTTATTGAATTTTTATCCTCGCGTTTATCGCGAGTGTCAAAAATCTTTCACTTCTCGCAAGTGGTACTGCCTTCGCATTTATCGCTAGGCCCAGTAATAGCCTTGCGTGGAGAATTACACGCTGTTTTTAAGGAGATTTTATCCTCGCGTTTATCACGAGTGTTAGAAATTTTGCGATTAACGCAAATCTTACTGGCTTCACGTTTCTCGCTAAGCTCAGTAATAGCCTCGCGTGGAGAATCACACGCTGGCTTCTCCTTGCGATCAATGCAAGTTGCAACTTCACGTTTAACGCGATAATGACTGGTCTCGCGATTAACGCCAGCCAGTTTGCGAGGGACCATAGCCTCGCGTTCTATGGAGTTAGCCTCGCATTCGATGCGGGCTTTGAGGGCTTTTCGCCTCGCTCTCCGATTTCTATTTCGGAGTTGGGTTCTCGTCAATCCAGTTCCCATGCCTTCTTCGGCAATAGAGAGGCCATCCTCTGCTAGGATTTCCTGCCCAAACACCGGCTCTATGGCTGTGGTCTCCAAGGATCCCCGTTCATCGGTGGATACCTTTTTACCCGTTGCTCGGGTATTGGAGCGCACGCGACGATAGTGTCGTGTTTCGTCCAGGTTACCTGATTCAGAGGAGAGGTACTCCTCGTACTTCTGCTGGTCGATTTCAACGACGATCATATCTACGTCGGATCCAATCCTATCAACGTCCGATTGCGCCATGATCTCTTCATCAGTGAAAGAAACGTCTCCCACTGTGGTCGCCAATTTGTTCGCAGCAGAAATTCTTTGCTTTCCTTCCATTGAACTAACTTAAATTACAATGAAAATGAACAAAAGAAAAAGAGAACAAACAAGAGGATTTATATGTATATCACTCTCTTTTACAATGAATTGTGGTATCTGTGTGGAAATGGGATCTAACTATGTAGTTCCTTTGGACGATCTGACGTTGAACTCTTCTCTTGAAGATGGCGGCCGACTGTAGTTGATCTCCTCTGGTCTTAATTCGTTCAAGGCTTTATGCGTAACTCGAACTGCTCAAAAACTCTAGATGAAGATGATCCGAAAAAAGATCCCTAAGGCTTCCTCAAGAGGGTATTTATAGCCTTAGGGTTATATGAGAGTGTCTATTTAAATAGAATTTGTACTCATCAAGGATTCCAATCAAATATCGTAGTTTTGATTTAAATCTCTTGATTTTAGAGTTCTGATCGGACTTAATTTGGATACTTGTATAAGCCCAAATCATAATCTCAATCAATTTTAGATTCTGGTTATCTGCTCACGCGGAGATAATCTCCCCAAAACACGGAGCTAAAGAACTAGAACACGGAGTTATTGATTAGCTCCGCGTTTCGTTCAAACGCGAGGCTAAAAATAGCCAAACGCAGAGCTACAGAGTTAGCTCCGCGTTCCGTTGTGGAAAACCCTATTTACTTAGAAATTTTCACTGCCAACAACAGGCTCAGTACTTAGTTTGATATTTCTTATAATTTTGCTCACGCAAACTTCACTTCATGAGGAATTATGAAAGCAAATGGTAAAGAAAAATGAAATGCATATGTTTGTCTCTATTACACCATTATTGTATTTGCTATAACACCCATTTGTTTTCTCTGCGTCTTAGGATGTGGTTCCACAGGCCTGTCAGAGCTGATGACTGGTTGCTATACGGGTAAGTATTTTATTTGTTAGATATATTGCAGGTTTAGTTGATACAATTGGTCTTGGTCATACTCGTGTTGCATTTTTGTATTTGCATCAAGAGATTCCCAACACATTCATGTTGTATTTTTATGTTTTGTTGATAGAGAGTCCTAATGTGTTCATGCTGCATTTTTATTTTTTGTAGATAGAGAGTCCTATTGCTTATGGTGGCTGTGGATTTGTTACTGGTCGCATGTTCAACCTGAAAGGAGAGGTAATTCAATTTGTTCCAAATACATGAGTGACAGCTGCATACAAAGAACTTCACATCATGTTTCTGGTACACAGCTTGTGGTATCATTGACTCAAGAGGCCCTTACTAGGAAGTTTAAGCAAAAAAAATGAACTTAAATCAAAGCTCTAAGAAGCTCGTTTGTAGGTACATCTTTCTGTTCTGCAACAATTACTGCCTGGCCATCAAAAATGCCTGGAACCATCCTCTTAATCTGGTTTAATTGATGCATGTGCAGGATGATACTACCAATTTTTTGTTTGCTTAACCATCCTTAAGGTACCTAAGCTTCGAATGGTACAGATGAAGCAGTAGCATGTAATCAGAGTGCCCCTGCTGGACCCGGAGTTTCATACAGTCTCAAAGGACGAGTTTATAAATGTATGTGTCATCAGGGTCTTAAACGTTCAATAATGATCAGTGAATCATAAGTTATTTGATGTTTGGTGTTAGAGAAGGTAGGTGTTTTTATGGGTAAATAGGCATTAAATAATTTCCACGGAGATTAGCGGGGATTTTAGGATCCTCCCAAAATGCCATTCTTTGGCATCTGTATTCAATCACATATTGTGAGTTCAAAATCTTGTATCTATCTCTTTAATTATAATGTATTATTGCTGCAAAGAATTATCGTGAGGTGATGGTCAAAGCCATGATATCCTTATTCACAATATTGTGAGACTTCCTGTAATACGAGGGTCACTTATATGAGTGATTGAAGTCCCTAACTTTGTATGTTCTATTATCTACTTGCTAATGGAATGCGGAGGGTTACCATCCGTCGTTTTACTTCAAAAAAATATTGTATGACTTCGACAAACTACACAGACTTGTATATTGTTAATGGCATGTCGGTGTTACTAATATGATATGAGCACTTAGCAGTACTCGAACACCTTACATAATATTTTCCCACCTTCGCCTCTATTTTTTCTAGTAGCTCATAGGGGACTTTACCTATTTCACCCCTATAATTTACAACAACCAATTTTCCTACAAATAAGGGGCTTTATTTTAATTGCACTGTGAGGCGAAATTGGGGCTCTACTCATTACTAGTTTTGAAGTGTTGCTAATGGAGCCCTATTGCTGCAGCGGGTTTCGGTCTGTCGAAATGGATCCAAAATCCACCCAAGCCCATTATGATATATATATATATATATATATATATATATATATATATATATATATATATATATATATAGTGTGCTAGGGTTTTGATTGGCCGAAAAGAAAAAAAGGAGAATTTAAGTGGCTGCTGCCAATTGCTGGCCGAGCTTTGTTTTTTTGAAGGTGGTAGCTGCTGGAATAATTGGCCAGAGAGAGAAAAATAATTTCTGCATGGTGGTTGGCTCTTTGTGCTCCTGTTTGGTTCGGCTGAAGGCAAAAGGGTTTGGCCGAAGGAGGCAAAGTAGGTGGTGACTTTCTTTGGAGTTTTTTTTTGTTTGCGGCTGAAGCAAACAGAAAAAGGCAGCAGCCGAATCACAAGTAAGATCATCGTATTCCTTTTACGAGATGAGGGTTTGATTTTGTATCTTGTGTGATTTTATTGATTTCTCTCTTGTAGTTGAGAGAAAGAGACTTGTAATCTCTTTTGATATAGTGGAAGCTTTCGATCGTGTCCCCGTGGACGTAGGCACATTGCCGAACCACATTAAATTTGCGTGTTCTCTGTGTCTACTATTTTTCTCTTCGGTTAACTATTTGATTCCGCTGGTTGTTGCATTAGTATTATTCGCATATTTTTGCTAACAATTAGTATCAGAGCCTTGGTTTGGGTCAGATTTCACTCAGATCGGTGTTGATTTTGAGTGGGAGTTATGATAGAAGATAGGAAGGGAAATATTAAAAAATTTGATGGGACGGACTTCCAATGGTAGAAGTTGCAGATAGAAGATTATTTATATCAGAAAAATTTATATCAACCACTGTTTGGAGAAAAGCCAGAAAAGATGACTGATGAGGAGTGGGAATTGTTGGACAGGAGGGCTTTGGCGCAGATTCTATTGTGCCTGACAAAACCGGTTGTGTTCAACGTCTCCAAGGTCAAAACCACTTCAGATTTGATGTCAGCGTTGGCTAAATTTTATGAGAAGCTGTCTGCTTCCAATAGACTGTTTCTAATGAAAAAGTTGTTTAACTTAAGAATGCATTATGATAGTTCAGTTGTTAATCATTTGAACGAATTTAACACATTATAAGCACAACTTGAATCCTTAGAGTTTGTCTTTGCTGATGACATTAAATCTTTGATGTTTATGTATTCGTTACCGGATGTTGGAGTAATTTTGTTATGGTCATTACCAATATTTCCAACACTGCTCTTAAATTTGATGATGTTGTGAGTACAATCATAAATGATGAATTGATGAAAAAGAGCATGGGTGAGAGCACAGTTTCTACAAGTACTGCTCTGTCTGTTGATAATGACAGAAGGAAGGAAAGGGGTAGAAGTTTAAATAGGGAGTCGAAGCAAAGAGGGAGATCAAAATCTAAGGGAAAGTTCAAGAAAAAGTTTGTTGGAAATGTAAAATAGAGGGTCATATGAAGAATGATTGTCTAAACAAAGATAAGGAAGGAGCGAATGTGGTGAATCCAAGTAAGGAGTATGATGACTTGTGCTTATCTGCTCATACAGAAACAAGGTCAGACTTGTGGTTTGTGGATTCAGGAGATTCGTTCCATTGCATTGCTCGCAAAGAATGCTTTGATAATTATGTTCAAGGTGAATTTGGACATGTGACTGTTGGTAATGGGTAGGAATGCAAGATTATCGATAAGAAGACAATTCAGTTAAAGTTGCACAATGGTGGAAAGCTGCTTTTACAAGAGGTCAGGCATATACCAGATTTGAAGAAAAATTTGATATCTGTTAGCAAACTGGATAGCAAGGGTTATCAAATCTTATTTGAGAGGAAACAGTGGAAGATCAGTAAAGGAGTAATGGCAGTGGTCAAGGGTGAGAGAGTGAGAACTCTATATTTACTCTCAAACTCGGTGGATCACGTTGTTTTTTTGGCCACCATGAAGAATGAGAAGGCTACCTTATGACATCAGAGGCTCGGTCACTTGAGCGAGAGCAGCGTGAGAGTATTACAATCCAGAGGTAAGTTGATAGATATGAAAGATGCTAAGTTTGATTTCTGTGAGAACTGTGTATTTGGAAAGCAGAAAAAAGTTAGTTTTATAAAGGATGGTAAGGAGAAGAAAACTGAGAGATTGGAGTTGGTGCATACAAATGTGTGGGGGCCTTCTTCGATGAAGTCTCTTGGAGATAATTCTTATTTTGTCACTTTCATAGATGATGCAAGCAGGAAAATATGGGTGTTTGCACTTAAGTAGAAATCTGATGTCATCAAGATTTTCAAGGTATGGAAAGCTCTTGTTGAGAATGAAACAGGTTTGAAGATGAAATATCTGTTGTCAGACAATGGTGGGAAATTTTGCAATAGGGAGTTCGTTGACTATTGCTTTACCTACGAGATCAGGAGAGTGAAGACTGTACCGAGAACGCCGCAGCAAAATGGCATGGCTGAGAGGATGAATAGAACAATTTTGGAGCGAGCTCGAAGTATGAGACTATATTCAAATTTGCCTTTGTAACTTTGGGGAGCCGCTGTAGATACGACAGTCTATCTGATCAACAGGAGTCCAACTAGTGTTTTTGATGGAGGAATTCCAAAGGAGGTGTAGTTTTGTAAGACTGTGAATTATTCATTCTTAAAAGTATTTGGTTGTATAGCATATGCACATGTGGATCATGAGATAAGAAAGAAGCTTGTTTTTAAATCTCAGAAGTGTGCATTAATTGGATGCGGTGGCGACGAATATGGTTATCACTTGTGGGATTATGAGCATAACAAGGTGATTCGTAGTAGAGAGTATTCAATGAGGACTGTATGTATAAAGACCGAATGGAGAGTAAAAGTGAGAAAACAATTGAGAAAGAACACTTGGAGCTGGATGAGACACAGGATGGGACGGATCCCATGGATAAAAGAAAGAAAGAAATACCTACATCTGAAGGAGAAGAAATGGTTACACCTGAAAATACACAAACTTCAGATGAGACCGAATAGGAGAGAGAGAGTAACTGACTGAAGTAGATGGTTCCAGTACTTCATCAGAGAGTGTTCCCACTTTGAGGAGGAGCACGAGGATTAGGAAGCCAACCCAAAAATTGTGTCTTCCTTTATATCATGTTTTGTATACTGATGCAGGTGAACCAGAGAGTTACCAAGAGGGTATGCAGGATAAGTTTCGTTTTAAATGGGAGCAAGCCATGTGTGATGAGATGTCTTCTTTGGAGGAGCATTGCACATGGGAATTGGTAAAGCGACCGGAAAAGATGAAAGTATTGCATAACAAGTGGGTATACATGGTGAAACATGAGTAAGGAGCGACACAAAGATTCAAGGCTAGACTTGTGGTGAAGGGATACGGTCAAAAAAAGGTATTGATTTTAATGAAATATTTGCACATGTTGTCAAGATGACTTCTATCAGAACAATACTAAGTATTGTGGCTGTGAAAGGATTGTATTTAGAGCAGCTCGATATGAAGATTGCTTTCTTTCATGGTGATTTGGAGGAGGAAATATACATGGAACAACCAGAGGGATATGAAGTTAAAGGAAAGGAGAATTGGGTATGTCGACTGAAAAGGAGTTTGTATGGGTTGAAACAGGCACCGAGGCAATGGTACTTGAATCGACAAGTTTATGTTAGATTCGGATGTTTTCGATAGAAACAAGGTCGGATCTTTTCACTGCCATTGATAGAGAAAAATTACAGATTATCAAAAATTTCTCTTTTTCGAATTACAATGAAAAGAAAATAAAAACAGACAGAGAGGACTTATAGATCGTCGCTCTCTTTTTACAGAAGATGTGGGATTCGAGGCAACTATGGGGATTGGTCTTTTCCCCGTTGACGATCTGACGTCAATGGTTTGGAGGCGATGGAGAATTCTTAAGCGTCTTTTCTAATTCTTGGAGGAAGCTCGAACGAGAAAGATTCTGGCCGAAGGTCTTCTCTTTTTTGGTTGTAAGGTTTTGAGACTCTCGCACATAGACCGATTTGCCAAAGATCCTCTTTGAGTTCTCTTGTGAGGTATTTATAGGCCTCCAGTTATTGAAGAGGTTTCCTTGTAGATAAGAACAAGATCCGGTGACGCAGGATGGAGGCAAAATTAGGGTTAGGATTTTAAAAATTAGGGTTTTTTGGATGGATTGGGGAAAATAAATAAATTGGGAAAGAATTTACGAGGTTTGGGAATCCACCCAGGCGAATCCACGCCCACACTCCACGAATCTACGAGGAAATATTTGCTCAAGTGAAATCCACGCCAGAAATTTCTCAAGAAATTTTCAAATATTATTCATCTCTTATAATTCTCCATACAAACCCATATATATAAGAAAATCCTAACAAAAAGAATCCTAATAGAATCCAAACTCCCAATCCAATCAAATATCCTAATAAAATCCAAATCCTAATAAGATCAAAATCTAATCAAATCTATTCTATTCCCAAATCAAATCCTGATCTCCATCAATTCTCTCCGGCTTCAAAGCATTCATCCTCGATAAATGCGGAGATAGGTAATGATAAACACGTCCGGGTTGAACTGATTGGCATCTACGAAATATCCCAATTAGGCCATGGTGGTGGTCGAGGAACCATAACTCTTGTATCACATCTGAACAAAAGTGGAGGAGGGGAAACTAGTTTCTTTAGTGAACTTGTGTCGAAGCACGGTAGATCTGGAAAGACACCTGTAGTTGAATATGGATCCCATGAAATATCCAGGCCATTGGTAGTAGAAGCAATTTCCATCAAAACTCCATAGAAATCTGAATGTGGAACATATAATTTCTTCACAATTTCTAGAAGCAACCTCTCAGGGAAAACCAAAACTTTCACTTCATTATCAAGTACAAATTTCTGCAAAATACTATGTGGATATACAACAAATTTGTACTCATCATTGCAAATTGCTATCTATCTAAATATCTCATCATGCATAACATGCATATCAGGCAAATGCAATGCAACAGACTCAAGTGGTACAACTCCAAAAAACAGATATGTTGGTTCCCTAAGATGTCATACATCAATCACCGCAAATGATATAACGTCACTACACAGTATGAAAACTTGATTAATCTCAGAAGAAAACTCCAAACGATCGCTAGAAAATGAAATATTAGGAGTAACCTGCCAAGATATGGGAAGGATGCTCAAAAACTTACTGGTAGCAATATTAGTGTCAACTATTTCATACTCGGTCTCTCATCTACATTTGACTCCAAAATTGAATACCTAGTATCATGTGGGGGTGCACTAGACTCTACTAAAACATTCTGAGCATCAGTAGTATTAGTAGTTCTCTTTACAGTAGTATGGATTTCAATAGGAATATGAATCTCAGTTGGTGCATGTGTATTAGACTCTTATACCTCATTACGAATATCATGATTAACCATAAAAGGAATGGCAGTATCGGCAACAAGAATAGACATATTTGATTCCTTCACTCTTAAGGGGACACTCATAGTCATAATGTCAAGATATGCGACACTTAAACACTTGATCATGGTATATTGAAAGGCAGAGTGTCCATATTTATCGCATTTAGAGCACTGTGTTCTAATTTTTAGAGTGAATCTATTTTCCAATTTATCTAAAAGACGAGTTCTATAATACGTAGGAAGATACTCCTCAATAAGAATATCTTTCATCTCTTCCCACGAGTTTATAGGATTCCTATAACGTTCCTCACGATCTATCTCTACTGAAATCCAAAAATTTTTGACTTGTCCCACTAATCGTCTCCTAGCAAATTGAAATTTATGTTTGCTAGACATTTCATAATAGTCATAGTAACATTCCATATTCACTAACTAATCAATAAAGTCGCGAGTGGAGGAATAACCATCAAATACGAGATCTTTATACCAGAACTTTTCATCTATTATTTCTCTAGCAGCACGCAGATCATAAATATAATGAGTCCTATTTGATTCCGAATGGCGACTAGATCGTGTTGTAAAATGAGACATGCTTAATATACAGAATGGATCATGCAATGCAAATTAGTCAAGTATACAAATGATAGTACAAAATCTAAAACTCAGATGCATGCATTAAATTAAGTTCTCCTAATAAATTAATTGCTAAATGCAAATGAATATGAGATCACTAGAGAGAAGCAATTAACCATTATGTCACAAATTATTGCAATCCAATAATATTTGCAAAGAATTTAGTAGTTGAAATTCAGTTCAAGTTAAGTATCACCTGGAGGGATGAGTAGTTCACGTCCAAATTAATTTCGAATCACCACTTTTTTCCTTAATTGTTGCACTGGTCTGTTGTTCTATTGCTACTGGCGGCTACCACTGCTGTTCTGCTATTGTGCTGTTGTTCCTGCTTGCTGCTGCTGCTCTTGCTTGTGTTGCTGTTGTTGGTTGCTGCTGATGTTGTTGTTGCTGGTTTGGATGAAGGGGAAGAAGAGGTGCAGGGCAAGTAGAGGGAGGGAGAGAAGAATTTGTATTTTTTCTTTCTTTTCTTTTTCTCTCTCTCTCTTAGATCTGAATTTTTTTTTTCAGATCTGAAAATTTAGTTTTTTTTTTAATGTGAACAGATCTCTCTCTTTTTTCTCTCTTTTCCTTTTTCTCTCTTCTTTTTTTTTTCTCTCTTCTCCTTTTTTTCTCTTTTTTTTTGTCTCTCTTTTCTTTTTTTTTCAAATCTGAACTGTTTTTTTTTTTGCTGTTGCGGGTAGAAAAGAAGAGAGGAGGAAGAACATGTGGCTACTGTTGGAAAGAAGAAGGGGAAGATTTTTTTTTTTTGGCTATTGCGGGTAAAAAAGAAGAAGAGGAGGAGGAGGAGGAACAGGTGGTTGTTGTTGGAGAGAGAAAGGAAAGAATTTTTTTTTCAGATCTGTATTTTTTTTAGATCTGTACTTTTTTTTTTTTGCTGTTACGGGTAGAAAAGAAGAGGAGGAGGAGGAAGAACAGGTGGCTGTTGTTGGAGAGAAGAAGGGAAAGATTTTTTTGCAGATCTGTACTTTTTTCCAGATCTGTACTTTTTTTTCAGATCTGTACTATTTTTTTTTCAAGATCTGATCTCTTTTTTTTTTCAAAAAAAAAAAACTGAAATAAAATAAAAAAGAGGATGGAGATGTGGAAGAAGAAAATAGTGATGGAAAATAAAATTTAGACTCTGTTACCAAATTTGACACAGGACGGAGGCGAAATTAGGGTTAGGGTTTTGAAAATTATGGTTGTTTGGATGTATTGGGAAAATAAATAAATTGGGGAAGAACTTATGGGGTTTGGAAATCCACCCAGGCGAATCCACGCCCACTCTTTACGAATCCACGAGGAAAGATTTGCTCAAGCGAAATCCACACCAAAATTTCTCAAGAAATTTTAAAATATTATTCATCTTTTTTAATTCTCCATACAAACCTATATATATAGGAAAACCCTAACAAACAGAATCCTAATAGAATCCAAAATTCTAATCCAATCAAATATCTTAATAAAATCCAAATCCTAATAAGATCCAAATCTAATCAAATCTAATCTATTCCCAAATCAAATCCTGATCTCCATCATCCGGTTTCCTTTTAAATAGAATCAAAATTCTTTGTAATCTCGATGAGATATTCGAATCTTTTCTTGATTTGATTTTCTCCAGATTCATTGAATCAGGTCCAGTTTCTGCACCCAAAATCAATTGAACTCAAATTAGAATTTAATTAGAATTTGTATGATTATCAAACTCTAATTAAATTAATTTAGAATTTTTCATCCAATAATTAATTTGAGTTTGATTAAAATTGTAGAATTATCCAAACTCCAATGAAATTAATTTTAAAATTTTTTCATCCAAAAATCAATTTGATTCTAATTAAAATTTGGATAGCATTAGAAATTGTAAAATAATTGGATATTGGACAAAAATATATTGCGTGCATGAAGTCGGGAGATTATTGTGCAAAATCGGGCGACCGAACGGGACGAGCGAGCGACCGAACAGGGCCGATGAGAGAGAGACAGATAGATAGAGAGATTTTTTTTCTTCTTTTTCTTTTTCTTTTTTCTTGGCTTCAGCCTCGCATCCACGCGAGGCCGAGCCTTGCGTGGGTGCGAGGCTCATGCCTAATTTTTTTTTTTTTTGGTTTTCAGTTGAGAATTCTGCTGAGCCTCGCGCCCACGCGAGGTTGAGCCTCGCATGGACGCAAGGCTCCTGCAATTGAATTTTTTTTTTAAAGAATTTTGCATGGGAGCCTCACGTGGGTGCGAGGCTCCCTTCATGTATTTACTTTTTTTTTAATTTTTTTTCTTTTTCTTTGGATTATTTTTATCGTTTTACAAGACCCCCTTCAAAGTTTTTAAAATTTTGTCTCTTCTAGAAATTTTAAAATACTTTGGATTTGGTGGATGAGTTTACAGAGATGAAACTTACTAAGGGTATGGAGATACTTTAACAAGTTGAGTATTTTTACTGTGATGAGACTCGTTTGGATTGCCAAATAGAACCGATGACTCGCCTGACTGACAGACAGAACCGGCGATTACATTCGAATTGAGATTGAAGAACCATGAGCAGAGATGTTCAGAAAACGTACCCATGGGGTCTTGGCAGAGGTATTCAGAAAATGTACCAAGGAGTTTCGGCAGAGGTGTACTGTTAAACATACCGAAGTGATTGGATTTAAGTTATTTATGAAGTGGCTCGCCTGGCTAACAGACAGAGCCGATGACTCGTCTAGCTGACAGACAGAGCCGGTGATCGCATTGGGATCATAGTTTGCATTATTTGTGATTGTTCAAATCTCGCTATCAGCGATAAGATCTTAAAGTGACAGGTTCACGGGATTTTTAGCAAACCCCGAGCTATCAACGGATTTGATATGCCTTTACCAATCATCATTCGCGTTGGGCTAGCCATGTTGTTCCCCTCAGCATGATGAGTTATCGAAGGTCCTGTTTGGCCTTCGTTGCCAAACTTTTCTTCTCCCTTTTGCTTTTGGAGCATTGGGTAGTTCATACTTTTACCTCAGCATGAGGAGTTATTGAGAATTTGAATTCCTCTCCCCTTTGCTTTTTGATCATCGGGTCATGAGTATCCTTATAGGATAATGTTATAATAAATTTGTCATGGGATTTTTAGCAAACCCCAGCTATGAACGGATTTGATGCGCCTTTACCAATCACCGTTTGCGTTAGGCTAGCCATGCTTTTTCTCCCAGCATGATGAGTTGTCGAGAGTTTTGTTTGGGCTTAAATGTCAAACGTTCCCTCTTCCCTTTATCTTTTTGTTGGACAATTGGTTTCATACTCTTACCCCCAGTATGATAGGGTTGGCGAGAAATTTTTGATTTCTCTTCCTGTTGCTTCTAACAACATTGGGCAGTTGATTCATTAGCCTTCCCTTCCCCATTTTTTTAAGGTGGCTAGATGTAGTATTTTTTCAATAGTTTGCCATTGATCGGCATCATCATCTTGTCGTCGTCTTGATTGATCAGGCGATAGGCTTGCATACAATGTCAATTGGTGTGGGTCCCACCCCCTGTGTGGGTCTCATTTGAGTAGTCATTGTAATTCAATTGACCGCCTTTTTCTTCTTTGAAGTTTGTGCGAGGTTGAAAATTAGCATTGCATTTTGGATTTCTTCGTGCATTGGATCTGCCGCACGCACTATGTCTGTAGCACGCGGGCTTATCTTTGCATATTGAAATTTTTATGCTCGGTTGCAATATTGCCTTGTATTCTGCGCCACTTCCAGTAATGAGATTATCAAGACCGAGGTTAGGCTCGTCGCACAAGGTGGATGTTGGGCTCGCCGCACGTATGCGTTATGTGCACATTTCAACTGTTTTACGCGGGGTTGCAAATTAGCCATGCGTTTTGGAGTTTTTGCACTTTTGAATGAGTCATATACGTTGGCTTGGTTTTGCATAGTCTTGCATTGCCAGCAGGTATTAGCCTCGCGTTCTTTATGCTGGCTTCATAAATATCTTTGTTTGATTGGATATGAGTCCTACCCCTTGCATGGGACTTGTTTGGCTGTCCATGAGTTTCATCATGTGGTAATAGACTACTTTCTCTTTTTCGCAACAGACTATGTGGAGCTAAACTTATCATCGTATTTCTATTCACTTTTGTACTCTGGTGAATTCTGTGTGCTAGCTTAGCCTCGCACACTGGTATAACCATGCATGCTGGTTAAATCTCGAGTTTGTCTCGCGTCTGGATGACTTTATGCTAGTTTAGCCTCACGTTGTACGCGGGCATAACCTCGCGTTCTTACTTTGGGTTGTTTGATTTCATACTGTTACCCTAGTATGATAGGGTTAGCGAGAGTTTTACTCTTCCCGTTGCCTTGGCAGCATTGGGCAACAAGAACTCATACGCTTTTCTTCTTTTTTTTGAATTTTTTTCTCTTTTTTTAGATTTTTTTTCTTCTGATTTTTTTTTGAAATTTGTTTCTCTTTTTTTTTACAAGCATTTTGCCATTAAATTTTGTAGATTGCATTCGCGGACACCTTCTTCTGTTTAGGTCTCAACTGGATCACGTTTGCATCGACGAGTGCCTGAATTTTATCTTTCAGATCATAATAATTCTTGGTTGGGTGCCCGATGTTTTGATGGAAGAGACAATACTTGGGATCATCTGTTCTTCCAGCTTTCTCTGGCCTCTGATTTTTGGGTAACCTGAGCATCCCTTTTTGTTGAGTAAATTAAACAGGGTCACTGTTTGCTCATCCTTGAAAGTGTATGTCCGTTGCGATCTAGAATAATCTCGATTATTTTGTAATTTTTTGTTGGCAACAGATTTGGTAGTCATTGCCTCATTTCCCTTAGGATGGGATGATTGTGGCTGCGGCCGATTCATGGTCATCTTCCTCTGAGCATGGTATTCATTAATACGGCGGATTTTGTCCTCCGCCTGTTGCCCTTGTTTGATTAGATCTTTCCAGATTTTTGACTCTACTACTCCCATTTTGACTATTATCCTGGTCTGGTGATTGTGTTTGCAAGTCTCTACCAATGTTTCATGTGGCATGCCATACTTGCATCGCACTGACATTTCACAGAAATGCTCAACGAAACTTTTAATTATCTCGTCTTCTTTTCGCTTGTTTGCCAGAAGAGAGTGAATAGATACTTCGGTATCGTCTTCGAAGAAGCGAGCTAGGAACTCCCTCTCCATGTCAGACCATGCATTGATGGTTCCTAAGGGCAACTGCATAAACCAAATTAATGCAGGCCCTCGCAAAGTACTTGTAAAAATTCTTGTCATTACTGGATCATTGCCCATAAGATGGCCGGTCTGCGAAAAAAAAGTAGTACATATGTTGGTTCGGAGATCCCTTTCTATCATATCACTCTAACTCGAGAGGCTTATATTTTGCCGAAAATGGTACAAACTCCCACTCTATTGGGTAGGGTCTCATAATCCCAGCCTTCTGCAATCCTTTTTGGCGCATTAAGGCTTCTATCTGGCTTTGAAGCTTTTTCATTCTTTCGGCATGAGGATCAATATAATATTTATCCTCATTGCCTTTTACCTCAGTATCTTGGTTAGATTCGGTCTCCCCCTTCTTGGCCTCATCAGAAGAGGAAGAACCCCCTGCTCTGTTTTCTGTGCTCTTTTGAGTGTTCTCCAAGACCTTCGTAATATTGCTTTGAGGTCTTCAATGCTCCGTTGCTGCTCTTGGATGAGGCATTCTTGCGCCTCAATCTTTTGACTCATATCGGCTGACCGTTCAACCATGTGGACCGTCGTTCTGCCGAACCAAGAGGAAGCATGCGATCGCGGTATTGCTATGGCCGAATGCTCGCTAAACTCTTCATATTCTTCATCAGAACCCCCTGCTAATCTTTCATAACCGCGGGAAGCTGTCACGTCTGACCCGATGCGGGTATGATGATAGGTTTCCTCTGTTCTAGTATCAGATGCATACCTTTTGGCGACTGATTTCTTGCTTTTATTCACCACATTCGACGTGAAAGCAGGTAAGTCTTGATCTGAGTCGGAGTTTTATTTTTGCAGCCATCTTTTTTTTTTAATATTAGATTCCGGTGCTGACAACTGGTTAAATGCATATGGTCTTCGGGCTTGACAGTGACAGTGAGTCAAAACTGCCATGATCAACTCCTCACAACAGCAGAATTGATGGGGATGTATCACCCTTCATTTATTTATGAGATACCTCTGCAAATCCAGAATTTCTTCATACGGCGTTGATATAACCATCTTTTGCAGATGGGACCAGCTTCTTGTGCGAGGTCTATTTGTCCAGACAGGTATCTCTGAGAAGTCATGAAAGTTACATTTGTCAACCCCCAGTTTGGTTCGATGTTCATGATTAGTTTTGATATATTTTGTACAAATTTGCTGGGTAGCTTGGCGTGCTGATCTAGCCTCGCACAAACTAGTCTCGCGTGCTGGCTTAGACTCAATTTGGTGTTTAAATTTACTCATGCTGGACTGGCGTCTGGTCTTATTCATGCCAGACTGATATGTGCTACGCTGACTTTGTTAGGTTGAGAGATGCTGGGTTGAGCTTTGTCAGGCTGAGAGGTGTTAGGCTGAGCTCTGCCAAGATGAGAGGTGCTAGGCTGACTTTTGCCAGAATTAGAGGTTCTGGGCTGAGTTTTGCCAGGCTAAAAATTTCCAGGTTGATTTTTGCCAGGATGAGAGGTGCTAGGCTGACTTTTGCTAAGCTGATGGGTGCAAGGCTGGCCTTTGCTAGGCTGATGAGTGCAAGGCTAGTCTTTGCCAAACTGATGGGTGCAAGGTTGGCCATTACCAAGCTGATGGGTGTAAGGCTGGTCTTCGCCAGGCTGATAGATGCAAGGCTGGTCTTCGCCAAGCTGTTGGGTGCAAGGCTGACCTTCGCCAAGCTGATGGATGCAAGGCTGGCTTTTGCCAAGCTGATGGATGCAAGGCTGGCCTTCACCAAGCTGATGGATGCAAGGCTGACCTTCGCCAAGTGATAGATGCAAAGTTGCCCTTTGCCAAACTGATGGATGTAAGGCTGGCCTTCGCCAAGCTGATGGGTGCAAGGCTGGCTTTTGCCAAGCTGATAGGTGCAAGGCTGATAGGTGCAAGACTGGCCTTCGCCAAACTGTTGGGTGTTAGGCTGACCTTCACCAAGCTGATAGATGCAAGGCTGGTCTTCGCCAAGCTGATGGGTGCAAGGCTATTTTTGAGCTTGGCATCCTCTTTGCTTCATGCTAGACTAATTTTGAGCCTGACATTCTCCTCGCTTCATACTAGGCTGATTTTGAACCTGGCATCTTTCTTGACTTATGCCACGCTGATTTTGAGCTTGGCATACAAAACGAGTTTTGAGTGCTCTGTGGCGCGCCTTTCGATTCTGGTTGCGGATTTGAGTCCGTTTTTGTACCGCGATAGGTTTCCTTTGGCGTAATATGCAGCTAGTTCTGATGGACCAGAGTTTGAAAATCCAAGTGGATATTGAGGGATCAACACCTCCTTATTATCCAAAACTATTAGGTCATATTTTTTGTATTTTTGAATATTTTGAGCCGATCTCGACCTCGATCACCAATTTCTCAATCGTCTCTCCAATTCTGTTGACGTCAGATTGGACCGCCATCTCCCCTTCAGTACCGGAGATTGCTCCCACTGTGGTCGCCAGTCTGTTTTCGGTAGAAACAGGGTTGGATCTTTCCATTGCCATTGATAGAGAAAAATTACAGATTATCAAAAATTCCTCTTTTTCGAATTACAATGAAAAGAAAATAAAAACAAACAGAGAGAACTTATAGATCGTCGCTCTCATTTTACAGAAAATGTGGGATTTGAGGCAACTATAGAGATTGGTCCTTTCCCCGTTGACGATCTGACGTCGATGGTTTGGAGGCGATGGAGAATTCTTGAGCGTCTCTTCTAATTCTTGGAGGAAGCTCGAACAAGAAAGATCTAGCCGAAGGTCTTCTCTTTTTTGGTTGCTAGACTTTAAGACTCTCGCGCGTAGATCGATTTGCCAAAGGTCCTCTTTGAGTTCTCTTGTGGGGTATTTATAGGCCTCTAGTTGTTGAAGAGGTTTCCTTGTAGATAAGAATAAGTTCCGGTTTCCTTTTAGATAGAATCGAAATCTCTTTGTAATCTCGATGAGATATTTGAATCTTTTCTTGATTTGATTTTCTCCAGATTCATTGAATCGGGTCCTATTTCTGCACCCAAAATCAATTGAACTCAAATTAGAATTTAATTAGAATTTGTATGATTATCAAACTTTAATGAAATTAATTTAGAATTTTTCATCCAATAATTAATTTGAGTTTGATTAAAATTGTAGCTCCAATGAAATTAAGTTTAAAGTTTTTTCATCCAAAAATCAATTTGATTCTAATTAAAATTTGGATTGCATTAGAAATTGCAAAATAATTAGAGATTGGACAAAAAATATATTGCGTGCATGAAGTCGGGAGCTTATTGTGCAAAATCGGGCGACCGAACGGGATGAGCGAGCGATCGAACGGGACCGATGAGAGAGAGAAAGATGGATAGAGAAATTTTTTTTCTTCTTTTTCTTTTTCTTTTTTCTTTTTTCTTGGCTTCAGCCTCACATCCACCCGAGGCCGAGCCTTGCGTGGGTGCGAGGCTCATGCCTATTGTTTTTTTTTTTTGGTTTTCGATTGAGAATTCTGCTGAGCCTCGTGCCCAGGCGAGGAGCCTCGCGTGGGTGCGAGGCTCATGCAATTGAATTTTTTTTAAAAAGAATTTTGCATGGGAGCCTCGCGTGGGTGCGAGGCTCCCTTCATGTATTTACTTTTTTTAAAATTTTTTCTTTTTCTTTGGTTTGCAGCCTCACTTCCACGTGAGGCTCCAGCCTCGCGTGGGTGCGAGGCTGCCAATTTTTTTTATTTAATTAATTAATTAATAATAATAATAATAATATTATTATTATTATTATTATTATTATTTGAATTAGGATTCGTATTTGGACTCGGATTTTGGATTCAGACTTGGATTATTTTTATCGTTCTACATCGGATTTTGCCAGATTCAATGCAGATCATTGTGTATATCTATAAAAGTTTAAGGACGGTAACTTTATTATACTTACTTTGTATGTTAATAATATGCTTGTGCTAGGTACATGCATGAAAAAAATTAATGATCTGAAAGGAAGTTGGCAGGGAGATTTTCTATAAAGAATATGGGTGAGGTGAAACAACTTCTTGGAATGCAAATTACCAAGATAAGAAAAGTAAGAAATTATGGTTATCTCAGGAGGGGTACATTAAGAAGGTGTTAGAGAGATTTAACATGGAGAATACAAAACCGGTAACTACAGCTCTTGGTTGTCAGTTTAAACTGTCAAAAGAGTAAGGTGCTAAGACAAATGAGGAGATGAGACACATGGAGAATGTGCCTTATTTATCAGCCGTTGGGAGTCTCATGTATGCAATGGTGAGTATAAGACCAGATATTGCACATGCAGTGAGAGTAGTGAGTAGATTCATGAAGAACCCTGAAAAAGAATATTGGCAAGCGGTGAAGTAGATTTTCAGGTATTTGAAAGGTACTTCAAAGTATTGTTTGTGTTTTGGGGGTGATAACATTGATATGCAAGGTTTTGTGAATTCGGACCATGCGGGTGATAGAGACAATGGCAGGAGCACCACAAGTTATGTTTTTATTGTAGGAGGGACAACGATAAGCTGGATTTCAATATTACAATCAATTGTTACTTTATTTTCGACAGAAGTTGAGTATGTTGGAGCTGCAGAAACAAGTAAGGAGTTTATTTGGTTGCAGCGATTGATGAGTGAATTGGGTTTTGATAGAGTAGATTGCAGGTTGTTCAGTGATAGTCAGAGTGCAATTCATCTTACTAAGAACTCGGCGTATCATTCACGGACTAAATATATTTATTTGAGATACCACTTCATTAGATTCTTGTTGGAGGATGGCCAATTGAAGTTGGAGAAGATTGAGGGCAGTAAGAATCCTGCAGATATGTTAACAAAGCCGGTTGATGGAAAAAAATTGAGTTATTGCTCAACTTTGGTGCATTTGTGTTGAATGCTGAAATCGGGACTTTAAACGATCGAGATAAAAGTTTTGGACACTAGGATTATCATGTATAGAGATTACAATTTTTTTTTGCAATAGGTCTCCAAGTGGGAGATTGTTGCTAATGGAGTCCTATTACCGCAGCGGGTTTCGGTCTGTCGAAACGGGTCCAAAATCCATCCAAACCTGTTATGATATATATATATATATATATATATAGAGAGAGAGAGAGAGAGAGAGAGAGAGAGAGAGGTTGTGTGCTAGGGTTTTGATTGGCCGAAAAGAAAAAAAAAAAGGAGAAATTAAGTGGCTGCTGCCAATTGCTGGCCGAGCTTTGTTTTTTTTGAAGGTGGCAGATGCTGGAATAATTGGCCAGAGAGAAAAATAATTTCTGCATGGTGGCTGGCTCTTTGTGCTGCTGCTTGGTTTGGCCCAAGGCAAAAGGGTTTGGCCGAAGGAAGCAAAGTAGGTGGTGACTTTTTTTGAGGTTTTTTTGTTTGCGGCTGAAGCAAACAGAAAAGGGCAGCAGCCGAATCACAAGTAAGATCATCGTATTCCTTTTGCGAGGTGAGGGTTTGATTTTGTATCTTGTATGATTTTATTAATTTCTCTCTTGTGGTTGAGAGAAAGAGACTTGTAATCTCTTTTGATATAGTGGAAGCATTCAATCGTATTCTCGTAGACGTAGGCACATTACCAGACTATGTTAAATCTGCGTGTTCTCTATCTCTGCTAAGCTTTCAGTCGTATTCTCGTAGACGTAGGCACATTGCCGAACCACGTTAAATCTACGTATTCTCTATCTCTGCTATTTTTTTCTTTTCGGTTAACTATTTGATTACGCTGGTTGTTACATTAGTATTATTCGTATATTTTTGCTAATATGGAGAACGTATATCATGGTAACTTGTCGGTGCTAAACAAGTGTGTTCTCAAAATGCACCATCTCTTTTAAAGTTTACAGGTGAAACCAGGAGTCCTCGTCTTTTATTTTTAACTCTTCCCGTAGAAAATATTCTTTTAGCAGTAGCACAACAAATATCAGAAGTTGGCTTTTCGTAACGTTTGATGCTGATAGAAATTAGGTATTCTAGTATATACTCTACAGATTTGGGAAAAAGAGAAAGTCACTGCTACTGTCATCAAGCTAGGTCACAGTTCTTGTTTTCAAGGTACCTGCCTCTCTAGAACTTCACTTAAAATGAAAGACTTGAGTGGAAGAAACTAGCCACAACAGAATTTTGAAAATAGCCATACTGAATATTGGTAACTATAACAACACAAGTAGGGAATTTGGCAGATAGAGAAAGCTATACATAAACTGTAGTAAATATAGAACTAGAACTAGTGAGACACTATTTTATGCTCGATAGAACTTCTCAAATCCTTTCAGAGCAACCCGACATAGGATCCTCTTCTGCAAGACGTTGAAGAGTGACAGGGAATAGAGGCATCTCCGGATACAAGCCTCCCTATAAGATTTTAACCACCTCTGCCATTGACGGCCTCTGTACCTCCGAATCTTGAATGCACCAGCACGCAACACGACAGATCCTGTTGAGTTCCGAAATGTCAACACAACCATCCACATTCTCGTCTAGCAAGCTAAGAACCTCCCCTGTGATAACTCTGCTAGCGGCCCTGACAGGAAAGAATCCGATGCTCCCATCTTCAGCCCATTGTGAATTTCTCCTTCCCGATACCACTTCAAATAGCATCATGCCAAAGCTGTAGATATCAGCTTTGGGTGTGATCGGTAGGCCTTCTATCCATTCCGGTGCCAGATAACCCACGGTTCCCCGTATGGTCGTCAGTACCCGGCTGAAGTCATGGCCAAGGAGCTTTGCCAGGCCAAAGTCTGACAATTTAGGACAGTATTCGGAGTCCAGGAGAATATTCTCTGGCTTTATATCACAGTGGATGATGCATTCTCTGCACTCCTCATGGAGATATGCCAATCCCCTGGCAATCCCTAGGATGATCTGGTATCCGGTCTTCCAATCTAAACTCCTGGATTCTTTTCGAAAGAGGTGGTGAGCTAAAGACCCCTTTGGCATGTAATCGTAAACCAGCATCCTCTCAGTTCCTTCGCAGCAGAACCTGCGGAGGCGAACTAAATTGACATGCTGGATTCTCCCTAGTGTTCCCAGTTCGTTTCGAAATTCCTTCTCTCCCTGTTTAATGCCTTCAAGCCTTTTCACAGCTACTGCAACTGAATCGGATAGAGCTCCTTTGAAAACTGACCCAAAACCTCCACCACCAAGGTATTCGGAGAAGTTTTTCGTCATGCGCTGCATGTCGCTGTAGGTAAATGGAACTAGAGGACCATCGAAGAAGGTTGATGCTCCATGCCTCTTTTATACCACACCCAAAATACAACAAGAATGGTTAAAGCCATTATTCCTACTATTGCACTTACAGTGAACTTGGTAATTGATTTCCCTTCACTGCTTGTATTTTGCAGTTCAGAAGCCGCAAGCCTCAGGTAAAGAGTACCGGCCTTATTGTCACTGTTTGATATTCTTCGAAGATTACGAATGTCTCCCTCCCAAAATGAACATCCACTCTCATAAGCATAAGCAGTACATGAGCAATTCCTCAGGCAAGCCAACTCGCATTCTTCTTTGCTATTTGCTGACAAAGACTGAATCCACTGGCATACGCACATCGGATATGGCAAGAAATCCATCCTTTTCTCTGGCCGTCAAGTTCTGGTCACTGCAGTGCAAGCGGGTGTTCCTCGTGCACCCTGAGCACCAGGCGTCGAGCTCCCAGTCTCTCTTGGATGCCGGACTGAAGCCATACAGACAGTTGCATGCAGGCTTGCTCGTCTCGTCACAGATGCCAAAGGCACCACAGACGAAGTACACGGCACACAGAGAAACTGGCAGATCTAAGAACATCTCCCGATGCTATCCTCAAACCACATCCACTCCTGCACTTGCCCAAACGGGCTCAGCACGTATCGTGCCAGAATTCGATCATCAGAGAGATTGATGTTTGGTGTTTGAGAAGATAGGTATTTTTATGGGTAAATAGGTATTAAATTATTTCCCCGGAGACTGGCAAGGATTTTTAGGATTATCTGTATTCGCATATTGTGAGTTCAAAAACTTGTATCTATCTCTTTAATTACTATGTATTCTTGCTGCAAAGAATTATCATGAGGTGATGGTCAAAGCCACGATATCCTTATTTCACAATATTGTAAGACTTCAACAGACTGTAGGGGCTTGTATATTGTTATTGGCGTGTTGGTGTTTTTTTTTTTTTTTTTTTTTTGGTAGTCAAACTCATTTGCAATATTGGTATTACTAATGTGATATGAGCACTTAGCAGTACTCAAACACCATATATAATATTTTCCCACCTTCACCTTTTTTTAGCTACTAGCTGCTGTTCTCTACATAAATCTTGCTTTCTTCCATTGATTACAATGATTACAACGAAAGATGAACAATAGAAAAACAAACGAGAGGATTTATAAATTATCACTCTCTTTTACAATATTTGTAGGTTCTAGTGTGGCGATGGGTTCTATCAAGTAGTACTTTTTGACGATTCGATATACAAATCTTCTTCTTGATGAAGATGACGGCCGGCTCTAGATCTATCTCTGTTGATATTATGAATTCAAGACTCTCACGTGTAACTTGAACTCTAGAACGATCCAAAAAATATCAAAGATCTATTAAAGATCGATCTCTACAATTAAAGATCTGATGATGATCGATCTATTAAAGATTGATGATCATGGATCTCTGAAGTCTCCTCAAAGAGGGTATTTATAGACTTTAGTTAAAAGTTCCCATAGGAATAGGAATAGAAGGTTTTTATATTCATCATGAATTCTAATCAAATATCTTAGTCTTGATTTAAATCTCTTGATTTTGGATTCTTATTAGACTCAATTTGGGTATTGGATAAGTCAAATCTCAATAACAATCAATTTAGGATTCTGATTGGACTCAATTCGGGTATTGGATAAGCCCAAATTTCAATAACAATCAGTTTAAGATTCTAAGAATCTGTTCACGCGGAGTTAAGTACTCTGGACGCGGAGCTAAGGCTTTAGCTTCGCGTTTTACTTATCCACGCAAAGCTAACCTTCTGTCGCGCGAAGCTAACAAATAGCTTCGCGTTCTGTGAGTTATTTTCCTTCCTTTTATTTGAAAATTTTCACCACCAACAGGACCCCCTCCAAAGTTTTCAAAATGGCTTATGACTTGACAAATTTTGAAATACTTTGGATTTTCAATTTGGTGATCAAGTTAATGTTCGCAGCAGGAATTCTTTGCTTTCCTTCCATTGAATTCAGTTTAGATTATAATGAAAGAGAATAAGAAAAAGAACAAACGAGAGGATTTATAATTATCGCTCTCTTTTACAATAAATTGTGGGATCTATATGGCGATGGGATCTATCGAAGTAGCTCTTTTGGACGATCTGACGACGATGGTCTTCTTGCTCTTGATGAAGAAGATGCCGGCCAACTTTGGATGATCTTCTCTGGTCTTGATTCATTCAAAACTCTCACGCGTAACTCGAACTTCACAAAAACTTCCAAAAGATCACTTAAAGATTGATGATCATCTATGAATTGATCTATTATTGATTGATCATCTCTAAAATCTCCTCAAAGAGAGTATTTATAGACTTTAGTTTGAAAGTTTCCATAGGAATAAGAATAGAAGATTTCCATAGGAATAGGAATAGGGATAGAAGATTTTCATAGGAATAGGAATAAAGATTTCCACAGGAATAGTAAAATAAGGTTTTTGTATTCATCAAGGATTCTAATCAAATATCTTAGTCTTGATTTAAATCTCTTGATTTGAAATTCTGATTGGACTCAATTTAGGTATTGGATAAGCCCAAGTCTCAATCACAATCAATTTAGGATTCTGATTGGACTCAATTTGGATATTGGATAAATCCAAATCTCAATCACAGTCAATTTGGATTCCGATTGGACTCAATTTGGATATTGGATAAGTCCAAATCTCAATCACAATCAAATTAGAATTCTAATGAAATCTACTCACGTGGAGTTAACGCGGAGCTAAATTCATGAGAACGCGGAGCTATGGATTAGCTCCGCGTTTTGCTCAAACACGAGGCTAAAATAGCCAAATGCGGAGCTACGGAGTTAGCTCCGCGTGCTGTGTGGAAAATTCCTTTTTACTTAGAAATTTTCACTGCCAATAGAACCCCCTCCAAAGTTTTCAAAATGACTTAGAATTTAGCAAATTTTGAAATACTTTGGACTTTCAAACTGGTGATCAAGTTAAGATCAAGAAATTCGGCAGAGGTGCCTAATCGCACATGCTTGAAACTTTGATGGAGGTGGTTCAAGGCTCTCATGCGTAACTTTGATGGAGGTGGTTCAAGCCAAATCCGGCTGCTAGCCAATGAGAATGACTTTGTCAAAATTGTGGTTCGGAGCGTACCCAAGGGGCTAGCTTGGAAGTGCGGGCTGTCCGTACTTGGTGTCGATATTGGCTTTCCTACTGGTACAAGGACCGCTCTAGTAGCGAATTCATTGGTTCCTACCACCAAAGTTGCCATATTTGCAGAAACTTTCTTCTGTTCCTCTTTAAGTGTGAGAACTCCGGCTTCTATCAATGCCTGAATTCGGTTCTTAAGAGGATAGCAATTTTTAGTTGGGTGCCCGATGTTCCGATAGTACAGGCAATAGTTAGGGTTGCCGGTTTTACCAGCATCTTCCGGTTTTTGATTTTCCGAAAGCTTTAACAAACCCTTCCTGAGGAGGAGATGGAACAGAGTACCGGTCTGTTCCATCTTGAATGTATAAGTTCTATCTTGTCGGGGCCTATTTTGACATGCACCTCTCGGATTTTGAGGTCTTGGTTTTGGATTTGCAACTGTCGCTATCACAGCCTTCCCTTTATTTTTAGGATTCTGTGGATATGGCCTGTTATTTGTAGAGTTTCTCATACAACGAGATTCCTCAATCCGGCGAATTATATCTTCCGCCTGCTCTCCCTGCTTTAACAAATCTTTCCAAGTTTTGGATTCTACAGCTCCCATTCTTATCAGCACGTCGGTCCTGAAATTATACTTACAGGTTTCCACTAGGGTTTCCTGGGTCATACCGTGTCGATAATACACGGACTTTTCCCTGAAGCGTTCAATAAAACTTTTGACCGTTTCTTCCTCCCCTTGCTTTATTGCAAGGAGGAAATGAACCAATATTTCGGTATCATCCTCAAAGAAACATGCCAAGAATTGTTTCTCGACATCATACCAACTGTTTATGGTTCCCTGGGGTAACTGCATAAACCATGTAAAGGCAGGCTCTCTCAGGGTGCTCGCAAATACGTTGGTTATTATGGGATCATTTCCCATCAGATGACCTCCATGCGATAAAAAGTAATATATGTGCTGGTTTGAGGACCCCTTCCCATTATATGACTCCAATTTGAGGGGTTTATATTTTTCTGGATAAGGGGCGAAGTCCCACGCAAGCGAATATGGCCTCCCCCGATTCGTTTAGCTCTTTCTTTTGCATTAACGCATCTAGTTGTTTCTGTAGGTTTTCCATCTTCTCTTCATGAAGATCATGGAAAGAATATTTATCTTCATCCTCATGTGCCGAATGGGCTTTCTCTTCTTTATCTTTTTCGTTCATTTTATTGAACGGAGTTTCTTTTCCCTTTTTAACGTTATCCTCGACGATTTTTTGGGTATTCTCGACCACTTTTGAGAGCATCATTTTAAAATCTTCAATTGTCTTTTGTTGCTCCCGAATCATCTTCTCTTGGGCTTCAAGTCTCCGGTCGATGTCGTCAGATTTATCCGCCATATGTGATGTTGACTTTTATAACCGAGATGATGCAGAGGAACGAGGTGAAACTATAGCCGAGTTATTGCTGTCGTCGTTATAAGAACCTTTTACAAGTTTCTTATAGTTTCGAGGCGGGACAGCTCCTGATTTTAGTCGGGTGAAGTGATGAGCTTCTTCATCACTTGACTCTGAGTTATCATCTCTTTCAATGACTTTCTTACCCTTGCCGACCATGTTGGAAGTTACAACTCTCCATTCTTCTTGGGGAGTAGCCTTTGTTTTCTTAGCAGGGTTCTTGTCCGATTTAGTTAATCGATCGAACACCGATACCCTGTTCTTGTTGCAGCAACAATTATCTATTACAGCAGATACCGCCGTCATGAGCTGCTGGCAATGACAGACAGGTTCGGCTTGAACTTGTTCTATACCTCTCTTCTTGGTTAGATACTCCCTGAGGTCAGTGACTTTAATCATGGAGTTGTGGGACCCATTCAACTGTTTAGAGGGTCCAGGAGCCTGTTGAAGTTTCTTGGAATCACTGGAGTTCAGCTCTGGTCCATTGATGCGATGATCAGCCCTGATTTTGTATTCGGGTTGATCTACGCAGAGCTGAGAAATAGTTTCGCGTTCTGGAGCGCGGAGCTGAAAGTTAGCTTCGCGTTTTGGAGCGCGGAGCTGAAAGTTAGCTTCGCATTTTGTGTCGCGGGCCTGAAGAATAGCTCGGCATTTTGCTACGCTAGCCTCGCATTTTACGCTGGCTTGGCATTTTTTAGAAGTTTATCTTCTGAAATTTTAGCCCCGCGTGGAAGAAAATTCCTGCACGCTGGCTTACTCTTGTGATTAACACAAGTCACAACTTCGCGTCTAGCGTGATTTTTACGATTAACGACAATTTGCCAATCGTCTTCGCGATTAACGCAGAGCTGAGGCATCTCGCGTTTCTCGCAAGTACTACTGGCTTTGCATTTCTCATTAAGCTCAGTACTAACCTCACGTGGAGAATCACACGCTGGCTGTAAGGAATTTTTATCCTCGCGTTTATCGCGAGTGTCAAAAATCTTGCGTTTCTCGCAAGTCGTACTGGCTTCGCGTTTATCACTAAGTCCAGTAATAGCCTCGTGTGGAGAATCACACGCTGGCTTTAAGGAATTTTTATCCTCGCATTTATAGCGAATGTCAAAAGTCTTGCGTTTCTCGCAAGTTGTACTGGCTTTGCGTTTATCGCTAGGCCCAGTAATAGCCTCGCATGGAGAATCACACGCTGGTTTTAAGGAGATTTTATACTCGCGTTTATCACGAGTGTCAGAAATTTTGCGACTACCGCAAATCTTACTGGCTTCGCATTTCTCGCTAAGCTCAGTAATAGCCTAGCGCGGAGTATCACACGCTGGCTTTTCCTTGCGATCAACGCAAGTTGCAACTTCGCGTTTAACGTGATAATGACTGGTCTCGCGATTAACGCGAGCCAGTTTGCGAGGGACCATAGCCTCGTGTTCTATGAAGGTAGCCTCGCGTTCAATGCGGGCTTTGAGGGCCTTTCGCCTAGCTCTCCGATTTCTATTTCGGAGTTGGGTTCTGGTCAATCAAGTTCCCACGCCTTCTTCGGCAGTAGAAAGGCCATCCTCTGCTAGGATTTCCTGCCCAAACAACGGCTCTATGGCCGCGGTCTCCAAGGATCCCCGTTCATCGGTGGATACCTTTTTACCCGTTCCTCTGGTATTGGAGCGCACGCGACGATAGTGTCGCGTTTCGTTCAGGTTACCTGATTCAGAGGATAGATACTCCTCATACTTCTGCTGGTCGATTTCAACGACTAGCATATCTACGTCGGATCCGATCCTCTCGATGTCAGATTGCGCCACGATCTCTTCTTTTGTGAAAGAGACTTCTCCCACTATGGTCGCCAGTTTGTTCGCAGCAGAATTCTTTGCTTTCTTTCCATTGAATACAACTTGGATTACAACGAAAGTGAACAAAAGAAAAAGAGAACAAACGAGAGGATTTATAAGTATATCGCTCTCTTTTACAATATGATGTGGAATCTGTGTGGCGATGGGATCTATTGATGTAGTTCCTTTAGACGATCTGACGTCGAACTCTTCTCTTGAAGATGGCGGCCGACTGTAGAACTGATCTCCTCTGGTCTTGATTCGTTCAAGGCTCTATGCGTAACTCGAACTTCTCAAAAAATTCAGAAAAAGATCTCTTAAAGATTGATGATCATCTATGGATTGATCTTTTTTTGTTCGATGATCTCTAAAGTCTCCTCAAAGAGAGTATTTATAGACTTTAGTGATTATGAGAGTTTGAAAGTTCCCATAGGAATAGAAATAAAAGATTTCCATAGGAATAGGAATAGGGATAGAAGATTTCCATAGGAATAGGAATAAAGATTTTCACAGGAATAGTAAAATAAGTTTTTTGTATTCATCAAGGATTCTAATCAAATATCTTAGTCTTGATTTGGAATTCTGATTGGACTCAATTTGGGTATTGGATAAGCCCAAGTCTCAATCACAATCAATTTAGGATTCTGATTGGACTCAATTTGGATATTGGATAAATCCAAATCTCAATCACAATCAATTCGGATTCTGATTGGACTCAATTTGGATATTGGATAAATCCAAATCTCAATCACAATCAAATTAGAATTCTAATGAAATCTACTCACGCAGAGTTAACGCGGAGCTAAATTCATGAGAACGCGGAGCTATGGATTAGCTCCGCGTTTTGCTCAAACACGAGGCTAAAATAGCCAAACGCGGAGCTACGGAGTTAGCTCCGCATTCTGTGTGGAAAATTCCTTTTTACTTAGAAATTTTCACTGCCAACAGTTAAGATCAAGAAATTCGGCAAAAATGCCTAATCGCACATGCTTGGAATTTTGATGGAGATGGTTCAAGAGCTCTTTCGCGTAACTTGAATTTGCATACGCCAAGATGGTAAGGTCGGAATCATCGAGTTTCGGCAGAGATGCCTAATTGCACATGCCTGACGTTTGCCGGAGGCACTTAATTGCACACGCCAAGATGATCGGGTCAGGATTATCGATTTTTGGCAGCGGCGCCCAATTGCACATGTCTGATAATTTGGTAGAGACAGTTCAAGGTTTTCTCCCGTAACTTGAACTACATCTCACTATCAAAGGTAGGAACTTAACATGACAGAGTTTATCATATCGAAATAAGAAGGATAGTAATAATCCAAATCTTGTTATCAGAGGTAAGAGGTTAACATGATAGGTCCACGGAATTTTTAGCAAACCCCCAGCTATAAACGGATTTGGTGTGTCATAACCAATCACCGTTTGCGTTGGGTTAGCCATGCTATTTAGGTTGGCATGGTGAGTGTTGAGGAATTGATTTCCTCTTCCCTTGCTTTTAAGAGCATTGGGTAGTTGATTTCATACTTTTACCCATAGTATGATAGGGTTGGCGAGGAATTTGATCTCCTCTTCCTGCCACTTTGATAGCATTAGGCAACAATTTTTTTTTTATTTATACCACTCAATTAGCCATTCCAATGGCTAGAATGAGTAGCAGAAGCAACATGATATTTATTACCGTCAATAACTTCGGCACCCACAGCCCAATCCAGCTGCTAGCCAATGAGAACGATTCGGTCGCAGCTGTGGTTTAGAATGTACCCAAAGGGCCAGCTTGCAAGTGTGGGCTGCCCGTGCTTGGTGTCGATATTGACTTCCCTACTGGTACAGGGGTCACTCCGGCAGGAAACTCAATGGTTCATACCACTAAAGTTGTCATATTTGCAGAAATTTTCTGTTCTTAAAACACCAACTTCTATCAATACCTGTATTCGGCTCTTAAGAAGATAACAATCTTTAGTCGGATGTCCAACGTTCCGATGATACAGGCAATAGTTAGGGTCGTTGGTTTCACCAGCGTCTTCCGGTTTTTCAATTTTCGGAAGTTACAGCATGCCTTTTCTGTGGAGGAGATGGAACAGAGTACCTGTCTGCTCAGTTTTGAATATATAAGTTCTATCCTGTCGGGGCCTATTTGACCTGCACCTCTCGGATTCTGAGGTCTTAGCTTCGGATTTGCAACTGGCGTTATCATAGCCTTCCCTTTATTTTTAGAATTCTGTGGATATGGCATGTTATTTATAGAGTTTCTCATACCACGAGATTTCTCAATCCGGTAAATTATATCTTCCGCCTGTTCTCCCTGCTTTAATAGGTCCTTCAAGTTCTTGGACTCTACAACTTACATTCTTATCAGCATACCGGTCCTGAAATTATGCTTGTAGGTTTCCACCAAAGTTTTTTGGGTCATACCATGTTGACAATGCACAGTTTTTTCCCTGAAGCATTCAATAAAGGTTTTGACCGCTTCTTCTCCTTATTTTGCAGCAAGGAGGGAATGAACCGATATTTCGGTATCATCCTCAAAGAAACGTGCCAAGAATTGTTTCTCGATATCATACCAAGTATTGATAGTATCTGGGGGCAACTGCATAAAGTATGTAAAAGCAGGCCCTCGTAGG
Source organism: Dracaena cambodiana (assembly GCA_036321105.1). Classification (NCBI taxonomy): domain Eukaryota; kingdom Viridiplantae; phylum Streptophyta; class Magnoliopsida; order Asparagales; family Asparagaceae; genus Dracaena; species Dracaena cambodiana. The sequence goes on from JAYEPQ010000002.1 coordinate 21,120,055, forward strand.
GTACTCGCGAATATCTTGGTCATTACTGGGTCATTCCCCATTAGATATCCTACTTGGGACAAGAAATAATATATGTGTTGACTGGAGGGATCCTTTCCCGTCATATGACTCCAATTTGAGGGGTTTGTATTTTTCTGGATAAGGGACGAAGTCTCACTCTAGCGGACATGGCCTTGAAACCCCCAATTCTTTTAATTCCTTTTTATGCATCAGGGCATCCAGTTGGCTTTGTAGTTTTTTGATCTTCTCTTCATGAGGATCATGGAAGGAATATTTGTCATCCTCCTCATGCTCCGAATAAGCCTTTTCTTCCTTAAATTCTTCGTTTGCTTTAAATGGTAACTCCTCATTTTTCTTTGGCGTTTTTTTGGAGGAAGAGGTTTTTGCCTTATCTTCAACTACCTTCTAGGTATTTTCAACTACTTTCAAGAGTATTATTTTGAGATCATTGATAGTCTTTTGTTGATCTTGAATCATCTGTTCTTGAGCTTCTATCCTCTTATCAATATCGTCGGATCTACCTATCACGTGTGACGCTGATTTTTGCTGTCTGGAAGATGCACAGGAGCGAGGTGAGGCTATAACCGAGTTGTCACTATCGTCATCACAAGAAACTTTTAAAAGTTTCTTGTAATTTTGAGGGGAATGGCACCTGATTTGAGCCAGGTGAAGTGATGGGGTTGTTCATCATCTGCATCTGACTCATCCTCCCTTTCCATGACCTTTTTAGCTTTGCCAACCATATTTGAGGTAACCGCTTTTCATTCTTTTCCTTTGATTTTGTCCCTGAGATCATTTTTTGTTCTTTTTAAAGTGTTTTGGTCTGACTCGGTTATCCTGTCAAACACTGACACTCTTTTCTTGCCGCAACAATAATTATTCAATATGACAAATACTGCTGTCATGAGCTACTCACAATGGCAAGTTGAGTATGGTTGGACTTGAGTTACACTTCTTTTCTTTATCAAATAATCTTTAAGGTTGGTGACCTTGGATAGTAAGAAATTATGGGGCCCACCTGGTTGTTGAGATGGTCCAGGGGCCCACTGAAGCTTCTCAAAGTCAATGGTGTCGAATTATTGTCCAGTAATTCGATTATCAGGTTTGATTCTATATTTAGGCTGTTTTACACGGAGCTAAATGTTAGTTTCGCATTTTGAAGTATTTACACGAAGCTGGGAGATAGCTTCGCGTTTTATGCTGGCCTCGCGTTTTACACTGATTTGGCGTTTCTGAAAAAATTCATATTCAGACTTTTGCTTAGCTTCGCATGGAAAATCACACGCTGACTTAGTTTTGCGATTAACGCAAGAATCCTTAGCTTCGCGATTAACGCTTGGCTCAAGTTTAAGGTTGATAACTTCGCGTGGAAAATCACAAGCGAGCTTATCTTCGCGATTATCGCGATTGTAACAAACCTTGCGATTAACGCAAGTTTTAATGGCTTCGCGATTTACACTTGGCTTAGTTTTCTTTTGAAATTCAATAGCCTCGCATGGAGAGTCTCCATCACACGCTGGCTCTGTCATAAAGTTATCCTCGAGTTTTACATAGGTTGTGTTAATTTTTCTGGTTTTAAATCCAGAAACAGTAGCCTCGCATGGAGAATCACACGCTGGTATAAGTTCGCGTTTAACGTGATGTTGACTGATCTTGCGATTAATGCAAACCAATTCGCGGGGTGCAATGGCCTCGCATTCTGTCACTTCGTTAGCCTCGCATTTAACGCGAGCTTTGAGGGCTCTCCACCTTACTCGACGATTTTGATTGCGGAGTTGAGTTTTGGTCAAACCAGTTTCTGGGCCTTCTTCGCCAACAATGAGACCTTCCTCTGTTAGGGTTTTCTGCCCAAACATCGGTTCTATAGCCGTGGGCTCCACCGTTTAATGGTGGATTCCCGATTACCCGATTTACGGGTATTAGGGCTCACGCGGCGATAACGCCGTATTTCAGTCAAAGTACCAGATCCAGAGGAGAGATACTCCTCGTACTTCTGTTGGTCGATCTACACGACAAGCATATCAACAACGGATCCGATCTTTCTCACGTCAGATTGCGCCACGATCTCTTTTTCAGTAAAAGAGACGTCTCCCACTGTGGTCGCCAGTTTGTTCTCTGAAAAAATCTTGCTTTCTTCCATTGATTGTAATGATTACAACGAAAGAGGAACAACAGAAAAACAAACGAGAGGCTTTATAAATTATCACTCTTTTTTACAATATATGTGGGTTCTAATGTGGCGATGGGTTCTATCAAGTAGTACTTTTTGACGATCCGATGTAGAAATCTTCTTCTTGATGAAGATAACGGTCGGCCCTAGATCTCTCTCTGTTGATCTTATGAATTCAATACTCTCACGCGTAACTTGAACTCTAAAAGGATCCAAAAAAGATCATAGATCTATTAAAGATCGATCTCTAAAATTAAAGATCTGATGATGATCGATCTATTAAAGATTGATGATCATGGATCCCTAAGGTCTCCTCAAAGAGGGTATTTATAGACTTTAGTGTGAAAGTTCCCATAGGAATAGGAATAGAAGGTTTCTATAGGAATAGGAATAGAAGGTTTTTGTATTCATCAAGGATTCTAATTAAATATCTTAGTCTTGATTTAAATCTCTTGATTTTGGATTCTGATTGGACTCAATTTGGGTATTGGATAAGCTCAAATCTCAATTACAATCAATTTAGGATTCTGATTGGACTCAATTCGGGTATTGGATAAGCCCAAATTTCAATCACAATCAGTTTAAGATTCTAAGAATCTGCTCACACGGAGTTAAATACTCTAAACGCAGAGCTAAGGCTTTAGCTTCGCGTTTTACTTATCCACACGAAGCTAACCTTCTGTCGCGCGAAGCTAACGAATAGCTTCGCATTCTGCGAGTTATTTTCCTTCCTTTTATTTGAAAATTTTCACCACCAACATCTGCGTAGGGGGCTTTACTTATTTCTCCTCTACAATTTACAACAACCAATTTTCCTACAAATAAGGGGCTTCATCTTAATTGGTACCGTGAGAAGCAAAATTGAGGCGCTACGCAATACCAGTCTTGGAGAACGTATATCATGGTAAAACAAGTGTGCTCTCAAAAAACACCATTTGTTTTAAAGTTGGGCTAAGTAAGGGTATTGTCTCTTAAGTTTAAAACTCTCAGATTAGTCCTTGGATTTTTAATGGTGTTAGTCAATAGTTTGCTATTCTCACACTTATTTAGTTTAAAGTGCACTTTTTTATGAAATTTCAAAATTACCCTCCTCTATGCATGTTTTGGATGGTTTTTAGTGATGGAGAAGGGGCTAATTTTGGGATTTCATAAAAAATATCATGTTTAAGCTAAATATGAGTGAGAATAGCAAACTGTTTGATTAACGATGGTAAAAATCTAGGGACTAAACTGATAGTTTTAAACTTAAAGGATAATAAGTTACACTACTCTTGTAGTACACGGAGTCTCAATGTAATTAACTTTTTAAAATTTACAGGTGAACTCAGTAATTTTCATTTCTATTTTTAACTCTTCCCATAGAAAATGTTCTTTTAGCAGTGGCACAACAAATATCAGAAGTTGGCTTTTCTCAACAAAAGCATAATGTTTGATGCTGTTGGAATTTAGGTACTCTAGTATATACTCTACAAATTTGGGAAAAAGAGAGAGTCATTGATACTGTCATCAAGCTAGGTTATAGTTTTTGTTATCAAGGTACCTGCATCTCTAGAACTTCACTTAGGCCTTAGGACCCGCTGGTTTACTTGGAAGTGTAGGAAGTAGGGAATATAATTAGAAGTAACTTTTTAAAAATAAAGTGGTATAAGAGAGTACTTCTTGATCTTCTTTTACTTGTTTGGTCTATATAGGAAGTAAAAAGTGTATACTTTTTTTATTTCCACAAGTTAGGTTGTTTGTTTTGCACATGAAAGAAACCCCAATGAAGTAGTACTTTCCCTATTTTCTTTGTTTGGCTAGTAAAAAGAAAGAATTGGAAGTAAAGTTTCAAACATCATAGTGAGATTACCTTCCTTAATGCTCCAAATAATCTATCTTTTTCATTTTCAGTTCGTTACCATAACATATCCAAATTTAGAAAGAAAAATAAAAGTAATTATTTTGAAAATTTATGATAATGAATATATTAACTAAATTAAATTTAAATATGAAATAGATTAAAATAACTATTTTCATTTTCATTTTATTTTATGATCGGTCAGTTTCATGCATCAAGAATAGATATTTTCAATTTATTTTATGATTGTTTGTTAACTTCATCTGTAATTGTAGCTCGTGGATGCTCAGTTGCCAACTTTCTGACAAAGAAACTATCAAAAGATTTTTAAGATAGAAAAAAAGGGAAAGATAATGCCTTCTAAAGAATGTATACTATCACTGGTAATCTTTCAAGCGTAACAAACAAGGACAATATATCGACGAAAGTGAATGAAACAACAAAAATCTATATTATGCACTTCAATTTGAAACCTTTGATCTAGAAGAAAATTGAGAACTAAAATAAAAAAGCAACAGAAACAAAATCGTAGTGATAATGGAGAGATGTGATAAACTGATGAAACTCCCCTCTAGTGAATGGAAAGCATACAGATCCTAAAATTAACCAATCCAATGCACTTTGAACAAAAACAAAACATAGCAATCGACCTGCTATATTGGACCACTGTAGGCCGAAAAAAAGACTTTGGTAAGAATTCTACAATGAATGAATGTTAAACATGAACAAAACCATCATAAACCATGACTACAAGCTCTCAGCAAGCAGCCAACAATAGCCCAAAACTGTGTCGTCCCCTTAACAAGCAAATTGAAGGGTTACAGATGACTAATACCTCTTGTAAATGAAATGATGTAGAAAAGCAAAACATGATAACATTAAAAACCTGAAGGATAAATCATAGTCACTAGAATAGATGCATTTATTTATAAGATTATTGTACATCAAATCAATATAATCATGCTCAATATATAGTAATAATGCGGGCCAGACACATCTGATATTTCTAATGCGTCTCTGAGGGTTGCAGAGCAACTACAGATATTTCTAATGCATCTCAATTTTTATGCATGGAGTTAGATACCGGACATGCCTTCTCCAACAAAAATGCAGCATCAGACGCATAGATCGTAGAGGCATAGGCATTAGTAGAGAGATTGCTCTACAAAAAATGAAGTTGAGGGTAATGTTTTAAGTCTCTTGGATAAATTCTTCAGACAATGGTAAATGAGTTTGAAGCAGAACCCTCAGCTGCACAGTCTAACAGTACCTGTCATCCCATATCTTCAGGATGGTACATGAAGATAGGTCCCCTGCATTTAAAAGTTTGAGGCAGAACCCTCATATCTTCTGGATGGTCCCCTGCATTTAAAAGTAGGCAGTAAGATACATGACTAATTGAGCTAAAGTTTCGTAATTGCTTGGTAGACAACTTCTCACAATTCAAGTGATATCAAAGTTATTTTCGAGCTCCACCAAATCGAACTAAGACAGGTGTACCACAAGTTTCTCCTTTTTTTAAGAGAATCACAGACTAATACTAACAAAATAATAACAAGGATCATTCCTCCACAATTTCACACGTCACAAATAAAAAATAAAGTTACTGGAAGCCATTTTTGTAAAATATTATGAAAGGTTATTATGGATCTCTACTCATTCTATGCAATTATGCTTACATTTCCTTTATAAACAATGTAAAGAAGAATAAAGAATAATAAAATGAGAATAAAATCTGTATCCATGCTAGACTAAATTTAAAAATCACATAGCATTCATGTAAAATGCAACCTTTTAATCCAGCAACATCAATTAACCAACATAAGAGACTCAATCTGTTCATCATCAAAGGAAATTAAAGAAAAACTAACTTCAAAGAAAATTAACGGAATGAAAATAAACTACACATCTTTTTCCTTCAACAACATGATTATTCTCCATCTGTTCATCGTCAGCCACCAAAAACAAAACAAAATATGACCAGTCAATCGAGACAAATATTAGAACCTACAATAAATTTGCTACGAGCCTTATAATGATTATGCACAATAGTCACTTGATTTGTGTCCCTCAACATACACTACATGCAAATTTAAAAAACACTTGGTTCTCATCCCAATTCCAGATATTGACTTGTTCTATTGAAATTTTAAATTTAATAAAAATAATTTGAGCCACACAAATCATTTCGGTAAATCGAAAATGAGTTCCCCATGTATAAATAATGGCAAGAAAATTGTACCTATAAGTGCCGGTTTCAAAGAATTCGGTTCAGAAACCAAATCCCTCTATTGATATTTCCTCGTGATGTGTTGAACTCTGCAAGCAAAACGTAAAAGAGAAGAAATCGCAGTTAGAATAAGGGAAAAAGAGAAAGACAAAATATGGTAGGGTCTCTTTAGCATTTGGTCATTCACAGGTAAACAAGAGAACGTTACCACCTAATTATACCAAATTCTGATTAAAAAAACCAATCTTGACATAAAAAACAACTCATTACATTCATATGAATTCGTTTAATTAAAAAAATAGATTATATAATATGGACCACAATGTTAAAAAAGCATAACTGCCTTTTTTTTTTTTAATATTGTTTGTTCGTAGCAAAATCCATACCTCCTTCCATTGGAATAACTTAATTACAATGAAAGTGAACAAGAAAGAACAAACGAGAGGATTTATAAATTACTGCTCTCTTTTACAATATAAAGTAGGTTTTCGTAGCGATGGGATCTACTAAATAGCTCCTTTGGACGATCTGATGCGAAAATTTTCTTGCTTGACGAAAATGATGGCCGACTCTTGATCTTTCTCTTCTGGTCTGGATGTGTTCAAGGCTCTCACGTATAACTTGAACTTCTTTAATACTAAAAAAAAGATCCCCTAAGGTTTTCTCAAGAGGGTATTTATAGCCTTGGGTTAATATGAGAATTTTCAATTGACAAGAATTGGAAAGTAGTTGTGTTCATCAAGGATTCTAATCAAATATCTTAACTTTGATTTAAATCTCTTGATTTTGAATTCTGATTAGATTCAATTTTGGTATTGGATAAACCCAAATCTCAATCTCAATCAATTTAGAATTCTGATTATCTACTCACGCGGAGCTAATCGCGTCAGAATGCGGAGCTAGAACACCAGAATGCGGAGTTAGAACACCAGAATGCGGAGCTATAGATTAGCTCTGCATTTTACTAAAATGCAAGGTTAAAGTAGTCAAAAGCGGAGCTACGGAGTTAGTTCCGCGTTCTGCATGGTTCTTTCCTTTTTTATTGATTTTTGGAAATTTTACCACCAACAGAACCCCCTCCAAAGTTTTCAAAATGGTTTAGAACTTAACAAATTTTGAAATACTTTGGATCTTCAAACTCGAACGCGGAGTTAGAATATCAAGTTATTTTCATCATTACGCGAGGCTAATAGCTTCGCGTTTCAGTTAGCAACCGCTCCGATCCTCGCGCCGAATACCAAGGGGCAGGTTTTTTCATTTAAATAGAGTCTTAACTCTTCTTTTTCTTCTTCATTCGAAGAATTTTCAAGAACTCAGGCGACCATAGCTCTTTGCAACCGGCGACCGAGTTTTTCATTGAATTTCCTTGCCGATTTCTTCAATCTTCCTCAAGATTTCTAGAGCATTACCCAAAAAGAGCACCTCCTCTCACGCTTCTTCTCCGCCGGTAGCTGGCGCAAGCAGCAGCGGCAGTGGCCGCGGCAGCGGCCACAGTGGTGAGTCCACGCCGCACCTATCGGAGGTTAGAATCGCCATTTTTCGGCCCCTTTAGAACAATTTTGGAGTGATTTGGATCGGTTTTGATCGGCCAATCGCCTCTTTCATTTGTGAAATCGCCATACTCCGGCCAAATGGCTTGGAGAAGAAGAGACCTCTGGTCTTTTTCTACGTGAAACTATCGCGTTATTTTCGCGTTTTGTATGCGAAGTTATTTTTGTTAACTGTCGCGTTTCCTACGCGAGGTTGCAGATTTAATTTCGCATTTGTGAACACGAAGTTATTCCCTTAGCTTCGCATTTTTAAGCTGAACGTGAAGTTATTCCCATAGCTTCGGGTTTTTAGATTATTAACTTCGCATTTTAACAGAACGCGAAGCTATTTTCTTAGCCTCACGTGAAGTTATTTTTAGCTCTGCGTTTCTACACTTAGGAGATTTTCTAGATTTTCAAAATTTTTCTAACTCTGATTCTTCTTTTGTAGTTAACTATTCAGTGGATCCAATCTCCCACGGGCATCACTTCGGGTATGTTGGGGGCGCAAACTTGGCGACCCAATTCCGCTTCACCACCGATCTCCCTACATTCAAGCCGGGTTTGAGGGAGCGCAAGAAGAAACTGATCAGATACAACCCTGCTACTACAAGGGAGATCATCACCGATGCTCCCTTCGAGGCGACGAACCAAGAGGCTTTGGAGAAGCCAGCATTCCTCTTCGAGGATGCCATGGAGCACTCGGATGAAATTTTGTTCGAGGAGGAGAGCAAATGGCTCTACCAAGCTGGCGATTTGCTAATGTTCCTGCCTGATATGGAACGCAGCTACCCTCTGGTATATCTCCAGAGGCTATCGTCTCGTCGTGAGTTAGAATGGAAGCTAACTCGGGAATATGACAGAGCTGCAACCGGTAAGTTCGGCACGAATGGGGCCTTTCAAGATGGTCCCCCCAGATGTGTCACTGGGCTCCTTACGGGTAGAGTTACCAAGGAGCACCCAGTTGTTGAAGTCCCAACTCAACCCAAGACCTTCCTTAGTGAGTTTATGGCTAAGGGTGGTCAGTACCTTGCGAAGGACTTCAGGATGCCCGGATGGATTCATTCGTCGGGCAACATGTGGTGGTTCCGGCTTGTTAAGTACGTGCTGGACACACATGAGCAAGCTCTAAAGGAGATTGGTCTTTATAAGGCCATCAGGAACGTCCAGTTCGGGTTGCCTCAAAGCTCGTACCATCTCTTCAGTCTCTTGGAGATGTACAACTCCGAAACTAGCACCTTCTTTATGCCAGTGGGTGAGCTAGGACTTGCTCTCCATGAGATGTATGAAGTGTCTGGGTTATCGATGGGCGAAGTCCCTTATGAAGAATAAATTCCTACCGCCGAGGAATTGAATATGTTGAAGGTAAGGGATGAGCGCATCTATCAAACCTATTGGGAGATGATGTGTCATTACTACATCTGTGCTGACTTAGCAGGTGTGCATAATCAGGGGATTGATCACAAGAAGTGGGCAGACTACCTCTTCATTAATTTAAAAGAGAGTCTCCCTATGGTTCGCGGGCGCCCACATGTCAGCCTCGAAGATATTGAACAACACATCTCTAAGCTGGAGGCCACCACTTATACTACTGAATCAAACGAAGGAGGGTTTAATCCTGACACGGTCTTCCAAAGTGAATTAATCAGACAGGGGTCTACTTGCTGGATTCCTGATATTATGGCTGAAGAGGTGCGTTGTTCCTTCACTGCCTAAAGAGGCGATTGCCGTAAATGTAGTCTACCTAGCGGTACTACTGGCATATGGAGGACTTCTGCCAGCCATGGTAAGCAATCTCCAAAGCAGGCTTCGGGCCTTATGCAATGGATTCATCCCTGCGGAGAAGGGCAAGGGAAAAGGTGCCAAAGGAAAGGGCACAAAGGAGACGACCGTGGTGAAAACGCCAAGTCCGAGGGTGGAGATGCCCTATACTTATCTGATGGCGTGGCTTGTCATATACTGCCCCTCTTTAATGAGTGCGGCAGAGTATAGTCCTATTGACAAGCCATTCTTTGTGGAGATATACGAACGCTCCACATGGAAGAGTCACTACATGTCCATCATTTGGAAGACACTCTGTCATCATCAGAACTACGAGATCTTCTGATGCTTCCCAGATTTTCCTGGTGGAGAATATGGATCCAAGTTCAAAGACATCTTGGGTCCCAATAACTTCACTAATCTATCTTCAGGAGCATTTTGGTGGCTTCTCAACATTCGTCCCGGACACTTGGTGTATAAGCAAGACACTATGTGCTATATAGAGCCATATATCCCTAGCCATTTTGCTCGTCAATTCAGATATTTACAGCTCTATATAGAGAATCCAAATAGGGGACTGGCGTACGAGGGCAACCTGTATGCGGGAGCGCAAGGCTGGCTTCACTTCGTTGCTGGAGGAACCGGGGCGAGTTCGCGCTTAACCAGAAATCACGAAGCTGAGCATGGCGTTAAGCTTTTGCACATGGTACAGCATTGCCAACACTGATGTACCCAATTTCTCTATCAAGCACAGCTGCTGTAAGGAGATAGAGGCCATCTACTCTTGCCGAAAAGGGGCGAAAAGAGTTAGAGTGAAAGGAATGGACGAATTCCTTGGCACGGCGGCCGATCCATCAGATGCAGGTGATTCTGATGGTGATGACAATGGCGGTGATGATAACGCTGATGTTGGAGGTGCTCTCCAACCTGCCATCACTCATTCCCGAAGCCCAACTGCAAAGCACCGTGGGTCCACCAAAGGTGAGCCAGCCCGAAGCAGAAAAAGCTGGCTGGGGAGACCTTGGTAATTCCCGAAGAAGCAGCGGTCCAGTTTGCCACGGACTTACTTGCTTCAACTCTGCCAACAGCATCGGCAGAGGAAAACAGGGTTGCTGTAGCTTCCAACACTACTGAAGTCCCAATCCCGCCCACTATAGAATCTGCCGAGCACACTACGACGCAACCTCAAAGTAGCGAGCAGGGTGTGCTCCTAGAGATGGCTACAGCTCCTCCTTCAAGTCCAACCACGGGACTTGTATCCACTGGTATGATTTTGATCTCTAACTTTGTATTCCAACTTTTTTTTTCCTTCTTTTTTTTTATATGTGACACTTTCTGTCTGCTTTTTGAGATCCAGGTAGTCAACTTCACTCACCCATGCATTCGACTACTAGGGTGGAGTTCGAGGAGTTAGTTGATTATTTCGGTACCACTGGCTCGTGGGCAGACTCGGTAGTTCTGCAGACAGATTTGATGCAGACTACTTCACACCAGCTCCACATTCTATTCCTTCTTCACCTCCTCCAATCGACGAATTAGGGAGTGACGACAGGAAAGATACTATTGCTGCTATGCCAAGAGATGCTCCTCCATCTCCAAGCCTACCGTCTCCAACACCGGTTGTTTGTTCCGAGGACACCTTCCCGGTGGTCATTGGTGCGCCCTTAGTTCCTCAAGCAGCGGTATTAACGTCATCAACAATTATGGCTGTTGAGACCCCAGTGGCCCCTCCTGCTTCAACATGCTTGCCAACGGGGGATGAAGATAATCTAAAGTTCTCCTTTGAGGCTACTTCTGCTACAGGAGGGGCTTCAGGAGGAGACACTCCATCATCTACTCCTGTTGGCGAGGCTGCTCGACTAACTAGTACCAGCGATAGTTCGCCTCGGGTCTCCAGTTCTGCCAAGTCTTTATTGGCTTTACTGGCCCCACATGTCATGAATCTGGTACAAGAGCGAGCTTCTTCTTCCTCAACTCCTACAAAAGCCACTCCTGCCCTGGTGACATCTTCCTTAGAACTGCCTGCTCTCAACTTAAACATTGCTGATCCTCTTGAAGAATTTTTCAACCACAATGTTAACGATTTCATGCAGCTGCTAAGGAGATGCATTTGTGTAATAATCCTTATTTTTTTTTTTCTTCATAATTAAATGAATAACAAATAAACATAATAATTTAAACTATTCATCTTCCCTCTTTTATAACATCCCAAATTCATTCATTTTTCTAACCTTTTAAATTCTATAACCCTCAAAACCTTTTAAATTTCATAACTCCTCAAATCTTTTGAATTCCATAACTCCCTAAACCCTTCACATTCTATAACTCCTAAATCTAACACTATATAAACCCAACCTCTTTTCTAAATTCAATCTTACACTCATCCTCTTAAAAAAAAAATCTCACTCTCACTTTGTTGGAGCGCCTCGTCGGACCGCTGTCGTTAGCCTCGCCGAAGTTTTGACAAAGAAACTCCTATTTCTTTCTTCCCTTGCTCTACTATTTGAGGTTGGTATTAATTTCTTAAATTTCTATTGCATTTATTTAATTAGACCATAGGATTAGCTCACACCCTATCTAACAACCCTAATAAAAGATATCCACCATTTTATAGACCCAATAAGATTGATTCAAATCCATTTATTGATTTCAAATAGAATTTAGGGTGATCCTACAATTTTAGGCCTAAACATTATCTATAAATCAATTAGGAGATTCTTCTCAAAAAAATAAATATAAAATAAAATAGGAAGGAAATAATTTATCATTTAAATGAAATCTTTATATGCTAAACTTATCCAATAAATCCAACAAACATAAAATCAAACAAAAACATAACCATATAAGAGTTGAATTATATTTTTGTTAACATAAACTTCAAGATTAGTATTAATACAGCATATGTCCAGCTGAGCCCACCTTACACATCCTATAAGCCTCTCTTGCCAAACAAATAAGATTATAGTTCGATGAGAATTAACCAATTCAAATGTTTACAAAATATGTAACTAACAACTTATTAGGACAATATTAGAAGTTAATTTTCTACACTAATATTATTTAACTTTAAAATTAATACTAAGTGCTTTATGAAAATTAGAAATTCCCTAAAAATCACCTGAATTTATGATGAATAATTTTTAACAAATATATTATAATTTTATGTGTAGATTGCTTCGTGTGATTGCCAATTGGTAGACCTTCGCAAATCGAGGTGAGTTCTTTTTGGACTCACTAAACATGCTAATTTTCCTTATAGAAATATTACTTCAATTATATCATCTAAATTTGTGATTACAAATACTATTTCTTTATATTGTTAGAATTTAATTTGTAGAAGCAAAATGTGTTATTACAAGTGCAATCATTGACATATCTGTTATTTCTTTATGATGTTAGAAATTAAATGATTACTTGTTAAATTACAGCCTGTAGTTAGGTTTTTAATAAATCATGAAAAAAGCTATAATCGTGGAAACATACTGTTTGTGATATCATTCTATATCGGTGTCTAGAAAAGTTTTGTATGCTGGTTCTCTAATTAAGGAACGTGCAATGCACGGAAAACCTCCCAGCATTCATACACTGGCCTGGCCGATATCTGTATGATATCTCAAATCAGTAAATTCTTGATATAACCAATTGTGATTTATTGAATAAAATATAAAACGGATTCTATAAATTATGTTGTTAACAAATTAACAAAATCTAATTGAAATATTGTACCCGAAATTCAATATACAAGTTATGAAAACCAGAATTTAGACATGCATGTACTATACTTAAATGACACTGGGTTGGGGGAGAAACTGAGTGATGGAAATATACTCTGTTTCGGTTGTAAACTTGTTAAGTTGTACAACTGAATATTTCGCACACCATGGGTGCGTGATGATTTGCTGGATCATACCTGACTATAATTCCTGTTTGCCTGACGGCAGGTCCGACTCAGCACCGGACAATCCTGTGACCATTTCCTGGGTCTGTACAGGAAACAATCGAAACAGTTGTATCCCATCAGTTAGCTTTTCCAATTATATGACATCTTAGACAAAAAATACCCCTATTATAGAGTTGACTTTACTAAAATGATAAACTTGCTATGATTGTGACCATACTAAAAGATATTTGCTTTAACCTGTCACTTAATATTATCGTTAATTATGGATTTAATGTTTTCCTAAGACTTGCATTATTACCATGTTGGACATAATTATTACATCACATTTTTCTGTATTTATTGTGTTGGTCGCTATCTGACGACCTGGATATGCATGTCCAGTGACTGAGTTGAACCCTGTTGATCCTACCTCGGAAGACATGGAGTATTTTGCTGCAGTGACCGAAAATCAGTAGTTATCATGTACTTAGTTTGTATTAAATGCAGTCTTTTCATGTTCTTGAACCTATCATTCCTTAATGGATGTTATCTAAAGTTATCCAGTATCGTCCTTCTGTTTTCTTTATGTAATAGACTTCATGGATCAATGAATGTCAGTTTATTTATCTACGTGTATTTATTCTTTGTGGCTGTGATATTATAATTGAGGCTTTAGCATATTCAAACTGAATATGTTGCCGGTACCTGCTACACGTGCTCGTATACCGTATATTGGGAGCGGGGCGTGACAGGTATTTTAGTGGTATCAGAGCCAGGTTCAAAAATGAGTTGACCCAACGAGGTTGAGTTAACTTGGAATTGATCCTAAGCTTGAGATCACAGCCATATGAATAAATGTAGATATTGAAGATTTCATTACCATATCTCTTGATTCAAACTTCCTTTGATTCCATTTTTCCTTATCTTCTTCAGTACGATGGCACAAAATAATGAATCTGAATCGAACTCGAACACTAGCTCAATTAATGCCGCAGAGATGTTGGGAGTACTTCGTGGAATGATGGAGGCACAACAACAACAAACTCAGATGATGCGTACTGGAATTACGGCAGCATTAGAACAAATCAATGCGCCTCGACCACAACGAGTTGGGAGCATTTCTGATTTTCGACGCCTTCATCCTGCAACTTTCTCTGGAACAGTTGGACCACTTGAAGCTGAACAGTGGTTGGCCGAGATGGAGGATCTTCTTATAGCTGCACGAATTCCTAAGGAGGATAAGGTTGATGTTGTGAAGATCCAGCTGACGGATGTAGCTAGAACCTGGTGGCAAGCTGAAGGAAACCGACTGGAACAACCAATCGTATGGGAAGATTTTACTAAGAGTTTTTACACAAGGTTCTTTCCAAAGGCAGCTCGAAGGGAGATGGAACAACAGTTCATCAACCTGAAACAAGGAGGAAAGTCTGTAGAAGAGTATGCAGCTGAATTTGTCCGTTTGAGCCGATTTGCACCATACATGGTTGTTGACGAAGAAGATCGAGCTCATCGATTCCAGCAAGGTTTAAGATTGGACATCCAGAAATATTTGGTGTCTTCCAAACTTGAGACTTATGCTGATGTGATTGATGCCGCAAGAGGTGTAGAGCAAGTTATTAATAAAGAGAAGCGAATTCAAACAATATCGAAGAGGTCTTTCAATCAAGTATCTGGAGAATCTATTTCCAAAATGGGTCCTACCGAGAAGCGACCTTCCATCTCTCATCCTCAAAAGCTCATATGCAACTTCTGTCAGAAACCTGGTCATCTCAAGAAGGACTGCAGAGCTGCTAATGGACTATGTTTGGCCTGTGGATCGGCTGAACATACTTTGATGAATTGTCCGAAGAGGAGAATTAGTGAAGAAATGTCTCGACCTGCTATTCCCCCACAACAAAGGAATGCAGGGCTCAATCAAGGCAGACAACCTCTTGCTTCTCAAAAGAAAATGTTCCAGCAAGCTCTGAAAAATAAGGGAGTGGACCATGGTCAGAGTCAAGCTTTCAATCTCACTGCGGAACAGGCTGAAAATTCCAATGAGGTGGTGACAGGTACAATTTTAGTACATGGTACACCAGCTTTTACACTATTTGATTCTGGAGCTTCACATTGTTTCATTTCATCTGCTTTCGTATCCCTTCATGACATTCCATGTGATACTTTGACATCTAATTGGAACATTAATACGGGTAATGGAGCTATAATATCTAGTAAAGTGTGTAGACTATGTCCTGTGGTAGTATGTAGAAGGGAGTTCTATGCCAATTTTCTTATAATCGAACCTAGTGGATTCGATGTTATACTTGGAATGGACTGGCTTAGTACTTTCCATGCAGTGATTGATTGTCGAAAGAAAAGTGTCATATTCCGAATTCCGAATCACCCGGAATTTGAATTTCTTGGAGGTAGTAAGACACTAGAGTCGGCAAAATTTAGAGCTAGATCAACAAGTGAAATATTCATCATGATGGATGAAAAAGATGAAGATATTCCGGTGGTGTCAGAATATCTTGATGTATTTGCAGATAAGTTTACTGGATTACCACCTGAGAGAGCAGTAGAATTTTCTATTGATCTTATTCCCGGTACGGCGCCTATATCTAAAGCACCATACCGAATGGGACTAGTAGAATTGGCAGAAGTGAAATGTCAATTGACGGAGCTTGGAGATCAAGGATTCATTAGACCCAGCACCTCGCCGTGGGGAGCACCAATCTTACTTACAGGAAAGAAAGATGGGAGTAAGAGGCTTTGCATTGACTACCGAGGATTGAATCAAGTCACGATCAAAAATAAATATCCTTTGCCTAGAATCGATGACTTGTTCGATCAACTCGGGGGAGCTAAAGTTTTTTCTAAGTTGGATCTCAAGTCAGGATATCATCAAATAAGAGTCAAGAAGGAAGATATACAGAAGACTGCTTTTCGAACTCGATATGGCCATTATGAATTTCTAGTAATGCCATTTGGAGTGACAAACGCACCGGCTGTATTTATGAATTTGATGAACCAAGTGTTTGCTCTATACCTGGACAAATTCGTAGTTGTGTTCATCGATGATATTTTAGTATACTCCAAAAATGATGAAGAACATGCCGAACATTTGAGAATTGTATTGGAGACTCTTCGAAAAGAGAAACTCTACGGCAAACTTAGTAAGTGCGAGTTTTGGCAGAAAAGTATATCTTTTCTGGGACATATCATCTCTGGAGAAGGAATCTCGGTTGATTCGCGTAAGATCGAAGCAGTGAAAAACTGGCCTGTCCCGAAGAATGTGTCCGAAGTTAGGAGCTTTCTTGGATTAGCTGGTTACTATCGAAAATTTATTCAAGATTTCTCGAAGATCGCAGGACCCTTGACCAAGTTAATGAAAAAGGATGAGAAGTTTGTGTGGTCAAGTGAATGTAATGAAGCTTTCGAAGAGTTGAAGATTCGACTTACTTCTGCACCAATTTTGGCGATTCCAGATGGAACAGGTGGAATGGTTGTATTTAGTGACGCATCTGGAAGAGGACTAGGATGTGTGTTAATGCAACATGGGCGAGTGATTGCTTATGCATCTCGTCAATTGAAGTCTCATGAGAAGAACTACCCAACGCATGATTTGGAGTTAGCAGCAGTAATTTTTGCTTTAAAGATTTGGAGACACTACTTGCTTGGAGATCGTGTGGATATTTATACTGATCATAAGAGCCTTAAATATGTTTTTACTCAGAAGGAGCTCAATATGAGGCAAAGAAGATGGTTAGAACTAATGGCAGACTATGACATCAACTTACAATACCATCCCGGTAAGATTAATGTAGTTCCTGATGCTTTAAGTAGAAAACCAATGGCGATGTATCTTACCCAGCAAAAGAAGTTGCTCGAAGAGATGAGGAGGCTAGACTTAGAAGTCATCTTGCCAAAATCAAAAGTACAATTTATGGCCTTACAACTCCAATCATCATTAGTTGAGAAGATCAAAGAATGCCAGAAAGACGACCCCAAACTACAGAAATTTCGAAGTGAAGTTGAATCTGGACGGAGATCAGACTTAAACATTCATGCTGATGGATCACTTCGATTTAAGAACAGACTTTGTGTGCCAAAGGGAAATGTTCGAGAAGAAGTTCTTTCGGAAGCTCATAGTTCAACATATTCAGTACATCCGGGAGGCACGAAGATGTATCAAGACTTGAAGCAACACTTTTGGTGGCACGGAATGAAGAGAGAAATTGCTCGATTTGTATCCAAATGTTTGGTATGCCAACAGGTAAAGGCAGAACATCAGAGGTCACCGGGACTTTTGCAACCTTTGCCAATACCCAAATGGAAATGGGAGGAAATTACTATGGATTTCGTTACGGCCTTGCCGCGAAGTCCTAAGGGTAATAATGCTATATGGGTTATCGTGGATCGTCTCACAAAATCGGCTCATTTTATCCCATTTCGTGTTGGACAGTCGACGGAAACATTAGCAGAGAAATACATGCATGAGATTGTACGACTTCATGGTGTTCCAATCAGTATTGTATCAGATAGAGATACTAGATTTAGATCTCATTTTTGGAAGAGTTTGCAAGAAAGTTTGGGATCTAAACTTAAATTTAGCAGTGCTTATCATCCTCAAACTGACGGACAATCAGAGAGAACTATCCAAACTTTAGAGGATATGCTTAGAGCATGTATGCTAGATTTTGGTAGGTCTTGGGAAGATCACCTTCATCTTGTTGAATTTTCTTACAACAACAGCTATCAAGCAAGTATCAAGATGGCGCCATTTGAAGCATTATATGGAAAGAAATGTCGATCACCTGTTTATTGGGACGATATTGGAGAAAGAAAACTTTTGGGACCAGAGATGATTACTCAAACAGTGGATAAGGTCAATCTGATTCGTAAACACCTAAAGGCTGCTCAAGACAGGCAGAAGAAATGGGCGGATACTCATCGAAGATTTTTGGAATTTCAAGTTGGAGATTTAGTATTCTTGAAAATATCACCATCCAAAGGTATTATTCGATTCGGTTCACGAGGAAAGCTTAGCCCAAGATTTATTGGTCCTTTTGACATTGTGGAGAGAGTTGGAAAAGTATCATATCGTCTAGCACTTCCCCCATCCTTAGAAGGTGTTCATAATGTGTTTCATATATCCCAACTCAAACGCTATGTTCGGGACGAGAATCATATATTAGATTATTCAGAGTTAGAGCTCAGACCAGACCTCTCCTATCAAGAACAACCAGTAGCTATCATCGAGCGACGAGAGAAGGTTTTGAAGAGTAAAGTCATTCCCCTCGTTCTAGTTTGGTGGAATCATCGATCACCTAAAGAAGCAACCTGGGAACGGGAAGACGATATCCGTGAACAGTATCCGCACCTTTTTTATTAAGACTTCTGGTATTGTTCTATCTTTTATTTAATTTCGAGGACGAAATTATTTTTCTAAGGGGGATAGAATGTAATAATCCTTATTTTTTTTTTCTTCATAATTAAATGAATAACAAATAAACATAATAATTTAAACTATTCATCTTCCCTCTTTTATAACATCCCAAATTCATTCATTTTTCTAACCTTTTAAATTCTATAACCCTCAAAACCTTTTAAATTTCATAACTCCTCAAATCTTTTGAATTCCATAACTCCCTAAACCCTTCACATTCTATAACTCCTAAATCTAACACTATATAAACCCAACCTCTTTTCTAAATTCAATCTTACACTCATCCTCTTAAAAAAAAAATCTCACTCTCACTTTGTTGGAGCGCCTCGTCGGACCGCTGTCGTTAGCCTCGCCGAAGTTTTGACAAAGAAACTCCTATTTCTTTCTTCCCTTGCTCTACTATTTGAGGTTGGTATTAATTTCTTAAATTTCTATTGCATTTATTTAATTAGACCATAGGATTAGCTCACACCCTATCTAACAACCCTAATAAAAGATATCCACCATTTTATAGACCCAATAAGATTGATTCAAATCCATTTATTGATTTCAAATAGAATTTAGGGTGATCCTACAATTTTAGGCCTAAACATTATCTATAAATCAATTAGGAGATTCTTCTCAAAAAAATAAATATAAAATAAAATAGGAAGGAAATAATTTATCATTTAAATGAAATCTTTATATGCTAAACTTATCCAATAAATCCAACAAACATAAAATCAAACAAAAACATAACCATATAAGAGTTGAATTATATTTTTGTTAACATAAACTTCAAGATTAGTATTAATACAGCATATGTCCAGCTGAGCCCACCTTACACATCCTATAAGCCTCTCTTGCCAAACAAATAAGATTATAGTTCGATGAGAATTAACCAATTCAAATGTTTACAAAATATGTAACTAACAACTTATTAGGACAATATTAGAAGTTAATTTTCTACACTAATATTATTTAACTTTAAAATTAATACTAAGTGCTTTATGAAAATTAGAAATTCCCTAAAAATCACCTGAATTTATGATGAATAATTTTTAACAAATATATTATAATTTTATGTGTAGATTGCTTCGTGTGATTGCCAATTGGTAGACCTTCGCAAATCGAGGTGAGTTCTTTTTGGACTCACTAAACATGCTAATTTTCCTTATAGAAATATTACTTCAATTATATCATCTAAATTTGTGATTACAAATACTATTTCTTTATATTGTTAGAATTTAATTTGTAGAAGCAAAATGTGTTATTACAAGTGCAATCATTGACATATCTGTTATTTCTTTATGATGTTAGAAATTAAATGATTACTTGTTAAATTACAGCCTGTAGTTAGGTTTTTAATAAATCATGAAAAAAGCTATAATCGTGGAAACATACTGTTTGTGATATCATTCTATATCGGTGTCTAGAAAAGTTTTGTATGCTGGTTCTCTAATTAAGGAACGTGCAATGCACGGAAAACCTCCCAGCATTCATACACTGGCCTGGCCGATATCTGTATGATATCTCAAATCAGTAAATTCTTGATATAACCAATTGTGATTTATTGAATAAAATATAAAACGGATTCTATAAATTATGTTGTTAACAAATTAACAAAATCTAATTGAAATATTGTACCCGAAATTCAATATACAAGTTATGAAAACCAGAATTTAGACATGCATGTACTATACTTAAATGACACTGGGTTGGGGGAGAAACTGAGTGATGGAAATATACTCTGTTTCGGTTGTAAACTTGTTAAGTTGTACAACTGAATATTTCGCACACCATGGGTGCGTGATGATTTGCTGGATCATACCTGACTATAATTCCTGTTTGCCTGACGGCAGGTCCGACTCAGCACCGGACAATCCTGTGACCATTTCCTGGGTCTGTACAGGAAACAATCGAAACAGTTGTATCCCATCAGTTAGCTTTTCCAATTATATGACATCTTAGACAAAAAATACCCCTATTATAGAGTTGACTTTACTAAAATGATAAACTTGCTATGATTGTGACCATACTAAAAGATATTTGCTTTAACCTGTCACTTAATATTATCGTTAATTATGGATTTAATGTTTTCCTAAGACTTGCATTATTACCATGTTGGACATAATTATTACATCACATTTTTCTGTATTTATTGTGTTGGTCGCTATCTGACGACCTGGATATGCATGTCCAGTGACTGAGTTGAACCCTGTTGATCCTACCGCGGAAGACATGGAGTATTTTGCTGCAGTGACCGAAAATCAGTAGTTATCATGTACTTAGTTTGTATTAAATGCAGTCTTTTCATGTTCTTGAACCTATCATTCCTTAATGGATGTTATCTAAAGTTATCCAGTATCGTCCTTCTGTTTTCTTTATGTAATAGACTTCATGGATCAATGAATGTCAGTTTATTTATCTACGTGTATTTATTCTTTGTGGCTGTGATATTATAATTGAGGCTTTAGCATATTCAAACTGAATATGTTGCCGGTACCTGCTACACGTGCTCGTATACCGTATATTGGGAGCGGGGCGTGACAATTTGCATGATTCTGGATGGGAGGGACTTCCTTGAGCTTGGACGCCCAATGTTGGCCAGTTACCTAGACAATATTGAAAGGTTTGGAGGGCGTGACCGTGCAGCTCCTTACCGGGCCCACCTAGAAACTTTAGAAGAGCAGGTGCAAACGCTAAACACAATTCGCCAAGCGGATGTGAAAGCGATCACCGAGATTGAACTGGTGCGGCTACGAGTAGAGTTGACAGCTCGTCAAGAGGAGTTGAAGTGTCAAGAGGACGACTGGTCTCGGGAGTTGGCAGAACTGCGAGCCAGTCAAGAGTCAGTCCTTAGGGGGCTAGAGATGGTGGATTTTGAAATCGAGGGGAGTCAAGCAGCCATCCTCAGAGCCAAGGAGACTATTGCCAAAGCTCAGGCTATTTTAGAAGCCAGCGAGTCTCGGCTAGGGGAATTCGTAAAGAAACGGGAAGAGCTGATCCTTCAACAGGGATAGCTCAAGCAAGAAGGCATGATGAGGAGTCGTTTTATTGAAGAATCTCGTTAGCGGTTGGCCCAACAACTTGTAATAAATGACGATGATTTATGCAGGCAGGCTCAACATTCGGTAGAAGAAACCCGTCGTCGAGTTATTGATGAGATGACAAATAAGTTGAAACTTTTGGGAGAGCCTTAACTCCCCTGTTTTCTTATACACATTTGTTTATTCTTGTAATAAAAAGGGATCTCAACGATTTTTGAATTCTTTTTGTAACTTTATTCTTTCAATTCATGAATAAAGATAATTCTTTTGATTCTTTTATCTATTGGCTACAAATTTTTCTTGCACAACAAATAATGACATAAATAGTTCATAGTTTTGGTAAAACTAGTCCAAGACTTATCTGCGTAACTTAGATTGCTGATACCAGAATAACCGGGTCAAAATTGCTGACCACAGTAAAGCTCTTCAATAGAGCAAGCTGATAGTTTGGTGAAAGCGTTTAATTGCATACACCAGAATGATTAGGTTAGGATCACTAACTTAGATAGAGGCGCCTAATTGCACATGCCTTAGTTTGATAAAGAAGTTCAAGTGCTCATGTGCGTAACTTGAACACGTGGATGGTTATACTCTTAGGAATAGGAACCAGATGTGACAGTAATTTTATTTTTTTTATGCATAATACTTTTTCAAAAATTTGCCATTAATTGGCATCATCATTATGTGACCATTCTGGTTTATTAAGCCATAAGCTCCACTAGAGTATACCGTCTCCACGATGAACGGTCCTTCCCACTTGGGTTCAAATTTACCCTTAGTTTTGTGGGTCAGAACCATTGGCCTTTTAATAGCCAGAACCAAGTCTCCTTGTTTAAAGGTTATTTGTTTAACGTTCGTATTGAACGCTTGCGAGACTCGGGCTTGATACAACTCAATTTGTTGCTGAGTCCGGAGATGCTTCTCATCTAGCGCTTCTAGTTCTCGCAATCTTTGTTGATGCCGTTCCTCTGTAGTCATCTTTGTGGCTAATTCCACTCTTAATAATGGTATCTGGATCTCCAGAGGCAAGATGGCCTCGCTTCCATATACCAAAGAGAAAGGGGTAGTTTTTGTTGGGGTGCGGACTATGGTGCGATAAGCCCACAAATACTCTCCTAACTTTTCATCCCAGTCTCGTTTGTTGGAAGAGACGAACTTTCAAAGGAGTTTAATAATGGTCTTATTAAAGGCTTCGGCCAATCCATTTGCCGCGGGGTTATATGGCGTTGAAGCGATGTCTTTGATTCTGAACTTATCACAGAATCGTGAAAGCCCCTAGCTGATGAATTGTGGTCCGTTATCGTGAATGATTCTTCGAGGAATGCCAAAACGGTAAATGACATGATGTTTAATGAATTTGACCACATATGTCGTCTTTACCTCTGACATGAGCATGACTTCAGCCCATTTTGAGAAAAATCGGTTATCACAAGTATAAACCGATGTCCTCTGGATGATGGGGGAGTTATTGGCCCCACGATATCCATCCCCCATGCTTCAAAAGGCCAACTAGCAACAGTATTGTGCAAGTATTTCGGGGGTTGATGAATAAAATAGGCATGTACCTAAAATGCATGGCACCGTTTAGCGCATGCCATTGCATTGATAATCATCTTCGGCCAGTAGTATCCTAGCCTTCTTATACGATCCCCGCGTTTTGGCTCAGGCTGATGGGCTCCACATACTCCATCATACGTCTTTCTCAGCACTTCATTGGCTTCTGCTTTTGAAATGCAGCGCAGTAGAAGACCGTCACTTGACTTTTTATATAAAGTCTGAAGTGTAGGATCATAATAAAATCTTTGGGCCTTACTCTTTATTGAGGCGGCTTCCTTTGGACCCTCTGGCAGCATCCCGTATAAGGCATAATCGACAAACAAAAATTGCCAATCACGAGGTTCCAGAGTTAAGCCTACTTGGCACACTTCCCTGGCTTGGAAAACCGTATCCAGATGGAGAAGTTTTCTACTTCCAATAGTGATACTCTTGGAAATTCGTATCCAGTGGAAGTTTTCTACTTCCAATAGTGATACTCTTAGCTGCGCTTGACGGGATTGCCAATGTTGCAGCTAACGTGGCAAGAGCGGCTGCATAGATATTCTCATTTCGAGGTATATGGCAAATATAAAACTGTTCAAAATATCCTGCCAACTCAACGGCCAGTTGATGAGGGCTTCATATTTGACTTCATATTCGCCCGTCATCTAATTGACGATGAGTTTAGTGTCTCCATATGCCTCTAAATAGTTCACCCCCAGTTGCAGAGCCATTTTCAAACCAATAATGAGCGCATTATATTCCGCCACATTATTTGTGCATGGCTCTGTTAATGAGTAACCATTTGGTAGTATGTGTTTATGTGGAGAAATTAGTACCACCCCCACTCCTGCAGCAGATCATCTTGCACCACCATCAAAGAACATCTGCCATGGTTGTTCTTTGCAAGTCGTGTTGACTTCTGACGTCTGTTTCGAGCTATCCCCTGACGATTTAGAGTTGGACGAAATTGGATGGTCTGCGAGGAAGTCGGTGATCGCTTGTCTCTTTATAGCTTTTTGAGGAACAAAGTGGATGTCATATGGCGATAGCAGTAACGCCCATTTTGCTAATCGACCATTTAAAGACCCCGGTTTTGTCATTAAGATTTTCAGTTGATTGACCTGTGATATGACATGAATTGTTTGCTCTGAAAGATAGTGTCGCATTTTCTGGACGGCGAACACTAGGACTAAACATTCCTTTTCAATCGGGGTATACAGATGCTCGGCTCCAATCATTGTTCGACTCAAGTAATAGAGGGCATGTTCATGACTGCTCATTATACTGAGCGAGTAAAGCTCCTAACGCGTTATCCATGGCCCTTACATATATAAGGAACGGTCTTCCAGGGACAGGTGCCACGAGGACGGAGGTTTCGTAAGGTATTCTTTAAGATCATCAAACGCCTGTTGGCATGCTTCGTCCCATACGAAGGAAACCCCTTTTTTATAAGTCTGAAGAACGGCTGGCATCGTCCCGATAGATTGGAGATAAAGTGCCGAATATAGGCCAATTTTCCTTGTAACTCCCTCAATTCTTTAAGGTTGCGGGGAGGTGGCATCTCCTTGATCGCTTGTACCTTTTCGGGATCAAGGAAAATTCCTTCCGAAGTAACTATGAATCCAAGGAATTTTCCACTGGACACCCCCATGAAGGATTTAGCGGGATTCATCTTCAAGTGATGTCTTCGCTTTAGATTGAAGACTGTTCTTAAATCCTGAAGATGGTCTTTTTGGTTTTTACTTTTGACCGCCAAATCATCTACGTAACACTCTACTGTTTTACGCAGATGTTCTTTAAATATAATGCTCATCACGCGTTGATAAGTGGCACCGGCATTCTTCAACCCAAAGGGCATTACTATATAACAATACACCCCCAACGGCGTTCTGAAAACTGTGTGTTTTTCGTCATCTAGGTGCATTTTAATCTGATTGTATCCTGAGAAGCCATCCATAAAGGACATCCTCTCATAATCGTAGGTGTTATTGATCATTACATCGGTAATCGGGAGTGAAAACTCGTTCTTAGGGCATGCAGCGTTTAGATCCCGAAAGTCAATGCATATCTGGATCTTACCGTTCTTCTTATGAACTGGCATGATATTAGCCACCCAATCAGGATGTTATTCTTCACGAATAAATCCTGATTTTATGAGCTTGTTAACCTCAACAACTATCGCCTCCATTAATTCTGGTCGAAAATACCTTTGCTGTTGTTTGACTGGCTTGGCATTTTCTTTAATGTTTAACCGGTGCATGGCAATCTGAGAATCAAGCCCGGGCATATCTTCATAGCTCCATGCTAACACGTCTATATATTCCTTAATAAGGGATATAAGTTCCTTCTTTTCTAAAGGAGTTAGTGTCTTGCTTATGAAAATGGGCTTCAGATTCTCTTCCGTTCCCATGTTAACTTGTACTAGTTTATCTTCTGTGGGTGGGTCTCGTTGTTCAAAACGGACATCCCAAAGAGTATCCATGTGTTTAGCCCAGGAATCATCTTGAACATCAATTGGTTCCTCGTCGCTTTCTGATGCGACTGAAACCATGTTTGCTGTCAGAGATTGAAACCAGGCGCTAGTACTTAGATCCGAATCATGATCAAACGGATATAAATCTTCATCGGCCGAAGAGCTTTCTTCGTATTTATATGGCGGTGGGGGAGGAGTGGACACATAGCCTAACCCCCTTCGAGTTTTCTGATAATAATCTGGGGTCTTTCCTCTTGGTCTAAACGAGGGTATGAGATTTCGTCGCCCTTTCCCAAAGTTTAATTCTGATTTTTGGGTAAAATTATAACCCATCTTTTCCATCATCCGCCGGAATTTTTGTTCGTATAAGTGAAATTGAGGTGATGTTTGTTCATCACTTTTACTACTTTGTCTTTGGTTGGGCAATGTGATCACTTTGTCGAAGACAATTGGCTTTTGAGATACCTGTCGTGGAGGTACTTCAAAAAAGTGATCTCGTCCCTTCGTTATTTTAGACCGAGAGAGGAGGGATGACCTGATTGGCAAATGATATGTCATCAGAACTTCAAGTTTGGACAGGTCATCCGCCTCGGTGGAAGTACAAGAAGGTTCAGACTCTGTAGCAACAGCAGGCTTGTAGACTAATTTTATATTTTCATTAATAATCCACTCATCCTCTGCTACATCAGTTACATTATTATCAAAATTCACATTAAAATTTATATGAGGGTTTATCTCATAGTCACCCCCGTCATCCTCTTCCGGAGATTCATGTTCAGTGTCCACCTCATTGCTGCTGTCGTCGGGTTTTTGAGGCTCTTTGTGGTTCTTATAGGGGACCTCATGGGCTGGCTTATAGAGCATGGCATCGGTGAAATAATTTTCTAGCCCTTTGAATAGTTCCCTATCTGCAACTAGTGTCCGAACTTCTCTTTATTCATCGCAGTATTTCATACATTGGTAGAGAGTCGATGGAACTATCATCTAGGCGTGGATCCATGGTCGCCCCAGTAGAATGTTATAAGACGTGTCTGCATCAATAACGTAGCACGTAACTTCCATACTCAAATCTCCGATTTGGCATCGAAGTCGGATCTTTCCGAGGGGACAGCTATCATTGGCGTTAAACCCGTATATCGTAGTATTTGTCAGTGTCAGGATGGGGAGAAATTCCCAATAACTGCATCAACCTTCTGGGAAGGACACTTAATACAGACCCTGAATCAATTTGAATGCGGTCCACCTTTATGGATCTGACATATCCGGTGAAATATAAAGGCCTATTATACTTTATATTCCTTACATGCATGTCCTCTGGGGAAAAGGTAATCTGTGAGACCTGCCTCCTCACTTGATGACAGCGGGGGCAGGAATCCTGTTCTTCATCGGCTGGCTCGACGATCTGTGCTAAAAAAGATTCAGAATCTACCAAAGCCTCTCTTAATGCTTCGCGAATTGATTTTGACAATCGCAGCAACTTGTAAAGCGTAACTCGAGCTGGGATATTTATCAACTAAACTATTATGTGAAATTTGAACGTAGCATCCTTGACCTCTTCGTCTTTTACGGGATTTTTCTGGAAACGAAACCCTTTTTGCTTTACAGGTTTCGCGAGTTCCCGGTATATATTCTTCGGGACTACTCTAGTGTAGTCTTTGAGGTAGGCTTTACCAGATCGAGTGCCGGAGGGTCCTGCCTCATCTTGGTGAGTGGCCATAGTTTCGGCCTCCTCTTCAGAGACCGTGAATGCTCCTGTGATTATGTACTCTTCTTTTATTTTCACAAAAATAGTATTACTAGTCCGCTTTCTCCTATGGCTCCCTGAGGTGGTCCATTATTCATCCTGTAATAGATCAGGATGGACCCACATGACCTCCCCTCTTTGTGTTGTTACGGGGACAAGTCCTTTCTGTGCCCTTTCATGTGGGTCATGATTCTTCATGACCAGTTTTCCTTCTACTATCGGAGTTACTCCTGCAGGGAATTCATGGGTTCCTACCACCAGGGTTGTCATATTAGTAGTAACTTTCTTCTGTTCCTCTTTCAGCGTTAAGACTCCAGCCTCTATCAATGCTTGAATCCTGTTCTTTAGAGGGTAACAGTCCTTGGTAGGGTGTCAAACATTCCTGTGGTATAGGCAATAGTTAGGGTCGTTGGTTTTACCAGTGTCCTCCGGTTTTATATTTTCTGGAAGTTTCAATATTCCCTTCCTAAGAAGCAGGTGGAAGAGTGTGGGCGTCTGTTCTACCTTAAAAGTATAGGCCCTCTCTTGTCGGAGCCTATTTTGTCCCGTGCCTTTTTTATTTTGAGGCTTCAGGTTTGGAGGATTTGTCTTCTGTGGAGCGGCATCTGATACCATTACCGCTTTCCCCTTATTCTTATTGTTGTTTTGTGCATGCGGCCTATTATTTTCAAGATTCCTTGGTCCACGAGATTCTTCAACCCGGCGGATCAAGTCTTCGGCTTGCTCCCCCTATTTAAGCAAATCCTTCCAAGTCTTGGATTTTACGGCTCCCATTTTTAAGAGCACGTTAGTCTTGAGATTATGCCTGCAAGTTTCCACCAGAGTTTCCTAGACCATTCCATATTTGCAATGCACGGACTTCTTCCGAAACCTTTCTATAAAATCCTTCATCATTTCTTGTTTCCCTTGCTTTGTTGCAAGGAGGGAATGAACCGATATTTTGATATCATCCTCGAAGAAACATGCGAAAAAGTGTTTCTCAACGTCATACCAGGTGTTGATAGTACCTGGGGGCAACTGCAAAAACCATGTGAAGGCAGACCCTCGCAAGGTACTTATAAATATCTTGGTCATTACTGGGTCATTGCCCATCAAATGCCCCGCCTGAGATAAGAAGTAGTAGATATGCTGACTGGGAGATCCTTTCCCATCATATGGCTCCAACTTGAGCGGTTTATACTTTTCAGGGTACGGTGCCAAATCCCATTCAAGTGGGTATGGTCTCGAAACTCCCGACTCCTTCAGTTCCTTCTTGTGCATCAAGGCATCAAGTTGGCTTTGTAACTTCTCAATTTTCTCTTCATGAGGGTCATGAAAAGAATATTTTTCCTCGTCCTCATGTGCCGAGTAAGCCTTTTCTTCTTTATTTTCTACATTTATCTTGAACGGAGTTTCTTTTTCTTTCTTCCGCAGTGATTCTGTAGAAATTTTGGCTTTATCCCCGACCATTTTTTGAGTGTTCTCGACCACCTTCAAGAGCATCAGTTTGAGATCGTCGATCTTTTTTTGCTGCTCTCAGATCATTTAATCTTGGGCTTCAAATCTCTGAGCGATATCGTCAAATTTATTTGCCAGATGTGAGGTTGATTTTTGCAGTCTGGATGACGCCGAAGAGCAAGGTGAAGGTATAGCCGAGTTGTCACAGTCGTCGTCATAAGAACTTTTTACAAGTTTTTAATAATTTCGAGGTGGGAAGCGCCTGATTTAAGTAAAGTAAGATGATGAGGTTCTTCATCACTTGATTCCGAATCATCATCCCTATCTACGACTTTCTTCCCTATTCCAACCATATTAGAAGTTACAACTCTCCATTCTTTTTCTCGGAGAGCATTTTTTGTCCTTTTTGAAGGATTTTTGTCCGACTCAGTTAATCGGTCGAACATCGATACCCTGTTCTTACTGCAGCAATAATTATTCATCATAGCAGATACTGTCGTCATAAGTTGCTCGCAATGACAAATAGGATCCGATTAAACTTGATTTATGCTCCTCCTCTTGGTTAAGTATTCTCTGAGGTCAGTGGCTTTGGACACGGAGTCATGGGGCCCACTCATCTGTTGAGAGGGTACAGGGGCCCACTGAAGTTTCTTGGAATCATTGATGTCAAGTTCTTACCCAACAGTGCGATTATCAACCCTGATTTTGTTTTCAGGTTGCTTTACGCGGAGCTAGATATTAGCTTCGCGTTCTAGTACGCGGAGCTGAGAAATAGCTTTGCATTTTGATACGCGAAGCTGAGAAATGGCTTCGCGTTTTACGCTAGCCTCACGTTTTATGCTGGCTTGGCATTTCTGTAGAAGTTTAACTTCTAGAATATTAGCCTCGTGTGGAGGAAAATTTTTGCACGTTGGCTTATTCTTGTGATTTACACAAGTCATATCTTTGCGTTTAATGCGATTCTTGCGATTAACGCAAGTCTGAAAATTATCTACGTGATTTACGCGAAGGTAAGGAGTCTTGTGATTAACGCAAGTTTAACTGGCTTCGCGATTTACGCTAAGCTCGATTTTAGCCTCGCGTGGAGAATCACCTTCACACGCTGGCTTTATGAGAAGTTTATCCTCGCGATTAACGCGAGTGTTAAGAATCTTGCGATAAACGCAAGTCTTACTGGCTTCGCATTTTACGCTAAGCTCAGTTTTAGCCTCGCGTGGAGAATCACCATCACACGCTGGCTTTATGAGAAGTTTATCCTCATGATTAACGCAAGTTTCTCTGGTTTTAAGTCCAGATAGAATAGCCTCGCGTGGAGAATCACATGTTGGCTTGTCCTCGCGATTCACGCAAGTTGCAGTTTCGCGTTTAATGCGATACTGACTGGTCTTGCAGTTAACGCAAGCCAATTCGCGAGGTACAGTAGCCTCGTGTTCTGCTGCCTGATTAGCCTCGCGTTTAACGCAGGCTTTGAGGGCCTTTCGCATAGCTCTCCGATTTCGGTTGCGGAATTGGGTTCTGGTCAATCTAGTTCCCAGGCCTTCTTCGGCAGTAGAGAGGTCATTCTCTGTTAGGATTCTCTGCCCAAACGACGGCTCCATGGCCACAGTCTCCAAGGGTCCCCGATTAACGGTAAATTCCCGATTACCTGATTTACGGATATTGGAGCTTACGCGACGACAGCGCCGCATTTCGGTCAGATTACCTGACTTAGAGAAGAGATACTCCTCGTATTTCTGCTCGTCGATCTCCACGACGAGCATATTAACGTCGGATCCGATCCTCTCGACATCAGATTGCGCCACGATCTCTTTTTCAGTAAAAGAGACTTCTCCCACTGTGGTCGACAGTTTGTTCATAGTAAAATCCATGCCTCCTTCCATTGGAATAACTTAATTACAATGAAGGTGAACAAGAAAGAACAAACGAGAGGATTTATAGATTATCGCTCTCTTTTACAATATAAAGTGGGTTCTCGTAGCGATGGGATCTACTAAATAGCTCTTTTGGACGATCTAACGCGAAAATCTTCTTGCTTGACGAAGATGATGGCCAACTATTAATCTTTCTCTTCTGGTCTGGATGTGTTCAAGGCTCTCACGCGTAACTTGAACTTCTTCAATGCTCGAAAAAAGATCTCCTAAGGCTTCCTCAAGAGGGTATTTATAGCCTTGGGTCAATATAAGAGTTTCCAATTGACAAGAATTGGAAAGTAGTTGTGTTC
Source organism: Dracaena cambodiana (assembly GCA_036321105.1). Classification (NCBI taxonomy): domain Eukaryota; kingdom Viridiplantae; phylum Streptophyta; class Magnoliopsida; order Asparagales; family Asparagaceae; genus Dracaena; species Dracaena cambodiana. The sequence goes on from JAYEPQ010000002.1 coordinate 21,151,333, forward strand.
ATTAAGGATTCTGATCAAATATCTTAACTTTGATTTAAATCTCTTGATTTTGAATTCTGATTGGATTCAATTTGGGTATTGGATAAACCCAAATCTCAATCTAAATCAATTTAGAATTCTGATTATCTACTCACGCGAAGCTAATCGCATTAGAACACCAGAACGCGGAGCTAGAACACCAGAACGCGGAGCTATGGATTAGCTCTGTGTTTTACTAAAATGCGAGGTTAAAGTAGTCAAACGTGGAGCTACGGAGTTAGCTCCGCATTCTGCATGGTTCTTTCTTTTTTTTATTGATTTTTGGAAATTTTATCACCAACACTGTTATGGAGCTGCATAATGAATACACATTTTCAATATGCAAATATTATTATGCACACAAAAGCACATGTTATCCAAGATCACAATGTTTCTTCCTTATCAGATTTTAGATTGTTGAAGCTAATAGCCACTTTTAAACCTTACATCTATATGGAATAGAGTTTGCATAAGCTTTTTTTTTGTTTTAAGAGAGAGTTTGCACTGGCTAATGGATATCTTTAGAACTTACGCCCATATTTTGCAATCATGTTTGCATAAGCTAAACAGAGTGGCATTGGAATATCATTAACTACTTTAATGCTTTATTTACGCACTACTTGTCATGGAAAAGAATACATCATTGCCTGAGAAGGAAAATAAAGTACTGGGCCTACGGAGTATTAAGAGAATTACAATTCTTTTAAAATAAAATCCAGTACCACACACTGGATTTCGAACGAGTGTGAAACTTGTAACTTAAAAAAAAAAAAAAAAAAAAAACAAAAAAACAGAAACAAAATCAAAGTGATAATATAGTTAAGAGAATAGTGTCATAAAAGAAGAATCCACACAATCACAAACTCATTTCCACTAATCCAAATTTAGACCATCAAAAAGGATTTTATGCCAAATCCGAAGCAATTACAAAAGATATCCCTATACGATTACAAAAAACTAGCAAGGGCGAATTATTCAATTCAACACGAAACTGATCCTAACCGCAAAATTAAAAAAAAAAAAAAAAAAAAAAAAAAAAAAAACGCACAAATTCTACTTTAAAATCAAATCAAAACCCTAACCAGCATAATCACTCAATCCAGCATGAAATTGATCAACTCAAACTCACAGATTAAACAATTATCAACTAAATAGCGAAATATTAGAAAAAAGGGGGAGAAACCCTAGAGCTCACTTTTAAACAAAAAATCCCCAAATTTTCACAGAAAGAAACAATGAATGAAGAGAGCTAACATCGAAAAAGTGGGCCCATTTGGGGAGCAATAGTCTGTTAACTATCACATCTGATTTTTTTTTTTTTTTTTTTGAAAGATACAAAAGTTGAGGCTATTAAAGGAATAATGCCTTCTTTGCAGGTGACGAAAAATCACAGAAAAAGAATTTTTACATGAAAAGATTTAGGTAAAGTCCTAAATTTCTAAAAAAATGGATAGATTATGGTTATAATTCAAAGAAAAAAAAATTGCAGTTATTTTAGAAGAGAGATTTGAGAAAAAAAAATTCGCAGCTATTTTCAAAGAAAAAAAATTCAAAAACTTACTCGGTATTTATTTTATGAAGACCCACATGAAAAAAATAAGAGATGAAAAGAATTCTCTAGATGGAGGAAGTGAAGGGACTCAAGCTATTTTGGAACAGAGAAGGAAATAAAAAAGGAATATTTTGATTTTTTTTAATTAATTTTTTCCTCGAAACGTGAGATCCGTTCCTGATCCGTCCCTCTTCCAATAGTTTTGGAGTGGAAGAAAATTTTAGGAGTTATATTCTCACGTAGGATCCAACTCAGCAAATAAAAAGTAAAAATAAGTTACTTCACCTTCTTCTTATACCACTTCAGTGCAAACAAACAGGCCCTACAATGAAACACTTGAGTGGAAGAAACTAGCCATAACAGAATTTTGAAAATAGCCACACTGAATATTGGTAACTATAACGACACAAGTAGGGAATGTGGCAGATAGAGAAAGCTACACATAAACCATAGTAAATATAGAACTAGAACTAGTGAGACACTATTTTTATGCTTGATAGAACTTCTCAAATCCTTTCAGAGCAACCCGACATAGGATCCTCTTCTGCAAGACGTTGAAGAGTGACAGGGAATGGAGGCATCTCCAGATACAAGGCTCCCTCTAAGATTTTAACCACCTCTGCCATTGACGGCCTCTGTACCTCCGAATCTTGAATGCACCAGCATGCAACTCGACAGATCCTGTTGAGTTCCGAAATGTCAACACAACCATCCACATTCTCGTCTAGCAAGCTAAGAACCTCCCCTGTGATAACTTTGCTAGCGGCCCTGACAGGAAAGAATCCGATGCTCCCATCTTCAGCCCATCGTGAATTTCTCCTTCCTGACACCACTTCAAACAGCATCATGCCAAAGCTGTAGACATCAGCTTTGGGTGTGATCGGTAGGCCTTCTATCCATTCCGGTGCCAGATAACCCACGGTTCCCCTTACGGTCGTCAGTACCCGGCTGAAGTCACGGCCAAGGAGCTTTGCCAGGCCAAAGTCTGACAATTTAGGGCAGTCTTCGGAGTCCAGGAGAATATTCTCTGGCTTTATATCACAGTGGATGATGCATTCTCTGCACTCCTCGTGGAGATATGCCAATCCCCTGGCAATCCCTAGGATGATCTGGTATCTGGTCTTCCAATCTAAACTCCTGGATTCTTTTCGAAAGAGGTGGTGAGCTAAAGACCCCTTTGGCATGTAATCGTAAACCAGCATCCTCTCAGTTCCTTCGCAGCAGAACCCGCGCAGGCGAACTAAATTGACATGCTGGATTCTCCCTAGTGTTCCCAGTTCGTTTCGAAATTGCTTCTCTCCCTGTTTAATGCCTTCAAGCCTTTTCACAGCTACTGCAACTGAATCAGATAGAGCTCCTTTGAAAACTGACCCAAAACCTCCACCACCAAGGTATTCAGAGAAATTCTTAGTCATGCGCCGCATGTCGCTGTAGGTAAATGAAACTAGAGGACCATCGGAGAAGGTTGATGCTCCATGACCTCTTTTATACAACACCCAAAATACAATAAGAATGGTTGCTGCCATTGTTCCTGCTATTGCACTTACAGTGAACTTTGTAATTGATTTCCCTTCACTGCTTGTTTTTTGCAGTTCAGAAGCCGCAAGCCTCAGGTAAAGAGTACCGGCCTTATTGTCACCGTTGGATATTCTTCGAAGATTACGAATGTCTCCCTCCCAAAATGAACATCCACTCTCATAAGCATAAGCAGTACATGAGCAATTCCTCAGGCAAGCCAACTCGCATTCTTCTCTGCTATTTGCTGCCAAAGACTGTGAATCCACTGGCATCTGCACTTCGGATATGGCAAGAAATCCATCCTTTTCTCCGGCCGTCAAGTTCTGGTCACCGCAGTGCAAGCAGGTGTTCCTCGTGCACCCTGAGCTCCAGGCGGCGAGCTCCCAGTCTCTCTTGGATGCCGGACTGAAGCCATACAGACAGCTGCATGCAGGCTTGCTCGTCTCGTCACAGATGCCAAAGGCACCACAGAAGAAGTACACGTCACAAGGAGAAACTGGCAGTTCAAAGAACATCTCCCACCCGATGCTATCCTCAATCCACATCCACCGCTGCAGTTGCCCAGACGGGCTCATCACGCTCCGTGCCAGAATCCGATCATCAGAGAGATTGGCAGTGAAATACCTGCGCTTGCCGTCGTCCACAAACTTGTTCTTGTTGAGAGTGGTCTTATCCATCACGGGGATCAAGCTGAAGGATCTCCCATTCCAAGGTCCACTGCTCCAGTAAGTCTTTGAATTGTTCCACAGGAAGATGAACTGGTTGATGCCGCTTGGATCTATAGTAACGGTAAAAACCCCAGGAGCCGGGTCCTCAGAGTTCTTCCATGAAACTAGCCGTTGGTACTCTCCAGTGACTTTATTCATCCCGATCCATCCTTTGGTCACCAATGTATCAGTCGGGTGATCAAAGCTCTGCCAGAATGTGGAACTCGAGTTGGACTGGTCCGTCAGAACCAAATTCCCTGTATCAAGAAGCACTGCAATGTTATACATGGAGAACGAGGTCGTGTTGGACGACCAAACTGGGATTCTGGAATCGTAGAGGACCAGATTTCCGTCCTTGGTCAGTTTCAGCTGGGAAGTAACAGTATCAGATATCGGAGCGTCTCTGTTCGCCACCCATATGACTGTTTGCACCGAAATCTTCTTGTACCATATGCCGATGTAGTATTTATGGGAGTTGCCTGGTGTGAAGAAGCCCAGTTCGAAGACTCCACCTCTCGAGATTATCGTTTGGTTTCCGGAGATGGACTGGCCTCTGGATATGGTATCAGTTGCAATGGAGATATTGCTGCTCAGTATGAGGAGAAGGAAATAGAGACTGATTGATAAGATAGTAGGAGGTTCTGAGTACATCATTGCAAAAGCAAAGCAAAGTGTGAGCTTTCTATTGTGCGATAGCCTGAAGCTTCACAAGCAGGAGATTTAGATAGGAATCAAACAGTCTCAGCTTCTTGTTTTCCTTCGTTCTCTAAGATCAAAGCCGATCACGAAGTAATGGATGATGGTGATACAAAAGTGATGGTCCATATTCTTTTTCTCTTTCTTTTATTAGAACTGGTCTAGTCTTGCGGCATTTATGAGGTGGTTGCTGTTGCCTCACTGGAGTACTAACTTAGGTGTATCAAAAAGTCGTGGCCAGTTACAGTAGTTGTGCCAGAGAGATCACGGCACATAGAAAGTTTAAGCCTCTGAAGGCTTTTGCTCTCGTTGGCTCATTACGTGTTTGTGATTTTGAGCCTCTGCGTGATAGATGGTGTGGCTGGGGCCAAAGCCAAGGATGGAGATGGTTACTGCTCGTCCAGTCTGTTGCTTCAGTCTTTTTAATGAGGGATATAATGAGACTCTTTGACCGGATCATCTCACGTCAAGGTCATTGTCAAGTCTCATTTAATTGATTCATGGAAAGGTCATAGTATGTGTTTACCGCTGCTCCAACGAGAGTGATGGTGACGCTAGAGCTTCCTGTGTTGACTCAGATATTATAGCTGTCGCAAATTTATTGATTACTTGAAACCAAAGTGTTACGGCCAGATCAGTTTCAGTTACGATACTTCAACCAAAATCCAATAACTAGTCTGGTTACATATGTGAACTTGATAGTAAGAAAGATTTAGTAATGAGAACTTCTAAGGGCATTGTGCCCCAAATTTCTAAGAACCCTGCTTCTAAGGGCCAACAAAAAAAACCTAGTTTAATCCCAAAGAAACTAACCGATTCCCCCCTATATCACCTGCCCCGATCCCCCCTTCCGGCACAATATGCATGCCCTGCCCCCATCCCCACTTCATCGTTCCCCTCCAACTCGAAACCACTAAGCATGCGAATGAGCGATCTACGGATCAATTTTTGCCCCCACTCTATTTAAAATTCTGAATTAGAAAAATAAGAAATTTCATTTTTTATTCAAAATTTTGAATTTGACGGGCCAAAAATTAGTCATTGGATCTGTCCATTATCGTGCCTAGCGATCCTCTCCCCCACCCTTAAAACGATTGCCCTCTCCTCTACCATGATTTTATTTGCCAGCCCGCCACCTCTCCACTAATGCCACCCCTTTCTTCTATGTTGATACCTCTTGTCAACCCCTCAGATGAAGATAAATTTTTCAAAAAACAAGTTCTTCAATTGGCAGCTTTAATGCTTTTGGATGCAATGGCTCTAGATTTCAACACAAGTGTTCAAATGGAGATGATTTACTGAGTAGTCAAGTCTCTGGTGTGTATGTGTAACCAGTAACCCCTTCTCTAATCTAGTATTTGGCTATTTACAGAGGTTTGGAAATCTTTGAATTGGTATAACGGTCTAATTAATTGCCTTCTTGATTGATAATTAATTGTCTATCTTTTAATCTATTGTATTTGTGTTAAATCTTCAGAATTTGTAACGGACATCTTTAATCCTCTTGATTTGTAACTGTAACACGGATCTCAGACTTTAGATCCGCGTTTTGGCTTCTGGTAGCTCACGTGGTATGCTCATACCCGCGTTTGAGTATCAATGAAGATGATTTTCGCCTCTTGAGAGTTTGGAGTGAAAACACAACCCTCTTAGACCCGCATTTCAGCTATAATTAGCTCCCCATATATGCTTAGAAAAGAAAAGAAAAGTCAGACGTGGATCTCTCTATGGCAGATGATCCGCATTTTATCTCCCAGTAATGTGCCTTGCTTGATTAAAGCTGCGTTTGGGTACAGATGAGAATATTTTTTATCCTTTAAAATTTTTGAGTGAAAAGGCGACCCTCTGGGGTTTGCATTAATTATATTTAGCTCTAATCATGAGCTCGAAAGATAGCTAAAAATGTGAATCTCTCTTTATTTGATGATCCACGTGTTGGCTTTTTAGTTGGGCCCTCGTTTATACTGAAACGGGGTTATTTTTTGTTTTTATAAGCCTTTGTGGGCCATAACGCCATCTTGCGTTTGAGTCTTGGATTAAATCCGCATTTGTATTGAAACATGACCTTATGGGTCTGCGCGGATCCTTTTGGATGATGATCTGTGTTTGAATATACAATGAGATGACCTTATATTTCTAAGGTTATGGAGACAACATGCGACCCTGAGGGGTCCATATTTGTTAGCCTTTACTTTGCCTAATATGCAGGTCACTCCGTTTTTTGGCTGTGGGAAATGAATATTGTGATTTTATGAGGGTCGCGTTTTAATTTTTCTTGGCTCTACATGCAGATCTCTTTTCAGTAGATGATCCGCCTAAATCCTTCTTTTTCTGTTCTTTTCTCGAAAATTTTGCCAATAGGAAAAGGCTTATGTTAAGTGGCCTTCTCCCCCCTTTAGTCCCACATCGGTGAGGCTAAGAAATGAAGGGGGGGGAGAGGGCTATATAATTAAGCCCCCCCTCTCATCCTCTCCTCACACCAAAAACCAATACAAATACCCAAACATACTTTTGTATTTTGTATTTGTATTCTCCACAAATAGTGAAATTTTGGATCCTTCTCCGGCCGTGGACGTAGGTCACATTGACCGAAGCACGTAAGTTCTGTGCCTCTTGTCTTTTTCAGTTATTTTCTTTACTGTCTTTGTTATATTGTAGTAGTGGCTATTAGTTCTTGTGGGGCCTGTTGCCCAACAAACTGGTATCAGAGCGCCAGATTTTTTTTTTTGAAGTGCTTATTGTATGCTCTGTGGCTGCCACTAAACGTGGATCCTCCACATCAGAAAATAAGTATCTTCTGTTAGCGGGGCCCAGCGTCACTATTCTCTTGTGGGGCCCATTGAAGTGCTTATTGTATGCTCTGTGGCTGCCACTAAACGTGGATCCTCCACATCAGAAAATAAGTACCTTCTGTTAGCGGGGCCCAGCGACACTATTCATTTGTGGGGCCCATTGTCACTATTCACCTCTTGTGGGGCCCGCGTCACTATTCATCAAGTGTCATATTTCATAGCCATCATGACAGTAACAAAGATCTCAATTGAAAAGTTTGATCGGAGTGTCAAATTCGGTATGTGGCAACTCAAAATGGAAGCCATCCTTATACAGGATGGATGTGAGTTAGCACTTGAAGGAGAGGAGAATAAGGCACCGGAGATGACGGCGAAAGAATTTGCAGATCTAAATAAAAGGGCTAGATCTGCTATTATTTTGAATCTCTCTAACGAGGTTTTGCAGGAAGTCGCCAATGAGAGGACAGCCAAAGGTATGTGGGATCGGTTGAAAACCATGTACATGAAGAAGACGGTGGAGAATCGACTTTATTTGAAACAAAAGTTGTATATATTGAGGATGATAGAAGGTACATCTATACTCTCTCATCTTGATAAATTTGATTCCATTATTATGGATTTGGAGAATGTAGATGCTAAGATTGAAGATGAAGATCAAGCCATTTTATTGTTATGTTCCCTTCCCCAGTCCTTTAAACATTTTCGGGATACTATGATTTATGGGAAAGATTCAGTCTCATATGATAGTATTAAATCTGCATTAAAATCTAAAGAGCAGATTGATAGGGACATCACAGGGGAGACTAGTGGTAGTCAAGCAGAGGGATTATTTGTTCGGGGTAGATCTGAAAATAGAGACCCTAGTAGTAGCAAATCCAAAGGAAGATCAAAATCCAGACATTACAATTTGATTTGTAATTATTGTAAGAAAAAGGGGCACATTAAGGCTAACTGCTATAAATTGAAAAATAAGGAGAAAAATTTACAAAATAGCAGTGTCACCGCTGAAACTAGTATAGCAGCAGATGAGAATGAAGGAACTATATTTGTAGCAACAGATAATAAAGTCAGGTCTAATAATGAGTGGATCTTAGATTCGGGTTGTTCTTACCACATGAGTCCCAGTAGGGAAAGCTTCTCCACATATGAACCTGTTAATGGTGGAGTTGTTTTGATGGGCAACCATACTGCCTGTAAAGTTGTTGGTAGAGGTACAGTTCGAATCAAGATGTATGATGGCATTGTCCGAACACTCACTGATGTTAGACATGTTCCAGATTTGAAGAAAAATCTCATCTCTTTAGGCACTCTCGATGTTCTTGGGTGTAGATATTCAGCTGAAGGTGGAGTTTTGAAAATTTGTAAAGGTGCCCTTGTACTGATGAAAGCTAAAAGGTCTGGAAGTTTGTATATTTTGCAGGGATCCACTGTTACAGGTACTGCAGAGGTCTCTACATCCTCAGATGTTGACATTACCAGATTGTGGCACATGCGGTTGGGACACATGGGTGAGAAAGGCTTAACGCTGTTAAGCAAGAAAGGCCTACTTTGTGGTCAAAGTACTGGTAAGATGGACTTTTGTGAGCATTGTATTTTTGGGAAGCAGAAAAGGGTTAGCTTCAATTCTCCCGCTGTCCATAAAACAAAAGGTACTTTGGACTATATTCATTCTGATCTTTGGGGGCCATCTCGTGTTCCTTCTAAGGGTGGTGCCAGGTATATGTTAACTTTTATTGATGATTATTCAAGGAAGGTTTGGGTGTATTTTGTTAAGAATAAAAGTGATGTTTTCTTGACCTTTAAACAATGGAAGGTTTTGATTGAAAAGCAGACAGGAAAACACATTAAGCGGCTGCGGACAGATAATGGCTTGGAATTCTGTAGTACAGATTTCAATGAGTTTTGCAAGGGTGAAGGAATTGCTCGGCATTACACTGTCAGAATGACGCCTCAACAGAATGGTGTGGCCGAGCGCATGAACCGAACTCTTTTGGAACGAGCTCGGTGTATGATCTCAAATGCAAGGTTGACAAATGATTTCTGGGCAGAAGCCATTGCTACGGCGTGCTACATTGTCAACCGTGCTCCAAGTGCTTCTATTGATTTCAAGACTCCAGAGGAGGTTTGGTCAGGTACTCCTGCTGATTACTCTAATTTAAGAATTTTTGGGTGTTCTGCTTATATGCATGTTAATGAGGGAAAATTAGAGCCTAGGGCTAAGAAATGTATTTTCCTCGGTTATGCTTCTGGAGTGAAAGGATACAGATTATGGTGTCCTGATCTCAAATCACCTAAATTTGTAATTAGCAGAGATGTTACATTTGATGAATCATCTATGTTGTATCCTAGAAAAGAGTCTTGTAATTCAGAAAAGGATGATAGTACTCAGAAGCAGGTGGAGTTGGAGATTGGAAATGCAAGTTCTTCACAAAGAGCCTCTACGAGTCAAAGAGATCAAGTTGATGAACCAGATCTTGATGAACCAGTAGAGGAATATTCCATAGCCAGAGACAGACCAAGAAGAGAGATTCGACCACCACAAAGGTATGAAGATGTTGTTGCATATGCTTTAACAGTGGCACAGGAAACAGGTGGAGACGGTGAACCTTCCACCTATTTGGAGGCAATTCAGAGTGCTGATTCAGAAAAGTGGCTGGTAGCTATGAATGAAGAAATGGAATCTCTCCACAAGAATTGTACTTGGGATCTTGTGAAGCCGCCGAAGGGAAAGAAAACAGTTGGTTGCAAATGGGTCTTCAAAAGAAAAGAAGGAACTTCAGGTGTTGAAGATGCAAGGTATAAGGCACGATTGGTTGCAAAGGGCTACAGTCAGGTACAAGGTGTTGACTTTAATGATGTTTTCTCACCCGTTGTAAAACATAGCTCTATTCGTGTATTACTTGCATTGGTTGCCATGTTTGATTTCGAGTTAGAACAGCTTGACGTCAAGACAGCTTTTCTACATGGCGATTTAGATGAACAGATCTATATGAAGCAGCCTGAAGGTTTTGAAGTTGAAGGTAAGGCAGGCCATGTATGTTTGTTGAAGAAATCCTTGTACGGACTGAAGCAGTCTCCAAGACAGTGGTATAAGAGGTTTGATTCTTTTATGTTGGGTCATGGTTTCTCCAGGAGCATGTATGATAGTTGCGTATACTTCCGAAAGTTAAATGATGGTTCATTCATTTATTTGTTATTATATGTTGATGACATGCTCATTGCGGCTAAGAATCTTGCAGAAATTCACCAGTTGAAGGCCTTATTAAATGGCGAATTTGAAATGAAAGATCTGAGAGCAGCAAAGAAGATTCTTGGAATGGAGATAAAACGTGATAGAGGAGTTGGAAAATTGTTCCTGACCCAGAAGAATTATATCAATAAGGTTTTGGAGAGGTTTGGCATGCGAGACGCTAAACCAGTAAGTACTCCTCTTGCTAGTCATTTTAAACTATGTGCTGCTCAATCACCACAGTCAGAGGAAGAGATTGATTATATGACACGAGTTCCTTATTCTAGTGCCGTTGGAAGTATCATGTATGCAATGGTTTGTACTCGTCCAGATATTTCACAAGCAGTTAGTGTTGTTAGCAGGTATATGGCAAATCCAGGCAAGGAACACTGGCAGGCTGTGAAGTGGATCCTCAGATACTTGAAGGGTACTTCAAGCAATTGTTTGGAGTTTGGACATTCTAATAACTCATTGGTTGGTTTTGTAGATTCAGATTACGCCGGTGATCTCGACAAACGCAGGTCTCTTACAGGTTATGTATTTTGCATTGGAGGTTGTGCTATCAGCTGGAAAGCTACTCTACAACATGTAGTGGCTTTGTCCACTACTGAGGCAGAATATATGGCAGTTACAGAGGCTATTAAAGAAGCTTTGTGGTTGAGAGGTTTGTTCGGCGAGTTATCTCTACAGCAAGGAGTTATTATCATTTACTGTGATAGTCAAAGTGCAATTCACTTGACTAAAGATCAGATGTATCATGAGAGGACGAAACATATTGATATCAAGTATCACTTCATTCGTGATACCATTGCAGAAAAGAAGGTCCTTATTCAGAAGATCAATAGAAAGGACAATCCAGCAGATATGTTTACGAAGGCTCTTCCAGTTTACAAGTTCAAACAGTGTTTGGACTTGATTGGTATTTACAGTTGGTGATTTTGCCTGTTAGGGCATTGCCGGAGAAAATGGAGTAATTCATAAATTGTTCGGGTCAAGGCCAAGGTGGAGATTTGTTAAGTGGCCTTCTCCCCCCTTTAGTCCCACATCGGTGAGGCTAAGAAATGAAGGGGGGGGAGAGGGCTATATAATTAAGCCCCCCCTCTCATCCTCTCCTCACACCAAAAACCAATACAAATACCCAAACATACTTTTGTATTTTGTATTTGTATTCTCCACAAATAGTGAAATTTTGGATCCTTCTCCGGCCGTGGACGTAGGTCACATTGACCGAACCACGTAAGTTCTGTGCCTCTTGTCTTTTTCAGTTATTTTCTTTACTGTCTTTGTTATATTGTAGTAGTGGCTATTAGTTCTTGTGGGGCCTGTTGCCCAACAGCTTAGATGATGGCTATGATGACAGTGGAGACGACAATATCTAACATGACCCGTTGACCCAAGCCCTCCAATTAGCCTTTGACACAGGCTCAGTACTTAGTTTGATATTTCTTATAATTTTGCTCACGCAAACTTCACTTCATGAGGAATTATGAAAGCAAATGGTAAAGAAAAATGAAATGCATATGTTTGTCTCTATTACACCATTATTGTATTTGCTATAACACCCATTTGTTTTCTCTGCGTCTTAGGATGTGGTTCCACAGGCCTGTCAGAGCTGATGACTGGTTGCTATACGTGGTAAGTATTTTATTTGTTAGATATATTGCAGGTTTAGTTGATACAATTGGTCATGGTCATACTCGTGTTGCATTTTTGTATTTGCATCAAGAGATTCCCAACACATTCATGTTGTATTTTTATGTTTTGTTGATAGAGAGTCCTAATCCGTTCATGCTGCATTTTTATTTTGTGTAGATAGAGAGTCCTATTGCTTATGGTGGCTGTGGATTTGTTACTGGTCGCATGTTCAACCTGAAAGGAGAGGTAATTCAATTTGTTCCAAATACATGAGTGACAGCTGCATACAAAGAACTTCACATCATGTTTCTGGTACACAGCTTGTGGTATCATTGACTCAAGAGGCCCTTACTAGGAAGTTTAAGCAAAAAAAATGAACTTAAATCAAAGCTCTAAGAAGCTCGTTTGTAGGTACATCTTTCTGTTCTGCAACAATTACTGCCTGGCCATCAAAAATGCCTGGAACCATCCTCTTAATCTGGTTTAATTGATGCATGTGCAGGATGATACTACCAATTTTTTGTTTGCTTAACCATCCTTAAGGTACCTAGGCTTCGAATGGTACAGATGAAGCAGTAGCATGTAATCAGAGTGCCCCTGCTGGACCCGGAGTTTCATACAGTCTCAAAGGACGAGTTTATAAATGTATGTGTAATCAGGGTCTTAAACGTTCAATAATGATCAGTGAATCATAAGTTATTTGATGTTTGGTGTTAGAGAAGGTAGGTGTTTTTATGGGTAAATAGGCATTAAATAATTTCCACGGAGACTAGCGGGGATTTTAGGATCCTCCCAAAATGCCATTCTTTGGCATCTGTATTCAATCACATATTGTGAGTTCAAAATCTTGTATCTATCTCTTTAATTATAATGTATTCTTGCTGCAAAGAATTATCGTGAGGTGATGGTCAAAGCCATGATATCCTTATTCACAATATTGTAAGACTTCCTGTAATACGAGGGTCACTTATATGAGTGATTGAAGTCCCTAACTTTGTAAGTTCTATTATCTACTTGCTAATAGAATACGGAGGGTTATCACCCATCGTTTTACTTCAAAAAAATATTGTAAGACTTCGACGGACTACAGAGGCTTGTATATTGTTATTGGCATGTTGGTGTTACTAATATGTGTTCGCAGCAGAAATTCATTGCCTTCCTTCCATTGAATACAGCTTAGATTACAATGAAAAAGAACAAAAAAAAAAAACAAACGAGAGGATTTATAATATATCGCTATCTTTTTACAATAAATCGTGGGATCTATGTGGCGATGAGATCTATCTAGTAGCTCCTTTGGACGATCTGACGACAATGGTCTTCTTACTCTTGATGAAGAAGATGCCGGCCGATTTTGGATGATATTTTCTGGTCTTGATTCGTTCAAGGCTCTCACGCATAACTTGAACTTTACAAAAACTTCAAAAAAATCGCTTAAAGATTGATGATCATGATGATTGATCTTTTATTGATTCATGATCCCTAAAGTCTCCTCAAAGAGGGTATTTATAGACTTTTGTGGTTATGAGAGTTTCCATAGGAATAGGAATAAAGATTTCCATAGGAATAGGAAAAGAAAGTTTTTGTATTCATCAAGGATTCTAATCAAATATTTAATATTAATTTAAATCTCTTGATTTGGAATTCTGATTGGACTCAATTTGGGTATTGGGTAAGCCCAAATCTCAATCACAATCAATTTAGAATTCTGATTGGACTCAATTTTGATATTGGATAAGCCCAAATCTCAATCACAATCAGTTTAGAATTCTAATGAAATCTGCTCACGCGGAGTTAACGCGGAGCTAAATTCATCAGAATGCGGAGCTATGGATTAGCTCCGCGTTTTGCTCAAACGCGAGGATAAAATGTCCAAACGCGGAGCTACGGAGTTAGCTCCGCATTCTGTTGTGGAAAACCACATTTTACTTAGAAATTTTCACTGCCAACAGAACCCCCTCCAAAGTTTTCAAAATGGCTTAAAACTTAGCAAATTTTGAAATACTTTGGATCTTTAATTTTGTGATCAAGTTAAGATCAAGAAATTCGGCAGAGGTGCTTAAGCGCACATGCTTGAAATTTTGATGGAGGCGGTTCAAGGCTCTCATGCGTAACTTGAACTGCATACGCCAAGATGATCAGGTCATGATCATCAGATTTCAGTAGAGGCGCCTAATTGCACATGCCTAGAATTTGGTAGAGATGGTTCAAGGCTCTCTCGCGCAACTTGAACTATATCTCACTGTCAGAGGTAGAAACTTAACATGACAGAGTTTATGGGATTTTTAGCAAACCCCCAGCTATAAATGGATTGGTGAGGATTTGATCTCCTCTTCCCGCCGCTTTGACAGCATTGGGTAATTGATTTCATACTTTTACCCCCAGTATGATAGGGTTAGCAAGGAACTTGATCTCCTCTTCCCGCCGCTTTAACAGCATTGGGCAATTGTTTTTATAGCACTCAATTAGTCATTCTAATGGCTAGTAAAAGTAGCGGAAGCAACATGATATTTATCATTGTCAATATTTTCGGCACCCCCAGCCAAATCTGGCTGTTAACCAATGAGGATGATTCGATCGCAGCTGTGGTTCAGAGCATACCCAAGGGGCCAGCTTGCAAGTGCGGGTTGCCCGTGCTTGGTGTCGATATTGGCTTTCCTACTGATACAGGGACCGCTCTGGTAGCGAACTCATTGGTTCCTACAACCAAAGTTGCCATATTTGAAGAAACTTTCTTCTGTTCCTCTTTAAGTGTGAGAATCCTGGCTTCTATCAATACCTGAATTCGGTTTTTAAGAGGATAGCAATCCTTAGTTGGGTGCCCGACATTCCGATGGTACAGGCAATAGTTAGGGTCGTTGGTTTTACCAACGTTTTCTAGTTTTTCATTTTCCGAAAGTTTCAGCATACCCTTTCTGAGGAGAAGATGGAACAGAGTACCAGTCTGCTCAGCCTTGAATGTATAAGTTCTATCTTGTCGGGACCTATTTTGACCTGCACCTCTCGGATTCTGAGGTCATGGCTTTGGATCTGCAACTGTCGCCATCACCGCCTTCCCTTTATTTTTAGGATTATGTGGATATGGCCTGTTATTTGTAGAGTTTCTTGTGCTACAAGATTCATCAATCCGGCAAATTATATCTTCCGCCTGCTCTCCCTGCTTCAGCAGATCTTTCCAAATTTTGGACTCTACAGCTCCCATTCTTATCAGCACGCCGGTCCTGAAATTATACTTGCAGGTTTCTACCATGATTTCCTGGGTCATACCGTATCGACAATACACGGATTTTTCCCTGAAGCGTTCAATGAAACTCTTGACCGTTTCTTGTTCTCCTTGCTTTGTTGCGAGGAGGGAATGAACCGATATTTCGGTATCATCCTCAAAGAAACATGCGAGAAACTGCTTCTCGACATCATACCAAGTGTTTATGGTTCCCCGGGGCAGATGCATAAACCATGTAAAGCAGGCCCTCGCAGGGTGCTCGCAAATACTTTGGTCATTATGGGATCATTTCCCATTAGATGACCTGCCTGCGATAAAAAGTAATATAAATGCTGGCTTGGGGACCCCTTCCCGTCATATGGCTCCAACTTGAGAGGTTTGTATTTTTTCTGGATAAGGGGCGAAGCCCATTCAAGCGGATATGGCCTTGAAACCCCCGATTCCTTCAATTCTTTCTTGTGCATTAAGGCATCCAGTTGGCTTTGCAATTTCTCGATCTTTTCTTCATGAGGATCATGGAAAGAGTATTTGTCATCATCCACATGTATCGAATAAGGCTTTTCTTCTTTAGTTTTTTCATTTGTCTTAGGTGGTGGTTCCGAAGAAGTTTTAGCCTTATCGTCAGCTATCTTCTGGGTATTTTCGACCACTTTTCGAAGCATTAGTTTGATGTCATTAATGGCCTTTTGCTGACCTCGAATTATCTACTCTTGGGCTTCTATCCTTTGGTCGACATCATCGGATTTATCCACCATATGTGATGCGAGCTTTTGGTCGGGAAGAAATGTATGAATGTGAAGAGGCTATGGCTGAATTGTCGGAGTCATCATCGTAGGAACCTTTTGCAAGTCTCCTATAATCTCGAGGAGCGACAATACCTGACTTGAGTCGTGTAAGATGGCGAGGTTGTTCATCATCTGCATCTGACTCGTGTCTTTTTTCCATGGCCTTCTTACCTTTACCGACCATATTTGAAGTCACCGCATTTACCTCTTTTTCCCTGATTTGATATCTCAGATTATTCTTCCTCCTTTTCGGAGTATGAGACTCAGCTATTCTATTAAATAAAGAAATTCTTTTCTTACCACAGCAGCAACTATTCAGTACAGCTGATATTATTTGCTCGCAATGGCATGTCGAATGTGACTGAGTTTGACTCGTTTTCTTTTTACTCGTCAAATAATCTCTGAGATCAAGTATTTTAGAAAATAGAGAATCTTCAGTTATATTTTGGACATGGGCCCACTTGGCTGATGGAGGAGTCCATGAGCCTGCTGTAACCCCCCATGACTGGTGGCGTTATCTGTGCTATACTTATCAACCTTTATTCTGTATAATGGCTGATTTACACGGGGCTGGGACATAGTCTCGCGTTTTACGCTAGCCTCGCATTTTATGCTGACCGGGTGTTTTTATAGAAGTTTAACTTCTGTTTGTTTAGCCTTTCGTAAAGGAGTATCCTCACATGCTGGCTTACTCTTGTGATTAACACAAGTCACAACTCCGCGTCTAGTGCGATTTTTACGATTAACGACAATCTACCAATCATCTTGGCGATTTACGCGGAGGTGAGGCATCTTGCGTTTCTCGCAAGTACTACTGGCTTCGCATTTCTCGCTAAGCTCAGTATTAGCTTCGCGTGGAGAATTACACGCTGGCTGTAAGGAATTTTTATCCTCGCGTTTCTCGCGAGTGTAAGAAATCTTGCGTTTATCGCGAGTGCTACTGGCTTCGCGTTTATCGCTAAGCCCAGTAGTAGCCTCGCATGGAAAATCACATGCTGGCTTTAAGGAGATTTTATACTCACGTTTATCGCGAGTGTCAGAGATGTTGTGACTAACGCAAATCTTATTGGTTTCGCGTTTCTCGCTAAGCTCAGTAATAGCCTCGCATGGAGAATCACACGCTGGCTTTTCCTTGCGATCAATGCAAATTGTAACTTCGCGTTTAACGCGATAATGACTGATCTCGCGATTAGTGCGAGTCAGTTTGCGAGGGACCATAGCCTCGCGTTCTATGAAATTAGCCTCGCGTTCAAAGCGAGCATTGAGGGCTTTTCGCCTTGCTCTTCGATTTCTATTTCGGAGTTGGGTTCTGGTCAATCCAGTTCCCAGGCCTTCTTCGGCAGTAGAGAGGCCATCCTCTGCTAGGATTTCCTGTCCAAAAACCGACTCTATGGCCGCGGTCTCCGAGGATCCCCGTTCATCGGTGGATATTTTTTTACCCGTTCCTCGGGTATTGGAGCGCACGTGACGATAGTGTCGTGTCTCATTCAGATTACCTGATTCAGAGGAGAGGTACTCCTCGTACTTCTGCTGGTCGATTTCAACGATCAGCATATCTACGTCGGATCCGATCCTATCGACGTTCGATTGCGGCACAATCTCTTCTCTGATGAAAGAGACGTCTCCCACTGTGGTCGCCAGTTTGTTCGCAGTAGAAATTCGTTGCCTTCCTTCCATTGAATACAGCTTAGATTACAATGAAAGAGAACAAAAGAAAAAGAACAAACTAGAGGATTTATAGTATATCACTATCTTTTTACAATAAATCGTGGGATCTATGTGGCGATGAGATCTATCTAGTAGCTCTTTTGGACGATCTGACGACGATGGTCTTCTTGCTCTTGATAAAGAAGATGCCAGCCGATTTTGGATGATCTTTTCTGGTCTTGATTCGTTCAAGGCTCTCACGCGTAACTTGAACTTCACAAAAACTTCAAAAAAATCCCTTAAAGATTGATGATCATGGATGATTGATCTTTTATTGATTCATGATCCCTAAAGTCTCCTCAAAGAGGGTATTTATAGACTTTAGTGGTTATGAGAGTTTCCATAGGAATAGGACTAAAGATTTCCATAGGAATAGGAAAAGAAGGTTTTTGTATTCATCAAGGATTCTAATCAAATATTTAATATTGATTTAAATCTCTTGATTTGGAATTATGATTGGACTCAATTTGGGTATTGGATAAGCCCAAATCTCAATCACAATTAATTTAGAATTCTAATTGGGCTCAATTTGGATATTGAATAAGCCCAAATCTCAATCACAATCAATTTAGAATTCTAATGAAATCTGCTCACGCGGAGTTAACGCAGAGCTAAATTCATCAGAACGCGGAGCTATGGATTAGCTCCGCGTTTTGCTCAAACGCGAGGCTAAAATGGCCAAACGCGAAGCTACGGAGTTAGCTCCGCGTTCTGTTGTGGAAAATTCCATTTTACTTGGAAATTTTCACTGCCAACAATATGATATGAGCACTTAGCAGTACTCGAACACCTTACATAATATTTTCCCACCTTCGCCTCTATTTTTTCTAGTAGCTCATAGGGGGCTTTACCTATTTCACCCCTATAATTTACAACAACCAATTTTCCTACAAATAAGGGGCTTTATTTTAATTGCACCGTAAGGCGAAATTGGGGCGCTACTCATTACTATTTTTGAAGTGTTGCTAATGGAGTCCTATTGCTGCAGCAAATTTCAGTCTGTCGAAATGGGTCCAAAATCCACCCAAACCCATTATGATATATATATATATATATATATATATATATATATATATATATATATATATATATATATATATATATATATATATATATGGGGTTGTGTGTTAGGGTTCTGATTGGTCGAAAAGAAAAAAAGGAGAATTTAAGTGGCTGCTACCAATTGCTGGCCGAGCTTTGTTTTTTTTAAGGTGGCAGCTGCTGGAATAATTGGCCAGACAGAGAAAAATAATTTCTGCATGGTGGCTGGCACTTTGTGCTGGTGCTTGGTTCGGCCAGACAGAGAAAAATAAGAATGCATTCTGATAGTTCAGTTGTTAATCATTTGAACGCATTTAACACATTATGGGCACAACTTGAATCCTTAGAGTTTGTCTTTGCTGATGACATTAAATCTTTGATGTTTATGTGTTCGTTACCAGATAGTTGGAGTAATTTTGTTATAGTCATTACCAATATTTTCAACACTGCTCTTAAATTTGATGATGTTGTGAGTACAATCATGAATGATGAATTGATGAAAAAGAGCATGGATGAGAGCACAGTTTCTACAAGTACTGCTCTGTCTGTTTATAATGACAGAAGGAAGGAAAATGGTAGAAGTTTAAACAGGGAGTCGAAGCAAAAAGGGAGATCAAAATCTAAGGGAAAGTTCAAGAAAAAGTTTGTTGGAAATGTAAAATAGAGGGTCATATAAAGAATGATTGTCTAAACAAAGATAAGGAAGGAGCGAATGTGGTGAATCCAAGTAAGGAGTATGATGACTTGTGCTTATCCGCTCATACAGAAACAAGGTCAGACTTGTGGTTTGTGGATTCAGGGGATTCATTCCATTGCATTGCTCGCAGAGAATGCTTAGATAATTATGTTCAAGGTGAATTTGGATATGTGATTGTTGGTAATAGGCAGGAATGCAAAATTATCGATAAGAGGACAATTCAGTTAAAATTATACAATGGTGGAAAGCTGCTTTTACAAGAGGTCAGGCATATACCAGATTTGAAGAAGAATTTGATATCTGTTCGCAAACTGGATAGCGAGGGTTATCAAATCTCATTTGAGAGGAAACAGTGGAAGATCAGAGTTGTTTCTGTGGATCACGTTGTTTCTTTGGCCACCATGAAGAATGAGAAGGCTACCTTATGGCATCAGAGGCTCGGTCACTTGAGCGAGAGCGGCATGAGGGTATTACAATCCAGAGGTAAGTTGACAGATATGAAAGATGCTAAGTTTGATTTCTGTGAGAACTGTGTATTTGGAAAGCAGAAAAAAGTTAGTTTTATAAAGGATGGTAAGGAGAAGAAAACTGAGAGATTGGAGTTGGTGCATACAAATGTATGGGGGCCTTCTTCGATGAAGTCTCTTGGAGGTAATTCTTATTTTGTCACTTTCATAGATGATGCAAGCAGGAAAATATGGGTGTTAGCACTTAAGTAGAAATCCGATGTCATCAAGATTTTCAAGGTATGAAAAGCTCTTGTTGAGAATGAAACATGTTTGAAGGTGAAATATCTGTTGTCAGACAATGGTGGGAAATTTTGCAATAGGGAGTTCGATGACTATTGCTTTACCTACGGGATCAGGAGAGTGAAGACTGTACCGAGGACGCCGCAGCAAAATGGCATGGTTGAAAGGATGAATAGAACCATTTTGGAGCGAGCTCGAAGTATGAGACTACAT
The DNA here is from genome assembly GCA_036321105.1 of Dracaena cambodiana. Lineage (NCBI taxonomy): Eukaryota > Viridiplantae > Streptophyta > Magnoliopsida > Asparagales > Asparagaceae > Dracaena > Dracaena cambodiana. Next base: position 21,171,895 of record JAYEPQ010000002.1, read on the forward strand.
TCAGATTTACCTTTGCAACTTTGGGGAGCCGCTATAGATACGACAGTCTATCTGATCAATAGGAGTCCAACTAGTGTTTTTAATGGAGGAATTCCAAAGGAGGTGTGGTTTGGTAAGACTGTGAATTATTCATTTTTAAAAGTATTTGGTTGTATAGTATATGCACATATGGATCATGAGATAAGAAAGAAGCTTATTTTTAAATCTCAGAAGTGTGTATTAATTGGATACTGTGGCGACAAGTATGGTTATCGCTTGTGGGATTATGAGCATAACAAGGTGATTCGTAGTAGAGATGTAGTATTCAATGAGGGTTGTATGTATAAAGACCGAATGGAGAGTAAAAGTGAGAAAACAGTTGAGAAAGAACACTTGGAGTTGGATGAGCCACAAGATGGGACGGATCCCATGGATAAAAGAAAGGAAGAAATACCTACATCTAAAGGAGAAGAAATGGTTACACCTGAAAATACACAAACTTCATATGAGACCGAATAGGAGAGAGAGCCACTGACTGAAATAGATGGTTCTAGTACTTCATCAGAGAGTGTTCCCACTTTGCGGAGGAGCACGAGGATTAGGAAGCCAACCCAAAAACTGTGTCTTCTTTTATATCATGTTTTGTATACTGATGTAGGTAAACCAGAGAGTTACCAAGAGGGTATGCAAGATAAGTTTTGTTTTAAATGGGAGCAAGTCATGCGTGATGAGATGTTTTCTTTGGAGGAGCATCGCACATGGGAATTGGTAAAGCGACCGGAAAAGATGAAAGTATTGCATAACAAGTTGGTATACATGGTGAAACATGAGGCATGAGCGACACAAAGATTCAAGGCTAGACTTGTGGTGAAGGGATACGGTCAAAAAAAGGTATTGATTTTAATGAAATATTTGCACATGTTGTCAAGATGACTTCTATCATAACAATACTAAGTATTATAGCTGTGAAAGGATAGTATTTAGAGCAGCTCGATATGAAGATTGCTTTCTTTCATGGTGATTTGGAGGAGGAAATATATATGGAACAACCAGAGGGATATGAAGTTAAAGGAAAGGAGAATTGGGTATGTCGACTGAAAATGAGCTTGTATGGGTTGAAACAAGCACCGAGGCAATGGTACTTAAAGTTCAACAAGTTTATGTTGGATTCGGGTGTTTTCGGTAGAAACAGGGTCGGATCTTTTCATTGCCATTGATAGAGAAAAATTACAGATTATCAAAAATTTCTCTTTTTCGAATTACAATGAAAAAAAAATAAAAACAAACAGAGAGGACTTATAAATCGTCGCTCTCTTTTTACAGAAGATGTGGGATTCGAGGCAACTATGGGGATTGGTCATTTTTCCGTTGACGATCTGACGTCGATGGTTTGGAGGCGATGGAGAATTCTTAAGCGTCTCTTCTAATTCTTGGAGGAAACTCGAACGAGAAAGATCTGGCCGAATGTCTTCTCTTTTTTGGTTGTAAGATTTTGAGACTCTCGCGCGTAGATCGATTTGCCAAAGATTCTCTTTGAGTTCTCTTGTGGGGTATTTATAGGTCTCCAGTTATTGAAGAGGTTTCCTTGTAGATAAGAATAAGATCCGGTGACGTAGGAGGGAGGCAAAATTAGGGTTAGGATTTTGAAAATTAGGGTTTTTTTGGATGGATTGGGAAAATAAATAAATTGGGAAAGAATTTACGAGGTTTGGGAATCCACCCAGGCGAATCCACGCCCACTCTCCACGAATCCACGAGGAAAGATTTGCTCAAGCGAAATCCACGCCAGAAATTTCTCAAGTAATTTTAAATATTATTCAGCTCTTTTAATTCTCCATACAAACCCATATATATAGGAAAACCCTAACAAAGAGAATTCTAATAGAATCCAAACTCCTAATCCAATCAAATATCCTAATAAAATCCAAATCCTAATAAGATCAAAATCTAATCAAATCTATTCTATTCCCAAATCAAATCCTGATCTCCATTGATTCTCTCCGGCTTCAAAGCATTCATCCCCGATAAATGCGGAGATAAGTAATGATAAACACGTCCGGATTGAACTGATTGGCATCCACGAAATATCCCAATTAGGCCATGGTGGTGGTCGAGGAACCATAACTCTTGCATCACATCTGAACAAAAGTGAAGGAGGGGAAACTGGATTCTTTAGTGAACTTGTGTCGAACCACGGTAGATCTGGAAAGACACCTGTAATAGAAGTAGTCGAATATGGATCCCATGAAATATCCAGGCCATTGGTAGTAGAAGCAATTTCCATCAAAACTCCAAAGAAATTGAATGTGGAACATATAATTTGTTCACAATTTCTGGAAGCAACCTCTCAGGGGGAACCAAAACTTTCACTTCATTATCAAGTATAAATTCCTGCAAAATATTATGTGGATATACAACAAATTTGTACTCATCATTGCAAATTGCTATCTGTCTAGAGATCTCATCACGCATAACATGCATATCAGGCAAATGCAATGCAACAGACTCAAGTGGTACAACTCCAAAAAACAGATATGTTGGTTCCCTAAGATGGTATACATCAATCACCGCAAATGATATAACGTCACTACACTGTATGAAAACTTGATTAATTCAGAAGAAAACTCCAAACGATCGCTAGAAAATGAAATATTAGCAGTAACCTGCCAAGATATGGGAAGGATGCTCAAAAACTTACTGGTAGCAATATTAGTGTCAACTATTTCATACTCGGTCTCTTCATCTATATTTGACTCCAAAATTGAATACCTAGTATCATGTGGGGGTGCACTAGACTCTACTAAAACATACTGAGCATCAGTAGTATTAGTAGTTCTCTTTACAGTAGTATGGATTTCAATAGGAATATGAATCTCAATTGGTGCATGTGTATTAGACTCTTATACCTCATTACGAATATCATCATTAACCATAAAAGGAATGGCAGTATCGGCAACAAAAATAGACATATTTGATTCCAATTGTGATTCAATTACAGTACTTTCCTTAAAAATATTAACCTCAATAGCTCCTGAATCGTCAACGTGATTAGTATGCATGATATCTATGGGTTCACTCTTAAGGGGACACTCATAGTCATAATGTCAAGATATGCAACACTTAAAATACTGGATCATGGTATATTGAAAGGCAGAGTGTCCATATTTGTTGCATTTAAAGCACTGTGTTCTAATTTTTAGAGTGAATCTATTTTTCAATTTATCTAAAAAACGAGTCCTATAATACGTAGGAAGATACTCCTCAATAAGAATATCTTTCATCTCTTCCCACGAGTTTATAGGATTCTTATAACATTCCTCATGATCTATCTCTACTGAAATCCAAAAATTTTGACTTGTCCCACTAATCGTCTCCTAGCAAATTGAAATTTACGTTTACTAGATATTTTATAATAGTCAAAGTAACATTCCATATTCACTAACCAATCAATAAAGTCACTAGTGAAGGAATAACCATCAAATACGGGATCTTTATACCAGAACTTTTCATCTATTATTTCTCTAGCAGCATGCAGATCATAATTATAATGAGTCGATTCCGAATGGCGACTAGATCGTGTTGTAAAATGAGACATGTTTAATATACAGAATGGATCATGCAATGCAAATTAGTCAAGTATACAGATGATAGTGCAAAATCTAGACTCAGACGACCCAAATGCATGCATTAAATTAAGTTCTCCCAATAAATTAATTGCTAAATGCAAATGAATATGAGATCACTAGAGAGAAACAATTAATCATTCTATCACAAATTATTGCAATCCAATAATATTTGCAAAGAATTTAGTAGTTGAAATTCAGTTCAAGTTAAGTATCACCTGGAGGGATGAGTAGTTCACGTCCAAATGACTTTCGAGTCATCACTTTTTTCCTTAATTGTTGCACTGGTCTGCTGTTCTACTGCTACTGGCGGCTGCCATTGCTGTTCTGCTATTGTGCTGTTGTTCCTGCTTGTTGTTGCTGTTGTTGGTTGCTATTGATGTTGTTGTTGCTGGTTTGGATGAAGGGGAAGAAGAGGTGCAGGGCAAGTAGAGGGAGGGAGAGAAGAATTTGTATTTTTTTCTTTCTCTTTTTTCTCTCTCTCTCTCCCTTAGATCTGAATTTTTTTTTCAGATCTGAAAATTCAGTTTTTTTTTTAATGTGAACAGATCTCTCTTTTTTCTCTCTTTTCTTTTTTCTCTCCTCTTTTTTTCTCTCTTCTCCTTTTTTTCTCTTTTTTTTGTCTCTCTTTTCTTTTTTTTTCAAATCTGAACTATTTTTTTTTTGCTGTTGCGGGTAGAAAAAAAGAAGAGGAGGGAGAATAGGTGGCTACTGTTGGAGAGAAGAAGGGGAAGATTTTTTTTTTTTTTGGCTGTTGCGGTAGAAAAGAAGAAGATGAGGAGGAGGAACAGGTGGCTATTGTTGGAGAGAAGAAAGGAAAGAATTTTTTTTTCAGATCGGTATTTTTTTTAGATCTGTACTTTTTTTTTTGCTGTTATGGCTAGAAAAGAAGAGGAGGAGGAGGAAGAACTTGTGACTGTTGTTGGAGAGAAGAAGGGAAAGATTTTTTTTGCAGATCTGTACTTTTTTTTTCAGATCTATACTATTTTTTTTTCAAGATCTGATCTCTATTTTTTTTCAAAAATAAAAATAAAAAACTGAAATAAAATAAAAAGAGGATGGAGATGTGGAAGAAGAAGATAGTGATGGAAAATAAAATTTAGGCTCTGATACCAAATTTGACAGAGGACGGGGGCGAAATTAGGGTTAGGATTTTGAAAATTAGGGTTTTTTGGATGTATTGGGAAAATAAATAAATTTGGGAAGAATTTACGGGGTTTGGGAATCCACTCAGGCGAATTCACGTCCACTCTTTACGAATCCATGAGGAAAGATTTGCTCAAGCGAAATCCACACCAAAATTTCTCAAGAAATTTTTAAATATTATTCATCTTTTTTAATTCTCCATACAAACCCATATATATAAGAAAACCCTAACAAACAGAATCCTAATAGAATCCAAACTCCTAATCCAATCAAATATCCTAATAAAATCCAAATCCTAATAAGATCCAAATCTAATCAAATTTAATCTATTCCCAAATCAAATCCTGATCTCCATCATCCAGTTTCCTTTTAAATAGAATCAAAATCTCTTTGTAATCTTGATGAGATATTCGAATCTTTTCTTGATTTTATTTTCTCCAGATTCATTGAATCAGGTCCTGTTTCTGCACCCAAAATCAATTGAACTCAAATTAGAATTTAATTAGAATTTGTATGATTATCAAACTCTAATGAAATTAATTTAGAATTTTTCATCCAATAATTAATTTGAGTTTGATTAAAATTGTAGAATTATCCAAACTCCAATGAAATTAATTTTAAAGTTTTTTCATCCAAAAATCAATTTGATTCTAATTAAAGTTTGGATAGCATTAGAAATTGCAAAATAATTGGATATTGGACAAAAATATATTGCGTGCATGAAGTCGGGAGTTTATTGTGCTAAATCGGGCGACCGAATGGGACGAGCGACCGAACAGGGCCGATGAGAGAGAGAAAGATAGATAGAGAGATTTTTTTTTTCTTCGTTTTCTTTTACATTTTTCTTATTTCTTGGCTTCAGCCTCGCATCCACCCGAGGCCTTGCGTGGGTGCGAGGCTCGTGCCTAATTTTTTTTTTTGGCTTTCGGTTGAGAATTCTGCTGACCCTCGCGCCCACGCGAGGTTGAGCCTCGGATAGACGCGAGGCTTATGCAATTGAATTTTTTTTTAAAGAATTTTGCATGGGAGCCTCACGTGGGTGCGAGGCTCCCTTCATGTATTTACTTTTTTTTAATTTTTTTTCTTTTTCTTTGGATTATTTTTATCGTTTTACAAGACCCCCTTCAAAGTTTTTAAAATTTTATCTCTTTTGAAAATTTTGAAATACTTTGGATTTGGAGGATGAGTTTACAGAGATGAAACTTGCTAAGGGTATGGAGATACTTTAACAAGTTGAGTATTTTTACTGTGATGAGACTCATTTGGATTGCCAAATAGAACCGATGACTCGCCTGACTGACAGACAGAACCGGCGATTACATTCGAATTGAGATTGAAGAACCATGAGCAGAGGTGTTCAGAAAACGTACCCATGAGGTCTTGGCAGAGGTATTCAGAAAACGTACCAAGGAGTTTCGACAGAGGTGTACTGTTAAACATACCGAAGTGATTGGATTTAAGTTATTTATGAAGTGGCTCGTCTGGCTGACAGACAGAGCCGATGACTCGTCTAGCTGATAGACAGAGTCGGTGATCGCATTGGGATCATAGATTGCATTATTTGTGATTGTTAAAATCTCGCTATCAGAGGTAAGATCTTAAAGTGACAAGTTCACGGGATTTTTAGCAAATCCCCAGCTATCAACGGATTTGATATGCCTTTACCAATCGTCATTTGCGTTGGGCTAGCCATATTGTTCCCCTCAGTAGGATGAGTTATCGAAGGTCCTGTTTGGCCTTAGATGCCAAACGTTCCTTCTTCCTTTTGCTTTTTGAGCATTGGGTAGTTCATGCTTTTACCTTAGCATGAGGAGTTATCGAGGATTTGAATTCCTCTCCCCTTTGCTTTTGGATCATTGGGTCATGAGTATCCTTATAGGATAATGTTATGATAAATTTGTCATGGGATTTTTAGCAAACCCCCAGTTATGAACGGATTTGATGCACCTTTACCAATCACCATTTGCGTTAGGCTAGCTATACTTTTCCTCTTAGAATGATGAGTTGTCGAGAGTTTTGTTTGGGCTTAAATGCCAAACGTTCCCTCTTCCCTTTATCTTTTTGGTATTGGACAATTGGTTTCATACTCTTACCCCCAGTATGGTAGGGTTGGCGAGAAATTTTTGATTTCTCTTCATGTTGCTTTTAACAGCATTGGGCAGTTGATTCATTAGCCTTCCCTTCCCCATTTTTTTTAAGGTGGCTAGATGTAGTATTTTTTCAACAGTTTGCCATTGATCGGCATCATCATCTTATCGTCGTCTTGATTGATCAGGCGATAGGCTTGCATACAATGTCAATTGGTGTGAGTCCCACCCCCTGTGTGGGCCTCATTTGATTAGTCATTGTAATTCAATTGACCACCTTTTTCTTCTTTGAAGTTTGTGCGAGATTGAAAATTAGCATTGCATTTTGGATTTCTTCGTGCATTGGATCTGCCTCACGCGCTATGTCTGTAGCACGCGGGCTTATCTTTGCATATTGAAATTTTTATGCTCGGCTGCAATATTGCCTTGTATTCTGTGCCTCTTCCAGTAATGAGATTATCAAGACCGAGGTTAGGCTCGTCGCACAAGGTGGATGTTGGGCTCGCCGCACGTATGCGTTATGTGCACGTTTCAACTGTTTTACGCGGGGTTGCAAATTAGCCATGCGTTTTGGAGTTTTTGTACTTTTGAATGAGTCATATACGTTGGCTTGGTTTTGCATAGTCTTGCATTGCCCGCAGGTATTAGCCTCGCGTTCTTTATGCTGGCTTCATAAATATCTTTGTTTGGTTGGATATGAGTCCTACCCCCTGCATGGGATTTGTTTGGCTGTCCATGAGTTTCATCATGTGGTAATAGACTACTTTCTCTTTTTTGCAACAGACTATGTAGAGCTAAACTTATCATCGTATTTCTGTTCACTTTTGTACTCTGGTGAATTCTGTGCGCTGGCTTAGCCTCGCACACTGGTTTAACCATGCATGTTGGTTTAATCTAGAATTTGTCTCGCATCTGGATGACTTTATGCTGGTTTAGCCTCACGTTGTACATGGGCATAACCTCGCATTCTGACTTTGGGTTGTTTGATTTCATACTATTACCCTAGTATGATAGGGTTAGCGAGAGTTTTACTCTCTTCCCGTTGCCTTGGCAGCATTGGGCAACAAGAACTCATACGCTTTTCTTCTTTTTTTTTTAATTTTGTTCTCTTTTTTTAGATTTTTTTCTTCTGATTTTTTTTTGAAATTTTTTTCTCTTTTTTTTTACGGGCATTTTGCCATTAAATTTTGTAGATTGCATTCGCGGACACCTTCTTCTATTTAGGTCTCAACAGGATCACGTTTGCATCGACGAGTGCCTGAATTTTATCTTTCAGATCATAACAATTTTTAGTTGGGTGCCCGATGTTTTGATGGAAGAGACAATACTTGGGATCATCTGTTCTTCCAGCTTTCTCTGGCCTCTGATTTTCGGGTAACCTGAGCATCCCTTTTTGTTGAGTAAATTAAACAGGGTCACTGTTTGCTCATCCTTGAAAGTGTATGTCTGTTGCGATCTAGAATAATCTCGATTATTTTGCAATTTTTTGTTGGCAGCAGATTTGGTGGTCATTGCCTCATTTCCCTTAGGATGGGATGATTGTGGTTGCGGCCGATTCATGGTCATCTTTCTCTGAGCATGGTATTCATTAATACGGCGGATTTTGTCCTCTGCCGTTGCCCTTATTTGACTAGATCTTTCCAGGTTTTTGACTCTACTACTCCCATTTTGACTAATATCCTGGTCTGGTGATTGTGTTTGCAAGTCTCCACCAATGTTTCCTGCGGCATGCCATACTTGCATCGCACTGACATTTCACAGAAACGCTCAACGAAACTTTTAACTATCTCGTCTTCTTTTTGCTTGTTTGCCAGAAGAGAGTGAATAGATACTTCGGTATCGTCTTCGAAGAAGCGAGCTAGGAACTCCCTCTCCATGTCAGACCATGCATCGATGGTTCCTGAGGGCAACTGCATAAACCAAGTTAATGCAGGCCCTCGCAAAGTACTTGTAAAAATTCTTGTCATTACTGGATCATTGCCCATAAGATGGCCAGTCTGCGAAAAAAAGTAGTACATATGTTGGTTCGGAGATCCCTTTCCATCATATAACTCTAATTCGAGAGGCTTGTATTTTGCCGAAAACGGTACAAACTCCCACTCTATTGGGTCGGATCTCGTAATCCCAGCCTTCTGCAATCCTTTTTGGTGCATTAAGACGTCTATCTGGCTTTGAAACTTTGTCATTCTTTCGGCATGAGGATCAATATAATATTTATCCTTATTGCCTTTTACCTCAGTATCTTGGTTAGATTCGGTCTCCCCCTTCTTGGCCTCATCAGAAGAGGAAGAACCCCCTGCTCTGTTTTCTGTACTCTTTTGAGTGTTCTCCAAGACCTTCGCAATCATTGCTTTGAGGTCTTCAATGCTCCGTTGCTGCTCTTGGATGAGGCGTTCTTGCGCCTCAATCTTTTGACTCATATCGGCTGACCGTTCAACCATGTGGACTGTCGTTCTGCCGAACCAAGAGGAAGCATGCGATCGCAGCATTGCTATAGCCGAATGCTCGCTAAACTCTTCATATTCTTCATCATAACCCCCTGCTAATCTTTTGTAACCGCGGGGAGCTGTCACGTCTGACCTGATGCGGGTATGATGATAGGTTTCCTCTATTCTAGTATCAGATGCATACCGTTTGACGACTGATTTCTTGCTTTTATTCACTACATTCTACGTGAAAGCAGGTAAGTCTTGATCTGAGTCGGAGTTTTATTTTTGCAGCCATCTTTTTTTTTAATATTAGATTCCGGTGCTGACAACTGGTTAAATGCATATGGTCTTGGGGCTTAACAGCGACAGTGAGTCAAAACTGCCGTGATCAACTCTTCACAACAGCAGAATTGATGGGGTTGTGTCACCCTTCTTTTATTTATGAGATACCTCTGCAAATCCAGAATTTTTTCATACGGTGTTGATATAACCATCTTTTGCAGATGGGACCAGCTTCTTATGCGAGGTCTATTTGTCCAGACAGGAGTCTCTGAGAAGTCATGAAAGTTACATTTGTCATCCCCCAGTTTGGTTCGATGTTCATGATTAGTTTTGATATGTTTTGTACAAATTTGCTGGGTAGCTTGGCGTGCTGATCTAGCCTCACACGAACTAGTCTCGCGTGCTGGTTTAGACTCAATTTGGTGTTTAAATTTACTCATGCTGGACTGGCGTCTGGTCTTATTCATGCCAGACTGATATGTGCTACGCTGGGCTTTGTTAGGTTGAGAGATGCTGGGTTGAGGTTTGTCAGGCTGAGAGGTGCTAGGCTGAGCTCTGCCAAGATGAGGGTGCTAGGCTGACTTTTGCCAGGATTAGAGGTGCTGGGCTGAGTTTTGCCAGGCTGAAAATTGCCAGGATGAGAGGTGCTAGGCTGAACTTTGCCAAGCTGATGGGTACAAGGCTGGCCTTTGCTAGGCTGATGAGTGCAAGGCTAGCCTTTGCCAGACTGATGGGTGCAAGGCTGGCCATTGCCAAGCTGATGGGTGTAAGGCTGGCCTTCGCCAGGCTGATAGATGCAAGGCTGGTCTTCGCCAAGCTGTTGGGTGCAAGGCTGACCTTCGCCAAACTGATGGATGCAAGGCTGGCTTTTGCCAAGCTGATGGATGCAAGGCTGGCCTTCGCCAAGCTGATGGATGTAAGGCTGACCTTCGCCAAGTTGATGGATGCAAGGTTGCCCTTTGCCAAACTGATGGATGTAAGGCTGGCCTTCGCTAAGCTGATGGGCGCAAGGCTGGCCTTCGCCAAGCTGATAGGTGCAAGGCTGATAGGTGCAAGACTGGCCTTCACCAAATTGTTGGGTGCTAAGCTCGCCTTCATCAAGCTAATAGATGCAAGGCTGATCTTCGCCAAGCTGATGGGTGCAAGGCTATTTTTGAGCTTGGCATCCTCTTTGCTTCATGCTAGACTGATTTTGAGCCTGACATTCTCCTCGCTTCATGCTAAGCTGATTTTAAACCTGGTATCCTTCTTGACTTATGCCACGCTAATTTTGAGCTTGGCATACAAAACGAGTTTTGAGTGCTCTGTGGCGCGCCTTTCGATTCTGGTTGCGGATTTGAGTCCGTTTTTGTACTGCGATAAGTTTCCTTTGGCATAATATGAGCTATTTCTGATGGACCAGAGTTTGAAAATCTAAGTGGCTATTGAGGGATCAACACCTCCTTATTATCCAAAACTATTAGGTCATATTTTTTGTATTTTTGAATATTTTGAGCCGATCTCGATCTCGATCACCAATTTCTCGATCGTCTCTCCAATTCTGTTGACGTCAGATTGGACCGCCGTCTCCCCTTCAGTTCCGGAGATTGCTCCCACTGTGGTCGCCAGTCTGTTTTCAGTAGAAACAGGGTTGGATCTTTCCATTGCCATTGATAGAGAAAAATTACAGATTATCAAAAATTCCTCTTTTTCGAATTACAATGAAAAGAAAATAAAAACAAATAGAGAGGACTTATAGATCGTCGGTCTCTTTTTACAGAAAATGTGGGATTCGAGGCAACTATGGGGATTGGTCCTTTCCCCGTTGACGATTTGACGTCGATGGTTTGGAGGCGATGGAGAATTCTTGAGCGTCTCTTCTAATTCTTAGAGGAAGCTCGAACGAGAAAGATCTGACCGAAGGTCTTCTCTTTTTTGGTTGCAAGGCTTTGAGACTCTCACGCGTAGATCGATTTACCAAAGGTCCTCTTTGAGTTCTCTTGTGGGGTATTTATAGGCCTCCAGTTGTTGAAGAGGTTCCTTGTAGATAAGAATAAGATCCGGTTTCCTTTTAGATAGAATCAAAATCTCTTTGTAATCTCGATGAGACATTCGAATCTTTTCTTGATTTGATTTTCTTCAGATTCATTGAATCGGGTCCTGTTTCTGCACCCAAAATCAATTGAACTCAAATTAAAATTTAATTAGAACTTGTATGATTATCAAACTTTAATGAAATTAATTTAGAATTTTTCATCCAATAATTAATTTGAGTTTGATTAAAATTGTAGCTCCAATGAAATTAATTTTAAAGTTTTTTCATCCAAAAATCAATTTGATTCTAATTAAAATTTGGATAGTATTAGAAATTACAAAATAATTGGAGATTGGACAAAAAATATATTGCGTGCATAAAGTCGGGAGCATATTGTGCAAAATCGGGCGACCGAACGGGACCAGCGAGCGATCGAACAGAGCCGATGAGAGAGAGAAAGATGGATAGAGAGATTTTTTTTTTCTTCTTTTTCTTTTTCTTTTTTCTTGGCTTCGAGGCCGAGCCTTGCGTGGGTGCGAGGCTCATGCCTAATTTTTTTTTTGGTTTTCAATTGAGAATTCTGCTGAGCCTCGCGCCCAGGCGAGGAGCCTCACATGGACGCGAGGCTCATGCAATTGAATTTTTTTTAAAAAAGAATTTTGCATGGGAGCCTCTCGTGGGTGCGAGGCTCCCTTCATGTATTTACTTTTTTTTAATTTTTTTTCTTTTTCTTTGGTTTGCAGCCTCGCTTCCACGCGAGGCTTGGGTGCAAGGCTGCCAAATTTTTTTTATTTAATTAATTAATATTATTATTAGTATTATTATTATTATTATTATTATTATTATTTGAATTAGGATTCGTATTTGGAATCGGATTTTGGATTCGGACTTGGATTATTTTTATCGTTCTACATCGGGTTTGCCAGATTCAATTCAGATCATTATGTATATCTATAAAAGTTTAAGGACGGTAACTTTATTATACTTACTTTGTATGTTAATAATATGCTTGTGCTAGGTACATGCATGAAAAAAAATTAATGATCTGAAAAGAAGTTAGCAGGGAGATTTTCTATGAAGAATATGGGTGAGGTGAAACAACTTCTTGAAATGCAAATTACCCAAGATAAAAAAAGTAAGAAATTATGGTTATCTCAGGAGGGGTACATTAAGAAGGTGTTAGAGAGATTTAACATGGAGAATACAAAATCGGTAACTACAGCTCTTGGTGTCAGTTTAAACTGTCAAAATAGTAAGGTGCTAAGACAAATGAGGAGATGAGACACAAGGAGAATGTGCCTTATTCATTGGCCGTTGGGAGTCTCATGTATGCAATGGTGAGTACAAGACTAGATATTGCACATGCAGTGAGAGTAGTGAGTAGATTCATGAAGAACCCTAAAAAAGAATATTGGCAAGAGGTGAAGTAGATTTTCAGGTATTTGAGAGGTACTTCAAAGTATTGTTTGTGTTTTGGGGGTGATAACATTGATATGCAAGGTTTAGTGGATTCGGACCATGCGGGTGATAGAGACAATGACACGAGCACCACAAGTTATGTTTTTATTATAGGAGGGACAACGGTAAGCTGGATTTCAATATTACAATCAATTGTTGCTTTATTTTCGATAGAAGTTGAGTATGTTGGAGCTACAGAAGCAAGTAAGGAGTTTATTTGGTTGCAGCAATTGATGAGTGAATTGGGTTTTGATAAAGTAGATTGTAGGTTGTTCAGTGATAGTCAGAGTGCAATTCATCTTGCTAAGAACTTGGCATATCATTCACGGACTAAACATATATTTATTTGAGATACCACTTCATTAGATTCTTGTTGGAGGATGGCCAATTGAAGTTGGAGAAGATTGAGGGAAGCAAGAATCCTACAGATATGTTGACAAAGCCGGTTGATGGAAAAAAATTGAGCTATTGCTCAACTATGGTGCATTTGTGTTGAATGCAGAAATCGGGACTTTAAACGATTGAGATAAAAGTTTTGGACACTAGGATTATCATGTATAGAGATTACAACTTTTTTTGCAATAGGTCTCCAAGTGGGAGATTGTTACTAATGGAGTCCTATTACCGCAGCGGTTTCAGTCTATCGAAACGGGTCCGAAATCCATCCAAACCCGTTATGATATATATATATATATATATATATATATAGAGAGAGAGAGAGAGAGAGAGAGAGAGTGGGAGAGGTTGTGTGCTAGGGTTTTGATTGGCCGAAAAGAAAAAAAGGAGAAATTAAGTGGCTGCTGCCAATTGCTAGCCGAGCTTTGTTTTTTTTGAAGGTGGCAGATGCTGGAATAATTGGCCAGAGAGAGAAAAATAATTTCTGCGTGGTGGCGGGCTCTTTGTGCTGCTACTTGGTTCGGCCCAAGGCAAAAGGGTTTGGCCGAAGGAAGCAAAGTAGGTGGTGACTTTTTTTGGAGGTTTTTTTGTTTGCGGCTGAAGCAAACAGAAAACGGCAGCAGCCGAATCACAAGTAAGATCATCGTATTCCTTTTGCGAGGAGAGGGTTTGATCTTGTATCTTGTATGATTTTATTGATTTCTCTCTTGTGGTTGAGAGAAAGAGACTTGTAATATCTTTTGATATAGTGGAAGCTTTCGATCGTGTTCTCGTAGACGTAGGCACATTGTCGAACCACGTTAAATCTGCGTGTTCTCTATCTCTGTTAAGCTTTCGATCGTGTTCTCGTAAACATAGGCACATTGCCGAACCACGTTAAATCTGCGTATTCTCTATCTCTGCTATTTTTTCTCCTCGGTTAACTATTTGATTCCGCTGGTTGTTGCATTAGTATTATTCGTATATTTTTGCTAACATGGAGAACGTATATCATGGTAACTTGTCGGTGCTAAACAAGTGTGTTCTCAAAATGCACCATCTCTTTTAAAGTTTACAAGTGAAACCAGGAGTCCTCATCTTTTATTTTTACCTCTTCCCGTAGAAAATATTCTTTAAGCAGTAGCACAACAAATATCAGAAGTTGGCTTTTCGTAACGTTTGATGCTGATAGGAATTAGGTATTCTAGTATATACTCTACAAATTTGGGAAAAAGAGAAAGTCACTGCTACTGTCATCAAGCTAGGTCACAGTTCTTGTTTTCAGGGTACCTGCCTCTCTAGAACTTCACTTAAAATGAAAGACTTGAGTGGAAGAAACTAGCCACAACAGAATTTTTAAAATAGCCATACTGAATATTGGTAACTATAACAACACAAGAAGGGAATTTGGCAGATAGAGAAAGCTATACATAAACCGTAGTAAATATAGAACTAGAACTAGTGAGACACTATTTTATGCTCGATAGAACTTCTCAAATCCTTTCAGAGCAACCCGACATAGGATCCTCTTCTGCAAGACGTTGAAGAGTGACAGGGAATGGAGGCATCTCCAGATTCAAAGCTCCCTCTAAGATTTTAACCACCTCTGCCATTGACGGCCACTGTACCTCCGAATCTTGAATGCACCAGCACGCAACTCGACAGATCCTGTTGAGTTCCGAAATGTCAACGCAACCATCCACATTCTCGTCTAGCAAGCTGAGAACCTCCCCTGTGATAACTCTGCTAGCGGCCCTGACAGGAAAGAATCCGATGCTCCCATCTTCAGCCCATCGTGAATTTTCTCCTTCCCGATACCACTTCAAACAGCATCATGCCAAAGCTGTAGACATCAGCTTTGGGTGTGATCGGTAGGCCTTCTATCCATTCCGGTGCCAGATATCCTACGGTTCCCCGTATGGTCGTCAGTACCCGGCTGAAGTCATGGACAAGGAGCTTTGCCAGGCCAAAGTCTGACAATTTAGGACAGTATTCGGAGTCCAGGAGAATATTCTCTGGCTTTATATCACAGTGGATGATGCATTCTCTGCACTCCTCATGGAGATATGCCAATCCCCTGGCAATCCCTAGGATGATCTGGTATCTGGTCTTCCAATTTAAACTCCTGGATTCTTTTCGAAAGAGGTGGTGAGCTAAAGACCCCTTTGGCATGTAATCGTAAACCAGCATCCTCTCAAATCCTTCGCAGCAGAACCCGCGGCGGCGAACTACATTGACATGCTGGATTCTCCCTAGTGTTCCCAGTTCGTTTCGAAATTCCTTCTCTCCCTGTTTAATGCCTTCAAGCCTTTTCACAGCTACCGCAACTGAATCAGATAGAGCTCCTTTGAAAACTGACCCAAAACCTCCACCACCAAGGTATTTGGAGAAGTTTTTCGTCATGCGCTGCATGTCGCTGTAGGTAAATGGAACTAGAGGACCATCGAAGAAGGTTGATGCTCCATGACCTCTTTTATACTGTTCGCCGCAAAAGTTTTGCTTCCTCCCATTAAATACAACTTAGATTACAATGAAAGTGAACAAGAGATAAAGAGAACAAACGAGAGGATTTTACAACTCAATCTCTCTTTTTTACAATATGATTTGTGGGATCTGTGGCGATGGGATCTGTCGAGCAGCTCCTTTGGACGATCGAACGTTGAACTCTTCTCCTTTGAAGATATCGGCCGACTGTAGATGATCTTCTCTGGTCTTTCACGAACTCAAGGCTCTATGTGTAACTTGAATTCTCCAAGAGGAAAAGATCTTAACTGCCGAAAAGAAGACCAGCCGAGAGGAAAAAGGAAGACCCCTAGGGTTTCACCAAGAAGGTATTTATAGCCCCAGGTCGATGCAAGAGTTTCTATCTAAATAGAATTTGCATTCATCAAGGATTCCAATCAAATATCTTAGTTTTGATTTAAATCTCTTGATTTAGAGTTCTGATTGGACTTGATTTGGGTATTTGGATAAGCCCAAATCATAATCTTAATAGTTTATGATTCTGGTTATCTGCTCACGCGGAGCTAATCGCATTAAAACGCGGAGCTAAGAAACCAGAACGCGGAACTAACGCGGAGCTATTGATCATCTCCGCATTTTACTCAACGCGAGGCTAATACTAGCCAGATGCGGGGCTGCGGAGTTAGCTCCGCGTTCTATTGTGGAAAACTCTATTTACTTAGAAATTTTCACTGCCAACAGAACACCCTCCAAAGTTTTCAAAATGGCTTAAAACTTAGCAAATTTTGAAATACTTTGAATCTTTAAAACGCGGAGTTAAAATACCAAGTTAACCTCATGTTATGCTCGCCTACGCGGAGCTAATTAGCTTCACTTTTTTTCAGTGAAATGAGTAATTACTTCATTAATTACTCTTGAATTTCTACGGCGAATACCAAGAGGCGGATATTTTGTTTAAATAGAGCTCTTGGCTCATCTTCTTCTTCATCTGAAAGTTTGAAGAATCTGGAGCTCCGGCGATCGAGTGACTCATGTCGGCGAATAATCTTTGACTGATCTCCCCTCAATTCTCTGTTTAGAATGTTGCTCCAGAACAGTACGGCTTCATGCACGTTGGTCGTGGGAGTAGACACAACAGCGAACCAGTCTCTGCAGCGATTATTGGAAGGTAAAAAACCTTAACTTTTGGTCTTTTCAAAACCATTCTGGCTCGGTTTTAACCTGGCCAATTGTTTACTTCACCGGCGAGATCGCCGTTCTCCAGCCGTAAGGCTTGAAGGAGAAGGAGAAGTCAGAGAGGAACTCTGATCTTTCTCTACGTGAAGTTATCGCGTCATCCTCGTGCTTGAAATGCGGGCTATCTTGACTAGCAGTCACGTTTTAATCGCGAGGCTATTTTGACTAGCAATCGCGTTTTAACGCGAGGCTATTTTGACTAGCAGTTGCGTTTTAACGCGAGGCTATTAAAGAGAAGGAAAAGGCAGAGAGAAACTCTATTCTTCCTTTAAGCGAAGTTATCGCGTCATCATCTGCGTTTTAAAACGCGAAGCTATTTCTTCAGCTGCACGCGAAGTTATCTTAGCTCCGCGTTCTTATACTTAGAAGATTTTCCAATTTTTTTGTGGAACTCCTGATTCTTCTTTTGCAGTGAACCAGATTCAATCTGATGTCTTGATGATATCTCTAGCCAGCGTGGAGTGTAGATTTTCCCTGATATATCTTCAAAAGTTGACCGTGCACCAGTCTTCATCAGTAAAAGTAACTCTAAGGAAGCCAGAAGTATATGCTTTGCAGTTTTCAAGCTCTGGCTCCTTTTGAAGGAGTTACAAGGACTCTGCGGCAACCCATTAAGTTTTCTTGAGGACCATTTCTATTAGATGACAATCTCTGTTGCTTTCCAAAGCGATAGAGATGATCATCTAAGGGCTTGTAGCATGTCGAATCCAACTTGCTCATCTTCATTAGGACTCTTATAGCAGTATCTTCAGATGATCCACTAAGAACTTTTAAAAAGATCAGAGGAGATCTTTTGCATGTGAACCCTGGAATTGAACTTTAACACCCCGCAGAGGAATCTCACCGTTAGGTTATTGATGAGTCGATGAATATGCAGAAGCTTTTGGGAGAGCTATATCTCCCTCTTCTTTGTAATCTTTTTGTTTTATGAATAAAGGCAAATTATTTTCCTCTCTATCTGTCGGCTTCAAGAATCTTGCTTGCTCAACAAATAGATGGTTTATAATTTTGGTAAAATAATCTAAAGCTCACTTGCGTAACTTAGATCATTAATACCAAGATGATCGGGTAAAGATCATCTTATCTTAGGTGGAAGTGCTTAATTGCACTAGCCAGAAACCCAAGTTCTTCATAGGAACGCGAAGCTAAAATACCAAGTTAACCTCACGTTTTGCAAAGTTACGCGGGTTAATAACTTCGCGTTTTCCATCGTTACGCGAGGCTAATAGCTTTGCGTTTTTGGAGAGTAATTGATCAGTCATTTTCTTCGAAATTTGCGCCGAACTCCAAGAGGCGGTTTCTTTCATTTAAATGAAATCTCTATTCCTTTTCCTTCTCACTTCACTTGAGAATTTTCCAGAGACTTAGAGATTCAGGCGATCAGAGTTCAGGCGACCCGAGCTTTTTCCGACCGAATTTCTCCCAATTTCCCGTCGATTTTCCTCAAGTTTTCAAGCAATGGCACCCAAGACTCGCGCTTCTTCTCGCGCAGCCCCATCGTCGGCGACTGGCGCAAGCAGTGGTGGTAGCGGTCATGACACTTCGCCTATTGGGGGTAAGAATCTCTCTATCGAGGCTTTTTAAAACATTAGAGTGATTTGGCTTGATTCTAACCGATCGATCACCTCTTTTATCAGCGAGATCGCCGTACTCCGGTCGTAAGGCTTGGAGAAGAAGAAAAGCCTCTGGCTTTCTTCTTACGCGAAGCTATCGCGTCATCCTCGCATTTTGAAGCACGGGGCTATTTGATTTAGCAGTCGCGTTGAAACGCGAGGCTATTTTGAGTAGCAGTCGCGTTGAAACGCGAGGCTATCTTGAGTAGCAGTCGCGTTGAAACGCGAGGCTATCTTGAGTAACAGTCGCATTGAAAAGCGATCTTTTTGACTTCTGCGCGGTCTAATTTTTAGCTTCGCGCGGAGCTACCTTTAGCTTCGCGCGGAGCTACCTTTAGCTTCGCGCAGTCTAATTTTCAGCTTCGCGCTTCCATACTTAGAAAAAATTTCTGTTTTGTAGAAACTTTTCTAACTCTGGTTCTCATTTTTGCAGTAGGGTACTCGACGTAAGCTCTTCCCCATAAGCACTATTTTGGTTTTGCCGGGGGTTCTGATCCATCGGCTCAATTTCGTTTCACCACCATCCTGGCCGCATACAAACCTGACTCGAGAGGGCGCAGGGAGAAGTTGATCAAATATCATCCCACTACTGCACGTGAGATTATCACTGATGCAGCCTTCGAAGATGTGAACAGAGAAGTGCTAGAAAAATCCGCATTTCTCTTTGGGGACCAGATGGAACAATCAGACGAGATCCTCTTTGAAGAGGATTGCATGTGGCTCTATAACTCTGGTGAAGCTTTAATGTTTCTACCTGGAATGGATCGTGGCTACCCCCTGATCTACCTTCAGAGGTTGGCGATGCACCGTGAGTTAAAGTGGGGGTTAACTCAAGAACAGGATGGCGTCCCAACGGGCAAATTAGACGCACATGGGGCTTATCAAAATGGTCCCACTAGATGTATTACTGGTTTGCTTCCAGGCCGTTTTGGCAAGAAGCTCCCAGTAGGAGAGGTTCCGATCCGCGCAAGAACTTTCCTAAGTGAGTTCCTGGCAAAAGAAGGCCAATACCCAGCTAGCGACTTTAGGATGCCTGGCTGGGTTTATTCTTCTGGCAACATGTGGTGGGCCCGCCTTGTTCAATACATGTTGGACTCTCATGAACCCATTCTGAAGGAGATTGGCTTGTACAAGGCCATCAGAAACGTTCAATTTGGGTTCCCTCAGAGTGCTTATCATTTCTTCTGCTTTCTCGAGATGTACAACCCCGAGACCTGCACTTTTTTTAAGCCAGTGGTTGAGCTAGGATTTGCTCTCCACGAGATGTTTGAGGTATCTGGGCTTTCCATGGGCGAAGTCCCCTACGAAGAGTACATCCCCACTACCGAGGAGTTGAACATGCTACTGGCGAAGGATGAGCGCATCTATGCTACATACTGGGAGATGATATGCCATTACCGCATCTGTGCTGACTTAGCAGGTGTGCGTAATCAGGGTATCGGCCACAAGAAATGGGCCAATTACCTCTTCGGCAACTTGAACTCTAAGGATAGTTCAACGACTATCCATGGCCATGCTCCTATCTACGTCACGGAGATCGATCGTCGCATCGCCAAGACCCAGCTAATATATTATACTACTGAATCCAATGAAGGTGGATTCGGTCCTGGTATCTCTTTCAAGAGTTACCACTATCAGGCTCAGTCCCCAGTGTCCAACAGAGGCCTTATTGTTGGGTTCTTGATGCTGTGGGTGAAGAGATGTGTCGTGCCGTCATTGCCAAAAGAGGCAATTGCAATGACTGTGGTATATCCAGCAGTCCTCCTTGCATACGGCTGACCTTTCGGACTTCTTCCCGCCATGGTGTGCAATCTACAGCATGGATTGGGAACACTCTGCAATGACGTCATCCCTGCCGATAAGGGCAAGGGAAAAGGGAAAAGCAAGTTGAAAGAGATTGCCCCGGTGAAGACTCCGAACCCTAGGGTGGAGCTTCCTTATACTTATTTGGTGGCATGACTCGTTATGCACTGCCCGTCTCTGGCTCTGGTGACAAGTGTCACTTTGTGGAGCTATACGAGCGCTCTTCATGGAAGCACCACTATATGTCCCAAATCCGGAAGACTCTCCAGCACCACCAAAATTATGAGATCTTCCGGTGCTTCCCCGACTTTCCTGGCGGTGGATATGGGTTGAAGTTGAAAGATATTGCGGGGGCAAATAATTTTACTGCCTTATCCTCAGGAGCGTTCTGGTGGCTTCTCAATATCCGGCCCGGGCATCTGGTGTACCATCAAGACGATAAATGTCTTATCGAACCGTACATCCCAAGTCGCTTTGCTCGCCAATTTGGATATTCCCAACTTTATGTGGGCAATCCAAACAAGAGTTTAGCCTATGAGGGGAATTTGTACGAGGGTGCCCGCGGCTGGTTTCATTTTGCAGCTGGTGGGACCGGAGCTGAATTCACCCTGCCCCAGAAGTTTAACTGGCCATGACTCTTAACTTTTGCAATGGTATAACGTTGCAAATGCTGACGTGCCCCACTTTCCATCAACCGAAGCTGTTGCAAGGAGATTGAGGCTTTCTACATTAGCCGCCAAGGTGCTTCCAGAGTTAGAGAAAAAGGAATGGATGAATTCCTTGGCGCCGCGGCCGAACCATCAGACGTCAGCGAGTCTGGCGATGATGATGATAATAATGACGATGACAACCCTGATGTTGGAGGTGTTCCCCAACCTGTCGTCATTCGCCCCTGGAGCCCGTCCCTCAAACGTCGCGGTGCCCAAAAGAGAGGGCCTACCATAAAGAAGAAGTTGGCTCCGGGAACTCTATTAGCCCCCCAAGAAGCAGCTGTCAAATTTGCTTCGGATCTGCTGGCTTCAACTCTACCTCCAGTGCCGGCAGGGGAGAGTGAACCTGCTGGTGCTCCAAATATTCCCGCGGTTCTGGCTCCTCCTACCGTAGAACCTGTTGAACACCCTGCGGCGCAACCACTTGGTAGTGAGACGGGTACGCTTCTGGAGATGACGGTGGCTCCCCCTTCAAGTCCAACAACTGGACTTGTATCTCCAGGTATGGTTCTTTCAGCTCTTAAGCTCTTTGTCCATTATTTACTTTATCATTATACGTAACACCATCTGCTTGCTTCCTGAAATGCAGGTGGTCAGCCCCTCTCGCCAATGCATTCGACTACCAAGGGGGAGTCTGAAGAGAGGGTGGACTATTCTGGCATGACTGGCTCAGCGGGTGGTTTGGGTAGCTCCGCAAGCGAATTTGACGCTGACTATTTCACGCCGACCACATGCCCAGTTCCCTCATCAATTCCTCCCATTGACGAACTAGGGAGCGATGAGAGAACGGAAGTTGTCATTGCGGCCGCTGCAAAAGAGGCCACACCGTCTCCAAGTATGTTGTCACCAATACCACCGGTCTGCTCCACAGAGACCTTTCCAGTGGTTTCTCGTGCACCTTCTGCTCCTCAGTCAGCGATTTTAACATCATCTATCATTGTGGCTGCTGAGACACCTGCAACTCCTCCAGCTCCAAGTCTTCCAGCAGGGGATGAGGAAAACTTGAGGTTCTCATTCGAAGCTACTTCTGCCACCGGAGGAGCTTCTGGTGGAAACACTCCCTCATCTTCTCCTGTTGGTGGCATTGCCTGGGTGATTTGTACTAGCGACGCTTCTCCTCGGGTTCCCAGTTCAGCCAGATCTGCATTGGCTTTACTGGCCCCACATATTATGAGTCTGGTACAGGGACGGGCTTTTTCTTCTTCAATTCCCGTAGATACCGCTCCTTCTTCAGCGATGCCTTCTTTAGCACTGCCTGCCTTAAATACAGACACTGCAGACCCTCTTGAAGAACTCTTCAACTACAGTGTTAATGATTTTATGCGGTGGCTAAGAAGATGCATCGAAGTGACCCTCCACGGAAGAGATTTCCTTAGTCTCGAACGTCCGATGTTATCCAATTGTTTGGATAATATTGAAAGGGTCGGGGGACAAGACCGAGCAGCTCCTTACCGGGCCCGCCTTGCAGACTTAGAAGAGCAAGTGCGTACGCTGAACACAGTTCGCCAAGCGGTCGTGGAAGCGATTACCGCAATAGAGTTAGCGCGGCTTCGGGTGGAGTTAGCGGCGCGTCGAGAGGAGTTAATGCGTCAAGAAGAAAGATGGTCTCGGGAATTGGCAGAACTCCAGGCTAGTTGGGAGTCCATTCTTAGGGATTTGAAAGCGGTGAATTCCGAAATTAAGGGGAGTCAGGCCGCCATCCTTAAAGCCCAGGAAACCATTGCTAGAGCTCAGGAGGTCTTAGTAGCCAACGAGCTTCAATTAGGGGAAGCCGTTAAGAAGCGGGAAGCGTTGATCCTCCAACGGGAGCAGGTTGAGCAGGAGGAGACAATAAGAAGCCATGCTATGGAAGAGTCTCGTCATCATCTAACTCAGCAATTTGCAATGAATGACGATGACTTGCTCCGTCAGGCTCAACACTCCGTGGAAGCAACTCGTCGTCGAGTGGTTGACAAGGTGACGAATAAGTTGAAGCTCCTAGGAGATTCATAGTTTCTTCTATTCTTTTATTCTTCATTCTTTTTGTAATAAGAACTTGTAACAAAAGACAGAATTTTTTTTTTTTTTTGTAACTTCATTCTTTTGTTGATGAAAAAAAGATAATCATTTGATTCTTTTAACTGCTGGCTACAAAATTTGTTTGCACAACAGATAACTTGTCATCAAAATGATTTAGTTGTTTAGGTAAACCAGTCCAAAGCTCATCTGCGTAACTTAGACTGATAATACCGAGGTAATCGTGTCAGGATCACCTGATTTCGGCAGAGGCGCCTAATTGCACCTGCCTAGAAGTTGGTTGGAGGCGGTTCAAGTTTCTTATGGGTAACTTGAACTAGGCACACCATGATGGTCGGGTTAGGATCCATCAAATTTAGGTCAGAGGCGCTCAATTGTGCATGCCTAAGAAGAAGATTGGAGGCGGTTCAAGGCTCTCTCACGTAACTTGAACTGGGCACACCAAGTTTAGGTCAGAGGTGCTCAATTGCGCATGCCTAAGAAGAAGATTGGAGGCGGTTCAAGGCTCTCTCAATAACTTGAACTGGGCACACCAAGTTTAGGTCAGAGGCGATCAATTGCGCATGCCTAAGAAGAAGATTGGAGGCGGTTCAAGAATCTCTCGCGTAACTTGAACTGGGCACACCAAGTTTAGGTCAGAGGCGCTCAATTGCGCATGCCTAAGAAGAAGATTGGAGGTGGTTCAAGGCTCTCTCGCGTAACTTGAACTGGACACACCAAGTTTAGGTCAGAGGCGCTCAATTGCGCATGCCTAAGAAGAAGATTGGAGGCGGTTCAAGGCTCTCTCGCGTAACTTGAACTGGGCACACCAAGTTTAGGTCAGAGGCACTCAATTGCGCATGCCCAAGAAGAAGTCCAAGCACTCAATTGCGTAACTTGAACAAGTGGAGGCGGTCCAAGGCTCTCTCGCGTAACTTGAACTGGGCACACCACGATGGTCGGGTTAGGATCCATCAAATTTAGGTCAGAGGCGCTCAATTGCGCATGCCTAAGAAGAAGATTGGAGGCGGTTCAAGGCTCTCTCACGTAACTTGAACTGGGCACACCAAGTTTAGGTTAGAGGCGCTCAATTGCGCATGCCTAAGAAGAAGTCCAAGCGCTCAATTGCGTAACTTGAACAAGTGGAGGCGGTCCAAGGCTCTCTCGCGTAACTTGAACTGGGCACACCACGATGGTCGGGTTAGGATCCATCAAATTTAGGTCAGAGGCGCTCAATTGCGCATGCCTAAGAAGAAGATTCGAGGTGCGTACATCCAAGGATATTAAGCATAGTATTTCTTTAGAAATTTGCCATTGATCGGCATCATCATCCTGTCACCATTCTGATTCATTAGGCGATAGGCTCCACTGGAGTATACAGTCTCCACAACAAACGGTCCTTCCCACTTGGGTTCAAATTTACCCTTAGTCTTGTGGGTTAGAACCATTGGCCTTTTAACAGCCAGAACCAAGTCTCCTTGTTTAAAGGTCCTTGGTTTAACGTTCTTATTGAACGTTTGTGAGATTCGGGTTTGATACAACTCAATTTGTTGTTGAGCCCTGAGACGCTTTTCATTCAACGCCTCTAATCTTTCAATCTTTGTTGATGACGCCCTTCTGTCGTCATCTTGGTGGCTAAGGCCACTCTTAATGAAGGAATCTGGATTTCGAGAGGCAGGACGGCCTCACTTCCATAAACCAAAGAGAATGGGGTAGCTTTTGTAGGGGTGCGAGCAGTGGTGCGATAAGCCCACAGGCACTCGCCTAGCTTCTCATCCCAATCCCGTTTATTGGAAGAAACAAACTTCCGAAGGAGTTTAATGATTGTCTTGTTGAAGGCTTCGGCCAACCCATTAGCTGTGGGGTTATATGGCGTTGAAGCAATATCTTTGATTCTAAACTTATTGCAGAACCTGGAGAACCCCTGACTGATGAATTGCGGACCATTATCATGAATGATCCGTCGGGGGACGCCAAAACGGTAAATGACATGATGCTTGATGAACTTGATCACATATGTCTTTTTCACCTCTTTCATGGGCACGGCTTCGGCCCATTTTGAAAAATAATCGGTTATTGCAAGAATAAACCGATGTCCTCTGGATGACGGGGGAGTTATAGGCCCCACAATATCCATTCCCCATGCCTCAAATGGCCAACTAGCAACGGTATTGTGCAAGTATTCTGGGGGTTGATGAATAAAATTGGCATGTATTTGGCATGCATGGCACCGTTTAGCGTATGCCATTGCTTCCGTAATCATGTTCGGCCAGTAGTATCCTAGCCTTCTTATGCGGTCTCCGAGTTTTGGGCCGGGCTGATGAGCTCCACAAACTCCATCATGTGTTTCTCTCAGCACTTCTTCTGCTTCTGCTTTTGATATGCAGCGTAGCAGCAGACCATCTCTCGACTTTCTATATAAAGTCTGAAGCTTATGGTCATAATAAAATCTCTGGGCCTTCCTCTTTATCGAGGTGGCTTCCTTTGGATCTTCTGGTAATATCCCATGTAAAGCATAATCTACAAACGAAAATCGCCAATCATGGGGTTCCAAAGTTAAGCCTGCTTGGCATACTTCTTTATTTTGAAAAACAGTATCTGGATGGAGGAGCTCTCTGCTTCCAATAGTGATGCTTTTAGCCTCACCTGGCGGGATCGCCAATGTTGCAGCTAATGCAGCAAGGGCATCTGCATATACATTCTCATTCTGAGATATTTGAGAGATGTAAATTTGTTCAAAATATCCAGCTAGTTCAATGGCCAGCTGATGATAGGAGACGAGGGCTTCATGTCTGACTTCATACTCGCCCGTTATCTGATTGACGATGAGTTTAGAGTCTCCATATGCCTCTAAATAATTCACCCCCAGTTGTAGAGGCATTTTTAAGCCGATAATGAGTGCGTTGTATTCCGCCACATTATTCGTGCACGGTTCCGTTAATGAGTAACCGTTAGGTAATATATGTTTATGTGGGGATATAAGCACAACCCCCACTCCAGTAGCAGATCGTCTGGCAACACCATCAAGGAACATTCGCCATGGTTGTTCTTTGCTAACTGTGTGAACCTCTGACGTCTGTTTGGAATTAGACCAGATTGGATGGTCTGCTAAGAAATCGGCAATTGCCTGTCCCTTCATGGCTTTTTGAGGGACGAAGTGTATGTCATAGGGTGACAGTAGCAGAGCCCATTTTGCTAATCGACCATTTAAGGATCCTGGTTTTGTCATCAGAATTTTCAGGGGATTAACCCGTGATATGACATGGATCGTTTGCCCCGAAAGATAGTGTCGCATTTTCTGAACAGCGAACACTAGGGCTAAACATTCCTTTTCAATTGGGGTATACCGCCGTTCGGCCCCGATCATTGTCCTGCTTAAATAATAGAGGGCATGTTCATGGCCGTGCTCATTATATTGAGCAAGTAATGCTCCTAAAGCATTATCCATGGCCCTTACGTATATAAGGAAGGGTTGCTCAGGGACCAGTGCCATAAGTACAGGAGGCTTGGTGAGGTATTCTTTGAGATCATCAAATGCCTGTTGACATGCCTCATCCCATACAAAAGAAACCCCCTTCTTCATAAGTCGAGAGAACGGCTGGCATCGTCCAGATAGGTTAGAAATGAAGCGTCGAATATAGGCGAGCTTTCCTTGTAACCCCCTTAACTCTTTAAGATTGCGGGGAGGCGGCATCCCGCTAATCGCTTTTACCTTTTCAGGGTCGAGGAAAATTCCTCTTAAAGTTATTACAAATCCAAGGAATTTCCCACTCGACACTCCTAAGGAAGACTTAGTGGGATTCATCTTTAAATGATGTTTCCTCATGAGATCAAAGACCGTTCTTAAGTCCTGAAGGTGGTCCTCTTTATTTTTACTTTTGACCGCCAAGTCATCCACATAGCACTCTACTATTTTGCGTAGGTGTTCTTTGAATATAGTGCTCATCGCACGTTGGTAGGTAGCACCGGCGTTCTTCAATCCGAACGGCATCACTGTGTAACAGTATACCCCCAGCGGCGTTCTGAAAGCTGTATGCTTTTCGTCATCTGGGTGCATCTTGATCTGGTTATAACCTGAGAAGCCATCCATAAAGGACATCCTCTCGTAACCACAAGTATTGTCAATCATCACATCAGTGATGGGAAGTGGAAATTCATCTTTAGGACATGCAGTGTTCAAATCTCAAAAATCGACGCATATCCGAATTTTGCCGTTCTTCTTGCGAACCGGCACTATGTTAGCTACCCAATCAGGATGCTGTTTTTCACGGATGAATCCTGATTTTATAAGTTTGTTGACCTCAGCAACTATTGCCTCCATCAATTCCGGTCGAAAACGCTTTTGCTGTTGTTTAACTGGCTTGGCGTCTTCTTTAATATTTAACTGGTGTGTGGCAATCTGAGGATCAAGACCGGGCATGTCTTCGTAACTCCATGCGAACACGTCTATATATTCTTTGATAAGAGATATAAGTTCCTCATTTTCCAAGGGAGTCAGCATGTCGCTTATGAAGATGGGGCTTCGATTTTTCATTCGTTCCCATATTGACTTGTATCAATTTATCTTCAGTGGGCGGGTCACGCTGTTCAAAGCGGACATCCCAAAGGGTATCCATATGCTTAGCCCAGGAATCATCCTGAACGTCAATTGGTTCATCATCGCTTTCAAGTGCGGCTGAAACCATATTGGCTGTCAAGGATTGAAACCAGAGGCTAGTACTTATATCCGAGTCCTGGTCAATCGGGTTTAAACCTTCATTGGAGGAAGATCCTTCTTCATGTTGGCATGGTGGTGAGGGAGGAGTAGATATATAGCCCAACCCCCTGCGAGTCTTTTGATAATGATCTGGACTCTTTCCTCTTGGTCTGAATGAGGGTATGAGATTCCGTCGCTCTTTTCCAAAGTTTAATCCTGGCCTCTGGGTAAAAATTATAACCCATTTTCTCCATGATATGCCGGGATTTTTGTTCATACAAGTGAAATTGAGGTGATGTTTGTTCATCACTTTCACTGCTTTGACGTTGTCAGGGTGACGTAATTACCTTGACGAACATAATCGGCCTTTGAGACTTCTGTCGAGGAGGCACTTAAAAAAAGTGACCTTGTCCCTTAGTTATTTCAGACCGAGAGAGGAGGGATGACCTGAGAGGCAAATGGTATGCCGCCAGAACTTCAAGTTCAGACAAACCATCCACTTCAGTGGAAGTACAAGAGGGTTCAGACTCAGTAGCCACTGCATGCTCGTAGACTAACTTTATGTTTTCATTAATGACCCATTCACTCTCTATTACATCGGCCATATTATTATCAAGACTTAAACTAAAATCTAAGTGGGGGTTGATTTCATAATCACCCCCATCGTCTTCTTTAGGAAGCTCATACTCAGTATCTGCCTCGTTACCGCTTTCATCAGGCTTTTGAGGCTTGTTAGAATCGTCATTGGAGACTTCATGGGCTGGTTTGTAAAGTGCACATCTGTGAAGTAATTCTCCAGCCCTTTAAATGGTTTCTTATCTGCAATTAGTGTCCGGACTTCTCCTTCTTCATCGCAATACTTCATGCATTGGTGGAGAGTCAACGGGACTATCATGTAAGCGTGGATCCAAGGTCGTCCCAATAAAATATTGTAAGAAGTATCTGCATCAATAATGTAGCATGTAGCCTCCATCCTCAAATCCCCAATTTGACATCGGAGTCGTATTTTTCCGAGGGGACTGCTATTATTGGCATTAAACCCATATATTGTTGTATTGGTTGGTGTCAGACGATGGAGGAAAATCCCTAACAGCTGCATCAACCTTCTGAGCATGACACTTAGTGCAGAACCCGGATCAATTTGAATTCGGTCCACCTTTGTGGATCCGACATATCCGGTGAAATATAAAGGCCTGTTATGCTTTATATTCCTCACCTGCATATCTTCTGGAGAGAAGATAATTTGTGGGACCTGCCTCCTCACTTGGTGACAGCGGGGGCAAGAGTCCTGTTCTTCATCGGTTGGCTCAACAATCTGAGCTATAAATGACTCAGAGTCTACCAAAGCCTCTCTTAACGCCTCACGAGTTGACTTCGATAATCGTAGCAACTTGTATAGCGTGACTCGAGCTGGAATATTTGCCAACTGAGCTATAATATCGAATTTGAAGGAAGTATCCTTGACTCCTTCATCTTTTCCAGGGATTTTATGGAAACGAAGACCTTTCTGTTTCGCAGAATTGACGAGTTCCGCGTATATATCTTTCGGATCTACTCTGGTGTAGTCCTTAAGATATGTCTTCCCAAACCGAGTGCCGGAAGGGCCCGCCCCATCTTGATGAGTGGTCATGGCTTCGGGCTCCTCTTCAGAGTCTGTAGGTACCCCTGCAATATATTCATCTTTGATTTCCGCAGAGATAGCATTGCTAGTCCGCTTTTTCTTCGACCCCCTGTGTTTGTCCATTGTTCATCCTGTAGCAAATCAGGGTGGACCCACATAACTTTCCCTTTCTGAGTCGTTATGGGGACAAGTCCTTCTTGAGCCTTTTTATGAGGGTCATGGTTCTTCGTAACTAGCTTACCCTTTGGAATTGGGGTCACCCCTGCAGGGAACTCATGGGTTCCAACTACTATGGTTGCCATATTGGCAGTGACCCTCTTTTGTTCCTCCTTAAGCGTCAGAACTCCAGCTTCTATTAGTGCTTGGATTCTGTTCTTTAGAGGGTAACAATCCTTAGTTGGGTGCCCGATATTTTGATGGT
Organism: Dracaena cambodiana; assembly: GCA_036321105.1. Taxonomy (NCBI): domain Eukaryota; kingdom Viridiplantae; phylum Streptophyta; class Magnoliopsida; order Asparagales; family Asparagaceae; genus Dracaena; species Dracaena cambodiana. The sequence continues at coordinate 21,201,846 of JAYEPQ010000002.1, forward strand.
ACAGGCAATAATTGGGGTAGTTGGTTTTACCAGCGTCCTCCAGCTTCCTATTTTCCGGGGGTTTCAACATTCCCTTTCTCAGGAGTAAGTGGAAGAGTGTAGGCGTTTGCTCCGCCTTGAAAGTATAGGTCCTCTCTTGCTGAGGCCTATTTTGTTTCGTGCCCTGCTGATTCCGGGGCTTCGAGTTTGGAGGAGGATTTGTCTTCTGTGGAGCAGCTTCTGATGCCATCACTGCCTTCCCTCTATTCTTATTATTATTGTTTTGGGAGTACGGCCTGTTATTCCCAGTGTTTCTTGATCCACGAGACTCATCAACTCAACGAATCAAGTCCTCAGCTTGCTCCCCTTGCTTGAGCAGATCTCTCCAAGTTTTAGACTCCACGGCCCCCATTTTTAGGAGCACGTTGTTCTTAAGATTATGTTGACATGTTTCAACTAGAGTTTCCTGGATCATTCCGTGTTTTCAATGCACGGACTTCTCCTGGAACCTTTCTATGAAATCTTTCACCGTCTCTTGTTCTCCTTGTTTAGTTGCAAGGAGGGAATGAACCGTAATCTCGGTATCATCCTCAAAGAAACGTGAGAGAAATAATTTCTCAACATCTAACCAGGTATTAATAGTGCCTGGGGGCAACTGCATGAACCAAGTAAAAGCAGGCCCTCGCAAAGTACTTGCGAATACTTTGGTCATAATCGGGTCATTGCCCATCAAATGCCCCGCTTGGGACAAGAAGTAATATATATGCTGACTGGGCGATTCTTTCCCGTCATATGGCTCTAATTTGAGCGGCTTATACTTCTGAGGATATGGTACCATATCCCATTCAGGAGGATATGGTCTTGAGACTCCTGCCTCTTTCAACTCCTTTTTACGCATCAGTGCTTCGAGTTGATTTTGCAATTTTTCTATTTTCTCTCCATGTGGATCATGAAAAGAGAATCTATCCTCATCCTCGTGCATCGAATGGGCTTTCTCCTCTTTTTCTTCTTCGTCCGGAGCTTCTTTGCCCTTTTTGGCATTATCCTCAACAAATTTTGAGAGCATCACTTTAAGATCTTCAATTGTCTTTTGTTGCTCTCGAATCATTCTTTCTTGAGCTTCAAATCTCTGATTGATGTCGTCAGATTTATCCGCCATGTGCGATGCTGACTTTTGTAGCCGAGATGACGTAGAGGATGGAGGTGAAGCTATAGCTGAATTATTGCTGTCATCGTCGTAAGAGCCCCTTGCAACCCTCTTATAATTTCGAGGCGGGACGGCTCCTGATTTAAGTCGAGTGATATGAGGAGGTTCTTCATCACTCGATTCCGAATCATCATCCGTCTCTACAATCTTCTTCCCTTTCCCCACCATATTGGAGGTCACAGCTCTCCATTATTTTAGGGAAGTGGTTCTTGTTTTCATAGCAGGGTTCTTGTCCGACTCGGTTAATCGGTCGAACACCGATATCCTGGTCTTGCTGCAGCCACAGTTATCCATTACAGCGGATACCGCTGTCATAAGCTACTGGCAGTGACAGACAGGTTCAGCTTGAAGTTGTTCTATGCCTCTCTTCTTGGACAGATATTCCCTGAGATCAATGCCTTTAGCCATGGAGTCCAGTTCTGGTCCACTGACGCAAGGATCAGCCCTGATTCTGCAGTTGGGTTGATCTATGTGGAGCTTAGAAATAGCTTCGCGTTTTATTTCGCGGGGCTGAAGAATAGCTCCGCGTTTTGCCACGTTAGCCTTGCGTTTCTCGCTGGCTTGGCGTGTCTTCAGAAGTTTAGCTTCTGGAATAATAGCCCCGCGTGAAGGGAAATTCTTGAACGCTAGCTTACCCTTGCAGTTAACGCAAGTCATAACTTCGCGCCTAGTACGATTTTTATGACTGACAACTATTTGCCAATCATCCTCGCGTTCCTCGCTAGTATCAGAAATCTTGCGCTTATTGCAAGTATTACTGGCCTCGCGTTTCTCGCTTGGCTCAGTATTAACCTCGCGTGGAGAATCACACGCTGGTTGTAAAGAATTTTTATACTCGCGTTTCTCGCGAGTGTGAGAAGTCTTGCACTTCTCGCAAGTATTACCAGCCTCGCGTTTCTCGCTTGGCTTAATATCAGCCTCGAGTGGAAAATCACACGCTGGCTTTAAAGAATTTTTATACTCGCGTTTCTCGTGAGTGTTAGATATTTTGCGACTAGCGCAAATCTTACTGGCTTCGTGTTTCTCACTAAGCTCAGCAGTAGCCTCGCGCGGAGTATCACACGCTGGCTTTTCCTTGCTTTTAAGGAAAGTTGTAACTTCACGTTTAACGCGATAGTGGCTGGTCTCGAGATCGGCGCGAGCCAGTTTGTAAGGGACTATAGCCTCGCGTCCATTAGCCTCGCATCTAAGGCGGGCTTTGAGGGCTTTTCGCCTCGCTCTCCGATTCCTATTTCGGAGTTGGGTTCTGGTCAATCCAGTTCCCAGGTCTTCTTCGGCAGTAGGAAGCTCATCCTCTGCTAGGATTTCCTGTCCGAGCATTGGCCCTATAGCCGCAGTCTCCAAGGATCCCCGTCTCTCGGTGGATACCTTTTTACCCGTTGTTCGGGTATTGGAGCGCATGCGACGACAGTATCGTGTCTCGTCCAAGTCACCTGATTCAGAGGAGAGGAACTCCTCGTACTTCTGCTGGTCGATTTCAACAACCAACGTATCTACTTCGGATCCGATCATGTCAAAGTCCGATTGCGCCACAATCTCTTCATCAGTGAAAGAGATGGCTCCCACTGTGGTCGCCAGTTTGTTTGCCCCAAAAGTTTTGTTTCCTCCCATTGAATACAACTTAGATTACAATGAAAGTGAACACGAGATAAAGAGAACAAACGAGAGGATTTTACAACTCAATCTCTCTCTTTTACAATATGATTTGTGGGATCTATGGCGATGGGATCTGTCGAGCAGCTCCTTTGGACGATCGAACGTCGAACTCTTCTTCTTTGAAGATATCGGCCGACTGTAGATGATCTTCTCTAGTCTTTCAGAACTCAAGGCTCTATGCGTAACTTGAATTCTCCAAGAGGAAAAGATCTTAACTGCTGAAAAGAAGACCAGCCGAGAGGAAAAAGGAAGACCCCTAGGGTTTCACCAAGAAGATATTTATAGCCCCAGGTCGATGCAAGAGTTTCTATCTAAATAGAATTTGCATTCATCAAGGAATCCAATCAAATATCTTAGTTTTGATTTAAATCTCTTGATTTAGAGTTCTGATTGGACTTGATTTGGGTATTTGGATAAGCCCAAATGATAATCTTAATCAGTTTATGATTCTGGTTATCTGCTCACGCGGAGCTAATCGCATTAAAACGCAGAGCTAAGAAACCAGAACGCGGAGCTATTGATCATCTCTGCGTTTTACTCAACGCGAGGCTAATACTAGCCAGACGCGGGGCTGCGGAGTTAGCTCCGCGTTCTATTGTGGAAAACTCTATTTACTTAGAAATTTTCACTGCCAACATATACCACACCCAAAATACAACAAGAATGGTTAAAGCCATTATTCCTACTATTGCACTTACAGTGAACTTGGTAATAGATTTCCCTTCACTGCTTGTATTTTGCAGTTCAGAAGCCGCAAGCCTACGGTAAAGAGTACCGGCCTTATTGTCACTGTTTGATATTCTTCGAAGATTACGAATGTCTCCCTCCCAAAATGAACATCCACTCTCACAAGCATAAGCAGTACATGAGCAATTCCTCAGGCAAGCCAACTCGCATTCTTCTCTGCTATTTGCTGACAAAGACTGAATCCACTGGCATACGCACATCGGATATGGCAAGAAATCCATCCTTTTCTCCGGCCGTCAAGTTCTGGTCACCGCAGTGCAAGCCGGTGTTCCTCGTGCACCCTGAGCACCAGGCATCGAGTTCCCAGTCTCTCTTGGATGCCGGACTGAAGCCATACAGACAGTTGCATGCAGGCTTGCTCGTCTCGTCACAGATGCCAAAGGCACCACAGACGAAGTACACGGCACACAGAGAAACTGGCAGATCTAAGAACATCTCCCACCCGATGCTATCCTCAAACCACATCCACTCCTGCACTTGCCCAAACGGGCTCAGCACGTTTCGTGCCAGAATTCGATCATCAGAGAGATTGATGTTTGGTGTTTGAGAAGATAGGTATTTTTATGGGTAAATAGGTATTAAATTATTTCCCCGGAGATTGGCAAGGATTTTTAGGATTATCTGTATTCGCATATTGTGAGTTCAAAAACTTGTATCTAGCTCTTTAATTATTATGTATTCTTGCTGCAAAGAATTATCATGAGGTGATGGTCAAAGCCACGATATCCTTATATTGCAAGACTTCAACAGACTGTAAGGGCTTGTATATTGTTATTGGCGTGTTGGTGTTTTTTTTTTTTTTTTTTGCCAGTCAAACTCATTTGCAATATTGGTGTTACTAATGTGATATGAGCACTTAGCAGTACGCAAACACCATATATAATATTTTCCCACCTTCACCTTTTTTTAGCTATTAGCTGCTGTTCTCCACAAAAATCTTGCTTTCTTCTATTGATTACAATGATTACAACGAAAGATGAACAATAGAAAAATAAACGAGAGGATTTATAAATTATCGCTCTCTTTTACAATATTTATAGGTTCTAGTGTGGCGATGGGTTCTATTAAGTAGTACTTTTTGACGATCCGATATAGAAATCTTCTTCTTGATGAAGATGACAGCCGGCTCTAGATCTCTCTCTGTCGATCTTATGAATTCAAGACTCTCACATGTAACTTGAACTCTAGAACGATCCAAAAAATATCAAAGATCTATTAAAGATCTATTAAATATCGATCTCTAAGATTAAAGATCTGATGATGATCGACCTATTAAAGATTGATGATTATGGATCTCTAAAGTTTCCTCAAAGAGGGTATTTATAGACTTTAGTTAGAAAGTTCCTATAGGAATAGGAATAGAAGGTTTTTGTATTCATCATGGATTCTAATCAAATATCTTAGTCTTAATTTAAATCTCTTGATTTTGATTCTTATTGGACTCAATTTGGGTATTGGATAAGCCCAAATCTCAATAACAATCAATTTAGGATTCTGATTGGACTCAATTCGGGTATTGGATAAGCCCAAATTTCAATAATAATCAGTTTAAGATTCTAAGAATCTGCTCACGCGGAGTTAAGTACTCTGGACGCGGAGCTAAGGCTTTAGTTTCGCATTTTACTTATCCACGCGAAGCTAACCTTCTGTCGCGCGAAGCTAACAAATAGCTTCGCGTTCTGCGAGTTATTTTCCTTCCTTTTATTTGAAAATTTTCACCACCAACAAGACCCCCTCCAAAGTTTTAAAAATGGCTTATGACTTGACAAATTTTGAAATACTTTGGATTTTCAATTTGGTGATCAAGATCAAGAAATTCGACAAAAATGCCTAATCGCACATGCTTGGAATTTTGATGGAGATGGTTCAAGTGCTCTTTCGCGTAACTTGAATTTGCATACGGCAAGATGGTAAGGTCTGGATCATCGACTTTCGGCAGAGATGCCTAATTGCACATGCCTGACGTTTGGCAGAGGCGCTTAATTGCACACGCCAAGATGATCGGTCAGGATTATAGATTTTTGGCAGCGGCGCCCAATTGCACATATCTGATAATTTGGTAGGGACAGTTCAAGGTTTTCTCGCGTAACTTGAACTACATCTCACTGTCTGAGGTAGGAACTTAACATGACAGAGTTTATCATATCGAAATAATAAGGATAGTAATAATCCAAATCTTGTTATCAGAGGTAAGAGGTTAACATGATAGGTCCACGGAATTTTTAGCAAACCCCCAGCTATAAACGGATTTGGTGTATCTTAACCAATCGCCGTTTGCGTTGGGTTAGCCATGCTATTTAGGTTGGCATGGTGACTGTTGAGGAATTGATTTCCTCTTCCCTTTGCTTTTAACAGCATTGGGTAGTTGATTTCATAATTTTACCCCCATTATGATAGGGTTGGCGAGGAATTTAATCTCCTCTTCCTGCCACTTTGATAGCATTAAGCAACAATTTTTTTTTATTTATACCACTCAATTAGCCATTCCAATGGCTAGAATGAGTAGCAGAAGCAACATGATATTTATTACCGTCAATATCTTCGGCACCCACAGCCCAATCCGGCTGCTAGCCAATGAGGACGATTCGATCGCAGCTATGGTTTAGAATGTACCCAAGGGGCCAGCTTGCAAGTGCAGGCTGTCCGTGCTTGGTGTCGATATTGACTTCCCTACTGGTACAGGGGTCACTCCGGCAGGAAATTCAATGGTTCCTACCACTAAAGTTGTCATATTTGCATAAACTTTCTGTTCTTAGGACACCAACTTCTATCAATGCCTGTATTCGGCTCTTAAGAGGATAACAATCTTTAGTCGGATGTCCAACGTTCCGATGATACAGGCAATAGTTAGGGTCGTTGGTTTTACCAGCGTCTTGCCGGTTTTTCAATTTCCGAAAGTTACAGCATGCCTTTTCTGTGGAGGAGATGGAACAGAGTACCTGTCTGCTCAGTTTTGAATGTATAAGTTCTATCTTGTCGGGGCCTATTTTGACCTGCACATCTCGGATTCTTAGGTCTTGGCTTCGGATTTGCAACTGACAGCATCATAGCCTTCCCTTTATTTTTAGAATTCTGTGGATATAGCATGTTATTTATGTTCGCTGCAAAAGTTCCTTTGCTTCCTTCCATTGAATAAGCTTGAATTACAATAGAAGTGAACAAGATAAAAAGAACAAACGAGAGGATTTTATAGTTTAATCTCTCTCTTTTACAAAATAATCGTGGGATCAGTGGCGATGGGATCTATAGTAGTTTCTTTGGACGATCGAACGTCGAACTCTTCTCTCTTGAAGATATCAGCCGATTGTAGACGATCTTCTCCGGTCTTTCTCGAACTCAAGGCTCTGTGCGTAACTTGAATTCTCTAAGAACCGAACGGAAGAAGAATACCTCTGACTTCAAGGCTCTCTCGCGTACTTGAATTGCCAAAGGATTCAAAAAGAAGACAATTGCCGAAAAGAAGATTTTTCCTAGGGTTTCACCAGGAAGGTATTTATAGCCCCAGGTTAATGCAAGAGTTTCTATCTAAATAGAACTCGCATTCATCAACGATTCCAATCAAATATCTTAGTTTTGATGGAATTCTGATTAGACTTGATTCGGGTATTTGGATAAGCCCAAAATCATAATCTCAATCAATTTGAGATTCTGGTTATCTGCTCATGCGGAGCTTTAATCACATCAAAATGCGGCGCTAAATAACCAAAACGAGAAGATAACGCGGAGCTATTGATCATCTCCGCGTTTCACTCAAACGCGAGGCTAATACTAGTCAGACTGCGGAATCAACGCGGAGCTATTAAATATCTCCGCGTTTTGTTCAAACGCAAGGTTAATATAATCACACACGAGGCTACTGAATTGGCTCCGCGTTCTGTTGTGGAAAATCCTTTTATCTTTAGAAATTTTCACTGCCAACAGAACCCCCTCCAAAGTTTTCAAAATGGCTTAGAACTTAGCAGATTTTGAAATACTTTGGATTATTTACACTGAAACGCAGAGTTAGAATACCAAGTCTATCTCGCGTTATGCTCGCTTACGCGGAGCTAATCAGCTTCACTTCGTCTTCAGTGAAATGAGTAATTATATCATTAATTATCCCAAATTTCTACGCCAAATACCAAGCGACGGAAATTCTGTTTAAATAGAGCTCTCGGCTCATCTTCTTCTTCATCCGGAGATTTTTGAAGAGTTCTCAACTCCTGCAACCGAGTGAGTGATGTCGATGAGCGATCTTCAATTGATTTCCCTTTAACTCTCCATAGATTTTCATCATTGGATGTCACTTCATAAGAGTTTGGCTAGACGCACATTGGCCGTCGTTAATGGCAGCAACCGTGAAAGTAGACGCGACGGCGAACCAGTCTATGCAGCGTCTTCCGAAGGTAAAAAACCTTAACTCCTGGGCTTATAAGAACCATCTTGAGATGTTTTGGTTTGGTTTAATCCGGCCAATTGTTTACTTTACCGGCGAGATCGCCGTTCTCCGGCCGTAAGGCTTGGAGAAGAAGGAGAAGGCAGAGAGGAACTCTGTTCATTTTCTACGCGAAGTTATCGCGTCATCCCTACGCTTGAAACGCGTGGCTTATCTGACTAGCAGCCTCGATGAATCTGCAAGGCTATCTTTGATTAGCAGTCGCGATGAATTGCGAGGCTATTTTTGATTAGCAGTCGCGATGAATTGCGAGGCTATCTTTGATTAGCAGTCGCGATGAATTGCGAGGCTATTTTTGATTAGCAGTCGCGATGATTTGCTAGGCTATCTTTGATTAGCAGTCGCTTCATGTCCCGAGGCTATGAAAGAGAAGGAAACAGTAGAGAGAAACTCTATCTTTCCTTTACGCGAAGTTATCGCGTCATCCTCTGCGTTTAAAGCGCGAGGCTATTTCTTCATCTGCACGCGGAGTTAGTTTAGCTTCGCGTTTTCACACTTTTAGAAACTCTGTTCCTTTTGCAGTAAGTCTAATTCTTTCTGAAGACGAGTGTATGCTGTTGGCAGTGAAAATTTCTAAGTTAAAAGGATTTTCCACAACAGAACGCTGAGCCAATTCAGTAGCCCCGCGTTTGGTAATATTAACCCTGCGTTTGAATAAAACGCGGAGATGTTTAATAGCTCCGCGTTGATTCTGCAGTCTGGCTTGTATTAGCCTCACGTTTGAGTAAAACGCGGAGATGATCAATAGCTCCGCGTTAGCTCCGTGTTTTGGTTATTTAGCGCCGCGTTTTGATACGATTAAAGCTCCGCGTAAGCAGATAACCAGAATCTCAAATTGATTGAGATTATGATTCTGGGCCTATCCAAATACCCAAATCAAGTCTAATCAGAATTCCATCAAAACTAAGATATTTGATTGGAATCCCTGATAATGACGAGTTCTATTTAGATAGAAACTCTTGCATTAACCTGGGGCTATAAATACCTTCCTGGTGAAACCCTAGAGGATTTTCTTTTCGGCAATTGAGATATTTTTCTAAAATCTTGGAGAATTCGAGTTGCGCACAGAGCCTTGAGTTCGTGAAGATCAGAGAAAATCACCATCTTATTTCTGGAGTTCTTGAGAAGTTCGAGTTACGCGAGAGAGCCTTGAACAAATCAAAACCAGAGAAGATCGTCTACAGTCGGCCGATATCTTCAAGAGAGAAGATTTCAACGTACCGATCGTCAAAAGGAGCTGCTTGACAGATCCCATCGCCACAGATCCCACAATATTGTAAAAGAGAGAGATTGAAATATAAAATCCTCTCGTTTGTTCTTTTTATCTCTTGTTCACTTCTATTGTAATCTAAGATGTATTCAATGGAAGGAAGCGAAGAAACTTTTGCGACGACCAAACTGGCGACCACAATGGGAGCCATCTCTTTCACTGATGAAGAGATAGTGGCGCAATCGGACGTTGACTTGATCGGATCCGAAGTAGACACGTTGGTCATTGAAATCGACCAGCAGAAGTACGAGGAGTTCCTCTCCTCCGGATCAGGTGACTTGGATGAGACACGGCACTATCGTCGCATGTACTCCAATACCCGAGTGATGCGTAGAAAGGTATCCACCGAGAGATGGGGATCCTTGGAGACTGCGGCTATAGAGCCGGAGTTCACACAAGAAATCCTAGCCGAGGATGAGCTTCCGACTGCCGAAGAAGATCTAGGGACTGGACTGACCAGGACCCAACTCCGGAACAGGAACCGGAGAGCGAGGCGTAGAGCCCTCAAAGCCCGCCTTGGACGCGGAGCTAACTCTAGAGGACTCGACGCTATGGTCCCTCGCAAACTGGCTCGCGCTACCCGCGAGACCAGTCTCTACCGCATTAAACGCGAAGATACAACTTGCCTTAAAAGCAAGGAAAAGCCAGCGTGTGATTTTCCACGCAAGGCTATTACTGAGCCTAGCGAGAGACGTGAAGCCAGTAAGGGTTGCGCTAGTCGCAGAATACCCAACACCCGCGAGAGACTCGAGTATAAAAAATTTTCAAAGTCAGCGTGTGATTCCCCACGCGAGGCTATTGCTGAGCCTAGCGAGAGACGCGAAGCCAGCAAGATTTGCGCTAGTTGCAAAATACTTAACACTCGCGAGAGACGCGAGTATAAAAATTCTCTAAAGCCAGTGTGTGATTCTCCACGCGAGGCTGATACTGAGCTAAGCGAGAGACGCGAGGCCAGTAATACTCGCAATAAAAGCAAGACTTCTGTTACCCGCGAGGAACGCGAGGACGATTGGCAAATAGTTATCAGTCGTAAAAATCGTGCTAGGCGCGAGGCTATGATATGCGTTAATCACAAAGATAAGCCAGCGTGTAAGACCTTCCCTTCACGCGGGGCTATTATTCCAGAAGCTAAACTTCTAAAGACATACCAAGCCAGCGAGAGACGCGAGGCTAGTGTGGATAAGCGCGGAGCTATTCTTCAGGCCCGCAATGTGAAACGCGAGGCTATTCCTAAGCCACGCGAGGATCGGTCCAACCCCAGAGTCAGGGTTGATCAGACAAAGAAGCTTCAGTGGGTTCCCATATCTTCTCAAGAGTTGAATGGACCTCTTGACTCTATGACTAAAGGCGCTGATCTCAAGGAATACCTCTCTAAGAAAAGAGGCATAGACCAACTTCAGGTTGAGCCTGTCTGTCATTGCCAGCAACTTGTGACGGCGGTATCAGCCGTGATGGACAACTGTGGCTGCGGCAAGAACAAGGTATCTGTGTTCGACTGATTAAACGAGTCAAACCAGAATCCTGCTAAGAAGACAAGAACAACTTCCCTGAAGCAAGGGAGAGTTATAACCTCCAACATGGTAGGAAAAGGGAAGAAAATTGCAGAGACGGATGATAATCCAGAATCGAGCGATGAAGAACCTCATCGTGTAACTCGACTTAAATCAGGAGCCGTCCCGCCTCGAAATTATAAGAGGCTCGCAGGGGGTTTTTACGATGAGGACAGCGATAATTCAACTATAGCCTCACCTCGTTCCTCTGCATCGTCTCGACTACAGAAGTCAGCATCTCACATGGCAGATAAATCTGATGATATCAATCAGAGATTTGAAGCTCAAGAAAGAATGATTCGAGAGCAGAAAAGATGATTGAAGGTCTTAAAGTCATGCTATCGAGATTTGTTGAAGATAATGCCAAAAAGGGCAAGGAAAATCCAAATGAAGAAGAACAGGAGGAGAAAGCCCACTCGATGCATGAGGAAGAAGATAGATTTTCTTTCCATGATCCGCATGAAGAAAAGCTTGAAAAATTACAGAATCAACTCGAAGCGTTAATGCGTAAAAAGGAGTTGAAAGAATCAGGGGTCTCAAGACCGTATCCTCCTGAATGGGATACGATACCATACCCACAGAAGTATAAATCGCTCAAGTTAGAGCCTTATGACGGGAAGGGATCGCCCAGTCAGCACATCTATTATTTCTTGTCCCAAGCAGGACATCTGTTGGGTAATGACCCAATTATGACAAAGGTATTCGCGAGTACTTTGGGAGGGCCTGCCTTTACTTGATTCATGCAGTTGCCCCCAGGATCTATTAATGCCTGGTTTGTTGTCGAGAAATTATTTCTCTCACGATTCTTTGAGGATGATACCGAGATTACGGTTCATTCCCTCCTTGCAACTAGACAAGGAGAACAAGAAACGGTTAAAGATTTCATAGAAAGGTTCCGGGAGAAGTCCGTACATTGCAAACACGGAATGATCCAGGAAACTCTAGTAGAGACCTGTCGACACAATCTTAAGACCAATGTGCTCCTCAAAATGGGGGCCGTAGAGTCCAAAACGTGGAGGGACCTGCTCAAACAAGGAGAACAAACTGAAGACTTGATTCGCCGAGTTGAAGAGTCCCGCGGGCCAAGAAATGCTAGGGGTAATAAGTCATATACCCAAAACAATAGCAATAAAAATAAAGGGAAAGCAGCGATGTCGTCAGAAGCTGCTCCTCAGAAAACCAGTCCTCCGCCAGAGCCGAAGCCTCAAGGTCAGCGAGGATCAAGGCAAATTAGACCGCAGCAAGAAAGGAATTACACTTTCAAAGCTGAACAGACACCTGTCCTCTTTCACTTGCTCCAGAAAAAGGAAATGCTAAAACTTCCGGAGAATAAGAAGCCAGAAGACGCTGGTAAGACTAAAGATCCCAACTACTGTCTCTATCACCGGAATGTTGGGCACCCTACCCGGGATTGTTTTTCCCTTAAGAACAGAATCCAAGCACTAATAGAAGCTGGGGTCCTGACGCTTAAGGAAGAGCAGAAGAAGGTCACTGCCAATATGGCAACCATAGTGGTTGGAACCCACGAGTTCCCCGCAGGAGTGACCCCAATCCCAAAGGGTGAGGCAGTCACAAAGAATCTTGATCCTTACAACAAAGCCCAAGAAGGACTTGTCCCTGTGATGACCCAAAGAGGGGAAGTTATGTGGGTTGATTTGATAGAAGACGAGCAGTGGACAAACACAGCGGGTCACAAGAAAAAGTGGACTAGCAATGCTATCTCCGCAGAAATAAAGGACGAATATATTGCAGGAATACCCACAGACTCTGAAGAGGAGCCCGAAGCCATGGCCACTCATCAAAATGGGGCAGGCCCTTCCGGCACTCGATCTGGGAAAACATATCTTAGAGACTACACTAGAGTAGATCCGAAGGATATATATGCAGAAACCACTAATCCTGCAAAGCAAAAGGGTATTCGTTTCCAGAAGAATCCGCAAAGAGAAGAAGGAGTTAAGAATACCTCCTTCCAATTTGATATCATAACTCAGCTGGCAAATATTCCAGCTCGAGTAACGCTATACGAGTTGTTACGATTGTCAAAATCAACTCGTGAGGCGTTAAGGGAAGCTTTGGCAGACTCTGAGTCATTCCTAGCTCAGATTGTCGAGCCGGCTAATGAAGAACAGGATTCTTGCCCCCGCTGTCATCAAGTGAGGAGGCAGGTCCCACAAATAGTTTTCTCTCCAGAAGACATGCAGGTAAGAAATATAAAGCACAACAGGCCTTTATATTTCACCGGATATGTCGGATCCACAAAAGTGGACCGAATTCAAATTGATCCGGGCTCTGCACTAAGTGTCGTACCCAGAAGGTTGATGCAGCTGCTAGGGATCTCCCTCCATCGTCTGACACCAACCAACACGTCAATATATGGGTTCAACGCCAATAATAGCAGCCCCCTCGGGAAAATTCGACTCCGATGCCGAAATGGAGATCTAAAGACGGAGGTTACATGCTATGTTATTGATGCAGATACCTCCTACAATATTCTACTAGGACGACCTTGGATCCATGCTTACATGATCGTCCCGTCGACTCTTCACCAATGCATGAAATATTGCAATGAGGAAGGAGAAGTCCGGACACTAATTGCAGATAAGCAACCTTTTAAAGGACTGGAGAATTACTTCATAGATACTTCACTCTACAAACCAGCTCATGAAATCTCCAACGATGATCCTGGCAAGCCTCAAAACCCTGATGAAAGTGGTAACGAGGCAGACACGGAGTATGAACCTTTTGAAGAGGATGATGGGGGTGATTATGAAATTAACCCCAACCTAGATTTTACTCTTAGTTTTGATAATATAGTGGATGTAATAGAGAGTGAATGGGTTATTAATGAAAATGTAAAGTTAGTCTACGAGCATGCTGTAGCTACTGAATCGGAGCCCTCTTGTACCTCCACCGAAGTGGATGACCTGACCGAACTCGAAGTTCTTGCGGCATACCATTTGCCCCTCAGGTCTTCCCTCCTCTCTCAATTAAAAATAACCGAGGATCAAGGGCACTTCTTTGAAGTGCCTCCCCGACAGAAGTCCCAAAGGCCGATCATGTTCGGCAAAGTGGTCACGTCGCCTCGACAAAGACAAAGTAGTGAAAGTGATGAACAGACATCACCCCAATTTCATATGTATGAACAGAGATCCCGACAGATGATGGAAAAGATGGGATATAATTTTACCCAGAAGCCGGGATTAAACTTTGGAAAAGGGCGACGGAATCTCATACCCTCGTTTAGACCGAGAGAAAAGAGTCCTGATTATTATCAGAAGATCCGCAGGGGGTTGGGTTATGTATCTACCCCACCTTCTTCACCATTAAAAGATGAAGAGAGTTCTTTGGCCAAAGAAGAAACATCTTCACCCGATCATGATTCGGACGTAAGTACCGGTGCTTGGTTTCAATCTTTGACAGTCAATATGGTTTCATCCGCGCCAGAAAGCGACGAGGAACCAATTGACGTCAAAGATGATGCTTGGGCCAGGCATATGGACACTCTCTGGGATGTCCGCTTTGAACAGCGTGACCCGCCCACAGAAGACAAATTAATACAAGTTAACATGGGAACGAAAGAAAATCCGAATCCCATTTTCATAAGCGACACACTAACTCCTTTAGAAAAGGAGGAACTTATATCTCTTATCAAAGAGTATATAGATGTGTTCGCGTGGAGTTATGAAGATATGCCTGGGCTTGACCCTCAAATTGCCACACACCGGTTAAATATAAAAGAAGATGTCAAACCTGTTAAACAACAACAGAGGCGTTTTCGACCGGAGTTGATGGAGGCAATAGTTGCCGAGGTCAATAAGCTTATTGAATCCGGATTCATTCGTGAAGAACAACATCCTGATTGGGTGGCTAACATAGTGCCAGTTCGCAAAAAGAATGGCAAAATCCGGATATGCATCGATTTTCGAGATCTGAACGCCGCATGTCCCAAAGATGAGTTTCCACTCCCCATCACCGATGTGATGATTGATAGTACCTGTGGTTATGAGAGGATGTCCTTTATGGATGGCTTCTCAGGTTATAACCAAATTAAAATGCACCCGGATGATGAGAAGCATACAGCTTTTAGAACGCCGCTGGGGGTATACTGTTATACAGTGATGCCATTCGGATTAAAGAACGCAGGTGCCACCTACCAATGCGCAATGAGTATCATATTCAAGGAACACCTACGCAGAACAGTGGAGTGCTATGTGGATGACTTAGCAGTCAAAAGCAAAAACAAAGAAGATCATCTTCATGATTTAAGAGTGGTCTTCGATCTTATGAGGAAACATCATCTAAAGATGAATCCTACCAAGTCATTCATAGGGGTATCCAGCGGGAAATTTCTTGGGTTCTTAATCACCTCAAAAGGAATTTTCCTTGACCCTGAAACGGTAAAAGCGATTAGCGAAATGCCGCCTCCCCGCAATCTCAAAGAATTGAGGGGGTTACAAGGGAAGCTTGCCTATATTCGGTGCTTCATTTCCAACCTATCAGGGCGATGCCAGCTATTCTCTCGACTTATGAAGAAGGGGGTTTCTTTTGTATGGGATGAGGCATGTCAACGGGCCTTTGATGACCTTAAAGAATACCTCATCAAACCTCCCGTTCTTATGGCGCCACTCCCTGGGCAGCCCTTCCTTATATATGTAAGGGCCATGGATAATGCCTTAGGAGCATTACTTGCTCAATATAATGAGCACGGCCATGAACATGCCCTTTATTATTTAAGCAGGACAATGATTGGAGCCGAACAACGGTACACCCCGATTGAAAAGGAATGTTTAGCCCTAGTGTTCGCTATTCAGAAAATGCAACACTATCTTTCTGGGCAAACAATTCATGTCATATCACGGGTTAATCCCCTGAAAATTCTGATGACAAAATCGGGATCCTTAAATGGCCAGTTGGTGGGCATTGTTGCTATCGCCATATGATATGCATTTCGTCCCTCAAAAAGCCACAAAGGGACAGGCGATCGCCGATTTTCTTGCAGACCATCCAATCGGGTCTAATTCCAAACAGACGTCAGAGGTCAACAAAGTTAGCAAGGAACAAACATGGAAAATGTTCTTTGATAGTGCTGCCAGACGATCTGCTGCTGGAGTGGGGGTTGTGCTAATCTCCCCACATAAACACATATTGCCTAACGGTTACTCACTGACAGAACCGTGCACTAATAATGTGGCGGAATATAACGCATTCATTATCGGCTTGGAATTGGCTCTACAACTGGGGGTGAACTATCTAGAGACATATGGAGACTCTAAACTCATCATCAATCAGATGACGGGTGAATATGAAGTCAGACATGAAGCCCTCATCCCCTATTATCAGCTAGCCATTGAACTGGCAAGCTACTTTGAGCAATTTTACATCTCTCATATACCTCGGAATGAGAATGTATATGCGGATGCCCTTGCCGCATTAGCTGCAACATTGGCGATCCTGCCAGGTGAAGCTAAAAGCATCACTATTGGAAGCAGAGAGCTCCTCCATCCAGATACTGTTCTTCAAAATAAAGAAGTGTGCCAAGTAGGCCTAACCCTGGAGCCCCGTGATTGGCGATTTCCATTTGTGGATTACGCTTTACATGGGATATTACCAGAAGATCCTAAGGAAGCCACCTCTATAAAGAGGAAGGCCCAAAGATTTTATTATGACCATAAACTTCAGACTTTATATAGCAAGTCAAGAGATGGTCTGCTACTACGCTGCATATCAAAAGCGAAAGCAGAAGAAGTGCTGAGAGAAGCACACGATGGAGTATGTGGAGCTCATCAGCCCGGTCCTAAACTTGGGGACCGTATAAGAAGGCTAGGGTACTACTGGCCGAACATGATCACGGAGGCAATGGCATACGCTAAATGATGTCATGCATGCCAAGTTCATGCTAATTTTATCCATCAACCCCAAGAATACCTGCACAATACTGTTGCAAGTTGGCCATTTGAAGCATGGGGGATGGACATTGTGGGGCCAATAACTCCCCCGTCATCCAGAGGACATCGGTTTATTCTTGCAATAACCGATTATTTTTCAAAATGGGCCGAAGCCGTGCCCATGAAAGAGGTGAAAATGATAGATGTGATCAATTTTATCAAGCATCATGTCATTTACCGATTTGGCATCCCTCGATGGATCATTCATGATAACGGTCCGCAGTTCATTAGTCAGGGATTCTCCAGATTCTGCAATAAGTTCAGAATCAAAGATATCGCTTCTACACCATATAATCCTACGGCTAATGGGTTAGCTGAAGCTTTTAACAAGACGATCATCAAACTCTTTCGGAAGTTCGTCTCTTCCAATAAACGAGATTGGGATGAAAAGTTGGGAGAATGTTTGTGGGCATATCGCACCACCGTTCGCACCCCAACCAAAGCTACCCCGTTCTCTTTGGTTTATGGAAGTGAGGCTATTTTGCCTCTTGAAATCCAGATACCATCATTAAGAGTGGCTTTATCCACAAGGATGACGACAGAACAGCGCCATCAGCAAAGATCGCAAGAACTAGAGGCTTTAGATGAAAAACGTCTCAGGGCTCAACAACAAATTAAGTTGTATCAAGCCCGAATATCTCGAACATTCAATAAGAGCGTTGAGCCAAGGACCTTTAAATAAGGAGACTTGGTTTTGGCTGTTAAAAGGCCAATGGTGCTAACCCACAAGACTAAGGGTAAATTTGAACCCAAGTGGGAAGGACCGTTTGTTGTGGAGACAGTATACTCCAGTGGAGCCTATCGCTTAATGAATCAAGACGGCGACAGGATGATGATGCCGATCAATGGCAAATTTCTGAAGAAATACTATTCTTAGTACCCCTGGAGATACGCGTCTTCTTTTTCTTAGGCATGCGCAGTTTGGCGCCTCTGACCTAAACCTGGTGCGTTTGGTTCTCAAGTTTGAACCACCTCCAGTCTTTTCTTAGGCATGCGCAGTTTGGCACCTCTGACCTAAACCTGGTGCGTTTGGTTCTCAAGTTTGAACCACCTCCAGTCTTTTTCTTAGGCATGCGCAGTTTGGCGCCTCTGACCTAAACCTGGTGTGTTTGGAGTGCCCAGTTCAAGTTACGCGAGAGAGCCTTGGACCACCTCCAGTTTGGTTCTCAAGTTTGAACCACCATCAGTCTTTTTCTTAGGCATGCGCAGTTTGACACCTCTGACCTAAACCTGGTGTGTTTGGAGTGCCCAGTTCAAGTTACGCGAGAGAGCCTTGGACCGCCTCCAGTTTGGTTCTCAAGTTTGAACCACCATCAGTCTTTTCTTAGGCATACGCAGTTTGGCGCCTCTGACCCAAACCTGGTGTGCTCAGTTCACAAGTTTGAACAGCCCCCAATCTTTCTTTTAGGCATGTGTAATTAAGCGCCTCTAACCTAAAAGGTATGAATTGCCCAACGCCGACTAGGCAATGGGAAGAGATTAAATTTCTCGCCAACCCATCATACTGGGGTAAAGGTATGAATTGCCCAACGCCGACTAGGCAATGGGAAGAGAACCAGTTTCTCGCCAACCCATCATACTGGGGTAAAAGTATGAATTGCCCAACGCCGATTAGGCAATGGGAAGAGATTAAGTTTCTCGCTAACTCATCATACTGGGGTAAAAGTATGAATTGCCCAACGCCTACTAGGCAATGGGCAGAGAACAAATTTCTCGCCAACCCTATCATACTGGGGGTAAGAGTATGAGATTAACTACCCAATGCTGATTAAAGGCAAAAGGGGGAGAGGAGATTAATTCCTCAACAACTCACCATGTTGAGGGGAATAACATGGCTAGCCCAACTCAAACAGTAATTGGTAAAGGCCAATCAAACCCGTTGATAGCTGGGGATTTGCTAAAAATCCCATAGAACCTGTCATGTTAAATTCTTACCTCTGACAGTACGACTTGGAACGCTTTGCAGAGAAAACTACTTTTTGATGGCAAGTTATTTGTTGTGCAAGAAGATTTCCTAGCCAACTAATAAAAGAATCAAAAAGTAGTTATCCTTATTCATCATTTAAAAAGAATGGAGTTACAAAAGAAGTCTGGGAACCAATAAAGTTCTTTCTTTTAGTACAAATTCTCATTACAAAAAAAAAAGGGGGAATAAAAGAAAACTATGGATCTCCGAGATGCTTTAACTTACTCATCGCTTCGTCAACCACTCGACGACGAGTTGCCTCTATAAAGTGTTGAGCCTGCCGGAGCAGATCATCGTCATTCATTCCAACTTGCTGGATGAGATGCTAGCGAGACTCTTCCATAGTACGGCTTCTTATTGTCTCCTCCTGATCAACTTGCTCCCGTTGAAGGATCAGCGCTTCCCACTTCTTAACGGCTTCCCCTAATTGAAGCTCGCTCTCTACTAAGATCGCCCGAGCATTAGCAATGGCCTCCTGGGCGCTGAGAATGGCAGCCTGGCTCCCCTCAATTTCAGAGTTCACCAAATCCAAACCTCTAATAATGGACTCCCGACTAGCCTGGAACCCTGCTAACGCTCGAGACCACTCTTCTTCTTGGCGCCTCAATTCTTCTCGACAAGCAACCAACTCCGCCCGAAGACGAGCCCATTCGATCCCAGTAATCGACTCAACATCCGCTTGGCGAACTGTGTTGAGTATGTTCATTTGCTCTTCCAAAATTCCAAAACGGGCCCAGTAAGGAGCTGCTCGATCTCGTCCCCCAATTTCTTCGATGTTTTCCAGATAGCGGAATAACAGTGGATGTGCGAAGTTGAAGAAATCATGGCCAGCAAGGACCATCTCGATACATCTCCTTAGCAAACGCATAAAATCGGCGACACTGAGGTTGAAAAGTTCTTCAAGCGGATTTGCAGTGCCAACAGACAAAGCAAGTAATGATAAAGAAGATGTCACGGGCAGGGGAGCAGTGGCTACCGGTGTCGAAGAAGAAGCCCGTCCTTGTACCAGGTTCATGACATGTGGGGCCAGTAAAGCCAATGCAGATCTGGTGGAATCAGGAACCTGAGAAGGAGGGCTGCTAATACAAATCGCCCGGGGAGCGCCACCAACAGGAGAAGATGAGGGCGTATCTCCACCAGAAGTTCCTCCTATGGCAGAAGAAGCTTCAAATGAGAACTTTAAGTTCGTCTCATCCTCGACTGGAAGATTAGAAGCTGGAGGAATTACAGGTGTCTCAACAGCCATTATAGTAGAAGGCGTTAGAATCGCTGACTGAGAAACAGAAGGTACGCCAACGACCGTGGAAAATGTCTCAGTGGAACAGACTGGCGTTGGAGATGGCATGCTAGGAGAAGGCGTAGCCTCCTTAGCAGCAGCTGCGATAATGACCTCAGTTCTCTCATCACTTCCCAATTCGTCAATTGGGGGAATTGAAGAGGGAACAGAGGCAGGAGCCGGTGTGGAATAATCAGCCGCAAACTCGCCAGCAGAGCTACCCACACCACCAACGGAGCCGGAATGGTCCATCCTATCGTCAGACTCTACTTGGGTAGTCGAATGCATTGGCGAGAGAAGTTGATCACCTGCATTTCGAAAGACCAGAAAAGCAGTGTTACGTTAAAATAATAACGGACAAAAGATAAAATGCTAAGGGCCATACCAGGTGATACAAGTCCAGTTGTCGGACTTGAAGGGGGAGCCACTGTCGTTTCCAGCAACGTACCCGTCTCGGTAACCGTTAGTTGCGCCACAGGTTATGCCACAGGCCCTATGGCCAAAGGGGCCGAAAGCTCAACAACACTTGGAGCTTTAGCAGGTTCGTCCTCCCTTGTCGATGCTGGGGGTAGAGCCAAAGCCAACAAGTCTGAAGCAAGTTTGACAGCCACTTCTTGGGGAGCTATCAAAGTCTCCTGCCCCAACTTTTGCTTCTTACCGGGTCTTTTCTTTAAAGTGCCGCGGCGTTTATATCTGCAGAAATGGCATTAACAGTCCGCTTCTTCCCTTGACCTCTTAAAGTAGTCCATTGTTCATCTTCCAGCAAATCAGGGTGAACCCACATAACTTCCCCCTTTTGGGTTGTTATGGGGACAAGTCCTTCTCGGGCTTTGTTGTGAGGATCAAGGTTCTTCGTGACCATCTTACCTTTTGGGATTGGGGTCACTCCTGCGGGGAACTCGTGGGTTCCAACCATTATGGTTGCCATATTGGCAGTGACCTTCTTCTGCTCCTCCTTAAGCGTCAGAACTCCAGCTTCTATTAGTGCTTGGATTCTGTTCTTAAGGGAAAAACAATCCCTAGTAGGGTGCCCAACATTCCGGTGATAGAGACAGTAGTTGGGATCTTTAGTCTTACCAGCGTCTTCTGGCTTCTTATTCTCCGGAAGTTTTAGCATTCCTTCTTTTGGAGCAGGTGAAAGAGGACAGGCGTCTGTTCCGCCTTGAAAGTGTAATTCCTTTCTTGCTGCGGTCTAATTTGCCTTGATCCTCGCTGACCTTGAGGCTTCGGCTCTGGCGGAGGACTGGTTTTCTGAGGAGCAGCTTCTGACGACATCGCTGCTTTCCCTTTATTCTTATTGCTGTTGTTTTGGGTATATGACTTACTACCCCCAGCACTTCTTGACCCGCGGGACTCTTCAACTCGGCGAATCAAGTCTTCAGCTTGCTCTCCTTGTTTGAGCAGGTCCCTCCACGTCTTAGACTCTACGACCCCCATTTTGAGGAGCACATTGGTCTTAAGATTGTGTCGACAGGTCTCGACTAGAGTTTCCTGGATCATTCCGTGTTTGCAATATACGGACTTCTCCCTGAACCTTTCTATGAAATCTTTAACCGTTTCTTGTTCTCCTTGTCTAGTTGCAAGGAGGGAATGAACCGTAATCTCGGTGTCATCCTCAAAGAAACGTGAGAGAAATAATTTCTCTACATCGATCCAGGTATTAATAGAACCTGGGGGCAACTGCATGAACCAAGTAAAAGTAGGCCCTCGCAAAGTACTTGTGAATACTTTGGTCATGATGGGGTCATTACCCATTAAATGTCCTGCTTGGGACAGGAAGTAATATATATGCTGACTGGGCGATCCCTTCCCGTCGTCTGGCTCTAACTTGAGCGGCTTATACTTCTGTGGGTATGGTATCGTATCCCATTCAGGAGGATACGGTCTTGAGATCCCTGAATCTTTCAACTCCTTCTTATGCATTAAAGCTTCGAGTTGATTCTGTAGCTTTTCTATCTTTTCCCCATGTGGGTCATGGAAAGAAAATCTATCCTCTTCCTCATGCATCGAGTGGGCTTTCTCTTCCTGTTCTTCTTCATTCAGAGTTTCTTTGCCCTTTCTAGCATTACTCTCAACAAACTTTGAGAGTATCATCTTAAGATCTTCAATCATCTTTTGCTGCTCTCGAATCATCTTTTCTTGAGCTTCAAATCTCTGATTGATATCGTCAGACTTATCTGCCATATGCGATGCTGACTTTTGTAGCCGAGACGATGTAGAGGATGGAGGCGAGGCTATAGCAGAGTTATCGCTGTCCTCGTCGTAAGAACCCTTCGCAAGCCTCTTGTAGTTTCGAGGCGGAACGACTCCTGATTTAAGTCGAGTGACATGAGGAGGTTCTTCATCGCTCGATTCTGAATCATCATCCGTTTCTATAATTTTCTTTCCTTTTCCCACCATATTGGAGGTTACGGCTCTCTAGTGCTTTAGGGAAGCAGTCTTCGGTTTCTTTGTAGGGTTCTTGTCTGACTCGGTCAATCGATCAAACACAGATATCCTGCTCTTGATGCAGCCAAAGTTGTCCATTACAGCGGACACTGCCGTCATGAGCTGCTGACAGTGACAAACAGGTTCATTTTGAAGTTGATCTATGCTTCTCTTCTTAGAGAGATAATCCATGAGATCAGCATCTTTAACCATGGAATCACGAAGTCTGTCTGACTTTTGGACGGGTCTAGGGACCCACTGAAGCTTCTTTGAATGATCAGCCCTGGTTATGCAGTCGGATTGATCCTCGCGGGGCTTAGAAGTAGCCTCGCGTTTTATATCGCGAGTCTGAAGAGTAGCTCCGCGTTTTGCCACATTAGCCTCGCGTTTCTCGCTGGCTTGGCGTGTCTTCAGAAATTTAGCTTCTGGAATAGTTGCCCCGTGTGAAGGGAAGTTCTTGCACGCTGGCTTATCTTTGCGAGTAACGCAGATCATAGCTTCGCGCCTAGCACGATTTTTACGACTGACAACTATTTGCCAATCGTCCTCGCGTTCCTCGCGGGTATCAGAAGTCTTGCGTTTATTGCAAGTATTACTGGCCTCCCGTTTCTCGCTTGGCTCAGTATCAGCTTTGCGTGGAATATCACACGCCTGCTTCAAAGAATTTTTATACTCGCGTAACTCGGGAGTGTCGGGTATTCTGCGACTAGCGCAACCCTTACTGGCTTCGCGTCTCTCGCTAGGCTCAGTAATAGCCTCGCGTGGAAAATCACACGCTGGCTTTGAAGAATTTTTATACTCGCGTAACTCGCGAGTGTTGGGTATTCTGCGACTAGCGCAACCCTTACTGGCTTCGCGTCTCTCGCTAGGCTCAGTAATAGCCTCGCGTGGAAAATCACACGCTGGCTTTTCCTTGCTTTTAAGGCAAGTTGTATCTTCGCATTTAACGCGGTAAAGATTGGTCTCGCGGGTAGCGCAAGCCAGTTTGCAAGGGACCATAGCCTCGCGTCCTCTGGTGTTAGCTCCGCGTCCAAGGCGGGCTTTGAGGGCTCTACGCCTCGCTCTCCGGTTCCTGTTCCGGAGTTGGGTCCTGGTCAGTCCAGTCCCCAAGTCTTCTTCGGCAGTCGAAAGCTCATCCTCGGCTAGGATTTCTTGTGTGAACTCCGACTCTATAGCCGCAGTCTCCAAGGATCCCCGTCTCTCGGTGGATACCTTTCTACCCGTCACTCGGGCATTGGAGTACATGTGACGATAGTGCCGTGTCTCATCCAAGTCACCTGATCCGGAGGAGAGGAACTCCTCGTACTTCTGCTGGTCGATTTCAACGACCAGCGTGTCTACTTCGGATCCGATCAAGTCAACGTCCGATTGCGCCACAATCTCTTCATCAGTGAAAGAGATGGCTCCCACTGTGGTCGCCAGTTTGTTCGCTGCAAAAGTTCCTTTGCTTCCTTCCATTGAATAAGCTTGAATTACAATAGAAGTGAACAAGATAAAAAGAACAAACGAGAGGATTTTATAGTTTAATCTCTCTCTTTTACAAAATAATCGTGGGATCAGTGGCGATGGGATCTATAGTAGTTCCTTTGGACGATCGAACGTCGAACTCTTCTCTCTTGAAGATATTGGCCGATTGTAGACGATCTTCTCCGGTCTTTCTCGAACTTAAGGCTCTGTGCGTAACTTGAATTCTCTAAGAACCGAAAGGAAGAAGAATACCTCTGACTTCAAGGCTCTCTCGCGTACTTGAATTGCCAAATGATTCAAAAAGAAGACAATTGCCGAAAAGAAGATTTTTCCTAGGGTTTCACCAGGAAGGTATTTATAGCCCCAGGTTAATGCAAGAGTTTCTATCTAAATAGAACTCGCATTCATCAACGATTCCAATCAAATATCTTAGTTTTGATGGAATTCTGATTAGACTTGATTCGGGTATTTGATAAGCCCAAAATCATAATCTCAATCAATTTGAGATTCTGGTTATCTGCTCACGCGGAGCTTTAATCGCATCAAAACGCGGCTCTAAATAACCAAAACGCGGAGTTAACGCGGAGCTATTGATCATCTCCGCGTTTCACTCAAACGCGAGGCTAATACTAGCCAGACTGCGGAATCAACGCGGAGCTATTAAACATCTCCGTGTTTTGTTCAAACGCAAGGTTAATATAATCACACGCAGGGCTACTGAATTGGCTCCGCGTTCTGTTGTGGAAAATCCTTTTATCTTTAGAAATTTTCACTGCCAACAATTTATAGAGTTTCTCACACCACGAGATTCCTCAATCCGGTAAATTATATCTTCCGCTTGTTCTCCCTGCTTTAATAGGTCCTTCAAGTTCTTGGACTCTACAGCTCACATTCTTATCAGTATACCGGTTCTGAAATTATACTTGTAGGTTTCCACCAGAATTTTCTGGGTCATACCATGTTGACAATGCACGATTTTTTCCCTGAAGCATTCAATAAAGGTTTTGATCGCTTCTTCTTCTCCTTATTTTGTAGCAAGGAGGGAATGAACCGATATTTCGGTATCATCCTCAAAGAAACGTGCCAAGAATTGTTTCTCGATATCATACCAGGTATTGATAGTATCTGGGGGCAACTGAATAAACCATGTAAAAGCAGGCCCTCGCAGGGTACTCGCGAATATCTTGGTCATTATTGGGTCATTCCCCATCAGATGTCCGACTTGGGACAAGAAATAATATGTGTTGACTGGGGGGATTCTTTCCCGTCACATGACTCCAATTTGAGGGGTTTGTATTTTTCTGGATAAGGGATAAAGTCTCACTCTAGCGGATATGGCCTTGAAACCCCCAATTCTTTTAATCCCCTTTTATGCATCAGGGCATCCGGTTGGCTTTGTAGTTTTTTTATCTTCTCTTCATGAGGATCATGGAAGGAATATTTGTCATCCTCCTCATGCTCCGAATAAGCCTTTTCTTCCTTAAATTCTTCGTTTGCTTTAAATGGTAACTCCTCATTTTTCTTTGGCTTTTTTTCGGAGGAAGAGGTTTTTGCCTTATCTTCAACTACCTTCTAGGTATTTTCAACTACTTTCAAGAGCATTATTTTGAGATCATTGATAGTCTTTTGTTGATCTCGAATCATCTATTCTTGAGCTTCTAACCTCTGATCAATATCGTCGGATCTATCTATCACGTGTGACGCTGATTTTTGCTGTCTGGAAGATGCACAGGAGCGAGGTGAGGCTATAGCCGAGTTGTCACTATCATCATCACAAGAAACTTTTAAAAGTTTCTTGTAATTTTGAGGGGAACGGCACCTGATTTGAGCCAGGTGAAGTGATGGGGTTGTTTATCATCTGCATCTGACTCATCCTCCCTTTCCATGACCTTTTTAGCTTTGCCAACCATATTTGAGGTCACCGCTTTTCATTCTTTTCCTTTGATTTTGTCCCTAAGATCATTTTTTTTTCTTTTTAAAGTGTTTTGGTCTGACTCGGTTATCCTGTCAAACACTGACACTCTTTTCTTGCCGCAACAATAATTATTCAATATGGCAAATACTATTGTCATGAGCTACTCACAATGGCAAGTTGAGTATGGTTGGACTTGAGTTACACTTCTTTTCTTTATCAAATAATCTCTAAGGTTGGTGACCTTGGATAGTAAGGAATTGTGGGGCCCACCTGATTGTTGAGATGGTCCAGGGGCCCACTGAAGCTTCTCAAAGTCAATGGTGTCGAATTATTGTCCAGTAATTCGATTATCAGTTTTGATTCTATATTTAGGCTGTTTTACACGGAGCTAAATGTTAGTTTTGCATTTTGAAGTACTTATGCGAAGCTGGGAGATAGCTTCACATTTTACGCTAGCCTCGTGTTTTACACTGATTTGGCGTTTCTGAAGAAATTCATCTTCAGACTTTTGCTTAGCTTCGCATGGAAAATCACACGCCGACTTAGTTTTGCGATTAATGCAAGAATCCTTGGCTTCGCGATTAACGCTTGGCTTAAGTTTAAGGTTGATAACTTCGCGTGGAAAATCACAAGTGAGCTTATCTTCGCGATTATCGCGATTGTAACAAACCTTGCGATTAACACAAGTTTTACTGGCTTCGCAATTTACGCTTGGCTCAGTTTTCTTTTGAAATTCAATAGCCTCGCATGGAGAGTCTCCATCACATGCTGGCTCTGTCATAAAGTTATCCTCGAGTTTTACATAGGTTGTGTTAATTTTTCTGGTTTTAAATCCAGAAACAGTAGCCTCGCGTGGAGAATCACACGCTGGTATAAGTTCGCGTTTAATGCGATGTTGACTGATCTTGCGATTAATGCAAACCAATTCGCGGGGTGCAATAGCCTCGCATTCTGTCACTTTGTTAGCCTCGCATTTAACGCGGGCTTTGAGGGCTCTCCACCTTACTCAACGATTTTGATTGCGGAGTTGAGTTTTGGTCAAACCAGTTTCTGGACCTTTTTCGCCAGCAATGAGACCTTCCTCTGTTAGGGTTTTCTGCCCAAACATCGGTCCTATAGCCGTGGGCTCCAAGGGTTCCTGTTTAATGATGGATTCCCGATTACCCGATTTATGGGTATTGGAGATCACGCGGCGATAACGTTGTATTTCGGTCAAAGTACCAGATCCAGAGGAGAGATACTCCTCGTACTTCTGTTGGTCAATCTACACGATAAGCATATCAACAACGGATCCGATCTTTCTCATGTCAGATTGCGCCACGATCTCTTTTTCAGTAAAAGAGACGTCTCCCACTGTGGTCGCCAATTTGTTCTCTGCAAAAATCTTGCTTTCTTCCATTGATTATAATGATTACAATGAAAGAGGAACAATAGAAAAACAAACGAGAGAATTTATAAATTATCACTCTCTTTTACAATATCTGTGGGTTCTAATGTGGTGATGGGTTCTATCAAGTAGTACTTTTTGACGATCCGATGTAGAAATCTTCTTCTTGATGAAGATAACGGCCGGCCCTAGATCTCTCTCTGTTGATCTTATGAATTCAACACTCTCACGCGTAACTTGAACTCTAAAAGGATCCAAAAAAGATCATAGATCTATTAAAGATCGATCTCTAAAATTAAAGATCTGATGATGATCGATCTATTAAAGATTGATGATCATGGATCCCTAAAGTCTCCTCAAAGAGGGTATTTATAGATTTTAGTTTGAAAGTTCCCATAGAAATAGGAATGAAGGTTTCTATAGGAATAGGAATAGAAAGTTTTTGTATTCATCAAGGATTCTAATCAAATATCTTAGTCTTGATTTAAATCTCTTGATTTTGGATTCAGATTAGACTCAATTTGGGTATTGGATAAGCTCAAATCTCAATCACAATCAATTTAGGATTCTGATTGGACTCAATTCGGATATTGGATAAGCCCAAATTTCAATCGCAATCAGTTTAAGATTCTAAGAATCTGCTCACGTGAGTTAAGTACTCTAGACGCAGAGCTAAGGCTTTAGCTTCGCGTTTTACTTATCCACACGAAACTAACCTTCTGTCGCGCGAAGCTAACGAATAGCTTCGCATTCTGCGAGTTATTTTCCTTCCTTTTATTTGAAAATTTTCACCACCAACATCTGCGTAGGGGGCTTTACTTATTTCTCCCCTACAATTTACAACAACCAATTTTCCTACGAATAAAAAATACACTTTGAACAAAAACAAAACATAGCAATCGACCTGCTATATTGGACCACTGTAGGCCAAAGTAAAGACTTTGGTAAGAATTCTACAATGAATGAATGTAAAACATGAACAAAACCATCATAAACCATGACTACAAACTCTCAGCAAGCAGCCAACAATAGCCCAAAACTGTGTCGTCCCCGTAACAAGCAAATTGAAGGGTTACAGATGACTAATACCTCTTGTAAATGAAATGATGTAGAAAAGCAAAACAAGATAACATTAAAAACCTGAAGGATAAATCATAGTCACTAGAATAGATGCATTTATTTATAAGATTATTGTACATCAAATAAATATAATCATAAATAATGCGGGCTAGACACATCTGATATTTCTAATGCGTCTCTGAGGGATGCAGAGCAACTACAGATATTTCTAATGCATCTCAATTTTTATGCATGGAGTTAGATACCGGACATGCCTTCTCCAACAAAAATGCAGCATCAGACGCATAGATCGTAGAGGCATAGGCATTAGTAGAGAGATTGCTCTACAAAAAATGAAGTTGAGGGTAATGTTTTAAGTCTCTTGGATAAATTCTTCAGACAATGGTAAATGAGTTTGAAGCAGAACCCTCAGCTGCACAGTCTAACAGTACCTGTCATCCCATATCTTCAGGATGGTACATGAAGATAGGTCCCCTGCATTTAAAAGTTTGAGGCAGAACCCTCATATCTTCTGGATGGTCCCCTGCATTTAAAAGTAGGCAGTAAGATACATGACTAATTGAGCTAAAGTTTCGTAATTGCTTGGTAGACAACTTCTCACAATTCAAGTGATATCAAAGTTATTTTCGAGCTCCACCAAATCGAACTAAGACAGGTGTACCACAAGTTTCTCCTTTTTTTAAGAGAATCACAGACTAATACTAACAAAATAATAACAAGGATCATTCCTCCACAATTTCACACGTCACAAATAAAAAATAAAGTTACTGGAAGCCATTTTTGTAAAATATTATGAACAGTTGTTATGGATCTCTACTCATTCTATGCAATTATGCTTACATTTCCTTTATAAACAATGTAAAGGAGAATAAAGAATAATAAAATGAGAATAAAAGCTGTATCCATGCTAGACTAAATTTAAAAATCACATAGCATTCATGTAAAATGCAACCTTTTAATCCAGCAACATCAATTAACCAACATAAGAGACTCAATCTGTTCATCATCAAAGGAAATTAAAGAAAAACTAACTTCAAAGAAAATTAACGGAATGAAAATAAACTACACATCGTTTTCCTTCAACAACATGATTATTCTCCATCTGTTCATCATCAGCCACCAAAAACAAAACAAAATATGACCAGTCAATCGAGACAAATATTAGAAGCTACAATAAATTTGCTTTGAGCCTTATAATGATTATGCACAATAGTCACTTGATTTGTGTCCCTCAACATACACTACATGCAAATTTAAAAAACACTTGGTTCTCATCCCAATTCCAGATATTGACTTGTTCTATTGAAATTTTAAATTTAATAAAAATAATTTGACCCACACAAATCATTTCGGTAAATCGAAAATGAGTTCCCCATGTATAAATAATGGCAAGAAAATTGTACCTAAAAGTGCCAGTTTCAAAGAATTCGGTTCAGAAACCAAATCCCGCTATTGATATTTCCTCGTGATGTGTTGAACTCTGCAAGCAAAACGTAAAAGAGAAGAAATCGCAGTTAGAATAAGGGAAAAAGAGAGACAAAATCTGGCAGGGTCTCTTTAGCATTTCGTCATTCACAGGTAAACAAGAGAACGTTACCACCTAATTATACCAAATTCTGATTAAAAAAACCAATCTTGACATAAAAAACAACTCATTACATTCATATGAATTCGTTAAATTAAAAAAATAGATTATATAATATGGACCACGATGTTAAAAAAGCATAATTGGTTTTTTCTTTTTTTAATGTTGTTTGTTCATAGCAAAATCCATACCTCCTTCTATTGGAATAACTTAATTACAATGAAAGTGAACAAGAAAGAACAAATAAGAGGATTTATAGATTACTGCTCTCTTTTACAATATAAAGTAGGTTTTCGTAGCGACGGGATCTACTAAATAGCTCCTTTGGATGATCGGACAAGAAAAATTTCTTGCTTGACGAAAATGACGGCCGACTCTTGATCTGTCTCTTCTGGTCTGGATGTGTTCAAGGCTCTCACGTGTAATTTGAACTTCTTTAATGCTCAAAAAAAGATCTCCTAAGACTTCCTCAAGAGGTATTTATAGCCCTGGGTCAATATGAGAGTTTCCAATTGATAAGAATTGGAAAGGTGTGTTCATCAAGAATTCTAATCAAATATCTTAACTTTGATTTAAATCCCTTGATTTTGAATTCTGATTAGATTCAATTTGGGTATTGGATAAACCCAAATCTCAATCTCAATCAATTTAGAATTCTGATTATCTACTCATGCGGAGCTAATCGCGTCAGAATGCGGAGCTAGAACACCAGAACGTGGAGCTATAGATTAGCTCTGTATTTTACTAAAACGCAAGGTTAAAGTAGTCAAACGCGGAGCTACGGAGTTAGCTCCGCGTTCTGCATGGTTCTTTCCTTTTTTATTGATTTTGAAAATTTTACCACCAACAGAACCCCCTCCAAAGTTTTCAAAATGGCTTAGAAACTTAGCAAATTTTGAAATACTTGGATCTTCAAACTCGAACGCGGAGTTAGAATACCAAGTTATCTTCGCATTTTTCATCATTATGCGAGGCTAATAGCTTCGCGTTTCAGTTAGCAACCACTCCGATCCTCGCGCCGAATACCAAGGGGCGGGTTTTTTTTATTTAAATAGAGTTTTAACTCTTCTTCTTCTTCATTCGAAGAATTTTCAAGAACTTAGGCGACCAGAGCTCTTTGCAACCAGCGACCAAGTTTTTCATTGATTTTCCTTGCCGATTTCTTCAATCTTCCTCAAGATTTCTATAGCAATGTCACCCAAGAAGAGCACCTCCTCTCATGCTTTTCCTCAAGATTTTCCACGCCGCACCTATCGGAGGTAAGAATCTCCATTTTTCGGCCCCTTTAGAACAATTTTGGAGTGATTTGGCTCAGTTTTGACCGGCCAATCGCCTCTTTCATCTGTGAAATCGCCGCACTCCGGCCAAATGGCTTGGAGAAGAAGAGACCTCTGGTCTTCTTCTACGCGAAGCTATCGCGTTATTTTCGCGTTTTGTACGCGAAGTTATTTTTGTTAACTGTCGCGTTTCCTACGCGAGGTTGCAGATTTAATTTCGCATTTGTGAACGCAAAGTTATTCCCTTAGCTTCGCATTTTTACGCTGAACATCAAGTTATTCCCTTAGCTTCGCGTTTTTAGATTATTAACTTCGCGTTTTAACAGAATGCGAAGCTATTTTCTTAGCCTCACGTGAAGTTTTTTTAGCTCTGCGTTCCTACACTTAGGAGATTTTCTAGATTTTCAAAAATTTTTCTAACTTTGATTCTTCTTTTGTAGTTAACTATTCAGTGGATCCAATCTCCCACGGGCATCACTTCGGGTATGTTGGAGGCGCAGACTTGGCGACCCAATTCCGCTTCATCACCGATCTTCCTACATACAAGCCGGGTTTGAGGGAGCACAAGGAGAAGCTGATTAGATACAACCCTGCTACTACAACGGAGATCATCACCGATGCTCCCTTCGAGGCGACGAACGGAGAGGCTTTGGAGAAGCCAGCATTCCTCTTCGGGGATGCCATGGAGCACTCGGATGAAATTTTGTTCGAGGAGGAGAGCAAATGGCTCTACCAAGCTGGCGATTTGCTAATGTTCCTCCCTGATATGGAACGCAGCTACCCTCTGGTATATATTCAGAGGCTATCGTCTCGTCGTGAGTTAGAATGGGTGCTAACTCGGGAATATGACGGAGCTGCAACCGGCAAGTTCAGCGCGAATGGGGCCTTTCAAGATGGTCCCCCCAAATGTGTCACTGGGCTCCTTACGGGTAGAGTTACCAAGGAGCACCCAGTTGTTGAAGTCCCAACTCAAGCCAAGACCTTCCTTAGTGAGTTTATGGCTAAGGGTGGTCAGTACCTTGCGAAGGACTTCAGGATGCCCGGATGGATTCATTCATCGGGCAACATGTGGTGATTCTGGCTTGTTAAGTACATGCTGGACACCCATGAGCAAGCTCTAAAGGAGATTGGTCTTTATAAGGCCGTCAGGAACGTCCAGTTCGGGTTGCCTCAAAGCTCGTACCATCTCTTCAGTCTCTTGGAGATGTACAACTCCGAAACTAGCACCTTCTTTACACCAGTGGGTGAGCTAGGACTTGCTCTCCATGAGATGTATGAAGTGTCTGGGTTATCGATGGGCGAAGTCCCTTATGAAGAATACATTCCTACCGCCGAGGAATTGAATATGTTGAAGGTAAGGGATGAGCACATCTATCAAACCTATTGGAAAATGATGTGTCATTACTACATCTGTGCTGACTTAGCAGGTGTGCATAATCAGGGGATTGACCACAAGAAGTGGGCAGACTACCACTTCATTCATTTAAAAGAGAGTCTCCCTATGGTTCGCGGGCGCCCACATGTCAGCCTCGAAGAGATCGAACAGCTTATCTCTAAGCTGGAGCCCACCACTTATACTCCTGAATCAAACGAAGGAGGGTTTAATCCCGATACGGTCTTCCAAAGTGAATTAATCAGACAGGGGTCTACTTGCTGAATTCCTGATATTATGGCTGAAGTGGTGCGTTGTTCCTTCACTGCCTAAAGAGGCGATTGCCGTAAATGTAGTCTACCCAACGATACTACTGACATATGGAGGACTTCTGCCAGCCATGGTAAGCAATCTCCAAAGCAGGCTTCGGGCCTTATGCAATGGATCCATCCCTACGGAGAAGGGCAAGGGAAAAGGTGCCAAAGGAAAGGGCACAAAGGAGACGACCATGGTGAAGACGCCAAGTCCGAGGGTGGAGATACCCTATACTTATCTGATGGTGTGGCTTGTCACGCACTGCCCCTCTTTAATGAGTGTGGCAGAGTATAGTCCTATTGACAAGCCATTCTTTGTGGAGATATACGAATGCTCCATATGGAAGAGTCACTACATGTCCATCATTTGGAAGACACTCCGCCATCATCAAAACTACGAGATCTTCCGTTGCTTCCTAGATTTTCCTGGTGGAGAATATAGATCCAAGTTCAAAGACATCTTGGGTCCCAATAACTTCACTAATCTATCTTCGGGAGCATTTTGATGGCTTCTCAACATTCGTCCAGGACACTTGGTGTATAAGCAAGACACTATGTGCTATATAGAGCCATATATCCCTTACCATTTTGCTCGTCAATTCAGATATTTACAGCTCTATATAGGGAATCCAAACAGGGGACTGGCGTACGAGGGCAACCTGTATGCAGGAGTGCGAGGCTGGTTTCACTTCGTTGCTGGAGGAACCGGGGCAAGTTCGCGCTTCCCCAGAAATCACCGAAGCTGAGCATGGCGTTAAGCTTCTACACATGGTACAATATTGCCAACACTGATGTACCCAATTTCTCTATCAAGCACAGCTGCTGTAAGGAGATAGAGGCCTTCTACACTTGCTGAAAAGGGGCAAAAAGAGTTAGAGTGAAAGGAATGGACGAATTCCTTGGCACGGCGGCCGATCCATCAGATGCAGAAGATTCTGATGGTGATGACAATGGCGGTGATGATAACGCTGATGTTGGAGGTGCTCTCCAACCTACCATCACTCATTCCCGAAGCCCAACGGCAAAGCGCCGTGGGTCCACCAAAGGTGAGCCAGCCCGAAAGCAGAAAAAGCTGGCTGGGGAGACCTTGGTAATTCCCGAAGAAGCAGCGGTCCAGTTTGCCACAGATTTGCTTGCTTCAACTCTGCCAACAGCATCGGTAGAGGAAAACAAGGTTGTTGTAGCTTCTAGCGCTACCGAAATCCCGATTCCGCCCACTACAGAATCTGCCGAGCACACTACGACGCAACCTCAAGGTAGCGAGAAGGGTGTGCTCCTAGAGACGGCTACAGCTCCTCCTTCAAGTCCAACCACGGGACTTGTATCCACTGGTATGATTCTGATCTCTAACGTTGTATTCTAACTTTTTTTTCCTTCTTTTTTTTTATATGTGACACTTTCTGTCTGCTTTTTGAGATCCAGGTAGTCAACTTCACTCGCCCATGCATTCGACTACCAGGGTGGAGTTCGAGGAGTTAGTTGATTATTCCGGTACCACTGGCTCGTGGGCAGACTCGGTAGTTCTGCAGATGGATTTAATGCAGACTACTTCACACCAGCTCCACATTCTATTTCTTCTTCACCTCCTCCAATCGACGAATTAGGGAGTGACGACAGGACAGATACTATTGCTGCTATGCCAATAGATGCTCCTCCATCTCCAAGCCTATAGTCTCCAACACCGGTTGTTTGTTCCGAGGACACCTTCCCGGTGGTAATTTGTGCGCCCTTAGCTCCTCAAGCAGCGGTATTAACGTCATCAACAATTATGGCTGTTGAGACCCCAGTGGCCCCTCCTGCTTCAACTCGCTTGCCAACGGGGGATGAAGATAATCTAAAGTTATCCTTTGAGGCTACTTCTGCTACAGAAGGGGCTTCAGGCGGAGACACTCCATCATCTACTCCTGTTGGCGAGGCTGCTCGACTGACTAGTACCAGCGATAGTTCGCCTTGGGTCCCCAGTTCTGCCAAGTCTTTATTGGCTTTACTGGCCCCACATGTCATGAATCTGGTACAAGGACGAGCTTCTTCTTCCTCAACTCCTACAAAAGCCACTCCTGCCCTGGTGACATCTTCCTTAGTACTGCCTGCTCTCAACTTAAACACTGCTGATCCTCTTGAAGAATTTTTCAACCACAATGTTAATGATTTCATGCGGCTGCTAAGGAGATGCATTTGTATGATTCTGGATGGGAGGGACTTCCTTGAGCTTGGACGCCCAATGTTGGCCAGTTACCTAGACAATATTGAAAGGATTGGAGGGCGTGACCGAGCAGCTCCTTACCGAGCCCGCCTAGAAACTTTAGAAGAGCAGGTGCAAACGTTAACCACAATTTGCCAAGCGGATGTGGAAGCGATTACTGAGATTGAACTGGTGCGGCTACGAGTAGAGTTGACAGCTCGTTAAGAGGAGTTGAAGTGTCAAGAGGACGACTGGTCTCGGGAGTTGGCAGAACTGCGAGCCAGTCAGGAGTCAGTTCTTAGGGGGCTGAGATGGTGGATTTTGAAATCAAGGGGAGTCAAGAAGCCATCCTCAGAGCCAAGGAGACTATTGCCAAAGCTCAGGCTATTTTAGAAGCCAGCGAGTCTCGGCTAGGGGAATCCGTAAAGAAACGGGAAGAGCTGATCCTTCAACAGGGATAGCTTGAGCAATAAGGCACGATGAGGAGTCGTTTTATTGAAGAATCTCATCAGTGGCTGGCTTAACAACTTGCTATAAATGACGATGATTTATGCAGGCAGGCTCAACATTCGGTAGAAGAAACCCGTCGTCGAGTTATTGATGAGATGACAAATAAGTTGAAACTTTTGGGAGAGCCTTAACTCTCCTGTTTTCTTATACGCATTTGTTTATTCTTGTAATAAAAAGGGATCTCAATGATTTTTGAGTTCTTTTTGTAACTTTATTCTTTCAATTCATGAATAAAGATAATTCTTTTGATTCTTTTATATGTTGGCTACAAATTTTTCTTGCACAACAAATAATGACATAAATAGTTCATAGTTTTGGTAAAAACAGTCCAAGGCTTATCTGCGGAACTTAGATTGCTGATACAAGAATGACCGGGTCAAAATTGCTGACCATGGTAAAGCTCTTCAATAGAGCAAGCTGATAGTTTGGTGAAAGCGTTTAATTGCATACACCAGAATTATCAGGTTAGGATCACTGATTTAGATAGAGGCGCCTAATTGCACATGCCTTAGCTTGATAAAGAAGTTCAAGTGCTCATGTGCGTAACTTGAACACGTGGATGGTTATACTCTTAGGAATAGGAACCAGATGTGACAGTAATTTTATTTTTTTATGCATAATACTTTTTCAAAAATTTGCCATTAATTGTCATCATCATTATGTCACCATTCTGGTTTATTAAGCCATAAGCTCCACTAGAGTATACCGTCTCCACGATGAACGGTCCTTCCCTCTTGGATTCAAATTTACCCTTAATTTTATGGGTCAGAACCATTGGACTTTTAATAGCCAGAACCAAGTCTCCTTGTTTAAAGGTTTTTTGCTTAACGTTCTTATTGAACGCTTGCGAGACTCGGGCTTGATACAACTCAATTTGTTGCTGAGCCCGGAGACGCTTCTCATCTAGCGCTTCTAGTTCTCGCAATCTTTGTTGATGTCGTTCCTCTGTAGTCATCTTTGTGGTTAATTCCACTCTTAATAATGGTATCTGGACCTCCAGAGGCAAGACGGCCTCGCTTCCATATACCAAAGAAAAAGGGGTAGTTTTTATTGGGGTGCGGACTATGGTGCGATAAGCCTACAAATACTCTCATAACTTTTCATCCCAGTCTCGTTTGTTGGAAGAGACGAACTTCTAAAGGAGTTTAATAATGGTCTTATTAAAGGCTTCGGCCAATCCATTTGCCGTGGGGTTATATGGCGTTGAAGCGATGTCTTTGATTCTGAACTTATCACAGAATCGTGAAAACCCCTAGCTGATGAATTGTGGTCTGTTATCGTGAATAATTCTTCGAGGAACGCCAAAACGGTAAATGACATAATGCTTAATGAATTTGACCACATCTGTCGTCTTTACCTCTCACATGGGCACGGCTTCAGCCCATTTTGAGAAATAATCGGTTATCACAAGTATAAACCGATGTCCTCTGGATGATGGAGGAGTTATTGGCCCCACGATATCCATCCCCCATGCTTCAAAAGGCCAACTAGCAACAGTATTGTGCAAGTATTATGGGGGTTGATGAATAAAATAGGCATGTACCTGATATGCATGGCACCGTTTAGCGCATGCCATTGCATCGATAATCATCTTCGGCCAGTAGTATCCTAACCTTCTTATATGATCCCCGAGTTTTGGCTCAGGCTGATGGGCTCCACATACTCCATTATACATCTCTCTCAGCACTTCATCGGCTTCTGCTTTTGAAATGCAGCACAGTAGAAGACCGTCACTTGACTTTTTATATAAGTCTGAAGTGTAGGATCATAATAAAATCTTTGGACCTTCCTCTTTATTGAGGCGGCTTCCTTTGGACCCTCTGGCAGCATCCCGTATAAGGCATAATCGACAAACAAAAATTACCAATCACGTGGTTCCAGAGTTAAGCCTACTTGGTACACTTCCCTGGCTTGGAAAACCGTATCCAAATGGAGAAGTTCTCTACTTCCAATAGTGATACTCTTAGCTGCGCCTGACGGAATTGCCAATGTTGCAGCTAACGCGGCAAGAGCGTCTGCATAGATATTCTCATTTCGAGGTATATGGCAAATATAAAACTGTTCAAAATATCCTGCCAACTCAAAGGCCAGTTGATGATAGGGGATGAGGGCTTCATATTTGACTCCATATTCGCCCGTCATCTTATTGACGATGAGCTTAGTGTCTCCATATGCCTCTAAATAGTTCACCCCCAGTTGCAGAGCCATTTTCAAACCAATAATGAGCGCATTATATTCTGCCACATTATTTGTGCATGGCTCTATTAATGAGTAACTATTTGGTAGTATGTGTTTATGTGGAGAAATTAGTACCACCCCCACTCCTGCAGCAGATCGTCTTGCAGCACCATCAAAGAACATCTGCCATGCTTATTCTTTGCAAGTCGTGTTGACTTCTGACGTCTGTTTCGAGATATCCCGTGACGATTTAGAGTTGGACCAAATTGGATGGTCGGCAAGGAAGTCGACGATTACTTGTCCCTTTATAGCTTTTTGAGGAACAAAGTGGATGTCATATGGCGATAGCAGTAACGCCCATTTTGCTAATCGACCATTTAAAGACCCCGATTTTGTCATTAAGATTTTCAGGGGATTGACCCGTGATATGACATGAATTGTTTGCCCTGAAAGATAGTGTCGCATTTTCTGGACAGCGAACACCAGGGCTGAACATTCCTTTTCAATCGGGGTATACCGATGCTCGGCTCCGATCATTGTTCGACTCAAGTAATAGAGGGCATGTTCATGACCCTGCTCATTATACTAAGCGAGTAAAGCTCCTAATGCGTTATCCATGGCCCTTACATATATAAGGAACGATCTTCCAGGGACAGGTGCCACGAGGACAGGAGGTTTTGTAAGGTATTCTTTAAGATCGTCAAACGCCTGTTGGCATGCTTCGTCCCATATGAAGGAAACCCCTTTTTTCATAAGTCTGGAGAACGGCTGGCATCGTCCCAATAGATTGGAGATAAAGCGCTGGATATAGGCCAATTTTCCTTATAACCCCCTCAATTCTTTAAGGTTGCGGGGAGGTGGCATCTCCTTGATCGCTTGTACCTTTTCGGGATCAAGGAAAATTCCTTCCGAAGTAACTATGAATCAAAGAAATTTTCCATTGGACACCCCCATGAAGGATTTAGCAGGATTCATCTTCGAGTGATGTCTTTGCATTAGATTGAAGACTGTTCTTAAATCCTGAAGATGGTCTTTTTTTATTTTACTTTTGACCGCCAAATCATTTACGTAATGTTCGCTGCAAAAGTTTTGCTCCCTTCCATTGAATACAACTTAGATTAAAATGAAAGTGAACAAGATAAAAAGAGAACAAACGAGAGGATTTTATAATTCAATCTCTCTCTTTTACAATATGTTGTGTGGGATCTGTGGCGATGGAATCTGTCAAGCAGCTCCTTTGGACGATCGAACGTCGAACTCTTCTCCTTTGAAGATGGCGGCCGACTGTAGACGATCTTCTCTGGTCTTTCCCGAACTCAAAGCTCTATGCATAACTTGAATTCTCTAAGAGGAAAAGATCTCAATTGCAAAAAAAAAAGACCACTTCAGATGCCGAAAAGAAGACCCCCAGGGTTTCACCAAGAAGGTATTTATAGCCCCAGGTCAATGCAAGAGTTTCTATCTAAATAGAATTTGCATTCATCAAGGATTCCAGTCAAATATCTTAGTTTTGATTTAAATCTCTTGATTTAGAGTTCTGATTGGACTTGATTTGGGTATTTGGATAAGCCCAAATCATAATCTCAATCAATTTGAGATTCTGGTTATCTGCTCACGCGGAGCTTATGAACCAGAACGCGGAGATAACGCGGAGCTATTAATAGCTTCACGTTTTACTCAAACGCGGGGCTAAAACTAGCCAAACACGGAGCTATTCAGTTAGTTCCGCATTCTGTTGTGGAAAATTCTATTTACTTAGCAATTTTCACTGCCAACAGAACCCCCTCCAAAGTTTTCAAAATGGCTTAGAACTCAGCAAATTTTGAAATACTTTGGATCCTTAAACGCGGAGTTAAAATACCAAGTTTACCTCGCGTTATGCTCGCCTACGTGGAGCTAACTAGCTTTACTTTTTCAGTGAAATGAGTAATTGCTTCATTAATTTCTCTTGAATTTCTGCGCCGAATACCAAGAGGTGGAAATCTTGTTTAAATAGAGTCTTTGATTCATCTCCTTCTTCATTGGAAGAGTTTGAAGAATCCAGAGCTCCGGCAATCGAGTGACTCATGTCGATAAACAATCTTCGACTGACCTCCCCTCAATTCTCCGTTTAGAATGTTGCTCCAGAAGAGTTTGGCTTCATGCACATTGGCCGGCGTTAGCGGCAGCGGCCGTAGAAGTAGACACAACGGCGAACCAGTTCATGCTGCGTCTTTTGAAGGTAAAAACCTTAACTTTTGGTCGTCTTAGAACCATTTTGGGGGGTTTTGGCTCAATTTTAACCGGCCAATTGCTTACTTCACCGGCGAGATCGCCGTTCTTCAGTCGTAAGGCTTGAAGGAGAAGGAGAAGTCAGAGAGGAACTCTGATCTTTCTCTACGCGAAGTTATCGCGTCATCCTCGCGCTTGAAACGGGGGGCTATTTCTTCAGCTGCAGGCGGAGTTAGCTTAGCTCCGCATTTTTATACTTAGAAGATTTTCCAAGTTTTGTCGAACTCCTGATTCTTGTTTTGCAGTGAACTATATTCAGTCTGATGAATTGCTGATATCTCTAGCCAGCATGGAGTGTAGCTTTTTCCTGATATATCTTCAAAGGCTGGCCGTGCACCGATCTTCATCAGCAAAAGTAACTCTAAGGAAGCCAGAAGCATATACTTTACAACATAGTTGCAGTTTTCAAGCTCTGGCTTCAAAGGGTAAACTTTTGAAGGAGTTACAAGGACTCTGCGTCAGCACATTAAGTTTTCTTGAGGACCATTTCTGTTAGATGACAATCTCTGTTGCTTTTCAAAGCGATAGAGATGATCATATAAGGGCTTGTAGCATGTCGAATCCAACTTGCTCATCTTCATTAGGATTCTTATAGCAGTATCATCAGATGATCCACTAAGAACTTTTAAACAGATCATAGTTGACATTTGCAGAGGAGACCTTTTGCATGTGAACCCTGGAATTGAGTTTCAACACCCCGCAGAGGAATCTCACCGTTAGGTTATTGATGAGTTGATGAATATGTAGAAGCTTTTGGGAGAGTTATAATTCCCTCTTCTTTTGTAATCTTTTCTTTTATTAATAAAGGCAAATATTTTCCTCTCTATCTGTCGGCTTCAAAAATCTTGCTTGCTCAACAAATAGATGGTTTATAATTTTGTCAAAATAATCTAAGGCTCATTTGCGTAACTTAGATCATTAATACCAAGATGATTGGGTAAAGATCATTTTAACTTAGGTGGAAGTGCCTAATTGCATTTTGCCAAAAATCCAAGAACGCGAAGCTAAAATACGAAGATAGCCTCGCGTTTTGCATATTTGCGCGAAGTTAATAACTTCACGTTTTTCCATCATCATGCGAAGCTAATAGCTTCGCATTTTTGGAGAGTAACTGATCAGTCATTTTCTCCGAAATTTGCGCCGAACTCCAAGAGGCGGTTTCTTTCATTTAAATGAAGTCTCTATTCCTTTCCTTCTCACTCACTTGAGAATTTTCCAGAGACTTAGAGATTCAGGCGATCATAGTTCAGGCGACCCGAGCTTTTTCTGACCGAGGTTCTCCCGATTTTCTGTCGATTTTCCTCAAGTTTTCTGCAAGTAATGGCACCCAAGACTCGTGCTTCTTCTCGCGCAGCCCCATCGCCAGCGACTGGCGCAAGTAGCGGCGGCAGCGGCCATGGAAGCGGCGCACCAGCCCACGCTTCGCTTATTGGGGGTAAAAATCTCTCTATCGAGACGTTTTTTTAAAACATTTTTAGAGTGATTTAGCTTGATTCTAACTGATTGATCACTGGCGAGATCGCCGTACTCCGGCCGTATGGCTTGGAGAAGAATAAAAGCCTCTGGTCTTCTTCTTATGCGAAGCTATCGCATCATCCTCACGTTTGGAAGCGCGGGGCTATTTGATTAGCAGTCGCGTTGAAGCGCGAGGCTATTTTGAGTAGCAGTCGCGTTGAAACGTGAGGCTATTTTGAGCAGCAGTCGCGTTGAAATGCGAGGCTATTTTGAGCAGCAGCCACGTTGAAACGTGAGGCTATTTTGAGCAGCAGTCGCGTTGAAACGCGAGGCTATTTTGAGCAGCAGTCGCGTTGAAACGAGCGGCTATTTTGACTAGCATTCGCTTTGAAACGCGAGGCTATCTTTTTGACTTCTGCACGGTCTAATTTTTAGCTTCTCGCAGAGTTACTTTTAGCTTCGCACGGTCTAATTTTTAGCTTCGCGTTTCCATACTTAGAAAAATTTTATGTTTTGTAGAAACTTTTCTAACTTTGATTTTCCTTTTTGCAATAGGGTATTTGGTGGAAACTCTTCCCCATAAGCACTACTTTGGTTTCGCTGGGGGTTCTGATCCATCAGCTCAATTTCGCTTCACCACCATCCTAGCCGCATACAAACCAGATTCGAGAGAGCGCAGGGAGAAGTTGATCAAATATCATCCCACTACTGCATGGGAGATTATAACTGATGCGGCCTTCGAAGCCATGAACAGAGAAGTGCTAGAGAAGCCCGCATTTCTCTTCGGGGATAAGATGGAGCAATCAGACCAGATCCTCTTTTAAGAGGAGTGCATGTGGCTCTATAACTCCGGCGAAGCTTTAATGTTTCAGCCTAGAATGGAGCGTGGCTATCCCCTGGTCTATCTTCAGAGGCTGGCTATGCATCGTGAATTAGAGTGGGGGTTAACTCAAGAACAGGACGGCGTCCCAACGGGTAAATTAGGCGCACATGGGGCTTATCAAGATGGCCCTACCAGATGTATTACTGGTTTGCTTCCAGGCAGATTTAGCAAGGAGCATAAGTAGGAGAGGTTCCGATCCGCTCACGAACTTTTCTGAGTGAGTTCCTGGCGAAAGAAGGCCAATACCCGGCTAGTGACTTCAGGATGCCTGGCTGGGTTTATTCATCTGGCAACATGTGGTGGGCCCGCCTTGTTCAATATATGTTGGATTCCCATGAACCCATTCTGAAGGAGATTGGTTTATAAAAGGCCATCAGAAATGTTCAATTTGGGTTCACTAAGAGTGCTTATCATTTCTTCTGCTTTCTGGAGATGTACAACCCTGAGACCTGCACCCTATTTCCGCCAGTGGGTGAGCTAGGATTTGCTCTCCACGAGAGGTATCTGGGCTTTCAATAGGCGAAGTCCCATACGAAGAGTATATCCCCACTACCGAAGAGTTGAACATGCTGATG
The DNA here is from genome assembly GCA_036321105.1 of Dracaena cambodiana. Lineage (NCBI taxonomy): Eukaryota > Viridiplantae > Streptophyta > Magnoliopsida > Asparagales > Asparagaceae > Dracaena > Dracaena cambodiana. The sequence goes on from JAYEPQ010000002.1 coordinate 21,244,755, forward strand.
GCGAAGGACGAGCGCATCTATGCTACATACTGGGAGATGATGTGCCATTACCGCATCTGTGCTGACCTGGCAGGTGTGCGTAATCAGGGTATCGGCCACAAGAAATGGGCCGATTACCTTTTTGCCAACTTGAATTCTAAGGATAGTTCAACAACTATCCATGGCTATGCTCCTGTCTACGTCACGGAGATCGATCGCCGCATCACCAAGACCCGGCTAATGTATTATACTACTGAATCCAACGAAGGTGGATTCGGTCCTGGCATCTCTTTCAAGAGTTACCACTATCAACCTCAGTTCCCAGTATCCAATAGAGGCCTTATTGCTGGGTTCTTGATGCTGTGGTTGAAAAGATGTGTTGTGCCATCATTACCAAAAGAGGCAATTGCAATGACTATGGTATATCCAGCAGTTCTCCTTGCATACGGCCGACCTTTCGGGCTTCTTCCCGCCATGGTGTGCAATCTACAGCATGGATTGCAAACACTCTGCAATGACTTCATCCCTGCTGATAAGGGCAAAGGGAAAGGGAAAGGCAAGTCGAAAGAGATTTCCCAGGTGAGGACTCCGAACCCTAGGGTGGAGATGCCTTACACCTATCTGATGGCATGGCTCGTCATGCATTGCCCGTCTCTGATGAGTGCTGCTTCACACCGCTCTGGAGACAAGTCCTACTTCGTGGAGTTATACGAGCGCTCTTCATGGAAGCATCACTATATGTCTCAAATCCAGAAGACTCTCCGGCATCACCAAAATTATGAGATCTTCCGGTGCTTCTCCGACTTCCCTGGTGGTGGATATGGGTTGATGTTGAAGGATATTGCGGGAGCAGATAACTTCACTGCCTTATCCTCGGGAGCATTCTGGTGGCTCCTTAACATCCGACCTAGGCACCTGGTGTATCGTCAAGATGGTAAATGTCTTATCGAACCGTACACCCCGAGCCGCTTTGCTCGCCAGTTTAGATATTCCCAACTTTATGTGGGTAATCCGAACAAGAATTTTGCCTATGAGGGGAATCTGTACGAGGGTGCCTGTGGCTGGTTTCATTTTGCTGCTGGTGGGACCAGAGCTGAATTCATCCTACCATAGAAGTCGCCAGAACTGGCAATGACTCTTAGCTTTTGCACATGGTATAGCGTTGCAAATGCTGACGTGCCCCACTTCTCCATCAACCGAAGCTGTTGTAAGGAGATTGAGGCTTTCTACATTAGCCACCAAGGTGCTTCAAGAGTGAGAGTAAAAGGAATGGATGAATTCCTTGGTGCAGCGGCCGAACCATCAGACGTTAGCGACTCTGATGATGATGATAACAATGATGATGAGAACCCTGATGTTGGAGGTGCTCCCCAACCTGTCGCCATTCACCCCCGGAGCTTGACCCTCAAACGCCGCGGTGCCCCGAAGAAGGAGCCTGCCAGAAAGAAGAAGAAGTTGGCTCCAGAAACTCTAGTAGCCCCCCAAGAAGCGACTGTTAAGTTTGCTTTGGATCTGCTGGCTTCAATTCTACTTCCAGCGCCGGCAGGGGAGAGTGGACCTGCTGGGGCCCCAAGTGCTCCCGAGATTCCGACTCCTCCGACCGTAGAACTTGTTGAACACCCTGCGGGGCAACCATTGGGTAGTGAGATGGGTATGCTCCTGGAAACAAAGGCTCCCCCTTCAAGTCCGACAACCGGACTTGTATCTCCTGGTATGGCTCTTCGTGTTCTATCTCTTTGTCCATTATTTACTTTATCATTATACGTAACACCATTTGCTTGCTTCCTGAAATGCAGGTGGTCAGCCCCTCTCGCCAATGCATTCGACTACCAAGGGGGAGTCTGAGGAGAGGGTGGACTATTCTGGCATGACTGGCTCAGCGGGTGGTTTGGGTAGCTCTGCAAGCGAATTTGACGCTGACTATTTCACGCCGGCCACATGCCTAGTTCCCTCATCAATTCCTCCCATTGACGAACTAGGGAGTGATGAGAGAACGGAAGTTGTCATTGCAGCCGCCGCAAAAGAGATTACACCGTCTCCAAGTATGCCGTCACCGACACCACCGGTCTGCTCCACAGAGACCTTTCCAGTGGTTTCTGGTGCACTTTCTGCTCCTCAGCCAGCAATTTTAACATCATCTGTCATTGATGCTGAGACTCCTGCAACTCCTCCAGCTCCAAGTCTTCCAGTAGTGGATGAGGAAAATTTAAAGTTCTCATTCGAAACTACTTCTGCCACCGGAGGAGCTTCTGGTGGAAACACTCCCTCATCTTCTCCTATTGGTGGTGCTGCCCGAGTGATTTGTACTAGCGACACTTCTCCTCGGGTTCCCAGTTCAGCCAGATCTGCATTGGCTTTATTGGCCCAGCATATTATGAACCTGGTACAGGGACGGGTTTCTTCCTCTTCAAACCCAACGGACACCACTCCTCCTCCAGCGACATCTTCTTTAGCGTTGCCTGCTTTAAATGCAGACACCGTAGATTCTTTTAAGGAACTCTTTAACCATAGTATTAATGATTTTATGCGGTTGCTAAGAAGATGCATCGGGATGATTTCTGGCGGAATAGATTTCTTCAGTCTCGGCCGTCCGATGTTATCCAGCTATTTGGATAACATTGAAAGAATCGGGGGACAGGACCGAGCAGCTCCCTACCGAGCCCGCTTTAATGCTGTAGAAGAGCAGGTGAACACGTTAAACACAGTTCGTCAAGTGGACATGGAAGCGATCACCGCAATAGAGTTAGCGCAGCTTCGGGTGGAGCTAGCGGCGCGTCGAGAGGAATTAATACGACAGGAAGAAGGATGGTCTCGGGAATTGGCAGAGCTCCAGGCTAGTCGGGAGTCCATTCTTAGAGGTTTGAAGGCGGTGAACTCCGAGATTGAGGGGAGTCAGGCCGCCATCCTTAGAGCCCAGGAGACCATTGCTAGAGCTCGGGCGGTCTTAGTAGCCAACGAGCTTCAATTAGGGGAATCCGTTAATAAACGGGAAGCGTTGATCCTCCAACAGGAGTAGGTCGAGCAGGAGGAGACAATAAGAAGCCGTGCTATGGAAGAGTCTCGTCAGTATCTAACCCAGCAACTTGCAATGAATGATGATGACTTACTCCGGCAGGCTCAACATTCCGTGGAAGCAACTCGTCGTCAAGTGATTGACGAGGCGATGAATAAGTTGAAGCATCTAGGAGATCCATAGCTTTCTTTTATTCTTTTATTCTTCATTCGTTTTGTAATAAGAACTTGTAATAAAAGAGAGAATTTTTGTAACTTCATTCTTTTGTCGATGAAATAAAGATAATCATTTGATTCTTTTACCTGTTGGCTACAAAATTTGTTTGCACAACAGATAACTTGTCATCAAAATGATTTAGTTGTTTAGGTAAAGCAGTCCAAGGCTCATCTGCGTAACTCAGACTGATAATACCGAGGTAATTGTGTCAGGATTACCAAATTTTTGGCAGAGGCGCCTAATTGTACATGCCTATAATTTGATTGGAGGCGGTTCAAGTCTCAGCTGCGTAACTTGAACTGGGCACATGATGAATATCATATATTGTATTTTTCCTCTCATACTTTATCTGTTTTTGTATATAAATAAATGCTACTTGGGTATTTTTCGTGTCTTTTGCAGGTAATCCAAATTATACAAGGAAAAAGCATGAAACCAGAGTTGGACTAGGAAATCAAACGCCGAAAAGTTTCTAAAGCGGGCGAGACTACAACATCAAAGTACTGCAGGAAGTAAAAGTTAAATACAGTCAAGAAAGTGAAGATTACAAGAGAAGGTACTTCTGAAGAAGAAAATGTACTGCACTTTCTCAAAATTAAGCCGCTAAATAGCGGTATTAGCCGCTAAATAGCGGTCAATAAGTGGTCTTCTCAAAGTAATTTTTGTCGTGGGCTTAATTGTAAATTTATAGGTCTTGTGGTTCTGCTAGAAATAGGGTTGGGCTTCCGAGACCTATTTATTTGCCAACCCTTGTATTTTGACGGGGATTCTGGATTCTGGAATTTTTGCATGCGATTTTGCTGTTCAATAAAGTTGGGGTTTTTGCTGAAGGTCGACGGCCACAACACCGTGTCCAGAGGTAACCCATTGTTCTTGAGATTCTTATTTTCTTTCTGCATAGATTTGATTGCATTCTATTTAGGGTTTACTGCTTTCTAGATTAGGGTTTACCGCTTTCTAGATTAGGGTTTATCATTGTATGAATTAAAATTTGATCTTCCTTAGCAAAAATTATGAGTAGCTAATTAGATCAGCTCTAGGATGTAGATGAAGCTAAGATCCACCATGTAATTATTTTCTAATATTTTTCTTCTTAAATAAAATTAATAAAAGCCATGATTTTTCAACTGAAAGATTAAAATATAAGGACCCGAAGTTTAGAACTTTGATAGGTTATACTTGAATTAGGATTCTTGATAATCTATGCTTAGTTAGGGATTGGGGTTGCTGGTTTTGTCTTTTTATTTGAATTATCTAAAAGATTTAGTTTATTTTTATATGAAGTAGCATCTTTTGATGAGCTATACTTGCACAACACTTGATAGCTCATGCTTATGGCACTTTAAGTAAAAATTAAACTAAAAAGATTAAATTTTTATGATAGAAGAAAATAGTAGAAGTAAGAACATGGTTGGAAATTAGTGAATTTTATATCCTAGGCTACTTAGATTAATCCGACCTCAATCTAGAACCTTTGGTTAGTCCGGTGAACTATAGAGAAAGTAAGAACGCAGAAACACCCTAGATCCCTGTGAGACGACCTGTACAGCACTACAACGATACTGTGCGCTTGCAGTAAATATAACACATCAAGTTTTTGGCGCTGTTGTCGGGGATCAACGGTGTTTTTCTTACTTTTTCTAGCATTTTACGGGTTAACAGTGTGTGTGAGTGTTCAGGAAATAGACATTGCAGAGACAGGAAGATTTAAAGGATTGAAAGAGTCTCTGAACCAACTGGAAAAAATTACAAAGTCAGAGTCGCCAGTTTAGCCGCTATTCAGCGGCTCATGCCGCCAATTTGCGGCCCAAAAGGTACCTTCTGAACTCAAATTTTCTCTGTTTCTGTAGCTGTATTTTCTGGTTCTGTAGAAAAACAAAAAAAAAACATAGAACATTAGAAACAGTAAAAATCACATTTTTATTTGATCATATCATTCCACCGTTTTATCTCTCCACCACACCCCACTTCTTGCACTAGTTTAGGAAGTTCACGCATACACTCACGGTCGCTGGTTCATGCCACATTAGACCCGTGATCAATTTGGTCGACTTGTAAGATCAGATTTGTTCATGGGAGACAAGATGGACCAGCCGATCCCGATCCTTCAGGATCGATGTTACCCGTTACGTACATTATTACCATCTTGCATCAAACTTCCACACGTAGCGGGTAATCACTACGAATTAAAACCGCAGTACATTAGTATGCTTCCCAAATTCACTGGTTCTGATTCAGAAGATGCATATCTCTTCATCAGTGAATTTCAAGAAGTATGCGTAATGATTAAACTGCAAAACTTATCGGATGACGCAATTAAGCTCCGCTTCATCCCTTTTGCACTTAAGGATAATGTCAAGAAGTGGTTGTACAGTATGCCTACTGATTCAATCACTACTTGGAATGAATTCGTTACAGTGTTTCTCAAGAAGTATTATCCTACGCACAAGACGGCAAGAATCAGAAATCAAATCAATCAATTCCGTCAAGTGCCAAGAGAACCCTTCTGGAAATACTTAGAACGGTTTAAGGACTTATTAGCTCAGTGCCCCCACCATGCAATAGAAAAATGGCGGTTGTGTCAAATCATATACGAAGGACTTGATTACACATCCAAAACTCTTCTGCAATCCATGTGTCAAGGGGAGTTTATGAGGAAAAACGAGGATGAAGCATGGGACTTTCTTGAGGACTTATCATGGAAGACTATCCAGTGGGAGAGTTCCACTGAGAAGCCCAGTATATCAACTTCTGCTAATAAGAGTGGCATAGCGTCGACAGCTCTATAGCTGCTGAAGCAAAGATCGCAGCCCTTATGAGAAGAATTGAGGCACTGGAGACTCCTAGTGCTCAGTCTCCACCAGTGGGTCAAGTGAATCAACTCCAAAGTCCCACATGCTTTAATTGCGGAACTCCCAATCACGTTATGGAGGAGTGTCCATTATTAGTAAATCCTATGGGTCCCACACTTGAGCAAGCTAACGCTATGTATCAAAGGCCCGTTAATAATCCATACGCTCTGACATACAACCCTGGTTGGAAGAGCCATCCAAATCTCTTATGGGGTCAAGGGCAATATCAGGGAGCCCCGAACTCCAACATGCAGCCTCCAACCGCTGGTCAGTTCCCAAGACCAAATATGGGTGCTTATCAACACCCAAATGCTTCAAACCATGGGAACAACCAGAATAGACCACCTGCACCAAACCATTCATATCCACAACAGGGATCTAATAATGATCAAGAAAAGCGAGTTCAATCACTTGAGAAGAATGTTGAAACTCTTCTCAAGTCTCAGTCCAACCTTGACACATACATGCAGAATCTTATGAAAGTGTCAACTGATTTCATTCAAAGAACAGATCAGCACCTGCTCGTAAACTCTCAATCTATTAAGAATGTAGAGCAGCAGGTTGGACAACTAGCAAATTAAATGAGTGAACGTGGTAAGGGCACTTTTCCAAGTCAATCCATAACAAACCCTAATGCCAGTTCCTCAAATTTGAATCAGTCGCATGTCAACCAAATTAATGCCATTCACACACTTCGATCTGGCAAACTGGTTGACAATCACGTAGCCATGCCACCTGATTCCACTCCTATTGTACGGCAAGCTACCCTCCCTGATACCACGATTCCATCACCACCTCATGATTCATCATCATCATCCCACGATCTACCCACTAGCACGACAGAAGAATCTGATCCTTCTAATTCTGATCCTCCTATTGACCATACTTATAAGCCAAAGGCTCCCTCTCCAAATCGATTGAAGAAAAATTCTCCTCAGGTGGAGCACATGCTTGAGTTATTCAAGCAAGTTAAGGTCAATGTTCCTCTTCTTGGTGCAATCCAACAAATACCTGCTTATGCAAAATTCTTAAAGGATTTATGCACAAAGAAGAGAACAACCAATGTTCCAAAGAAAGTCTTCTTAGCTGCTAACATATCTAGCATCCTCTCTCAGTCAGCACCTGTAAAGTATAAAGTCCCTGGAAGTCCTACTGTCTCCTGCACTATAGGGACTACAGTGATTGAAAGGGCTTTACTAGATTTAGGAGCAAGTGTCAACTTGCTTCCTTATTCAGTATACCAGCAGTTAGGACTGGGAGAGTTGAGACCTACAAGGATTACGTTACAGCTAGCTGATAGATCTGTAAAGACACCTATGGGAGAGATTGAGGATGTCTTGATTAAGATTGGGGAGTTTATCTTCCCAGTTGATTTCATAGTCCTCGAAACTCAACCTATGGTGAATCCACACCATTGTATCCCAGTTATTTTGGGACGTCCATTCTTGGCCACTTCCAATGCTGTTATCAATTGCCGGAGTGGATCGATGAGACTTTCCTTTGGAAATATGATACTTGACTTGAATATATTCAATCTAGGGCGCCAACCAAGTGATCCACATGACGAGCCCCTAGAAGTGAATATGATCCAAGGGTTGTCTAGTGAACACCAAGAGGAGAAATTCTTTGATGAGCTGAATGGTTTAGTTGATGAGAGTGTATTCTTGGAGACGCTCGATGAATCATCTAATTATGTGTCTTCCACTCAATGGAAACTTCCACCTGAGCCATTGATGACTGAACCATGAGTTCAGTTACGACCATCTATTGAGTGTCCACCTTAGCTTGAGATGAAGGCCCTTTCGAGTCATCTCAAGTACTCTTTTTTGGGTGAACACGACACACTACCAGTCATTATCTCTGCAGAATTGACTGACGCTCAGGAAGAAAAACTCATATCAGTGTTGAAAGCACATAGGGAAGCCATAGGCTGGAGTATGGCCGATATTAAGGGGATAAGTCCTTCTATAGTGCAGCATAGAATTCATTTGCTAGACAATGCACAACCTACAAGAGATCCTCAGCGTAGGTTGAATCCGGTAATGAAAGAAGCTGTGAGGAAAGATATTCTTAAGTGTCTTGACAATGGGATTATCTATCCTATCTCTGATAGCGCATGGGTAAGCCCAGTTCAGGTAGTGCCTAAGAAGTCCGGAATCACTGTAGTCAAGAACGATGCAAATGAACTTATCCCGATGCGTTTGCAGACGGGATGGCGAGTCTGCATTGATTATAGGAAGCTTAATGTTGTAACTAGGAAGGACCATTTCCCCTTACCATTCATTGATCAGATGTTAGAACGGTTGGCCGGACATGAGTTCTATTGTTTTCTAGATGGATACTCTGGTTACAACCAAATTCCCATCGCTCCGGAGGATCAAGAAAAGACCACGTTCACATGTCCATTCGGCACCTTTGCATACAGACGCATGCCCTTTGGGTTATGCAATGCACCTGCCACGTTCCAAAGGTGCATGGTAAGTATTTTCTCTGACATGGTTGAACGATTTCTTGAAATTTTCATGGATGATTTTTCTATCTTCGGAGATTCATTCCAAGAGTGTCTGCATCATCTAGAGTTAGTTCTCACACGTTGTAATGAGAAGCATTTGACACTCAATTGGGAAAAATGTCATTTTATGGTCAAAAATGGCATAGTGCTAGGGCATGTCATCTCGAAGAATGGTATCGAGGTTGACAAAGCCAAGGTAGACCTCATCAATAATCTGCAACCTCCGCGATCAGTGAAAGATATACGATCCTTCCTTGGTCATGCTGGTTTTTATAGAAGATTTATCAAAGACTTTAGCACAATTGCTAGGCCTTTGACACATTTACTAGCCAAGGAAGTACCATTCAATTTCACGCCTGCTTGTCTAAGAGCATTTGAGCAGCTCAGGAAGGCACTGATCACCACTCCTATTATTCATGCGCCAGACTGGAGCTTACCCTTTGAGCTCATGTGTGATGCATCTGATTACGCTATAGGTGCCGTCCTTGGTCAACGTATTAATAAGCAGCCACATGTGATTTACTATGCAAGTAGGACACTTAATGACGCCCAGTTGAACTACTCTACCACAGAGAATGAGCTTCTGCCAGTCGTCTTTGCACTTGAGAAGTTTCGTTCCTACTTGATTGGATCATGAATTACAGTATACACTGATCACGCTGCTTTGAAATACTTGTTAACCAAGAAAGATGCAAAAGCAAGGCTTATTCGATGGATCCTCTTGCTACAAGAGTTTGATCTTGAGATATTAGACAAAAAAGGTGCGGATAATTCAGTAGCTGATCACTTGTCTCGTCTGCCCAACGCTCCAACTAATTTGTGCCCCATAAACGAATTATTTCCTGATGAGCAACTGTTTGCATTGATGCACGAACCATGGTTTGCTGACATTGTAAACTATCTTGTGACTAAGGAGATTCCGTCCCATTGGTCCAAGCAGGATCGATATAGATTCTTATCCCAAGTAAAATTCTTTTACTGGGATGAACCATATCTGTTCAAATGTTGTCCAGACCAAATCATATGTCGGTGCATACCTAACGATGAGATACAAAGTGTCCTCTCTTTTTGTCATGATCTAGCTTGTTGAGGACACTTTGGTCCCAGGAAAACGGCCGAAAAGGTATTGCAGAGTGGTTTTTATTGGCCAGCTATTTTCAAAGACGCCGTGGAATATTGCAAAGCATGCACACGATGCCAATTCGTCGGCAAAATTTCACGGCGTAATATGATGCTTCTGCAATCTATCCTTGAGGTCGAAATCTTTGATGTATGGGGTATAGATTTTATGGGACCGTTACCTAACTCATTTGGAAATCAATACATATTAGTTGTTGTTGATTATGTTTCTAAATGGGTAGAGGCAATAGCCACAAAATCGAATGACAACAAAGTAGTTGTCAAGTTTTTGAAAGAGAATATATTTCTCGATTTGGCATTCCTCGAGCTATTATTAGCGATAATGGTACCCATTTCACCAACCGGTCATTTGAGACGCTTATGCGGAAATATTCCATTACCCACAAGTTAGCCACACCATATCATCCTCAAACTAGTGGGCAAGTGGAAGTTTCCAATCGCCAAATCAAACTGATTTTGGAGAAAACAGTGTATCATAATAGAAAAGATTGGTCTTGTAAGCTAGCTGATGCATTATGAGCTTACCGTACTGCTTACAAGACTAATCTAGGCATGTCTCCATATCGTTTGATATTTGGAAAAGCGTGTCATTTACCGGTGGAGCTTGAGCATAAAGCTTTATGGGCAATCAAATTTCTAAATTTTGAGCTCGAAAAAGCTGGCGAGCAGCGGAGATTACAAATTAATGAGCTTGATGAGATAAGACGGGACGCATATGTGAGTGCCAAGATTTATAAAGAGAAAACAAAAGTATTTCATGACAAAGCAATCATTCGCAAGTCATTTGCACCTAGACAAAAAGTTCTCTTATATAATTCGCGGCTACATTTATTCCCAGGAAAATTGAGGTCAATATAGAGTGGACCGTACATAGTACGGACAGTGCACCATCATGGTGCAGTTGATCTCGAGGATCCTAAAAATGGTAATTTATTCAAAGTAAATGATCACCGATTAAAACCATTTTTAGAATCTCGAGTGAGCGATAACGTAGAGGTCGTGATACTTCACGATCCAATCTATGCATAAAGGCATGTAGTCATGTGTATAATAGCATGTATATTATGTTACTAACGTGATGCAGGGTTTTAAAGCTAAATTAGGGAAAGATGAAGAGCTGACGGTAATTTTCCATCCCTATATATACCCAAGCAGCCCTCATCTTCCCCCAAATCATTTCTTCCAAAACCCTAGCTGCCCCCCTTCCTTCCCCACTTCCTCCTTTGGTTTTTGTTTCTCTCTTTGCAGGATAGTGTAGGATCTTCAACTTTTCTTCGACCAGAGGTGCTTCAAAGGTCCATATCACCTGCGTAGACAATTACCCGAAGCTCTCGGCCCGCCGGAACTCCAAGCCGCCAAACCGCGGTATATACCGCTATTCAGCAGTAAAACTGTGGAGTTTCCCCCTGAAACTTCAGGGGAGGTACTATTTCTCTCTTCTACATTTACTGTGTTGATCAGATTGCAAATTGATAATTACAGTACGATATCATGGGTAGATTTGTTTGTGAGAAGTTTTTTGGAGAAATTTTTGCGGCATTTAGTGTTTATTTTGCCGCTGCAATCGAAACTATGGGTTGGAATTACCTCATTTATTCATCTAATGCATTCTACATCCCAGAGTTGGTGGAGGAATTTTATGTGATTTTTGCGAAATCCGACATTTTGGACGATCACAAAACCATAAACCTCCATTGGCGCGGCCAATTATATGAAATGAACGCAGCGGCCATCTCGGCTTCTACGGGTATCTTCCTTCACACCGGGAATCACACTCCCGGTAGGATTGAGGATTATCTTATACGGATGGGCCCAAACTGTAAAATAACACGTGATAAAGGGATCAGCAGTAAGACACTCTATCGCAATATTCACGCAACTTGCCGCTGGGTCAACACTAATGTTATGGGCATTACACATATGTCGTCTTTTTACATGCCCACACTTTATGTTGTTGACTGTATTATGCGTCAAGATTATCATTTCTGTATGTGCACACAGCTACTCGATACTATTATTGCTGCTAAGATGCGGTCGAGGACTAGTTTGTCTTTGCCGTGTTTAATTACACAGTTGTGTCGCAAGTTTATATCTAGTGCCGAATTTGACGCATACGCACCCTCACGCGTGTTGATCACTACCGAACATATTTCAGTGACATATCATGCTGCTGTTCCAGAAGATTGGAACAGACATGCTGATAACGAGAATATATATGTCACTGACTTGACACAAGAGGAGGAGGATGATGCCTTCTTTGACCAAGACTTGCCAGCTGATCCCACTGAGCAAATCAACGTCGTCTGGCAAGGTCTTGGAAAAATTCGGCACCGGTTGAAACAGATTGATAGGGGTGAGTCTTCTACAGCACGAGCACGTCCTGCACCTGGTGAGTCTAGTAGAAGGCAAAGAGGACGACACCAATGATTTGTGTATGAAGGCATACACAAGTTTAGGTGTGGGGGAGTGTATTGGGAGATTTTTATTTTATTTTTTTCTTTTTTAGGATTTTTAGGATTTTATTTTTATTTTTATTTTTTTTAGGTTTTTGGGTTTCTTTATTTTACACTTTGGGTAGTTTTTAGGGTGACCAACAAAAAGATTAAAAAGATAAAAAAAAATTATTTTCATCAATAGATCAAACTAATTACAGATAAAGGAACAAAATTTAGATTTGAAATTGGATATGAGAGTAGATTGGACGATACACTTTGAATTTTATGAAAAAAAGATTAAAATCCGAAAAATAAATATTGCTAACAGTAGTTTTGAGGCAATTATACATCTATTTTTCACCTCACAATAGTTTATTAGGTTAAGGATAAAGATAATAACAAATGAGTAAGTCTTCTCTCTCTAAAAAAAAAAGTGAGAATAAAATAATGGGGTGCGCCTGGTATTAAGGCAATAGCCTCAAGAGTGAAAAAAAAAAGAGTATGATCCAAGTAATCGGGTATTTTGCGCCTAAGCAAGTGTGAATATTCGCATGAAAGGTGAAATATTCTTAAAAAGAAAGAGAAAAAAAAGAGTATGAACTAAGTAATCGGGTATTTTGCGCCTAAACAAGTGTGAATACTCGCATGAAAGGTGAAATATTCTTAAAAAGAAAAAAAATTATGAGAGAGGAGATGAATCATGAGTTAGAGTTGGAGTCCAAAAACTAAAGTAGACTATCACACATGCACGTAGATGTATAGGAGCCAATAAATTATCTGTTAGTAGGTATTGAAAGATAAAATTTAAATTTTTGATTAAAATGATAAGTGTATCTGATATGATGCCCGATCTAAATGCGTTCTTAAGTTGGTATATTAGTGAGACCAATTGACGAAAATATAAAAAAAAAAGATTTTTTCTTTCTTTTGTATAAAATTTTTATTTTTCTTAATTTTCGGTTATCCTTATTTTTCTTTTCTTTATTCCTTAATCTATTTTCTTCTTGAATTTTGTGGGTATATTCACTGCAAACCCTCACGAGACAACACTCATCCACTAGGGCAACCTAGGGGTTTAAAGGCTTGTTGCACGTGCTAAGTGCAATCGCGATTCCTGCGAAAGTGAGTTAAGATTTTTGTTTTTCTTTTTAGGTTTAGGTTTTGCTCGAGAACTAGCAAAAGATAGGTGTCGGGGTGTGATGAATATCATATATTGTATTTTTTTCTCTCATACTTTATCTGTTTTTGTATATAAATAAATGTTACTTGGGTATTTTTCGTGTCTTTTGCAGGTAATCCAAATTATACAAGGAAAAGGCATGAAACCAGAGTTGGACTAGGAAATCAAACGCCGAAAAGTTTCTAAAGCGGGCGAGACTACAACATCAAAGTACTGCAGGAAGTAGAAGTTAAATACAGTCAAGAAAGTGAAGGGTACAAGAGAAGGTACTTCTGCAGAAGAAAATGTAGTGCAATTGCTCAAAAGTGAGCTGCTAAATAGCGGTATTAGCCGCTAAATAGCGGCCAATAAGTGGTCTTCTCAGGGTAATTTTTGTCGTGGGCTTAACTGTAAATTTATAGGTCTTGTGGTTCTGCTAGAAATAGGGTTTGGTTTCCGAGGCCTATTTATTGGCCAACCCTTGTATTTTGACGGGGATTCTGGATTCTGGAATTTTTGTATGCGATTTTGTTGTTCAATAAAGTTGGGGTTTTTGCTGAAGGTCGACGGCCACAACACCGTGTCCAGAGGTAACCCATTGTTCTTGAGATTCTTATTTTCTTTCTGCATAGATTTGATTGCATTCTATTTAGGGTTTACTGCTTTCTAGATTAGGGTTTACCGCTTTCTAGATTAGGGTTTATCATTGTATGAATTAAAATTTGATCTTCCTTAGCAAAAATCATGAGTAGCTAATTAGATCAGCTCTAGGATGTAGATGAAGCTAAGATCCACCATGTAATTATTTTCTAATATTTTTCTTCTTAAATAAAATTAATAAAAGCCATGATTTTTCAACTGAAAGATTAAAATATAAGGACCCGAAGTTTAGAACTTTGATAGGTTATACTTGAATTAGAATTCTTAATAATCTATGCTTAGTTAGGGATTGGGGTTGCTGGTTTTGTCTTTTTATTTGAATTATCTAAAAGATTTAGTTTATTTTTATATGAAATAGCATCTTTTGACGAGCTATACTTGCACAACACTTGATAGCTCATGCTTAGGGCACTTTAAGTAAAAATTAAACTAAAAAGATTAAATTTTTATGATAGAAGAAAATAGTAGAAGTAAGAACATGGTTGGAAATTAGTGAATTTTATATCCTAGGCTACTTAGATTAATCCGACCTCAATCTAGAACCTTTGGTTAGTCCGGTGAACTATAGAGAAAGTAAGAACGCAGAAACACCCTAGATCCCTGTGAGACGACCTGTACAGCGCTACAACGATACTGTGCGCTTGCAGTAAATATAACACATCCGCACACCAAAGATGATCGTGTTAGGATCATTAGATTTAGGTCAGAGGCGCTCAATTGCGCATGCCTAATTTTTGTTTGGAGGCAGTTCAAGGCTCAACTGCATAACTTGAACTGGGCACACCAAAGATGATCATGTTAGGATCATTAGATTTAGGTCAGAGGCGCTCAATTGCGCATGCCTAATTTTTTATTGGAGGCGGTTCAAGGCTCAACTGTGTAACTTGAACTTGGCACACCAGAGATGATCGGGTTAGGATCATTAAATTTAGGTCAGAGGCACTCAATTGCACATGCCTAATTTTTTATTGGAGGCGGTTCAAGGCTCAACTGCGTAACTTGAACTGGGCACACCAAAGATGATCGGGTTAGGATCATTAGATTTAGGTCAGAGGCACTCAATTGCGTATACCTAATTTTTGATTGGAGGCGATTCAAGGCTCAACTGCGTAACTTGAACTGGGCACACCAAAGATGATCGTGTTAGGATCATTAGATTTATGTCAGAGGCGCTCAATTGCGCATGCCTAATTTTTGATTGGAGGCGGTTCAAGACTCAACTGCGTAAGTTGAACTGGGCACACCAAAGATAATCGGGTTAGGATCATTAGATTTAGGTCAGAGGCGCTCAATTGCACATGCCTAATTTTTGATTGGAGACGGTTACTTCCAGGGATATTAAGCATAGTATTTCTTCAGAAATTTACCATTGATTGGCATCATTATCCTGTCGCCATTCTGATTCATTAAGCGATAGGCTCTACTGGAGTATACAGTCTCCACGATGAACGGTCCTTCCCACTTGGGTTCAAATTTACCCTTAGTCTTGTGCGTTAGAACTATTGGTCTTTTAATAGCCAGAACCAAGTCTCCTTATTTAAAAGTCCTTGGCTTAACATTCTTATCGAACGTTTGCGAGATTCGGGCTTGATACAACTCAATTTGTTGTTGGGCCCTGAGACGTTTTTCATTCAACGCTTCTAATTCTTGCAGTCTTTGTTGATGGCGCTCTTCTGTCGTCATCTTTGCGGCTAAGGCCACTCTTAATGAAGGAATCTGGATTTCGAGAGGCAAGACCCCTCACTTCTGTAAACCAAAGAGAATGGAGTAGCTTTTGTTGGGGTGCGAACAGTGGTGCGATAAGCCCATAGGCACTCTCGTAGCTTTTCATCCCAATCTCGTTTATTGGAAGAAACAAACTTCCGAAGGAGTTTAATGATTATCTTGTTGAAGGCTTCGGCCAACCCATTAGCTGTGGGGTTATATGGCGTTGAAGCAATATCTTTAATTCTGAACTTATTGCAGAATCTGGAGAATCCCTGACTAATGAATTGCGGACCATTATCATGAATAATCCATCGGGGAATGCCAAAATGGTAAATGACGTGATGCTTGATGAATTTGATCACATCTGTCGTTTTCACCTCTTGCATGGGCACGGCTTTGGCCCATTTTGAAAAATAATCGGTTATTGCAAAAATAAACCGATGTCCTCTGGACGAAGGGGGAGTTATAGGCCCCACAATATCCATTCCCCATGTCTCAAATGGCCAACTAGCAACGAAATTGTGCAAGTATTCTGGGGGTTGATGAATAAAATTGGCATGCACTTGGCATTCATGGCACCATTTAGCGTATGCCATTGCTTCTGCAAACATCTTTAGCCAGTAGTATCCTAGCCTTCTTATGTGGTCTCCGAGTTTTGGACCGAGCTGATGAGCTCCACATACTCCATCGTGTGTTTCTCTCAGCACTTTATCTGCTTCTGTTTTTGATAAACAGCGTAGTAGAAGACCATCTCTTGACTTTCTATACAAAGTCTGAAGCTTATGGTCATAATAAAATCTCTGGGCCTTCCGCTTTATTGAGGTGGCTTCCTTTGGATCTTCTGGTAATATCCCATGTAAAGTATAATCCACAAACGGAAATCGCCAATCATGGGGTTCCAAAGTTAAGCCTGCTTGGCATACTTCTTTATTTTGAAAACAGTATTTGGATGGAGGAGCTCTCTGCTTCCAATAGTGATTCTTTTTGCTTCACCTGGCGGGATCTCCAATGTCGCGGCTAATGCAGCAAGAGCATCTGCATAAACGTTCTCATTTCGAGATATATGAGAGATATAAAATTGTTCAAAGTATCCTGCTAGCTCAATGGCTAGTTGATGATAAGGGATGAGGGCTTCATATCTGACTTCATACTTGCCCGTCATCTGATTGACGATGAATTTAGAGTCTCCATATGCCTCTAAATAATTCACCCCCGGTTGCAGAGCCATTTTTAGGCCGATAATGAGGGCGTTATATTCCGCCACATTATTCGTGCACGGTTCTGTTAACGAGTAACCGTTAGGCAATATATGTTTATGTGGGGATATAAGCACAACCCCCACTCCAGCAGCAGATCGTCTGGCAGCACCATCTAAGAACATTTGCCATGGTTGTTCTTTGCTAACTGTGTTGATCTCTGACGTCTGTTTAGACCAGATTGGATGTCTGCTAAGAAATCGGCAATTGCCTGTCCCTTCATTGCTTTTTGAGGAACAAAATGTATGTCATATGGCGATAGTAGCAAAGCCCATTTTGCTAACTGGCCATTTAAGGATCCCGATTTTGTCATCAGAATTTTTAGGGGATTAACCTATGATATGACATGGATCGTTTGCCCTGAAAGATAGTGTCGCATTTTCTGAACAGCGAACACTAGGGCTAAACATTCCTTTTCAATCGGGGTATACCGCTGTTCGGCCTCGATCATTGTCCTACTTAAATAATAGAGGGCATGTTCATGGCCGTGCTCATTATACTGAGCAAGTAATGCTCCTTAAGCATTATCCATGGCCCTTACATATATAAGAAATGGCTGCCCCGGGACTGGTGCCATAAGAACAGGAGGTTTAGTGAGATATTCTTTGAGGTCATCAAATGCCTGTTGACATGCCTCATCCCATACAAAAGAAACCCCCTTTTTCATAAGTTTGGAGAATGGCTGGCATCGTCCAGATAGGTTAGAAATGAAACGTCGAATATAGGCGAGCTTTCCTCGTAATCCCCTTAATTCCTTAAGATTGCGGGGAGGCGGCATCTCGCTAATCGCTTTTACCTTTTCAGGGTCGAGGAAAATTCCGTTTGAAGTTATTATGAACCACCCAAGGAATTTCCCACTTGACACTCCTAAGAAAGACTTAGTGGGATTTATCTTTAAATGATGTTTCCTCATGAGATCGAAGACCGTTCTTAAGTCCTGAAGGTGGTCCTCTTTATTTTTACTTTTGACCGCCAAGTCATCCACATAGCACTCTACTATTTTGTGTAGGTGTTCTTTGAATATAGTGCTCATCGCACGTTGGTAGGTAGCACCGGCGTTCTTTAATCCAAACGGCATCACCGTATAACAGTATACCCTCAGTGGTGTTCTGAAAGTAGTGTGCTTTTCATCTTCTGGGAGCATCTTGATCTGGTTATAACCTGAGAAGTCATCCATAAAGGACATCCTCTCATAACCACAAGTATTATCGATCATCACGTCGGTGATGGAAAGTGGAAATTCATCCTTAGGACATGCAGCATTCAAATCTCGAAAATTGATGCATATCCGAATTTTGCCGTTCTTCTTGCAAACCGGCACTTTGTTAGCCACCCAATCAGGATACTGTTCTTCACGGATGAAACCAGATTTTATAAGCTTATTGACCTCAGTAACTATTGCCTCCATCAATTCCGGTCGAAAACGCCTTTGTTGTTATTTAACAGGTTTGGCGTCTTCTTTAATATTTAACCGGTGCGTGGAAATTTGAGGGTCAAGCCCACGCATGTCTTTGTAACTCCATGCGAACACGTCTATATATTCTTTGATGAGAGATATAAGTTCCTCCTTTTCTAAGAGAGTTAGCGTGTCGCTTATGAAGATGGGTTTCGGGTTTTCATCCGTTCCCATATGGACTTGTATCAGTTTATCTTCAGTGGGCGGGTCACGCTGTTCGAAGCGAACATCCCAAAGAGTGTCCATATACTTAGCACAGGAATCATCTTGAACATCAATTGGTTCCTCGTCGCTTTCTAGTGCGGCTGAAACCATATTGGCTGTCAAGGATTGAAACCAGGCGCCGGTACTTAGATCCGAGTCATGATCCAATGAAGGTGATTTATCATTGGCCGAAGAACTTTCTTCTTGTCCAAATGGTGACGAGGGAGGAGTAGATACATAGCCCAACCCCCTGCGAGTCTTCTGATAATAATCAGGGCTCTTTCCTCTCGGTCTGAACGAGGGTATAAGATTCTGTCGCCCTTTTCCAAAGTTTAATCCCGGTTTCTAGGTAAAATTATAACCCATTTTCTCCATCATTTGTCGGGATTTTTGTTCATACAAGTGAAATTGAGATGATGTTTGTTCATCACTTTCACTGCTTTGTCTTCGTCGAGGTGACGTGATTACTCTGCCGAACATGATCGGCTTTTGGGACCCTTGTCGAGGAGGCACTTCGAAGTAGTGACCTTTTCCCTTAACTACTTTAGACCAAGAGAGGAGGGATGACCTAAGTGGCAAATGGTATGCCGCTAGAACTTCAAGTTCGGATAGGCCATCCACTTCAGTGGAAGTACAAGAGGGTTCAGACTCAGTA
Organism: Dracaena cambodiana; assembly: GCA_036321105.1. Lineage (NCBI taxonomy): Eukaryota > Viridiplantae > Streptophyta > Magnoliopsida > Asparagales > Asparagaceae > Dracaena > Dracaena cambodiana. The sequence continues at coordinate 21,263,999 of JAYEPQ010000002.1, forward strand.
GCTACAGCATGCTCGTAGACTAACTTTATGCTTTCATTAATAATCCATTCACTCTCTATTACATCAGCCACATTATTATCAAGACTCAAACTAAAATCTAAGTGAGGGTTGATTTCATAATCACCCCCATCGTCTTCTTCCGGAAGCTCATATTCAGTGTCGGCTTCATTGCCACTGTCATCGGGATTTTGAAGCCTGCTGCGATCATCGCACGGGATCTCATGGATCGGTTTGTAGAGCCTGGCGTCCGTAAAGTAATTTTCTAGTCCCTTGAATGGTTGCCTATCTGGAACTAGTGTTCGGACTTCTCCTTCTTCATCACAATATTTCATGCATTGGTGGAGAGTCGACGGAACTATCATGTAAGCGTGGATCCAAGGCCGTCCCAGTAAAATATTGTAGGAGGTATCAGCATCAATAACATAACATGTGACCTCCGTCCTTAAGTCTCCAATTTGGCACCGCAATCGGATTTTGCCTAGAGGATGGCTGTTGTTAGCATTGAATCCGTAAATAGTGGTGTTTGTAGGCGTCAAACGATGAGGAGATATTCCCAATAGTTGCATTAGCCTTCTAGGAATAACACTTAGTGCAGACCCCGGATCGATTTGAATGCGTTCCACATTGGTGGATCCAACGTATCCGGTGAAATATAAAGGCCTATTGTGCTTTATATTCCTTACTTGCATGTCTTCCGGATAGAAGGTAATTTGTGGGACCTGCCTCCTTACTTGATGATAGCTGGGGCAAGAATCCCGTTCCTCATCGGCCGGCTAGACAATCTGAGCTAAGAATGACTCAGAGTCTGCCAGGGCCTCTCTTAACGCTTCACGTGTTGATTTTGATAATCTCAACAGTTCGTAAAGCGTCACTCGTGCTGGAATGTTAGCCAGCTGAGCTATTATGTCAAACTTGAAGGTAGTCTCTTTGGCTCCTTCATCTCTAATAGGATTCTTCTGGAAACGAAGTCCTTTCTGCTTTGCGGGTTTTGCAAGTTCCGCATATATGTCTTTCGGATCTACTCTGGTGTAGTCCTTGAGATATGTATTCCCAGACCGAGTACCGGAAGGGCCTGCCCCATTTTGATGAGTGGCCATAGTTTCGGGCTCTTCTTCAGAATCTGTGAAGGCTCCCGAAGCTATATATTCTTACTTTATCTCTGCGGAAATGGCATTAATAGTCCGCTTTTTCCTCTGACCCCCTGTAGTAGTCCACTGTTCATCCTGTAGCAAATCAGGGTGGACCCACATGACTTCCCTTTTTGGATTGTCATGGGGACAAGTCCTTCTTGGGCCTTGTTGTGAGGGTCAAGGTTCTTTGTAACCATCTTACCCTTTGGGATTGGGGTCACTCCTGCGGGGAACTCGTGGGTCCCAACCACTATGGTTTCCATATTGGCAGTGACCTTCTTTTGCTCTTCCTTAAGCGTCAGAACTCCAGCTTCTATTAGTGCTTGGATTCTGTTCTTAAGAGGGTAACAATCTCTAGTCGGGTGCCCAACATTCCGGTGATAAAGACAGTAATTGGGGTTGCTGGTCTTACCAGCGTCCTCTGGCTTCCTATTCTCAGGAAGTTGCAACATTCCCTTCATCAGGAGGAGGTGGAAGAGTGTGGGCGTCTGTTCTGCCTTGAAAGTATAAGTTTTCTCCTTCTGAGGTCTATTTTGCCTTGTGCCCTTCTGACTTTGGGGCTTTGGGCTTGGTGGAGGATTTGTCTTCTGCAGAGCAGCTTCTGATGCCATCATCGCTTTCCCTTTATTCTTATTACTATTATTCTGGGTATAAGGCCTATTACTTCCAGTACTCCTTGATCCACGAGACTTTTCAACTCGACGGATCAAGTCTTCGGCTTGCTCTCCCTGTTTGAGCAAATCCCTCCATGTCTTAGACTCTACGGCCCCCATTTTTAGGAGCACGTTAGTCTTAAGATTATGTCAACATGTCTCGACTAGAGTTTCCTGGATCATTCCATGTTTGCAATGTACGGACTTCTCCCGGAACCTTTCTATGAAGTCTTTTACCGTTTCTTGCTCCCCTTGTTTAGTTGCAACGAGGGAATGAACCGTAATCTCGGTATCATCCTCAAAGAAACACGAGAGAAATAATTTCTCAACGTCTAACCAGGTATTAATAGTACCTGGGGGCAGCTGTATGAACCAATTAAAAGCAGGCCCTCGCAAAGTACTTGCGAATACTTTGGTCATAATCGGGTTATTACCCATCAAATGTCCTGCTTGGGACAAGAAGTAATATATGTGTTGACTGGGCAATCCCTTCCCGTCATATGGCTCTAATTTGAGCGGCTTATACTTCTGAGGGTATGGTACCATATCACAATCAGG